>CADEBD010000857.1:0-1200000 GCA_902825455.1 Arctia plantaginis | reverse complement strand
CTAGTAACCTGCTAGTACTTCAATAGAGGGGAACTAATGTTAGCAGCTAGTCTAAATACTAATTAAGGATTTGTCAAAAATGTCATGTTATGTCAAAAATTTTTTTGGCATAAGCAAGCTGTCAAAGAAGCATCCTATCAGAAATAATTAAATGATCCTTTGATTGTTATTTTTTCATTTTACTTTCAATTTCCGCACAAATACTTATGGAAAAAAAGAACTAACCTTTACAAAACGAGTTTATTTTTTACAATCTTAACAACGATAAATCCGTCAATTTAAACATAGAACAGACATAGTCTTCTTCTTTGTTTTTTCTTAAACAAGTAATAAGGAAGGAGTTTGTATAAACAGCGCTACCTTGAACTTTATGGCGGCAAACGCAAACTTTGTTCGACGACATAGGACGTAAGTGTGAACGGGAAAAAGATTTTGCAATGTACTATCGTTTCGAGAAACTGTTTTGCAAGTTTATTTTAACTAAAAATAAACTATATGCAACATAATAATATGTCTTGTTCCAATTTTATCATAAAGAAGCTCACCGGAGTGTGGGTTTAGATAGGGGTCCCTGATTTCCAACCAGCTTAAATAATGCAAAACCACTAAAACTTTTGGGAAAATATGTTTATGGGTTAATATTAACGATAACATTGTAAAAAGGAAGCAAAAACTTATATTGCGCAAGGATTTGTACTGGCAAACAGTTTGAATATCATTTAAGTGAATATTTTGCTTTCTTGAAATGAACTAAAATTAAATATAAGTACAGTGAAATATTTCAAGCTCAAGTTGCCGCCTTTTTCATACAGCTAAGTGTGACTATGAGTGAATAGCATGTGTGATATGGTTTATATGTCTACTCTGGCATAGGCTAAAAGACTAGTACTCCAGACTAGAATAGGGATAGCTCCATTCTAGTCTTGACTACTAGTCTTTTAAAATTGTTATTATATAGATATATTAAAGAAGTTAGTACAAACTAAAGTGTGAAAGACAGTTCGACTACCGACTGCTCACAAATTTGATAATATCTTAATTCACTCGTAATACAATAAGATTTAATGTTTAATTTCGTTTAATTTGTTGAATTAATTGGGATAAACTATAAACGTAATTAAATAACCTACAAAGAATTGTAACATGTAAATGTAACGCTTTCATTTAGTAACGCAAGAGTACAACGAAATAAACACAACAGCCGTGGAAACAAGATCAAATGTAGCTAAATCTTTTGTTACTGTTTCATCTTACAGTGAACAAGATTATTAAAAATTTATGAGCAATAAAATGATCTCGAAGTGGCAAATGATTATACTTTAAACATTTTTTTATACTTTATAAAGGATTTATAAGTTTCGGAGTATGAATCAAAGTAGTGACCGTTTTCTTTCAGTACGTATGGGTAAATGCAAACCAATATATATTTTTTAATTATTTAGGACATCTGACACACAACACTATCTAGTTTCAACCTAAGCAAAGCTTGTATTATCAAAGCTAGATTGACTGTTAGTGTCAAACGCCCAGACGGTCATTTACCTGATGGTAAGGCGCCCGTGAGCACATACAAGTCAGGAGTCCCAAAGGCGTTGCCGTCTTTTAAACTTTAAACTAAAATAGAATTAGTGTACATACAATTTATATTTTTTTATTAATGTTTTTTTAAGAACATAATATTATTATGTGCCAATAAAAGTGCTTAAACATAATGTCTATGCACGATACCATAAAAAGGTTATAAAACATCAAATAATGGTTATAATATACTTATAAATGTGATTTAAATTAAAAATACTTAAGTTCATTACTCTTAATTGAATTAATTAATTTTTATCTTCGCCATAAAATGGTTAATAACCGTTTTTATTTATTTATGGGAACAGCAACTAAATCTATTTTGAGGAATTTATATCGAAGTTTCTACACCATATTTTTATACCATACTTAAGTTCTAAGATTCTAAAGCGGGTTTTTTTGCATTGAATGTAACAGACATTCTACTGTATTATAGACATGAGCAGGTACCAGGCAAGGGCAAATCTGACTTGCAAACCGTAGGTTCTGCATACAAAAAAAAATATTGTATGTTGATAAATTCATCCATCTGAGGTATAGATTCACGAAGATTTTTACAAGACTGACCCAAAAAGGTGTGTTAAACGTTCAAAGTTAATGTATTTATTTATGAGTTTAAGCTACTTTAAATTTAAAATGTCAAAACAGCTTTGGATTTATGAACTATGGAGTATCATTAGAATAAAAATAAAAACCGTTTGTATAGCGTAAGTCATTATAAAACAAATCACTTGTGATTTTTAATTTTTGTTTATTAACTCTTTTTATCCGTTTTTATCACAAACAAACTTTGCAGTTCTATAAATGCTTGCCATATTATGATATGGTTACACGTAATTGTCAAATTTCCAACCTTAAATATTAGTTTGGAATCGAAAAAATAATTATAAACTAACATATAACGAACGAAATTAACGACTTTTTTATTACTTGTGCTGGTGGGTAGATTCTAAGACAACTTTAATGCTATTTTTTTAAAGGTCAATGGCTACATTATACCCGCCTTACATAGCTAATTGGATGTCAATTTCAATTTGATAACTTAACTTTTTTCTAAGACAAAAGGTCTTCACGGACCTTTTTAGTTTTAAGGAAAAGAACCTTAAAAAATTAAATGAATCAAATTATGCTCTTATTTTTATGTCTCTCAATGTATTTTTAATTATTTTGATAACAGATTAACGCACTCTTAAAAGATATGTAGGTAATTGTATTTATCTGCAAGATAAATAAAGACTAAAAAACTTGAAACAAACCCTATACCAACCCGTCTGGCCAGCGTGGTATAGTAGGCCAAAACCTCCTTTCTAAGGATAGGCCTATGTCCAGCAGTGGACTAGTATAGGCTGTTGATGTGATGTGATGTGAAATAAAGACTAAATAATTGTAAAATAATTACTTAAAGTAATAATAATACTTTCTTAAAATATAATTTAGATAAAATTTAGTTATATTAAATCTGTAATTTATGCTAACAAAACATCTACTAATCTACAACTTCTATAATATATGACTAAAACGTTGTAATTAATAAAAGCCTAACTGCATGATGACGTCACTAACCATGTAAACAGAAAACTTACTACTATTAAACGTAAATTGTTGTTAAAATTTGCTATTTTCGCAAAAAAAAAACGTTTAACAATTGAATAAACCGGTTTACGTTCAACATTATACAATGTATTTAATAATACTTATTTACATAACAATAACACACCGTTACTATGGCAAAATAGACGTTATGACATTCAAGGAAGCTTTCAATATAGACTATCAAATAATAGGTAGTGCAAAGAGATGTAATAAGAAAAGTTGCAACATTAGGCACACTACGTGTCCATCTACATCACCGGTCAGTGATCCTAAGCTGACTGGCGCAGGCCACGCTCCTTGAATCGCAGAATAATTAACTTCTACGCCAGCGAAATCAATTTCCTCCGCTTCACGTACCTTTACATGCACCAAAGAAATAACAAGCATCGCCAAATCTTTCTTATACACAACATTCGGCTTTATCGTATTGAACTAAAGATTATTATCGGATGATAAATATTAATTTAACAGCCTACCATTTAGTGCGTATTGCTTCATGTGTCATTATCAGCTATATAATATGAGAAATTGCGGTAATGTAAGTAACTTGCTTTAACTCGTAAAATTCTTAACTGTTTATGAGTTTTTGTTAGTTGAAGACGAAAGAAGAAGTTTTTTTCAGTTGAAGACGCAATAACTCAGATATGAAGGAATCGCATCAATTAAAACATCACAATAACTTTGAGATAAAAACGGCGACTTAATTGAAATTGATATAAAAAAATGACAGAGGCATTTTTTTATTTTGTAATTTCAAAGAGCTGCTGTTCCCAAACGTGTTCTCAGAGGCATACAGGGTTGTCCAGGCGAATTGTACCAGGACCACCAGATCTTAGTCACTGTCGCGCAACCAATTGAATTCATATTCGTCAACGTTACCCTCTGCTAAGCGGAAAAACCGAGAGGCATAAAATAAACCCAATCTCGTTTAGAATATGAATTTAAATGAGAGTGATCTCTTACCCTCTGCTAAAAGGGACAAGCGAAGAATCTGAGGGCCATGAAAAAGTCTCATTCAAATTGGAAGTTATGTTGGAAGCAATAATGGCTCCCTTAGAGTAGCTAACATCAGCATTGATGTCTTTTATCACTCTGATGCTTACTAACCGCAAGGAGGTTACTATTAGTAGTTTTTATACGTAAAAAACTAAGCCACAAGTATATACCATAACACATCAAAACCAATGATAATGCAGTACCAATCAATCATAATCCAAATTTATGTGCCTGATATAGTATTGAATTTAATCATTAATTTAATATCAGTTACATAAACTACTTAAATGTAAATATAATATATATGAATTATAATTTAGCACTTACATCATAACTCCACGTGCACGAAACGCCAGCGAACTTGGCGACACACCGACCCAGCTCCACATCCTCATGCGTGGTATACAAGTGCTTCAAGCAATACTTCACGTGAGGTGCCACTCTCTTCAGTGTCTCCCTGGAGAACAACACACCGGGACCGCCCATACAGAAGTTCTCGTTGTAATCCAATGCTAAGCTATCTTTCTCGTCCCTCATACCTCTTCCAGCTTGACCGATGAACTGCGGCTTTCTGCTATCGACAGAACGCAGAAACTCTTCTAATTTATCACCTCTCACATACACGTCGTCGTCAGCACGCATGAACCATTCAAACTTATCCCCATACTTCTCATACATGTATAGTAACATCATAAATGACTTCTTTTGCGGAGGATAGCTGTCGTCCACATTACGCAAAGGAACTAAAGGTAAACCTGGGGCACGCGACACTTCCGAACTGAAAAACGCTATTCGACCAGGCAAATCCTGGCTCCAAGTATCAAACACTGCTTTCGCACGAGAACTTAAATACTGTTCAGCTGTCATAACACCTACGAACACCAGAGTTCTGTTCGAATTGTGAACAGTTTCGTTTGGTAACAATCCTACCAGGGCTAGGGGGTCGGAATCGACGACTAGTCTCGCTGATTCCGGACATGATTCAATCGTCGTTCGCGACGAAGTCCTTAAACACAACTTAAGAAATATTCCAAAGGTTACGCCGAGCGCGACGCCCGCCGCAAGATGCATCCATCTGCTCCTCCGAGGCATTGTGGTAACACTGCGGAGTCAATACAAGCACCCACGTTTACCCGGCGGCGTCCACATGTGTGCATTCCAGGAATAACCTTTTTATCCCTTTTTTGTAGCGGCCGGGAGGGGTAGACATTAGCGGATGGTTTTTTTGTTTGATTTTCGCTCCCATCGGTTGAGGAGCGATCACATGGCCGAGCGATGCCGGCGAAATGTCGCGCACGAATTGGAACCCTATCGCGCTATCGACGGCCTAAATATCGGTTTCGCAGATGTTATCGGCGGTGCAAGCGCGGTGAGGCGCGGCGCGTATAGAAATGCGACCCGTTCATGTTACGTTGCTCCGCTGAGCTAATCGTAGCGCGCGTGGGAACTGTTCGACTCGTGCGCCGCGCGCCAACCAACTGCACTGTTCCAAAACAAAACTCAAGCAGCGGTAATTCCGAGTGTCCGCGCGGACCGTATTCTTTTCTCTTTCGCGCTCACGATTTCGCTGTGTCTATGTCGCACTTAGCGGCTAATGTGCACCGGATCGGAATGAACTTGCCCCATTCATCGCAGCTTGTCTGGCCGACGATGACAATAGACAATGCGGTGGTTGCCCATTGTCTCCTAGGTCGCCGGCTCGCGGAAACTACATTTTATGACCTATTTGCAAAAGTCCGGGAACTACGCGCCACTGCAGGAAACTTAGTTCCTTTTCTTGACAACATTTAATAACATTACTATTACAAATACAATTAACAATGTTGTAATTCCTTTTTGCTCCAATGCCCTAGAATAACAAATTTAGCTCCGTATCTTTCGCGAAACAGTTCTTTTGTAGTAGCATATTTCAAAGTGAAGGGATAATTTCTCGGCTTCGAGTATTAAAACATCTAATCTCTAACAGAAACGGAACGGGCTAGAAATGAAACGAATAACGATGTTTAAACAAGCGTGTGCTAGTATATACTTCAACAACAAACACTCTTGGCATTGACCTATTATGCAGAATATAACCACATTATGCAACGTAATTCCACTTTGTAAGGTGCTTTTTAGGATGTTACAGACAAAACAAGAACCAACCAATATAGTTCATCACGGACTACTTTATACCATAATCTTAAGAAAAATAACCTATTTCTGATTTATTTACAACTGAAATGTAGCATATGACGGTTAAATTTTTGAGCGTGTGCTAGTTTGAGTAAGTGTTACAAAATTTGAATTACATTACTTAATGTTATTTCAGTAGTAGAAAATATTACGAGAGCGCAAAATTAAGTCTTGAATATGTCCTTGGTATTTTGGCATCTGTACACTATTAGACAAACACCCATTGAGTACGGAACGTAATCATACTAATACGCTTTTGCAGGCCACAATGAAATTCAATGAGTCACAATGAAAAAGACTAAGACTGTCATGTCAAGCAAGACAAGCCGGTGCATCTGCATTTCATTTTAAATACAAAGACACAGATTTGTATGAAAGAAAATTTAAATGTGGCAATCTGGCTAACAGATAATTTCACAATTTTTCTTATTATATCTGGTATACAAGTGATCTGCTTTTACAGCATTCTGATTCAGAAATCAGAATGCTTTAAAAGCCGATCACTTGTATCGAGGGGTATAGATGGATATGCTTTTCTAGTAGTGCTGACAACTTTAATGGCCTACTTCTGGACATAGAAAGGAGGTTTTGGCCTACTGTACCACGCTGGCCAAACGGGTTGGGATAGAGCATGTTTCAAGTTTTCCTGCTCTATGCTGTGCTTAACTGTCCTGCAGAGTTTACTCCACAGAAAAAGGAATTTGTTCTGTGATTGCTCCCTTAGTCGGCTCTTCTGACACCTTACATCGGCTCTTGTGGGTTTAGTAGTTTCTTTTTTGCCGAGGTTTTTATTTTGTTTACAAGGTTGAAATAACAGGTAACTTTTTTATGCAAACAGTATATTCTCGGGTCAATAAATATTCGTATTTGGGAATATTCTGATTTGCAAATAGGATTATATAATTGTGAATTGTGATAAAAAGGGGTTCAGAAATGTCGGAAGAGCTCGTTGTCGTCCCTGAAAAACCTTTCGTATCCTTAGGAATGACCTATGGTCAGTTAGGTAGACATACGTCCCGATTTCGAAAGTCTGAGCGTCCAGGGAAGAAAGTTAATTTAGGTTACAGTATTTTACGTTTTCGACAGCTTGTGACATAGATGTTAATGAACAAATATAAGGAAACATGATTTTTACTGGGATTAAAATAAAGATTATTTTTCTTTAACGTGAAATAATTTAATTGTAAACAGATGTGTAATGCCCCTATTCGCATAATTTGCATGGCGTATTGTGACGCCATCCTTTTATAGTTTGTTTAAAGACCCCCGTTTTTTGCTCTCTCGCTCTGCAGGCAGGAAGTCTGAAGAAGGTAGCGAGAACTGAGAGACGCTATTAATTAAATGACTAGTGGGAGTGAGACGGATGGTCAATTTGGCTCCTGTTTTTATATGCTACAATGGTCAATGTTCGGCTATTCAATTTTTTTTTAAAGTACACGACCAGTTTTCGTTTCGTGTTACACATACTTTGTTAAGATGAATCAAAACACGCGATTCGTTTTGATAGGGGGCTCTGACACTCGTTTGACGAGTTAAATTAATGGTGTGCAGTTTCTACATCTTTAGTTTAAGAATGTCAAAAAATTAGGGCACCGTTTCACTGACCACCATAACATTCCATGGAGAGAAAAAGATGTGTTACGTTCTTCATTAGATTTTGTTTATGGTTAACGAAACAAACGAGCAGACAGGTCATCTAAAGGTAAGTGACTACCGCCACTTATATACCTGCAACTCAAGGGACACGAGTGCGTTAACACCCTTTGAATACAAAGGTCCAAGTGCGAGTTTATTTCACTTCTTCGTCACGGTGACCGATCGGCGTTGAAATCCGCACTGAAATCCCTACCAATTGCAACGCCAAATGCACTAGACGGCTAGCTAGGAGCTAGGAGTCGATGTAAAATTAACTCACACTTGGGTCTCTGAGGTCAGTTCCTCAGGCTGACTCGGTGAAAACTAACGATAGAATTGCTTATTACCAAGTTTTTTGTGACGCCGAGGTATGACTCCGGTCGAAGCATGAATCTCCCACTGCTTCTTAAACCGGCAAACGACTTGCTCCGTTACGTTAGTGTAAATGGGAGCATTTAATACGACTCTGAATACCTCTTCACACATCAACAGCCTTTAACCGTCCACTGCTTTACATAGGCCTCTCCTTAGAAAGGAGGTTTTGGCCTACTATACCACGCTGGCCAGACGGGTTGCTTTAGGGTTTGTGTCAAGTTTTCCTTCTCTCTGCAGTACTGTTGTCTTGCGTAGTTTGCTCCCTTAGTCGCCTTTTACGACACCCACGGGATGAATAGGGGTGGTGACACTCTGTATTCTTAATCCGTCACCACACAGAATACGGCATATTGTATCAAAACTTTTTGATGAAAGTAGTTATGTGAATCTTCGTTAAAATTCATAACCCAAGAAATGCACAAAGTTAAAAGTACCCACATTTTTCTTTGTTATAAAGTAGCTAGTTGAAACACTCAATTTCAAATGCTTATTTGATATTTGACACTGCATAGTGATTCATCTTCCTCAAGTGTAGTCACTAGAAAAATGAAAGTGGTATATATGGTACGCTAAACGTTTTGTAGATGATATCAGGCACGGCTATGCGGATCTTCTTTCATCTAGGATTAGTTTCATTTTCATCGCATGTAGGCGTCATTCATGCGTATAACAGTGGAAGAGCCATGCTTTAGCACAAATGGGCCGGCTCGACCGGAGTGATACCACGGCATCACAGAAAACCGATCTTTCGTTGATTTTGACTGAGTAAGTGAGGTTACCGGAGCCCAAATCCCAACTCCCGCTGACTCGAACGGGTGGGACTCCAAGCGCGTCAACGTACTTGTGACTTTTGAGTTGCAGGTATCCATGGGCGGCGGTAGTTGCTTACCATCAGGTGACCAGTCTGCTAGTTTGCCCCCTTATGCCAAAAAAATAATATATAACATAGTTAGACCGATACCGTAGGGACCTAAAGGCTTCTAAGTTTTATGGGCTGTTTGTTCGCGTGTTTCTGTATGGTTTGGGTAAAGAAAAACTTTGCTCAGTAGAAATGTTACTTACGTTTCATGTTTCTAAATAGACAATTGAATTTTGTTGAGATCTTTTTGTATTGGAAAGGGTTGGGTGGGTGGGGTTAAACGGTTTATTATTAGACTAGCCTGTTGATCTTGTGGTTAGTGACCCTGACAGCTACGCCAGAGGTCGTGAATTCGATTCCCACCCAGGACAAATAATTGTGATATAAGCACGGTCATTTGTTCTGTGTCTGGGTGTACTTTATCTATAATAATATGTATTTTCATAGTAAAAGCTATGTATTTAGAAATATAAAAGTATGTTTATGAGCAGTCTGGTTACCAAGGTACAGGCTCTGCCTAGTTTAGGATCAGACCGCCGTGTGTGAGATTATTATTAGGTAAACCATTTTAAAGAAGATATTTTAGATATAGCAGTACAAGGTTAAATTAATAAAAGGCGATCCTAAAGATTGCTTTGATGATCTCAACATAATAAAATCACTTTCCCTTGCTGACTGATTCATCAACGAAGAGCCTAAAACGTTGGGGCTACGAACTTGACATTTTGGCAACTAAGCAAAAAGGATTTTTAGAGATATCACCCATTAAGGGTTAAAATAAGATAAGATGATAATGATAAGATGATAAGATGAACGGTTTTTTGGAAGGTTCAATATATAGCTTAAAATCGAAATAGATATTAGATATAAGATGGTCTAAATAAAACAAAAGAAAAGTGTCAGGTATAATAGTGTACTGAAGCGACGTGAGTATGACTATCTCTTTAAAATCATAACTGCTCCAAACAGAGCAATCTGTTGTGACTGGTGCATGACTTTTCTTAGGACTTCGTATCGCTGTTCTTTTAACAGATAGCCAAATATATAGCTAGGTATAAAGATAGCTACAATAGCATATCTTCAAAAAGTATTGAAGGCTGTACCACATAACAACATGCCGCCCATTCTAACTTATCTATTACGCAGTGAACAAATACAATATAATAATAAAATTTCGGACATCTGACACACAAGGCCATCTAGTTTCAAACTAAGCAGAGCTTATACTAAGAAAGCTAGATTGACTGATGGAATACTTATATAGAATTTTTTGTAAACACATACATATAAATAAAAAATACCAAACTTCGAAACAAACATTTGCAGATCAAACGAACATTTGGTCAGACCCGGGAATGGAAACTAAGACCTCAGCACAGCAGTCGCATACGCTACCACTGCACCACAGAGGCAGTATATGTCTAATGTGCCGGTGTGTAACGCGCCTGATCCTGGAACACCACACCACACCTGGTGTGGAGTACCGCAGGGGGGCGAGCTGGATCCAAGACATTCCTGATTTATATAAACGGTCTGATTGAAATGTCTGTAGATGATAGTAGTTATCAGTGACAATTAAGTTGTGTTTAAACATAGCATTAATATGGTCCTTCAATAAAGAATAGAATGGATGACATTCAAAACTTTAATAATAAATGTAGTTAAAACCAAAATCAGTTCAATTAAAAAATTAAGTAAAATGGATTATCAAAAACTCAAACTGATAAGTATGACATTATTTTTACTAATAATAATGGCCAGATAATAATTTGACATGGAAAACCCATTTATAGAACAAGAAATAAGATTTATAAATTCTTAATATAATTTTAGCAAAAAATATTGTGTGGGTATAATGGGTTTTAGGACGGTTGTAGTGTTACGTAGTACTCTATAATCTATATTTATTCTATGATAACTGCCATCGTTTGCGGAAGTAGGCACACAGTTTGCAGCAAAAACTCTCTTCACTGAACTTACAATATTCTTTATATAAATTACATCATGCACTGTCCGTTTCGTGACGGATTAAGAATACGGAGTGTCACCACCCTTATTCATCCCGTGGGTGACAAGAGCGGACCAAGGGAGCAAACTACGCAGGACAACAGCACTGCAAAGAGACGGAAAACTTGAAACAAACCCTATACCAACTCGTCTAGGGCAGCGTGGTGGTCAATACCTCCTATCTAACGAGAGGACTTTGTCCATTAGTGGACTAATAAAGGATGTGATGTGATATGGTTGCATAATAATGAAACGGTTGAAATTTGTCTGCAGGGTGAGTGAGGTTACCGGAGCCAAAATCCCCCATCCCCCCCTCGCTGACTCGAGCGGCAAGTTGCTTACCATCAGGTGACCCGTCTGCTCGTTTGCCCCCCTTAAACCATACAAAAAAAAGGGACAATATCGAGCTAACGCCACATTGGAATTTAATCTCAGATGGGACTTGTTTACTTCTGTAGGCATATATGTAGTATGTTTCTCTCAGCATATGGCTAAAAAACAATACTTAACATGTTTTTAAGAGATCAATATTTTTATGAATAAAATATAGGTAGGTATATAATAAAACCACATAATGAAAATAATATTTCATATTTATACATTTCGTTTGTGAAGCTGTAATGTATAAAATATCCATCCACACTACCCAAGCTTTCACTTACAATTTACTACAATAACATTCATTTAATTATACTACAAATAAATAAAAAAAAACAGTAGTTAAAACAGCTCCTTAGTAATGGGACATTCGATCATTTACGCTATTCTAGAGTATTTTAATACCTACGTACAAAAATAATATAAGATTCGTGAAAAGCAACGTGACTTATCATACAAAATTAAAATCATTAAAATTTCAGACTACCCGCAAATATTTTACACAAGTTTTAAATAATAAGTTAATAAGAATTTTGTATGATAACGCCATATATAATTTTGAGGTGTTCTGAAATTGAAAGACTAATATTGGAATACTTAATATTTTGTATTTTTCTTTTAATATGTATGAAATTAGGTATAAACAGATTGCCAGAGCAGTTTTATTTACAATTTGAGAAGAAGAATGAAGAAATACATCTAGTCTTTTTTCAAGTTCCTTCTTCCTATGTCTTGATATAAGGATGGGCTTCTAAATCGATTACAGAAGATTATTAGGACAGACAGGACATTAAATATTTCGCGAAGTGGCAATAAATCCTTACTCACGAAAATAAGAATACAGTTTTTTTTTAAATATTATAAGAAACCCAATTATGAATCTGTAATGACTATAATTTTCTATCTAACTTTAATTATTTGGTTTAAATCATGCATTTTATAATATTGAAGTAGCAGTTCGGTTATAATAAAGTAAGAAAAATATCTGTTAGATAATTATTTCCACATTTATATATTTAATACTGTAGCAACTAATAACAGGCCTGACAAATTTCAGTTAAAAAATATCTGAATCACTCAAAATATTGACACTTTTCTGTCAGGAATTTTTGGAAAATTTACAAGACATAGCTGGCTGGATTATATTTATGGCCTCCACTCCGTGCCCAATAATTAAGAACTTTTCTATTGCTTTGTTACTGCCTGCTCTGGCAGTCTATTCCAACCTCTCACAACTCACAACCGCCTAAACAGTTCGCTACATGACCAATATTTAACATTTTGTTAGCTACTTAGATAAATTGCAAGTAAGTGTAATTATAAAAAAAATATAAAAAACAAAATTGCACATCGTGTATTTACAATATTAACATTTTATTTATAAAACTACATCACATGTGTCGACAGAGCGCAACCGTCTCCGACATAAACCCACCAACTACTGTTCTCTCGCTTTCACACTAAGCGAAGTCATATAACAACGAGTGAGATAGACTGTTGTAGTACCTACAACTGAATAGTGCACTTAAGTGCTTTTAGACTCGAATAAAACAAAAGAAAGGCAATCACAATTCTAGTATGCTTCATTATAATACATACAGCATATTTAAGCGTTTTTTTTTCACTTATTTTAAAAATACATCTATAGTCCATTCCCGTTAAGAAAATAGTGATCGATCGATTCGATTAAGCGCCGCCTCCTGACCAATCAGGTTCCAAGATATTACCGTTACATACGACAGCTGGGACGTGATTGGTTAGGGGGCCAGGCTTGATCGACGCGTCACTATTTTCTTAACGCGAATGGACTGAAGTAATTTGGAAATAGAGGTCAGAGGCCTAGCCAATTCGAGCCATTGCTTACATTCCACAACCCATCCGTATAATTAATATTCCTTTTCTTCGTATCTACATTCTTCCCCGTCAAATCGTTAAAGTACCCGGTTGAAGTCATCACGCAAGCCTGCTCTTGCCGTAAGTATACCTAAAATTCCAGTGGTACAATCGGGGTGTTGGATATACCGCTGCCCCTCCAGGGATAAAGGCGTGAGTTTACGCATGTGATTTCTTCTTCAGCAAGGTTGTACTGATATTCCATATGGATATTCATATTGTTTCTTTTACCGGAAGGTTATTTTACTACCTGCAAAAACAAAGTGAATTATTTGAAGACGTTAACACTGGTACTAATTTTACACGACTTTGAAAAATGTGATGATTCACGTGATCTATGCGGTTGTTATTTCAGGACTCATTTATAAACCAATTTGGAAGATTCTTTATTTCCCGGTCCCATTCAAATTTGAAGAAAAAATACCACCCCTAAAGGTGGAAAATTAAAGAAAGACGATCTGTCACCAAAAAAATGGTAAATTCCCTATGCTCTCAATTTTTTTTCAAGGTTTTATTTTTCCATTTGAAAAGTTACAGCTTTCTAGTACCAACAATTTCTAATCTTAACCACGGACGGCTCTTTGTAACGACCACGGAGCCCTTTTTTTATGTGCGGAAATCCCCTCGGATATCACCGACTAAAACCGCACGCCGTCTCAGGTACCAGTAGTCAGGGAACTAGGTGTACCCTAGAAAGGAAATCCCTGGCGCCCCGACGTACCTCGGGCCATCTACGACGGGTAGACGACCCCCCCCTGTGACCACGGAGCACTAAGAAAAATCTAAATAAAAATTACACATCACGTCATATGCATGTAAAAATATCTTTAACCTTTGGATGTAGTAAATTAGTTGTAGTATTTATGTTTTTCAACACTGTTGTAAACAATACTACATTATTTATAGGTGTTTCTATCTCAAGTTCCGCATATTTCAGTGTGAACGCATCCCTAAATTTAAATATATTTAGCTCGAACCTGATGTACGTACTTGTGACGATTGCTATCTGTTTTCTGTTTTTACGTACGTGTAATCATGAGTTTTTTAATCTGATTCATAATGTCAAAATGCAAATGCCATGCAAAAGTCGTCCTTTGGCACATATAAGCTTGCTACCACCGGTTGGAGTTATAGCACAGCTTCACAGAAAACCGGTGTTAAACCATTCTTTCTTTGTTTGTTTTAAAAGGCTGGCAATGCACCGTACAATGACACCTTTTTTTTTTTTTACGTGTGGAAATCCCCTCGGACCATCACCCCGCCGGGGCTCTCGTTCGGCGGGGCGGTGTGTCGGACTCGAACCGACTAAAACCACACGATGTGCCCTCTTTGCGCTTCCAGTTTAGGAGGGGTCCAGGTAGTTATCGCCTTCTGGACCCCTCCCAGGGCCGGCCCGCTCCTGTTGCGGGCTCCGTCTCAAAATTTTCCTCTCTTTAGGCGACGTCCGGCACACGCGGACGCCGCCCCCTCGCGGCTGGCCAACTAATGCGGGTGGAGGGGAGAACCCATCCCGTCCACCTGCGGCCACACTCAGGGCGGCATGAGGCGCAGGTGAGCGCGTCTCCGCCGCCCGGTACCGTACAATGACACCATGGTTGACCCTTTTTAAACACAAGACCAAGTACATCCACAATACTAAGTACCAGCAAGAAACATAGTTCTTTACACGTCTTTATCGTCGTTCGTATTGGATGTGGACGCCGGTTTCTGCATTTAGACTCCAAGAATGATCCTTTATGCATCGAAAAAGGTTCCCTAGATATCCAAGCCATCCAAGCTTCCTTCAACAACAATATGTAGTAGGAACTAATCTATCATACTGAAAAATATAAACAAGTAATGAGAACAGGCAATTTAACCCAGTCTCATGGTGACGAGGCCCATACCGAACAATTCAATTTCTCAAAAAAGATATGTGTTGAAATCATGGTGTTAAAAGCGACTGTCTAAACAAACCCTTCACAAACGCAAGGTGGATTAATGTTTACTAGAAATATTCTTTACCGTGTATCTTACAATCCGTGTGGTGACGGTTAAGAATACGGAGTGTCGCCACCCCTATTCATCCCATGGGTGTCGTAAGAGCCGAATAAGGGAGCAAACTATTACTAGAATTTTTTTAATCGGTATAGTGGTTTAGGCGTGAAAGCGTCACATTTATAATATAAGTGTGGATGGTACGCGATAGTTGAAGTATATTATATAATTACTAGCTGACCCGGCAAACGTTGTATTGCAAAACAAAAAAAATTAGGGATGGGTCACCCTTACCATTTAGGGGTATGAAAAATAGATGTTGGCCGATTCTCAGACCTACCCGATGTGCACACAAAATTTCATGAGAATCGGTCAAGCCGTTTCGGAGGAGTACGGGAACGAACATTGTGACACGAGAATTTTATATATAAGATTAAATACACATGACATAACATTTGTACACTTAAATGCACAAATTTTAAGTGCCCGTTTAGATATGATCGAGAAAGTAAGATTAGAACATAAAATAATTACATTAACAACATTTTACAGATATGAAATCATTTCCGTATTGTGGTGGAAATATAACTACTCATATATGTATGTTATTTATATATCTACTAGCTGAGACCCGCGGTGTTACCCGCGTTTGATATTGAATTGTAGCTTATATGACACGTTTGTCGGTTTACCATAGCAGTGCCATCTATTGATTACTTACTCAATCCAGTCGAAAAGTATCGACATCTGTTAGAATCTTTTGGAGTTAACAGATAATTGTGACTGTCAATTAATTATAGACCAATAATTTACAATAAAATAAAATTGCGACTGTAATTAAAGATCTAAGCTACCCTATCTCTTAAGTTGGACCAGACTGCTCACGGTGTGCCAATTTAATTTAAAATCGGTTAAGTAGTTTAGGAGTCCATCGCGGACAAACATCGTGACAGGAGATTTATATATATTAAGATAAGATTAAGATATCTGTGCATCAAAGCATATTTCATCGAACCCTTGTCCCGTGGCTTTGACTGTACGGATGACGTAGTGGTTTAAGCGGCCGCCACGACGCTTACTACTACGCTCAGTGTTGTGGGTTCGATCCCCACAAGGGACGACACTTTGATGTCTGAGTCTGGGTGTTCTTTGTGTCCGTCACATGTATGTTTGTAAAGTTCCCCGCGACACAGGATATATTCCTAATGCATGAGTAGTCTTTTAAGATAAAGAAATATTGTATAAACGTCATTTAACTAACCCTAGGGGACTTTGGATAAGACCGTAGGCAACATTTCACGAGGATAGAATGAACAAATAAAGATTGTTTTTGTTTTTGAGATAAACTTTTGTAAACTTTTGTAAATATTAGTAGGTATTTTGTAAATATTATTATACTAGTAGGTATTATAGTAGGTGATTGCGAAAAGTGGTGAGTTATGTTTTTTGAGAATCTGTATTTAAATGTGTATGTTTAGGATTAAATCATGATCAATACTAGTTCGGACTCTCTCATGTTGAATGAACTCAAAGTTGTCGGTGACTTAAACCGGCTCATCGTCACGACCGGTTCCCTCTACAGCTACGGTTAGGATTAAATGTGTGTGACTTAAATGGCATCACATATTTTAATATTGATATTGCATTTGAATCGTAATGGTTGTAGTAATGATGAAATTTTACAAAATTACATTTTCTAGCATAAATTTATTTTTGTCCATTTTTCTCATCAGCAGCGGACGGCAACGGCAAATCTTGTTGTTTGCCGTCATCCAAGGTTTAAAGGTGTTTAGTACTACCGGATTTCTTAGAAGCTAGTTGACACTGTCTTATACCTATAATCGACTAAACGAAAGTTAAAAACAAGTGACTACGACGAGGAAGAGAAACTCAAAGAACGTCAAAAAAAGAAACGAAAATTATCCGCCAACCAGACGCAGATGCCTTGCCTTTAAATTCGCTCACTAATGCAGTCTGGTCTAACCATTACCGTGACTGACCATGGGCAGAAACTTTAACCCACTGAAGTTGCGAGAAAGAAAACTTTTTCAAGATTCATCCAGATGACGTAAAAACAAAAGAAAGAAAAGAAGAAGGAGAAAGAGAAAACAAAGAAAAGAAAGAGGAAGAGAAGAGGACGCTCTTAAGAAAAGAGCGGTTTCTGTCTCCTCTAAGTAGATGGAGTGAATGGTAGAGAACTCCTGTCTTTACCATTGTTGAGATGAACAAACAGAGTATAAGGATAAGTTTTGTTTTAATGAATGATATAACAAGACACTGCAAGCTAACACGCTAGTAGATTCCAACAGAATAATTACGTTGATAAAAATCCACAGATAATTGATGATAGACGCATGTAGGAAATATTTTTTCCGGATCACTCAAACTAACCAAAGAACTTAGCTTATCACTTGATAAAGTGCTACAAGTGCTTTAAGTGCTACAAGGGAGATGTTTTAATGTAAATACTTCCTTACAAGCAAACAATAACAAGAAAAGGTCGAATAGCTAGACTTCACTTCACTGGGTAGATTTGAATAAAGTAAACTCACTAGGTTACTTACAAGGTCCGTGAACGCATAACTTTGGTTGTTTATGCCGTTAATTTATCCAACCAGTATCAAAATTGTGAAAGAAACAAACCATAATTTAAATGAGTTTTTTTTTTAAGAATAGAGTTCCCGCTCTGGGAATATAGCCTGTATCGCGGGGTACTTAAAACATACAAGTAACGGACACAAAGAATACCCACACTCAGAACAACAATTTGTGATTCACAAGTGCTGTCGTATGTGGAGATCGACACAACACTCAGCGCAGGAAACGACGAGGTGACCGCTTAAACCACTACGCCATCAGTACAATCGATTTGATTGATTTTGTGATTGAATTATAATTTTAGAATAAATGGGGAATGGTGCTATAATTACGTTAAAAATGTGGTTTTGAAAGAGGTTTTATAAAAATAATATCTTTAGTGTTATGTGCAAAACTGCAAAAGATGATTAAATAAAAAAAGTGAATAAATGGGTGATGATGTAAATGTTGAAGAATGTGTGAAGACTCGGTGGTCTATATTTATTTGGTCTGTAGTAAATCCTACAGACCAAATAAATGAAGTTCTAAAGCAGGAGAACATAGAAAAGATTTTTTATGGGACTTGCTTATAAATGATCAACTTTGTTTCCATTGTACCTGTGTAAGTATATACATACATGAAATGGACACAAAGAATACCCAGACTTAGAACGACAATTTGTGGATCACACAGTGTCGGGTATAGACCCTACAACACTCGGCGTAGTAGGAAGTACCGTGGCGACCGCTTAAACCACTACACCATCCGTGCAGTCATCCTGATCAATTATCATTCTTTGCTCTTTTTCTTTTATTATTTTAGGGTTAATATACATAAGTTCTTACTCTGTTACGAGACCAGCTCGTCCAAGGCCTGATCCCTGTTGAACTGATGTTTGACCAGCGCTGCCGAAACCTTGTCTTCTGAGAAGCCCAGATCCATGAGTTCGCCGACTATTAGCAGACATTCGATGACCTGGAATCAACAAAAAATTATAGTATTAGTTATATTATTATACTCAATATTATTTTACTGAGATCACCAACAACCAGAAGAAGCTGACAATGTAAGAATTGAATGTTTCCTACGATAATTGTATCGTCATCTATTTATCATTCAGCAAGCAGAAGTAAATGGTCGAAAGATGGCAAAGCGGCGTGCGCGCAACTTTCCAGCTCCGGATTCAGAAAAAAACTGTTTACTTATGTTTTAAATATTTTTTAAATTGATTTTATGGTGTTTTTGAATAGTCACGAAAAAGAGTCAATCATAAAGCTAGTTGCGTTTACCAATAAGTGGATCCTATAAAGAAAAACGGGTAACGAACTTCGTTACCTCTCTATTTCAGCATGTTTTTACAAGGTTAGGTTACTGTTTATGAGCTCAAATTATATTAATTGTGAGAGCATTAACATTTTCTTCTAAAATAAAAATAATCACGCAAAATTACTACTGTATTTTAGTATTAGTGTATTAGGTCCGCGTGGTGACGGATTAAGAATACGGATTGTTACCACTCCCATTCATCCCGTGGGTGTCGTAAGAGCCGATTAAGGGAGCAAAATATGCAGGACAACAAAACTGCAAAGAGAAGGATAACTTGACACAAACCCTATACCAACCCGTCTAGCCAGCGTGGTATAGTAGGCCAAAACCTCCTTTCTAAGGAGAGGCCTATGCCCAGCAGTGGAATGTTAAAGGCTGTTGATGACGATGATACCTACTCTTGTTTGTAAAGTAAACAAACCTTACAATAACGTCATTCCTCAGTAAGGTCTAAGTAAACACTGTTATCAAGCACCAAATAACTCTACAATCAGGTTACGTGAGGTCGAAGCCACTGTCTAATGATATTAAACATTAAAGGCATTCCACTAGCAGAGACAAATGTACTCCTTATTGAGGAACCTTTTAAGGTATATATTCCAGTGGCAGTTAAATATAATAGTCCTTAAGTGGTGAGATAAAATTGCCTACATAAATCATTTATATCGTATCTTAGATGTGTAGAAATAATAATATGTCTACTTTGATTTGACATTTGACCAAGAAAAACACATAATTTGACTTTGACGGACTATTTACTATGGTGACAATATTTCCTGCAATGTTGAATCCAGGGTGGCACAGCAGATATTAAAACTTTTGTTAACCGACTTCAATAAAAAGGCGGAAGTTCTCAATAGTTTTTTTTACATTTGTTACCGCAGAAATTTATCTCTTTTTTTAAAGATACAATACAAAACATAATACATAGGACTTATAATGGGACATCCAGACTCGGAACAACAATTTCTGGATCACATAAAGTGTCGTCCCATATGGGGATCGAACCCTCTCAGCGTAGTAGGAAACGGCGCGGCGTGGCGGCCGCTTAAGCCACTACGCCATCCCTGTAGTTTGTCATTTATGAATCGATTAGGAAAAACAATATATTTTATTTAGGAGGGTAAGTATATTACCCGTTTGTGTGTGGTGGGACTAGAATGGACACGTAACACGAAAGTAGAACCAGTGGATGAAAAGTTAAGAAACAACATATTATCCTGATATGGACATGTATTGTGATGTGCAGAGATGAGCAAAATGAAGTCAAGAAAGTTTTAAGTATGGAAGTTAACGGATATAAGAGTAGAGGACGACCACGCCATACCTAGAGGATGACCAAAGAAAAGATGGATAGAGGAGAATGTAAGAAGAAAACTCAGAGCGCCGACCCCACATATTTAAAAAAAGTAAGATAATGGTGATACCCGGTTTGTCCCATTCAAATTTGAAGAAAAAATACCACCCAAGGGGTGGAAAATTATGAAACCAAGAATACAGTATTAAACAAAGGGTGTCCTTGTCGCCACATCCTTTTCCGTAGTCACCACAATGTGTTTGCACAATTTCATGACGGTCAGAGGTCCAAGTGTGAGTTTATTTCACACCCACTCGATCGTCACGGTGGTCGTCACTGAAATCTGCATCACTGGGAACGCCAATCACATTACTGCACACTCGCTGGTCACGGTGATGATTTCAGTGAGGACCAATCACAACGGCGAACGAGGTCCCCGTGACGATCGAATAGAGATGAAATAAGCTTACACTAAGTGAGCGTAACAAAAGAACACACTCACATTTATAACTTTTTGATGGGATAAAGGGCAAACGAGTTGACGGGTCACCTGACGGCAAGCGACTACCGCCGTTTATGGATACTTGTAACTCAATAGGCATAAGTGACCAGAATCTTTAATGCACAGCTGACTGAGTACTAAATTATCTTATGTATAGCAGGTTTAAAGGGCATGGTACCAGGGATTTCCTTTCTAGAGTACATCAGGTTCCCTGGCTACTGGTTCCCAAGACGGCGTGCGGGTTTTAGTCGGTTCGAGTCCGACATAGCCTCCGGTGGGTGGTATCCGAGGGGATTGCCGCACAGACAAAAAAAATGTTTAAAGGGCATACGCCCTACTACGGCCTATTTTAGGCTCCAGATTTCCACAAATTAGTGAGCATTTTAACTGTAATATTGAATGAATTGTAATAATATTGTATTTCATCTATGTATAAGAGATTTCCACGTATATAGTCACTCATCACAATATCTCTGGAACCATTAGAGCTAAAGACTTGAAATTTGGTAGGAATATTCTTTTCACTGAGTAGAGGTCAGCTAAGAACGGATTATAAGAAATTAAAAAAAAAAGAAAACATGTAAATAGCAAAACGTTTGCAAGGTTAGCTAGTATTATATAAAAGTGTGTCCGTACAATTCTTCTCAATTTGTTAGTGAGCTTTGATCACACTTTTTGTAGCTATACTTTTGTTAATTTTACGTAAAGTTGCTTATTTAGAAATATAGAAGTATTTTTACTGTACAACACACTTTAAATTTAGTATCTGTAATCTATTATTATGTGATAAAGGCGATATTAAATTTAGAACAGATATCCTTCAGACCAACTGCATGGCACAGCAGATGATGATAAAAGAAAGTGACAATAACCCACTTCAATGGTTACTCTGTCTATTACCAAAAGAATAATTCAAATCTGGCTTATAGTTCAGGATGGTAGTTGTTAAATCAACAATCAAACAGTAAAACTCATCAGATTTATTTATATGTACATATACTTATGATATATCCATTTAATTTTATTGCCATTATTTCCTTTAGCTGACAATGTGAGGAAGGCACACAACTTACAAAAACTACGTCAGACAACCCTGGTTATTTACATATGCTTAAACCATAGGCAAAGAGAAGGAAAACTTGAAAAAACCCTACACCAACTGTCTGGCCAGCGTGGTGTAGTAGGCGAAAATCGCATTTCTAAAGGGGAACCTACGTCCAGCAGTGCACTAGTAAAGGCTGTTAATGATGATTATGAAACCATAGCCATAAATATGATTCATTGTCAAGGTCACCAAAACAATTGCATTTATAATCTGTAACCTATATACCTAGTATATTATTAAAAAACTAACATTTCACTCACCTTCTTATCATTATCTCCTACAAGAGTACAAACTCTAGCTACCCTGTCAATCGGAAAACCCATCCCATGTATTTGTCTGCACATTTCTTGTGTCTTCAAAGGCAACTTATCAAATGGATTGGGCAAATTTTCTAATCTCCTTTTACTTGTCTTGTCTTCTCTCTTATTAGCTGTTGATGGTTGGGGTTGTGTCACCTGCGACTGCGGAGTATTTTTTGGAGCTGGACTAGCATTATATGACCTTTCACTCATTCTCAACTTGGCCAATTCTTCATTTAATTCTCTAACAATATCTGGTACACTTCGAGATCGTGATTTCACTGTATTTTGTGATGTTGCTACCGGCAGTTCAGTATTTTCATTTGGTATGGGAGTATTATAAACTGGTGCATCTGGTAACGGGTACTGAACGGGCACATGTGGATACTGATAATAGTAAGGTTGTGGAATGTATGAAGAACCATTTGGTGCTTGACTGATATCTGATGTTACTGGTAACTGGCCAGTGTAATATGGTTCTACGGTTGAATATGGGTTAGCGGGAACATAATATTGATAATTTGGCATATATGCATTGACATTATCAGTCTCTGTGGGTATGTAATACCCATTAGACATGGAATAATGTTGCGGTGAATTATACATCACGCTAGGACCTTGAATTGGCTGTTCTAAGTATGATGTAGGTAAATATGAGGTTCCTTCAACCTGGGCCTGTGATGCACAGTTCGGAATGGGATAGCCTTGTTGCTCTTGCGCATAATCAGTTGGTTGTGGACAACTTACAGTTGAATTTTTCTGAGTTTGCAACACTTGAGCTAATAGTTCCATATCATTTATAGTCTTTAATTCAACATTATCAAACGGACTGGATGTATCATGCTCAAAATCTCTAAATGTCAACGTTTCTATATTAGCATTGTGTGGCATTCTAGTAATCTTATTACTTAATTTTAAATTCTGTAACGGATCTGGATCATCAAGCAAACTACTTTCCGGGTAGTTTGATTTCACCTGAATAGGCTGGAGGATATTTAATTGAGTTTCTGTAGCAACGTTCACACACGGCAAGTTTACGTTAGTGGAAACATCGGCATATTCAGTGTTAACATCTACACTAGTCGTATTATCACAGTTTTTATCAGCTTTCTCGTCAGGAGATAGCGCGCTAATTTCTTCTGTGCTCGGGTACGACACATCTGACACGCTCAGCTGCTTCAATCGATCCTCCTCTTCAGCTGCAGCTATCGCATCCAGTCTCTTTTGCTCAGCCTCCTGTAGCAACTGGAGGCGATGCCGCCTTTCATTTTTCTTCGTCTCTTTTGCTGTCCTTAGTTCCTTAAGTTTTGAAAGTACGTTTCTCTCGAACGTACAGGAGTAATTAGAAGCGTTAGCGCTGTCGATGACTGCCTGAGCCCTAGTTATACATTCATTAACACTATAAGGTAAATCAATTCTCGTATGTCGCTTGTATTTTTCTGATATTTTAACGGACACCTCGTCCATAAAATCCCCGAAATGTGACATATCAACGTGCTGTACAGCTGAGATAAAGAAGATTATCAAACAATGAGAAAGCAAAGTTTGTTTTTTGCACTTTTAAGGTTACATAGTCCTCATTCAACGTCATCACTCGTGAAAAAGAGTTTTATAATTAAGCAAATAAATGCAAAGGTATTGAAATGTCTTCCATGGCCACTAAAATAATTTATAGGAATTATTTAAATTGTTTTTGTCAATAATTCTATTATTTTACGCGTTTTTGGCAGATCTAATCTAAAATGTCAAATACAATATGTAAGGAAAAAAGACCTTATTCTCTGCATGAAACAGCGATTAACCAGGAAGACAAAGACGGCGCGATATACTGATTACAAGTTGAAAAAAGATATAAGTATTTAATGTTATAATACATTGAGTGACACAATAGGAACGTTTCCTAACGTCAATGTCAGTTTATACTTGCAAAAGGAAAAAATAGTTAGGAAAGTGACTGTCATGTGACTCTTAATAAAAACTATTTTATAGTTTAATTTATTATTTTTAAGGTATTATACAAAAAAAATGGGTCTTTAAACACGTACAAAATAATAATATTAAACAAAATAATTACATTTTTATTACTGGTTTGAAATGGAACAATATAATTTGAAGTAGAAAAAAGTAAAAATCACGTGTACTGTTTCATTAAATGACATCAGATGTCGTTAGTGTTGCTCCCTAAAGTCATGGCGGATCTTTCTCATTAGATTTTACAGATTTGCCATAATTCGTGGGTAGATTTATTAATACCGGCGTCGAAATAATTATAGCTCGATTTGTTCATATAGTGGGAAACTAGCGACACGCTGATTTCGACACAAATACCGGCCAGAAGCTACTGAATTGGAAAGAACGTCCCACTGACGAACGTCTCGAATTTCGGCGTAGCCAAGATAAATAGAATCACTCGATTTCGACGTCGCACCATACTTTAATTAATTTACTACGCCTAATATGACGCAATAGTCGCCCGCCACGCCGGACGCCATCGGAATTCACGGTCGGAATACAGGTCGGTATGCAAAAAATTTACTGTTGAAATTTGCCGGCGAATCTCTGCTCATAACCTGAACGCCGGCAGGGTATTGAAGCGAGCATGAACGAAGGTGTGCCGATGATGTACCACGGGAACGGGGGCTTTGGAGGCCCCGGCCAAATGTTCCTGATGAGTGGGCAGGCCGAGCGCACAACGCGTCACTACCCGTTGGACGCTCTGCAGAACCTAAGCGGCTCGCCTGGTGGTCACAACACACCCCGCCGCTGGCAGCCCCGCCGCGAACGACATCCCAACCCCAAGAATGCAGACAATACTGCATTTGGATATGACTCTGATGACTCCAGCCTATCAAGCAATGCATCAGGCTCGAATAAGTCAGGAGAGAAAGGTAAGCAATAAAGTATAACATATAATATTAATATATAGTTATTTCATATTTATATTTTGGATATTTTGGACTATAGTATTAAGATTTTATATTTTATTAATACCTACCCTCAATGACTAGTTAAACAGTATTGAAACATTTCTAGAAGGCTTCAAAAATATTGAATTTATGTCTGAAATACTATAATAATAAATTTTATGTTATCAAAATCTATAGTGTTTAAAAACATCAGATTTAGATATAAAATGCACTTTAATACAACTGCTGTTGCTTTGAATACAGGTTTTCATCTACATTTTGACAGTTTGTGGGTAGGTTTAAGACAATACTGTGACTGCGATAACTTTTTAATTAATATTATTGATGCGAAAGTTACCATGTGTATCATGAATCCAGACTTGTAACTACACAATCATCAGTAAATTATAATTTATCTATCTTGATTCCTAACATAGTACTATATTTGAGAAATACCCTAATTTGTTGATTAATATTAAAAGCAAACAGGTTTAGAGTATATAAACCTTTTTTTTTAGTGTTTAATAATAAACTAAACAAAATAAGTTATAGTATGACATCTTTTAATAAGAAATACATGTATATTTTAAAGTATTCTAGTTTGTTTTTTTTTATCTAAACCAGTTAAACTGATCCAATTTGAATAAAAATTGGTCAATAGGTATATAGGTAGTTATCAGATTGATGGAGGTTAATCAGCAGCTGTCAGATCAAATATGATAACAAATGTGTTAGCATACAACAATATTTTTGAAAACTGACAGTTAGGTTTTCTTAATTTGAATTTAGATTTTTTGACCTACTTAATTTGTTTAAAATAACGCAAGAATTTTAAACTTACAATAAAATAAATTTCATTCATTTAATTGCCATAGAGTCCTTTAATATAGAAAGACTTATCATAAATGTTCATAGTTAATCCTAACAAAAATAACAAAATTAAAATGTGAATGTTGTCATTGTATATCGAGTATAAATGTCTAGCTCCCTCAATATTTACTAATCATGAGCAAACTTGCCAAAACAACCCGTCTGGCCAGCATGTTATAGTAGGCCAAGACCTCCTTTCTACGGAGAGGCCTATGTCCAGCAACAGACTGTTATAGGCTGTTTATGATGAGCAAATTTTGAACACCTTGTCAGTGGTATATAAAATTCATAGGGTCAAAGACACTATTGGTTACTATCAAAAGGTAGAAATAATTCTACAGTTGAGATACCAACATTTCTATTACATGATAGTGTTAATTCCGTTACACATAGGTACATATAATTTAAAATTATTATTTCAGTAATCCATACTAATATTATTAATGCGAAAGTGTGCATGTCTATCTGTCACCTCTTCACCCTTAAACGGTTGCACTGATTTAGATGAACTTTGGTATAGAGGATAGTTCGAGTCCCAGGAAAGGTATAGTTTTAATCCGCGAAATCGTCCTTTAAGGGAGTGATAAAGGAGGTGGAGGTTGTGGGGATTCAATAAAAGATGAAATTTGACAGGGAGATAGTTTGATTTATGAGAAAGAACTTTTAACCGCGATAACCGACATACAAGGGGGCGGAGAGCCGGAGACGCTGGCAAAAGCTAGTTGACCATAAATTAAAGCGGAATAGGTTTTAGTTTTGTGGCCAGTGCAACCTAGACCAAACGTCAGGCGATTGAAAGGTTAATTCTCATTCATTCTCGTATCTAAACAAAACGTTTTAACCGTGGAAAAGCCATGCTTCGGCAGGAATGGCCCGGCTTGACCGAAACGACACCACGGCCTCCAAAAAAACACTGCACTGAGTAAGATTACCGGAGCCCAAACCCCTCTCTCCTGCTTCTAGGAGGTTAGATTGAAAGGGCGATAACGCACTTTGGCTTTAGAGTAGCAGGTGTCCATGGGCGGGCAGAAAATAGTCTGGAATGGGGAAATGAGATTGCAAAGGTTCATAGAGGCTCAGGGTCAAATACCCGCAAATAGTAAGTAGCGTTAGTTAGCGTTGCGATTGGTGGAGTACAAGTGAATAAACTCGCACTTGGCCCTCTGGCGACCGGTCTGCTCGTTTGCCACCTCTTCCATAAAAATAATAATTGTATATCATGGAACGCGAAAGTAATTTATTTTTAAAATAGACAACTCCCGCATTAGGAATATACCTATGTTGCGTGGGACTTTACAAACAAACATGAAAGGGGCACAAAGAACACCCAGACTCAGATCAACAATTTGTGGATCACACAAAGTGTTGTCCCATGTGGGGATCGGACACACAACACTCAGCGTAGTAGTAAGCGTCGAGGTGACCGCTTGAACCACTACGCCATCCGTGCAGTAAGATACTACTAGTAGTATCTAGTAATAGTAGTATAAAGTGGTAGTGCTGATTAAATTTGACCCGCGTCTCCTCACGTGCTGCACGTTTCTTTCGTATTCATAAAAATACTATTGCGCAGTAAACATGCTTGTTAACTGTTGTATAAATAAAAATTTAATGTTTTTCAATGGTACCTGCATTGATTGAAAAAGGTTGAAATGTTGGTGACGAGTGAGGGACTTCACAAAAATACATGAAACTGACCCAAAGTTCGTCACTAAGTGTTCGAAGTCATTTCGACTTAAAGGTCTTAGTTACCAGGTCATTAAATTAAAAAAAAAAATGTCATTGTTTTGTCATTGTGTCATTATTATTCAATAAGAGGAGTTGCCAGGAAAGTACACAATTGTCATGCATGACGCTCTCTTTGCCTGCCTCTCCGGGGGGGCGTGGGTTCGATTCCCGCTCAGTGCAAATAATGAGTGTTGTGTAGTTGTATGTGTATATAATGAGTATTGTGTAGTTGTATGTGTATATAATGAGTGTTGTGTAGTTGTATGTTTATCCCTGTTCTAGGACCGTCATTACAAGCTCAGTTTTTTTTTGGGTCTAGATATTCTGCATATCATATTATTTTTACTTTGTGTCTTTTTGTTTGTTTTTTTTTTAGTTTTTCTTTCACAAAACGATTGTAAATTTTTATATTTTTACTAGCTGACCCCGCAAACGCTGTTTTGCCATATACATTATTTCTTTTTAAAAAAAAAAAAAACATTAGGGGTATGAAAAATAGACGTTGGCCAATTCTCAGACCTACCCGATATGCACACAAAATTTCACGAAAATCGGCCAAGCCGTTTCGGAGGAGTTTAACTTCCTAACACCGTGACACGAGAATTTTATATATTAGATTTTATTTTAGTCATGATATGAAGAAATCTACTAGGTCAGCTATTAATAAACAAAAACAAGAAAAAGTAGGTACTCTGAAATAATTGTTATTTACTGTATTCTATTATTGAGTGTTTATATCGCATACCTACTACTTGTGAAAAACGTACATTTTTCGTTTAGCACCTAAAATAAAATTTCATTGTAGACACGGTTTCGATTTTATATTTAGATGTTACTACGACCGGTGTTATCGTTGTATCCTCTATTACGATAGTAGTAAGGTACACAATGGCCCGCTATCAATGACGAGGTTTAACGTAATGTAACTTCAACATTAGATAAC
Source organism: Arctia plantaginis (assembly GCA_902825455.1). Classification (NCBI taxonomy): domain Eukaryota; kingdom Metazoa; phylum Arthropoda; class Insecta; order Lepidoptera; family Erebidae; genus Arctia; species Arctia plantaginis. Next base: position 1,170,980 of record CADEBD010000857.1, on the reverse strand, counting down.
ATAGTAAATAATATCTAACTGATTTAGCCTTGGGAACGCATAAGATGTGTTGGTGACGTCATCTTGTGAAAAATTGTTGGTATGCGTAGAATAATGCGAAAAACTCAGGTCATCTCTTCTTGCACGACAATCGACCGTATTCTGGCTACATCGAATAGTTACAGAACACTTTTTATCATCAGTTCTAACAACCCCCCCTTTTTTTTCGCGCGGAAATCCCCTCGGATACCACAATGTCGGACTCGAACCGACTAAAACCGCACGCCGTCTCGGGTACTAATAGCCGGGGAACCAGGTATACCCTATGTTCTCTCTGCACCCTGGAAGCGAGCGCGCTCGCCGCCACCCCGGCCTGCTTCTGCTAGGGTGACAGATGGCCTCACCTGTCACCCCCAGGCCTCTAACAACCCCCCTCAATCACCCGACCTCACAATCTTTCCCTATTAAGCCAATAAATAATTAGGAAATTCTGTGGTCACGTGTGACCACGTCAGACAATTCAAAGGTATATAACTCCTACTGATCATTCATTAAGTTCGTAGTAATCGCTAGTGCTCCAGTTAAAACTGTGTTAAACAAAATTACCCGCCTACACCCACATAAAAACTAAATTAGCAGCCGAATGTGAACATTCTCACTTTCAATTTTCTCTCGACAGCTAGCTATTTTTGTCGCAACAAACCCACGATCGACTATAAGGAATCATCAAGCATGCATTACGTACAGCATCATACAGTACTTACTAGCCAGTTACCCTGTCCTAAAAACATCTATTTATGGGTACTTAACCCCGTTATGCACTTCTCCAATCTCGTTTCCCCATTCTATTTTTTTTTTTCGCCCATGGACACCTGTGACTAAGGTCATAAGTGCGGTGCCGCCTTTTGAATCCCACCTCCCAGAATCAGGAGAGAGGGGTTTAGGCCCCGGTAACCTTACTCACCCAGTGAAAAGCCACGAAAGAACTGCTTAACACCGGTTTTCTGTGAGGCCGTGGTATTATTCCGGTCGAACTGGCACATTTGTTCTAAAGTATGACTATCCTACTGTAGCCTTAGGCTTGAGGTATCCTTTACACTACTTCCTTCGGACTTTACACTAATGCCTATGTCTCAAGATGTCGCCATAATAACTTAGAATCCACTATTTCACATCCGTCTACTACCCATGACATCTAGGACGGTATACTATGAGGATCTTGAGGATCTTGAGCGAGAAAAAAAAAATAGCTTACTTAAGACCCATAATATTTTGTGGTCTAGGTGCCTCCCTGTTTAAAAGTGACTATTTTACTTCATTATATCTCCTGCTTTGCTAATAAGGGGAGTGGATTTATTATATTTTCTACGATTTATTTCGTTGCTGGTTCCAAGACAGTTTAATTTTTCCTGGGACTTCCCGAGTGTCATAAATCAGTGTGTTCGTGAGTCACTGCCGTTGATCCTGGTGTAAAGGAGTTCAGTGGTGGGCGTGTGTGAGGAATTAGTCCCGTTTGTTTCACATCCAATTCCACAAAGGTAGAAAGATTTGGAACAGTCCAAAGCATTTCTACCGTTGTGCAATATCGCTGCGGCCAATTGACCTTGACAACCGGATGGCATAGTGGTTTGCGTAACGGACTGCTATTCCAAAGGTCGCGGGTTCGATTTCCCGCTTAAGTCAAACATTTGTGTGCATGAACATTTAATGTTTGATTTGGTCTGGGTGTTTCTATGTATAATATTTATGTATTTACAAAAAAAAAGTATATAATATGTATTTATATCAGTTGTCTAGTACCCATAGTACAAGCTCTGCTTAGTTTGGGACTAGATGGCGTTGTGTGAATGTGGTAAAATATATTATATTATTTTTATTATTAATTCTTATAAACAATACGGCGCCAAATAACAATTTAATTCCTTAATATCCAGTAATAAGAAAAATGTTTATATATATACCCTCGCAAAAATGTTAGTAAATTTATTCTCAAGGTGCCGCCCAAAAATGATGTATGAAATAGGTCAGTGGTCTTTGTCTGCGAGGACAATGTCCTCGTCACAGTTGGCAGACGATTATTAATACAAACGTACTAATATAAAGAACCTCTACACTAATTTTTTTTGGGTTCCGTACTTCAAAAGGTAAAAACGAAACCCTTATAGAATCACTTTGCTGTCTGTGAGGAACGGACCGGATATCTTGGGAACGCGTCTAGGTATCAAGTAGAAAATAAAACCATATACTCAGGTCTGCAGACCCTTGAAGCCATAAAAAATTAAACTTCTGTTAACATAAAAGAGATACGGCCCTTTATGCCGCAAAAAACGCATTTCGACACTTTCAAGAGAATCAAAATTTATAGGGTCTTTTATGTCAAAATAGGTCAACGGACCTAGAGCTATGAAACTTGGCAAGTAACATCTTCTTATACTACAAGTGTACAGGAATAATTCTGACAATCCTAAAGACCTATTTCTTTCCTAGACCTAGTTCCTTGAATTCAACGTGCGGGTACCGGGTGGGTCCATCGCGTGATAGATGGGGGCAACACATGCGACTTCGACAGCGCCTGGGAATTGCGACCCAGGAGTAGGTTTAGGGAGTGCTCCTTGCGGCGTCAGCGCTCAGCTTCACTGTTCGATTTTTTTTTTCTAGGTCAGTCGTTGTCTAAAGGTTGGAAACCGGTTTCCGTTACTTATATATAAATGCGAACATCATTCGTAATCATCATCATCAGACACTTAAAAAAATGTTTTTTTCACACATCTCCCACACGGCCGTCTGATCCCAAACTAGGCAGAGCCTGTGCCTTGTTAACCAGAAACCTGATAAACATACCTACTGATATATTTCTAAATACAAACATGTAATAGATAAATAACACCCAGACACAAAAAAAAATATCATCAGTGCTCATCCCACAACTATTTGTTCTGGGTGGGAATCGAACCCACGACCTCTGTGCTTAGCAGTCGGGGTCATTAACTTAGTAGTTAAGGACCAACAGACCCGTCAGTCACTAAAAACAGTGAATTGAAAGTACTTTAAAAGTTAATATTCCTTGTTTTTATTTCAACATCTTAATTTTTTTGGTCTGCGTCATTATTCTCTATTATAAATAAAATGGTAACTGTCCCAAAAAACATTATTTCAATCAAACACGTGGCATAATTATAAGTATTTATGGATCAACTTTATTTTAAGACATTAACTTTTTAAGGAGTTTTTAGGTGACTAATCATCATCATTAACAGCCTTTAATAGTCCACTGCTGGACATAGGCCTCTCCTTAGAAAGGAGGCTTTGGCCTACTATGTGACTAATACTTAAAAGATAAAGAACGTTGAATCACCCTCAAACACACTTTCATCCTAACTACGTACTTCCATCATAATGTATATAATCTCATCAAAAACATGATCCCTTCAGAAACATAATCAGTTTAAATAATTAATGTTTCTGTGGCTATCTTACTTATTGAACTGATAAAGTTTTATAAATACCTCTCAAGGAATACAGTTAAAAATCATTCGCCACTTATCTTTGTGCAACGCAACATGACTTTACATTTTCAGGCACAATTTCATAGTTTTTGTAACAAAAAACTTATCATAGGTAATTATTTTTTAATCGTTTCCCAAATTTATTTGGGATAGGGGCAATGAGTTTTTTTTCCATTCTCCACTATCTCTCAACAGATCACTGCTTGTTGTTTCTAGCCATATCCTCTTTCACGCTTTCCTTCATTTCATTGCAAAGTAGTTTTGTCTTTTTTCTTATTTATCAAATCGTCTGCCTGACGCCACTCCGTCCTTGGAATGTAATGTTTCTTCATATGAAGCCAGTAGTTTAGTGCTTAATTATACATAACTATATAAATATAGCTATATGTAATATATTCCTTGAGTGAAAAGCATACCAGCAGGGTGTTCGGTTACATTCTGCCTGACAGACTGCCTTAACTTTCCGAAAAAATAGCTTTAATGTAAAATTGTTTTTACCACCAACCCCACGCGAACTTCTCTTTTTTCGGCAGCTTAAATAAGCGCATTGTGTAGCCGTAAGAACGATTAGAGAAAGAAATAGTTCCTTCCGAGGACTGTCAGCAGAATTCTACGGAATCCATTTCCATCAGGAGTAGCAAGGTATCCTACCTTACTACCACCCTGACCTCTCCGAACCATAGCTGTTTCTATTGCCTTCCTTAATCCATTACTCTTGAAACCAAAAAAGCTTTTTTCCAATTAGATCCTGAGATAAGTGCGCTGTAACATGTACACTTCAACATTCTCATATTCGTGTAGATTTATGCTAGAGCTTGGAAGTTGTTCATTTTTCGTAACAGTGGGCGTTATTAAAAAGCGTATATTACCAACAATATCAGCCAATCGTATAGAGGTAATCTTCTGTGAAAATTCAATTTAAAATTTGATTTTTTTTTTCTGAACCTAAATATTACATTGTGTTTATTCACATCACCGCCTGCACTTCGAAAATGCGATGATATATTCCAATAAAATCTCATTCTTCTTTTTGCCTAGTACAATCAAACTACGGGATGTTTTATAACATAAGTTATCGCCTGATGCATATCCGAACCGATACGACCTCCGACTCTTCAAGCTAACCTTACGGCAATACACTTAGCTCCTGAGTTATAGGTGTCCATATGCGAAGGGAGTCATTTGATAATCCTTCTGTGTAACTCTATATCATTGAAAATACGAGGCAAGTCATCATCATCAACAGCCTTTAGTAGTCCACTGGCTGGACATGACCTTTCCTTAGAAAGGAGATTTTGACTATTATACAACGCTGGCCAGACTGGTTGATATAGGGTTGGTGTTAAGTTTACCTTCTCTTTGCAGTGCTGTTGTCCTGCGTAGTTTGCTCCTTTAGTCGGCTCTAAAGGAGCAAAAAACTACCGAAATCAACGAGCCAGTTAATTATAAAATAGAACCAGTATTTGAGATCCATAGTATAGTATCTATAGTTTTTTTTTTTTTTGGTTAAAAGAAGACAACTCCCGCATTAGGATATATTCCTGTGTCGCGGGGGACTTTACAAACATGCATAAAACGGACACGAACACCCAGACTCAGAACAACAATTTGTGGATCACACAAAGTGTCGTCCCATGTGGGGTTTGAACCCACAACACTCGGCGTAGTAGAATGCGGCGTGGCGACCGCTTAAACCACTACGCCATCCGTGCAGTCGATAGTATATCTATACGGCTAATATAATTAAAAATCAAGTTTATTAATACAAAACATTTCGTCTTTTCGCATCGGACATCCTATAGTCTTGAAATCTTAGACTGTTGTACTAGATAACACAGTGCCTTGTTTTTACTAATGAGCATAGCATGGTCGCCAAGACTTTATTAGAAAGAAAGAAGTAAACGTATTAACAATGTACTTCAAACACCCCCTCTGTTTTTAGGCGGTTAGGCCTAAAAACAGACAGACTACTAATCTTTGAAGTTCATATTATAAGAAAGACTATTATCGTGTCCTTTGGCTAGTTTGTCTACGAATGCTAAAACATCCAATTCTGTTGCGAAATCCACTTAAAACTGGCAAATTTGACAGAATTGAATTAGTTGTTGACTAGTTTACTTATTCTTTCTAATGGTACTTCTGTAGAATAACTAAACACGTGTCTTTGAAAAGATTGTTGTAGATTATTCTTATTGACAATAATTGGTTAAAGGGTCTTCCTAACATCAGCCAGTTCAAGTTACAGAGGCTCTTGCCTGTTCGAGCTATTGGTTACTCCTCAATCTATCCATATAAGCATTATTGATTTCCTGCCATTTCCTTCTCATCTAATTTTACTTGTCTAATGAATTCCCAATTTTCCTATCCAATTTTTAAAGTGCCCGGTTGAAATCTATATTAGTGTCCTATTAGATAAGTGAGATTTAAATACTAAAATTTAATTCACAAAATTGGGTGTATCATACCATACTCTGCCCATTGTATAAGATAAAAAACCGGTCAGGTACGAGTCGAGCTCGTACGCCGAGGGTGCGGTACCTACTCAGATTTTACGTTGATTATTACGTAGATAAATTCCCAAAAATAAAAAAGTTGAAAATTAAGATACATTTTGGTACTTACAAATTTTCGCGAATATCGAAATTTGCCCATATCTTGATTTTTATACGGACAAGAAAGTGATCTCATAAGGGTTCCTTTTTTTACCTTTTGAGGTACGGCACCCTAAAAAAGAATAATAAACCATAACAGTAAACTCTTAATAAGTATATATAATATTTACAAAGTGATTTACCATATAAAACCTAAAAAGAGCTTCTATCAACTGTAAATGTAAAGTACAATAGTTGTTATCAAAATTACCGCAACGTGGAATAACAAAAGTAAATGTGTGTTTACCTAATAACTAACTATACGTACAACAAGATGTGCAGATCAAAATCTTACTCTCGTGTTGACATTGTCACTTAAAGTTAACGATGTGTTTTAATTGAGTAGCAGTACAGTATTCAGTCACCCGAAGGTTAGAACAAAAAGACTTTAACTGAAATTATTCATGCAGCATTTATCTACCGTAGTTTTACAGTAATACTTTTAAATGTAATTTTATTTAGTATGATAATCAATGTATTGTTTTACTTTGTATTGATCGACTAACCACCACCCCTATTCATCCCGTGGGTGTCGTAAGAGCCGACTAAGGGAACAAACTATGCAGGACAACAGCACTGCAGAGAGAAGGAAAGTTTGAAACAAACCCTATACCAACTCGTCTGGCCAGCGTGGTATAGTAGGCAGTGGACTGTTATAGGCTGTTGATGATCGACTAAACTCTTGCCACGCAACTGAAATGGTTATTTCATTAAGAATAGTCTCCATATTATTTCGTAGCAATCGTCGATAGCGTAAAATATAAATTTTGCGCTTGTAACTCGTTTGTCAGAACTTTCCGTCATTTCTCAGCTTGACCGTTCCGTGTTGAAAATTCTATAAAAAGTATTTTTTGAGTATTTATTACTTTCTTTTTGTTAATTAATTTTAGAGTGCACTGTCAATAAACTATTTATAGTAATAAATTTATCACAAATCGTTTTTATATTTATATCGATTAATTAATCAGACCTAGGCCTCTATTAATTCTTATTACTTCTATTAATTAATCTGTTAACGTGCCCCATAATACCACAAATATTTTAGCCTATTAAACATGGAAGTTAGCTACTTTAAAATCATATTCATGTGATGAATTGATTGGTTTCAGTCACAGCGATTTCACATGTGAGTGTGATTTGGTCATAGACAAAGATATAAGACGCAATGCTTTTGTAAATATAATAATAATAATATAATATCTCACACACGGCCGTCTGATCCCAAACTAGGCAGAGCCTGTACCAAACTGCTGATAAACATACGTATATATTTTTAAATACATACATATTATAGATAAATTACATCCAGACATAGAACAAATGACCGTGCTCATCACACAATATTTGTCCTGAGTGGGAATCGAACCCTGGATTAGCAGTCAGGGTCACTAACCACTAGACCAACAGGCCCGTCGATGAGTCACAGGTGTGATTATTTGATTTAGAAATCATATGATTTATCACAGGATTTTATGATTTTGTTCCATCCCTGTATCTTATTATTTTATAGTTGTTGAACCATGAATTATCCAAGTACTACGAGTATTTAGTCCACACTTGTAGTCTGTAAGAGATTGCAGACTGCGGAAAGACCGTAACGTGTGATAGAGAGTATCTATCTTTCTAAGCTATTTTAGCTATCAGGGACTGAGGACTCCTGTGGCTGGGAATTAAAAAATTATAAAGTGAAAACTTGTTTTAGGCTAGTCGGACATTTTTGAACAACAAACAAAATAATGTATCCTTGAGATAGGAAAAAACCATTTAACTCGCGACACCGTTACTGTTACCGACACCTTTGTGTATAAGTATCTACATATATTGGCCCCCTTTACAAGAGAGTTGTTTGGATTGAAATTCATTAATAATAATTGTGTATATACTTACAACATAGATATATATTCATGTAGGCACTTTTCGAATCAAAAAAAAACAAAAGAAACCTGCTTTAATAAAAAAAAAACACTTCTGTCGGCACTCCCGAAATGCCACTGTTTTTTTTTAATAAATGGAGACATGTATGACACAATAGATACTACAGACTATACTAGTAATCATAACTAAAAAAATGTAAAAGTAGTTATGATTACGAACTAAAATTAACGTGATCGCGTAATAGCTATTACATACCGTGGCCGTGGTCACATCCCGTGACCACGGCCCGTGCGACATGGTCGAAACGTAGGGCAATTCAAAGGTACGTAATACGCAATTACGTGATTTATTTACGCGATCATTAGTATAATAGTTAATGTTAATTATATCAAGAAGTAAAAACAAAACATTCATAAGACTTGGTAAGAACAGTAATTTTGTTATATGCCTAAGAAGTATCAGGTTCAGCGAATGCCGAATAGAAACCTAGAACGTCTTTTTAACTATTCACTTCAGATTTCTTTTACAAATGAATATGATTATCTAAGCTGATGTACTATACATACATACACTCGGTACACGGAGGCGTAATAAACGTCCATATGATATATTTCCAAGTATATACATATTAGAGACTAGCTGACCCGCGCAACTTCGTCTGCGTCTCTCAATAGTAATAAATTTACTCCGTTTTTGAAACATTCTTCATTGGTGCTCCTATTGGTCTTAGCGTGATGATATATAGCTTATAGCCTTCCTCGATAAATGGGCTATCTAACACTGAAATAATTTTTCAAATCGGATCAGTAGTTCCTGAGATTAGCGCGTTCAAACAAACAAACAAACAAACTCTTCAGCTTTATATTAGTATAGATAAATTACATCCAGACACAGAACAAATGATCGTGCTCATTACACAATATTTTAACTGGGTGGGAATCGAACCCACGAACTCTGGCTTCGCAGTCAGGACCGCTAACCACTAAAACAACAGGCCCGTTAGGAAATCTAATCATGTTTTTAGCACTTGTTGCTTCCTAGCAGTGACTTCATTATTTCTTCACTGTATTAGTTCATTTGATAATTGTCGGTACAATATTTAATAAAAATATTTTTTGTTGCGATCCAGGTGAGGAGGTCGCCCGCAACTCAGAGCGCACGCACTACACAGGCGGGTGGGTTGCGCGGGAGTGGCGCGGGCGGCGTAGCCACGTGGCGCGCCCGCAGCGACGCATCGCACCCGAGCGGTACCTCAACGGTTCCTACCCCTTCCAAGTTAAATTCACGCCTGACGATTTGCTCAACGGTCTGTATTTTTGATCGAAATCAATTTTTTTAAAGACAACTACATTACGAATATATCCTGTGTCGCTAGGGACTTTACAAACGTACAGGAAACGGACATAAAGAACACCCAGTCTCGGAACAACAATTGTGGATCACACAGTGTTGTCCCGTGTGGGGATCGAACCCACAACACACAGCACAGTAGGAAGTTGCGACCGCTTAAACCACTACGCCATCTGTGCAGTCAACACTGTTTTTTTTTCATAATCACACACATGTAAAACATGTGTCGGAATTATTCTCGAAAACATTTTTGTAATTAAATTCGAAATATGTAAATTAAATGACAAAAGTACGGCTTGTTCACTTCTGTTATATTTTCATGAAATTAAGAAACAAAACTAAGAATAGTTGGTGTCTGACAATGTTCTGTAATTAACAATTTAAATTAGTATAGTAAACGCTGCTATTGTTTACGTTTAGTACTCGAAACAATTCGCCAATAATATCTTAAATTTGTACAAATGTATGGTAATGATAAAACTCAAATATTGGAAATCTACACGAATAAATAAAATTGAAGTGTCTAGGTGTAATGTCAAAATAATAGGTTTTCTCATGCTCACACGGTTGTGGGCACGATACCTATGCGTAAAAACCAGTTTAAATGTTTGTCTGTCTGCCTATCTGCTTGTTCCGGGATCTTCAAAAGGGCTACACCGATTTTGATAATTTTTACTGTCAGGTAGCTGTCAGTAAAATATTATCAAAAGAGAAGCAGAAAAACCCTTTAAAAATTTTACGGTCTAAGTATCGAATCCACTATGGCAGCGGTTTTCAAATTCCACGCGAACCAAGTCGCGGGCATGCGGGCTAGCTAAATATATGCCAAAAAAAAAATTGTTGACAATATCTTTTAGGAAATACACAGATGATACCTTTTCGAAGTCAATATAATGTAAGTGGCTGCCTTGGTGGTGCAGTGGTAGCGTATGCGACTGCTGTGCTGAGGTCTCGGGTTCGATTCCCGGGTCGTACCAAATGTTTGTGTGATCTGCAAATATTTCTTTCTTTAAAAAAGACAACTCCCGCACTAGGAATAAATCCTGTGTCGCGGGGGACTTTACAAAACATACATGGAAACGGACACAAAGAACACCCAGACTCCGAACAACAATTTGTGGATCACACAGTGTTATTCCGTGTGGGGATCAGACCCACAACACTCAGCACACTACTGTGCTGAGTGTTGTGTGTGCGGCAAGGTGACTGCTTAAACCGCTACGCCATCCGTGATCCGTGGAGTTTGGGTGTTTTCTATATTTAACATGTATGTATTCACAAAAATATAAGTATTATGTTAGCCAATCTAGTTTTATAGTACATGCTCTACTTAGTTTAAAACTAGATGGCGTTGTGTGTCAGATGTCCGAAATATTATTATTAGACTTGCAACGAATAGTATATTCGGCAGTATACCGAATACCGAATATTCGGCGAGGTCCCTGACCGAATAGCCGAATATTAGGCAAAAGTATTCGGCTGAATTTTAGCGCCAAAAACTTGTACAGACGTGAATTAAATTAGGTACCTGTTTTATGTACCAATGACTACTTAATAAATGATTATAAAAGAAATGAGAACCTTACCCTTCTAAATTTTGATTACCACAATAATTCAAATACATAGAATCCTCCATTTTTCCTATTCAGAAGACGATTATGTACCTGTGTTATGCACCAATGACTACTTAAATGATTGTAACAGAAATGAAAATATGAATATACGTAATCAATCGATTTTAATTTTTCATTTTACCAATTATTTCTCAATGACAAAATATATTATTTAAGTATTCGGTATTCGGCCGAATAATATGTAGATATTCGGTATTCGGCCGAATATAATAAAAGCAGCCGAATAGGCCGAATACCGAATAGTAACCGAATATTCGTTGCAAGTCTAATTATTATGTATTATTATTCTATGTTGGATACAGATCAGGTATTTATGTTTGAAAAACATATCTTATGCCAATTTACACGATAGCGAATAAAAGCAGTTTAACATTTTCAGGGTGTATGTATTAATAACTTATAAATACCTGAACGGATTGGGATGATAGGATGTCATGAGAATCATTACATCCATCTCGAGCGCCACTAGATACATATTTATATATTTTTTTTATCACATTGTATGCCATATATTTTCCTTGTGGTGACGGATTAAGAATAAGAATGTCACCACCCCTATTCATCCCGTGGGTGTCGTAAGAGCCGACTAAGAGAGCAAACTCCGAAGGACAACAGTACTGCAAAGATAAGCAAAACTTGACCTAAACCCTATACCAACCAACCCGTCTGGCTAGCGTGGTATAGTAGGCCAAAACCTCCTTTCCAAGGAGAGGCATGTAAAGCAGTGAACTGTTAAAGGCTGAAATGATAAATAACGGTTTGTCTAATTTTAAGTACTGTTTCACAGCAATAACTACATTTGATGAGCAACATCGTTCCTCTTGCTCTCCTAAAATCTGTAATTGATTTAGTCAAAAGGGACGAAATTGTGTAACAGGAAACCAAATAAACAGACGTGGTTTAATTTAACCAATGAGAGTAACTGTCCAATATTGTTAACATTTTCATTTTGTGAAGTGTGTTACAGTTTACTTGAAGTCCGATAGATGGCGTTGATAGTACCTTTGTGCATCGCGCTATTGTTTCGTAACGGTGTTTTATATATAAGGTCAATGTAATAATTTGATTTTAAGCAGCACTAGACCAGCGTGCAACAACCACGCGTGCGGTATTTAGTCGGTTGCTGATGTAGGTAGGCTGTTGATGATGATGCCATATGGCACGTAATGCGTTTTTGCCAAGGCCAATCTTTAAAGTTAGTTACTTGTTGTAATTCATATAGAGCTAGTGACCCTTCACAACGCTCGATATGTTAGGTTAGCCAAGAAGAAACTGTTTATTCGCTATAACTTTTTAAATTTTTATAAAGCCATTGACGAATCTGACTACCAATCAGTTTTGCCTTGTTAATAATCACAGGCCAACAAAATTTGACAAAGTTTCTTACCCAAAAACCAGAGTATACTTTCCCAAAGGATTCTGGTGCGCTGAATCCCAATTCAGCCACAGAATTTCTATATCACGTCAGGTTTTTAAAATATTGTAATCTAAACGTGCAAAAAACACCATTTTTGAGGTTATGTAACCATTCAAATTTTATTAGATCTAAAAAGTTACACAGGCAATCTTAAAGTTCAAGTCTAGCTTTCAAATGACGTTGAGTTTGCTCAAATATCATTTTTTTCGCTGAGATAATTTTATTTACTTTTTTAGGCATAATAAATTTTGAAGAGTTACATAACCTAAAAAATGCGTTTTTTTGCACTTTTATTTTAGAATATCGGAAAAAACTGACTTGATAAAGCAATTCTGCGTCTGGTTTCTAGGTAAACATTTTGTTGGCCTGTGTAACGGTGAGTCCACTACACAAACCAGTAACTAGTATTTAACGTTCTCTGTTTCTCCCAATATTGCGGGCCACATCCATTCCCTGTATTTTTCCCAAGTGGTCCTATTACTTCCGCATCAAGTAAATAATATGTTAATTATTTTTTCCAGGATCCAAATGGGACACATTGTCACAAGAAATTTGGGATAAGTTTATAAAGTCACAACAAACAGAAGAGACGTTTAGAAAGAAAATGAATCTTTGGAGATATCTTTTTATCACAATCAAGGTATTTATCACGATCATTAAATACAATTAATGTTTTAAGTGTGTTATGTAAAGAGATACCACTGCAAAGAGATACCAACCTGTCTAGCCAGCATATATAGCCCGTAGGTTTCCCACACGCACACACTTCTTTTCTCTTAGAAGGCGCCCTGAGGTAATCTCATAGATCTCTCCACTGGGTCAGCCGGTGAGTAGTCCGCCTGAGAAGAAAAGCGGCTACATGGTATTGTAGGAAAAAACCTCTTTTCTAAAGGGAGGCCTATGTCCAGCAGTGGACTAAAGGCTGTTGATGAGTATGTAATGTTGAGAAATAGAGGCAGTACAATGAACATCAACTATTATCTTCCACTTCTTGCTTACTGCGGTTTACACAAATTAAGTGTCTGCAGTTGATGGTAGAGTTTATGGTTTATGGGGAAGAAATCAACAGACGGCTTACCTGATGGTAAGTGACTACCGCCGCCTATGGACACCTGGCACAGTTTGAATCCCTCTCCCAGAATAAAGGGGAAGAAGGTGGGTTTGGAAGAGCAACGAAAAGATTGCTTAACACCGGTTTTCGATAGACTTCTATCACTCCGGTCGAGCCGACCCATTTGTACCGAAATACGACTCTCCCACGGTAAAATCTTTTACTAAATAAACGGAGGCGTTTACAAAATGTTGTTGGATTAGAAAGTGAAAATATTGCAATACCAAGAATTTTAGATCGGTTTGAAAAAAAAGAAACTAACCAAAACCTGTTGCTACGTTACACATTGCGTCGAAAATGATTATTCTAACTATTTCAAATAATGAAATATTTTTAGTTTGTATTGTCCCACTTCAGGGCACAGGCCCCCTCTCTCCCCTCCACGTCGTCTGTCGCGTGCTAGTTCGGACCAGTCTGTTCGGAAGCCGTCGAGATGCCTGGGCCTACCACGTTGTCGTTTAGCGCCTTGTGGGACCCAAATGGTGCTAATTTTTGCCCATAGATCCGTCGGAATGCGGCAAACGTGCCCGGCCATTTGAGTGTCATCTGCGATTTGTGTTTTGGAACGTAGTGCTGTATTTCTGTCTGTCTGTCAGCCGTATTTGAAATAGATAAAACTATTTTCTTTATTCCCAGACGATATTCCCTCGCTACGGGCTCTACGTGGTGGGGTCGTCAATGTCTGGCTTCGGCCTGGACTCGTCCGACATGGACCTGTGCCTGTACGTGCGGCCTGTGGACGACCTAGACCCGCGAGCGCACGCCCTACTACACCTCAACTACATCCTCAGCTATATCAGAAGTTTTGATCCTAGTGGGTATACATAGTTAAATACCAACTTCAACAGAAACCTTGTACATCTTTTGTTTGACTGCACGGATGGCGTAGTGGTTTAAGCGGTCGCTACGCCGCTTCCTACTACACCGAGTGTTGGGGGTTCAAACCCCACATGGGACGACACTTTGTGTGATTCACAAATTGTTGTTCTGAGTCTGGGTGTTCTTTGTGTCCGTTTTATGTATGTTTGTAAAGTCCCTCGCGACACAGGGGAGCTGGGTCCCTAATGCGGAAGTTCTTTTAAAAAAAAAGACATTTGATCCATTGAATGAATAGGTACAATATCGTTTTTATTTTAATGTTTTTGTTGAAAGACGCGGAGTTGATCCAGGCGAAGGTGCCGATCCTGAAGTTCCGCGACTCTCGCAACGGCCTGCAGGTGGACCTCAACTGTAACAACGTCGTGGGTATACGCAACACTAACTTGTTACATTGTTACTCGAGGCGTGAGTTCACCTATTACTTATTTACTACTCCTCTGAACTAAAAGTGTGTTATAGCCTAGAGGACAAATTTAAATTGTATCACTGTGCTCGAAGGTCTACTTACTATCCAAGAACTAGATTCTATGAGCTTCAAAACGCTTTTTATAGATTGTCGATACGACCATTTTTCACTTAGCAATAACATATAAAAAATGAGGAAAAATACTAGATTTCATTTTAGGGATTAGTAAAATAACATTAAATTTGAAAGTAAGTGTATGTGTTCTCAGTGGACTGGCGCGTGAGGCCGCTGGTGGCGCTGACGAAGCTGTGGGCGCAGGCGCACGACATCAACGACGCGAGACACCGCACGCTCTCCTCCTACTCGCTCACGCTCATGGTCATACACTTCCTGCAGTGTAAGTCGCTTTGTACCTTACTGACGATGTACCTTAGTGTGGGCGCAGGCGCACGACATCAACGACGCGAGACACCGCACGCTCTCCTCCTACTCGCTCACGCTCATGGTCATACACTTGCTGCAGTGTAAGTCGCTTTGTACCTTACTGACGAGGCTGTGGGCGCAGGCGCACGACATCAACGACGCGAGACACCGCACGCTCTCCTCCTACTCGCTCACGCTCATGGTCATACACTTCCTGCAGTGTAAGTCGCTTTGTACCTTACTGACGAGGCTGTGGGCGCAGGCGCACGACATCAACGACGCGAGACACCGCACGCTCTCCTCCTACTCGCTCACGCTCATGGTCATACACTTCCTGCAGTGTAAGTCGCTTTGTACCTTACTGACGAGGCTGTGGGCGCAGGCGCACGACATCAACGACGCGAGACACCGCACGCTCTCCTCCTACTCGCTCACGCTCATGGTCATACACTTCCTGCAGTGTAAGTCGCTTTGTACCTTACTGACGAGGCTGTGGGCGCAGGCGCACGACATCAACGACGCGAGACACCGCACGCTCTCCTCCTACTCGCTCACGCTCATGGTCATACACTTCCTGCAGTGTAAGTCGCTTTGTACCTTACTGACGAGGCTGTGGGCGCAGGCGCACGACATCAACGACGCGAGACACCGCACGCTCTCCTCCTACTCGCTCACGCTCATGGTCATACACTTCCTGCAGTGTAAGTCGCTTTGTACCTTACTGACGAGGCTGTGGGCGCAGGCGCACGACATCAACGACGCGAGACACCGCACGCTCTCCTCCTACTCGCTCACGCTCATGGTCATACACTTCCTGCAGTGTAAGTCGCTTTGTACCTTACTGACGAGGCTGTGGGCGCAGGCGCACGACATCAACGACGCGAGACACCGCACGCTCTCCTCCTACTCGCTCACGCTCATGGTCATACACTTCCTGCAGTGTAAGTCGCTTTGTACCTTACTGACGAGGCTGTGGGCGCAGGCGCACGACATCAACGACGCGAGACACCGCACGCTCTCCTCCTACTCGCTCACGCTCATGGTCATACACTTCCTGCAGTGTAAGTCGCTTTGTACCTTACTGACGAGGCTGTGGGCGCAGGCGCACGACATCAACGACGCGAGACACCGCACGCTCTCCTCCTACTCGCTCACGCTCATGGTCATACACTTCCTGCAGTGTAAGTCGCTTTGTACCTTACTGACGAGGCTGTGGGCGCAGGCGCACGACATCAACGACGCGAGACACCGCACGCTCTCCTCCTACTCGCTCACGCTCATGGTCATACACTTCCTGCAGTGTAAGTCGCTTTGTACCTTACTGACGAGGCTGTGGGCGCAGGCGCACGACATCAACGACGCGAGACACCGCACGCTCTCCTCCTACTCGCTCACGCTCATGGTCATACACTTCCTGCAGTGTAAGTCGCTTTGTACCTTACTGACGAGGCTGTGGGCGCAGGCGCACGACATCAACGACGCGAGACACCGCACGCTCTCCTCCTACTCGCTCACGCTCATGGTCATACACTTCCTGCAGTGTAAGTCGCTTTGTACCTTACTGACGAGGCTGTGGGCGCAGGCGCACGACATCAACGACGCGAGACACCGCACGCTCTCCTCCTACTCGCTCACGCTCATGGTCATACACTTCCTGCAGTGTAAGTCGCTTTGTACCTTACTGACGAGGCTGTGGGCGCAGGCGCACGACATCAACGACGCGAGACACCGCACGCTCTCCTCCTACTCGCTCACGCTCATGGTCATACACTTCCTGCAGTGTAAGTCGCTTTGTACCTTACTGACGAGGCTGTGGGCGCAGGCGCACGACATCAACGACGCGAGACACCGCACGCTCTCCTCCTACTCGCTCACGCTCATGGTCATACACTTCCTGCAGTGTAAGTCGCTTTGTACCTTACTGACGAGGCTGTGGGCGCAGGCGCACGACATCAACGACGCGAGACACCGCACGCTCTCCTCCTACTCGCTCACGCTCATGGTCATACACTTCCTGCAGTGTAAGTCGCTTTGTACCTTACTGACGAGGCTGTGGGCGCAGGCGCACGACATCAACGACGCGAGACACCGCACGCTCTCCTCCTACTCGCTCACGCTCATGGTCATACACTTCCTGCAGTGTAAGTCGCTTTGTACCTTACTGACGAGGCTGTGGGCGCAGGCGCACGACATCAACGACGCGAGACACCGCACGCTCTCCTCCTACTCGCTCACGCTCATGGTCATACACTTCCTGCAGTGTAAGTCGCTTTGTACCTTACTGACGAGGCTGTGGGCGCAGGCGCACGACATCAACGACGCGAGACACCGCACGCTCTCCTCCTACTCGCTCACGCTCATGGTCATACACTTCCTGCAGTGTAAGTCGCTTTGTACCTTACTGACGAGGCTGTGGGCGCAGGCGCACGACATCAACGACGCGAGACACCGCACGCTCTCCTCCTACTCGCTCACGCTCATGGTCATACACTTCCTGCAGTGTAAGTCGCTTTGTACCTTACTGACGAGGCTGTGGGCGCAGGCGCACGACATCAACGACGCGAGACACCGCACGCTCTCCTCCTACTCGCTCACGCTCATGGTCATACACTTCCTGCAGTGTAAGTCGCTTTGTACCTTACTGACGAGGCTGTGGGCGCAGGCGCACGACATCAACGACGCGAGACACCGCACGCTCTCCTCCTACTCGCTCACGCTCATGGTCATACACTTCCTGCAGTGTAAGTCGCTTTGTACCTTACTGACGAGGCTGTGGGCGCAGGCGCACGACATCAACGACGCGAGACACCGCACGCTCTCCTCCTACTCGCTCACGCTCATGGTCATACACTTCCTGCAGTGTAAGTCGCTTTGTACCTTACTGACGAGGCTGTGGGCGCAGGCGCACGACATCAACGACGCGAGACACCGCACGCTCTCCTCCTACTCGCTCACGCTCATGGTCATACACTTCCTGCAGTGTAAGTCGCTTTGTACCTTACTGACGAGGCTGTGGGCGCAGGCGCACGACATCAACGACGCGAGACACCGCACGCTCTCCTCCTACTCGCTCACGCTCATGGTCATACACTTCCTGCAGTGTAAGTCGCTTTGTACCTTACTGACGAGGCTGTGGGCGCAGGCGCACGACATCAACGACGCGAGACACCGCACGCTCTCCTCCTACTCGCTCACGCTCATGGTCATACACTTCCTGCAGTGTAAGTCGCTTTGTACCTTACTGACGAGGCTGTGGGCGCAGGCGCACGACATCAACGACGCGAGACACCGCACGCTCTCCTCCTACTCGCTCACGCTCATGGTCATACACTTCCTGCAGTGTAAGTCGCTTTGTACCTTACTGACGAGGCTGTGGGCGCAGGCGCACGACATCAACGACGCGAGACACCGCACGCTCTCCTCCTACTCGCTCACGCTCATGGTCATACACTTCCTGCAGTGTAAGTCGCTTTGTACCTTACTGACGAGGCTGTGGGCGCAGGCGCACGACATCAACGACGCGAGACACCGCACGCTCTCCTCCTACTCGCTCACGCTCATGGTCATACACTTCCTGCAGTGTAAGTCGCTTTGTACCTTACTGACGAGGCTAATTTTCAGATGGAATAGATTAATGAAAAGGTGAATTGGGGGTAAGGACAACTGATAAGGCGATTGGAACTCTGGTTCAAGGTATCTTAAGTATCGGATGGGGAGACGAGACTTAGACTGCTGTAGTTCGAAGATACCGAGATCACATATCCAGTATGATCTTCATGTTGATTTAATTGAAATCAAAGTCATACAGTATCACAACGACTATTCTATGTGAAAGTGAAACAATAGCTAAAATAAAGTAAGTAATTTGTGTATGTAATAATGCGTATTGTTCCAGGTGGCACGTCCCCCCCCATCCTGCCGCGCGCGAGCGAGGCGGGCCTGGCTCACGACGCGCGCCGCGTCCACAACCGCACCACGCTCGCTGAGCTGTTCCTGCACATGCTGCGGTACTACGCTGACTTCCCGTGAGTTGAATGTCGCACTAGTTGTCCCAACTATCGCACTTCCTTGTGGTTCCTTTACTGTACCATTCTCTCCCCTACTCCTCCACTACTGCATTACTTCCGCCATTCTCTCGTCGAGTCGTTCCTGTACACGGTTGCGGTACTATGCTGATTTTCTGTGAGTTGTTTCCGCACTACCCGTCTGAATCATCCCCGTCACCGCACCACCGTCTCTATTCTACGCTGAGGTCCCACATTCTGTATTCCAACATTCCGTCCGTCGGTGTCAGTACCGTACCGTCCGGCAGTGGGTGTCTCGTGATACGTGCGGGTGTGGCGCAGGTACGACAAGATGGCGGTGTCGGTGCGGCTGGGCGCGCGCGTGCCCGTGGCGGAGTGTCGCGCGGCGCGCGCGCACAAGAACGACCCGCACCAGTGGAAGCTGCTCTGCGTCGAGGAGCCCTTCGACCTCACCAACACGGCGCGCTCCGTGTACGACCCCGACACCTTCGACAAGATCGTGGCCACGTTCCGCGACAGCCACGCGCGCCTGGCCGCGGGGCTGCGCCTGGCCGACGCGTGGCCGCAGCCGCGCCGATGATACCGTCCGCCGTCTTATCGTTAGTTCTCGCGGGTCTCGAGGTGCGCCGTTCGTCGTGAACGTTTATATTTATGTGAATACGTCGATCCCGCCGAGAACCGACGAGCGGGCGCGCCGTTTTTCCCTTCTCGTGAGTTTATATTGAGTTTATATTTTATTTGTAGTAACTTTGGTATGATTTTAAACGAGTAGCCGGAGTTTTCTCCCCGAACTGATGATATTTATTTATATTTTATTGTATTTGGCGTAGACCGGGCTCGGTGCCGGCTCGTACTCGCCGCGGATGAGGTGCGAGCCTCTAGCGAGTCGTCACGATAGAAAGGGCACCTCGAAACCGTTCAAACGACGGTCACGGACTCGATCACGATGAAAATTACGAGTGAAAATTATAACACTTTTGAACATCTCCAGAAAGTGTACTTATCTTTAGCTAATATAGTGATCGGCCAAGACACTGGACCTGTATCTGTACAGCTTTGTAGTATAATAGGAAGAAAGTATTCGGTGTGACGTTCGGCCCGAAGTGCGGAGTGCGGCCAGCCCGAGCGGACGCAAGAACGAGACTGAGCTTAGTTGGAGCTGAGTGTGTCATAGTCTTCGCACGGCAGGTCGCTAGTCGATAGTGTATCTATCTGTAGTCCTCACGCGTCAGGTCGCTAGTCGATAGTGTATGTTTAGTCGTCACGCGTCAGGTTGCTAGTCGATAGTGTAATTTGTGACTGAAGCGATGGTCGCGCGCGAGTCGTTGTCCTGCCTCGACGGGCGTCCTATTAATTTTTATTAAATATTTATTATTGATTATTTGTAAGTTATTTAATAAATGTAAATAGTAAGAAATAAAAAAAATACATAAATATTCGTTAGGGTCGTGTATGATTTTTATGTAAATAGTATTTTTGTGATGAGTAAAGAGCAAATGACAAAAAATATATATTATAGATAGTGTAACGGTATGCATGCTTCGCGTGGACGAGCCAGGTTCGCACGCACTGTGCGGGAGAGCGTGAGATGGGAAGCGCCAAATCCCTTGTGATATATTACGAGAAGAAATTATATTAGTGTTCGATGGCCGCCGAGTTACGGCATTGTTTAAAGGTGCTATTATTAGATATTGTCCTCGAATAGTAGACGTCGGCATCCGGCACGCGGCGTCCGGCCGGGCCGGGGGGGGGCGACCAGCGAAATATTGTCCTCACTTGACTGAGAGCCCCCCCCGGCCCGGCTGTTCACATCTGTCGACGAGTGCGGCAAACTTATGGTGCTAAATTATTGCGTTGCCTTATACTTGGCGTTAGGCTATGCTTATTAACGTAACGGTTGTTAAATCATTGCAAGGTTACCGAAGGCTTTGCCTACTAAACACAGTTCTTGTACAATGTATTTATACGCTAGTCACCTTGGCAACTATGTAAGAGTCGACTTCCACTAGCTCGTTTGACTGAAACAATATGTCGTCCAGCAAGTACGACCAGATCTCACCGAATTGATGACCAACGCCTTCGTTAACCTTCACCGAGCTAGATTCTAATATATTCAATAAATAATATACAATAGTTGAAATAATATGTTGTTACGTTGTAAACTGCGATGGTCCAAAGTCGTGTTATATACAAGATCGTGTCGAAATGTCGTTTTCGCCTCACCGCTTTCATTTTTCGCGCTATTTATAATGCGAGTGGAATGCGTTAAATAGTATTTAGCCACGCTCTTGTACTCACCAGAATTCCTATGTCAAATGTGAGGATACTAACAATGCATATCTTTATAAGTAGAATGTATCAAATATTACCTGCGCGAGTTAGGAATTCTGTAACAGCCACCGAGTGATTTAAGCGTCGAAATGAACTGACCGTTGAATTGTTAATATACACGTCACACGGCTGGATAGCTTATGCATGAACTCGAATCGAAAATCCTGTTGTATACCGTATGTTCATATAAATGTTATAATTCCGTTGTTAGTGAAATGAATGCGTTATTTAGACACAAATATGTAGTTTTATCGAGCGGTTCTGAGCGGGCATCATCCGATATGTTCCCACCGATGCCCCGCGACTGTTGTTCGGTTAAGTTTACAATAACTAGCCACTAGAACTAGGTGTAGACGATAAATTGTTAAGTTTTGTTTGTGATGTCGTTGTAACGTTTCACCATCAGGACGTTGTCCCCGATAGCCCGAAGCACTGACACTGTTTGATGTAAAATATAAACGCCTGGCTATTTTATATCGCGTTATGTATAAGTTTTATAAAGAGATTTTACATAGAGGCACTCGGCCGCGCTGGATAATTAAAGTACAATAAATAATTTTAACGAGTTATATATAGTATATATATCTATATAAGAAAACTGATTAGGGTTATAAATAAAAGTGTCTCTCAAAACTGTTTAATTTTTTGAAAAGTTGTAAAAAAAATTCGACACTCAAAGAACAAAAAAAAATATATAAAATTGAACTCCTAAAAAAGAAAATTAAAAAATAAAAAAAAATCATAAAATACAAAAAATATAAAAAAATCCAAAAAAAATAAAATTCTAGAAAATTTTATTTTGACCTTGTCAAATTTTATCGCATGTTTTGTTTGGCTTCCATCTGCCTCGTAATGAACTGTTTTATACAGAAAATAAAAAAAATCAATGTATCATATATATTTATGCTTTTTAACGAAATATTATTATTGTTATAAAAATATCAAGAAGTCAATTGTAAATCTCTGAGGTTGTTTTGAAATAAATAACTTTAGAAGATATTGTTCATAACATAATGTGTATAAGAATTATTGACTTATCCAAAGTTAATTTTATTTGCCCAATGAATATAATCTCATGTCTTATCTATTGTAATGTATTAAAAACATAAACACAAAAAAAATATTATCTCAGGAGCTACGTGATATCCTTTATTGCTCAAAACGCGCCGGGGTTTACTCGAGAACCTAACGGCAGAACCACGGTTAGAGGGCAGGCAGACGGAGTTGTCCCCATAGTTAAAATTACAATCGAAAATCCTGGATACGACATTCCAGTGTTTAAACCTTTATCAATACAACGTTTATAAATAAAGGCTTTTATATCAAATATATATATACTTAATTAACACCATTATACATATTGGTGGAATTTCAACTTATGAGGTTGACTCCACGATGCGGTTTCATCACCATCGACTTGCCCGCATGAGCCACATAAGTTGAAATGACGCCATTTGACGCGGAACCTTGTTTGCTTTATATAATTAAGTAGCAGTACATTAACGGCCCCAGGCGCTAGACCGCCATAAGGTTCTATTTCCGGGCTATAGACCCACCACCTGCTACAGAGACGTCCCACATTTGTTTGTAAACATTGGCAGTTATGTATCTAAGTTCTATATTATATCCATGGTGTTTAATCTATTGTCAGTACAGTTTATTCTTTGATAAATAACACCACAACGGAATAAAGCTGTGTATCAAGAACGTACTTAAAACAATAATGTGGTTCATAGGAATAAAATGCAAAATTGTTGGTGTCTTGTAAAGGAACTCTGAATGAAAACTATATAATTATAAAGTATGTAAATTGTATCTGTTGTATATTGAATCTGTATAGTGTGACCATGTATTATATTTTTGCCTGTGAATGGTCTCGTTTTATAAATATATATTTTGTCACGTTTTCGACAACTTTTGGCTTGTGTTGCATTTTATTTTTATTGAACACGAGCAGATTTTTATCTCCTTATGTACAAAGAAATTATTGTAAAGAAAATATTCTGTAAAAGTTAAATATATACAACTGCCAAATTTAAGTGTATTATTACTATCCCAAATGTTCCCCATTTTTAAATTGAAACCCCCTTTCCGCCCGGATCTTGCGGTGGGGCTTTCAATCTAACGGAATATTTTGATAGTACAAATACTGTCTCAAAAGTCACATGGTCATGTGTCAGCTTCCTTAGAGAGGTCTGGTGAGTATGGCGGATGAGGGAGAGCTTCCAACCCCAGCTCTTGCAGCTTGGAGACTGTCTGTTGCGCAGTATGGGGTCGCGCGTTGTCGTCAAGGAGCAATGGGGACGACCGATTGACCAAAGCTGGTTGCAGATGTGACTACCAGACCTTGCACCTACCGACTATTACTTTTCCAAAATTTAGACAACTTTTTAGTGGGTAAAAAATTCAATTCCCCAGAGGAAGTACAAAATGCCTTTGAAGAATTTGTTGCCTCCCGTCCAGCTGATTTTTACAAGAAGGGCATCAATAAACTGCCAATGCGTCGGCAAAGATGCGTCGATTGCATGGGTGATTACTTCGAATAACAAATATAAGTGTTTGAAAAAATAAGTACTCTCACTTATTGCATACATAACGGCAATTTCATAGGTAAAGACCTATTATATTCACATATACGCAAACATACATATCTACATTATATTAGTACACTATGAATGTAAGAAAATTGGTTGGTTTGTGTACTATCGATTGGATGATCCTGCCATCTCATCTATTTTCATGTTTGTTACTGAACTACATTTACTATGATCTGAACTGATT
The DNA here is from genome assembly GCA_902825455.1 of Arctia plantaginis. NCBI lineage: Eukaryota > Metazoa > Arthropoda > Insecta > Lepidoptera > Erebidae > Arctia > Arctia plantaginis. The sequence goes on along the minus strand of CADEBD010000857.1, from coordinate 1,146,612 downwards.
TGGTAATATAAAATTATATGGACTACTATTATGTGATATATTTCTTAGCGTTCAATGGATTCGCCATGCGGGTGCCGCGTCCATCACGTGACATGCGACTGCAACAGCGCCTGGGAATTGAGACCCAGGAGTAGGGAGTACTCCTTGCGGCGCTTTAGCGCTCACCTTCACTGTCTGCTGTGCTACCCCCTCTAACTAACCATATTTGATACGAGCCTACCAATGCCAAGCAAAATGGGTTACGCACATCACACATTCATAAGAATTATATTCAATTCTTAATTGTTCATTGAGCTGATATAAAGCTGGCATAGACCCTTTGCATTACTTCATCCTTCTGCGAAGACGTCATCTCGTGGAAGAAGGCGGCCGAGAGGGCCCGGGAGGACAACCTCTCCTCGGACCCAATTCGTCGTCGGCGAACCGGGCGGCGAAGGCGCGCTTACCATCGCCGCAGGTGGACGGGACGGGTTTTTCCCTGCATCTGCCATAAAGGCCAGCCGCACACCGTGTGGTTTTAGTCGGTCCGACTAAAACCACACGGCACCACCCCACCGCAAACCCCGGTGGGGTGAGGGCCCAAGGGGGTTTCCACACGTAAAAAAAAAGGACCCTCTGCATTACTTATTGTGCATCGGACTTGGCACAGATTTCAAACAGACTAGAAGGGACTATTACTATTATAATGTTACCTGTTATATTGAGGGTCGCACTTATATTTCCTTTTAATAGGGTTTTTATTTTTTAAATTTTTAGTGGTCTGTTAGCATTATTTGAAGTTGTTTGAACTTTAAAAAAAAAGGACTGCAATGGAACTTATACAGTCCATTACCTCGCATAAATTTAGAACCAACCAACCATAAATTTAAGCAAAATTATTTTCACGTACCACCGCCATTTTGGGCTATTCGCGCAACCATTTTTTTTGAAGTGTAAACTTCTTTAGCGGCGTTATACACTTTTTTTATAATGGGTAAAAAATGTTAAAATCGCGTCAGGACACGTGACCTGATCGAAAATTCGCAAGACGGATGGAGAGTAGGAGATGAAGGGGAATGGGGGGGAGGGGAAGGGGAATACCCCTTTCTTTCTACGGCGCGGCAAAAATGTATGCCTGCGCCTGCTGTTTCGTTTAGACGGCGCAGGGCGCTTGCGCGAATGTTCGAGTATGTTTATGTTATGTTAAATAGTCATGTTTGTATACGATAGCACAATAAATAAATATCTTATACTAACACGTAAATGATAGTACTTTTATACTGATTAAGAAAGAGAAAGAAAGAAAGAAACATTTATTTGCAGAGAATACAGGTGGTACCAGATTTTATAAAGGTGTATAATGTTCAAGCTATATTCTGCCTGTACTAGGCATGCAAATATTTTTATTGAGACTCAAAACATTAACTAATGATAACTATTAACTAATAAAATTAACAAAATGTTATATAAAAAAAAAAAAATACATAGAAATTATTAAATTTAGAAATTATTAAATTTATTGAATTATTATATCTAATTTATTAAATCTACAAATGATCATATACATCAGTTTTGTATTGCATGAACTCTTTCATTGTATAAAAACACTTATCAACTAGCCATTTACTTAACTTAATTTTAAAATATTTAAATGGGAGTTCCCTGAGGCTCTTAGGAAGTTTATTGAAAACTGAAATGCACATGTGATACACATTCTTTTTCATCAAAGATGTTCTACAAAATGGAATCATTATTTTCGTAGGATCTCTTGGTCTGTATTTAGTAACATGATCCCCTTGAATTTAAAGAAATTATTATATTTCCTAACAAAGATTGAAACTTCAAGAACATACATGCAGGTCAATGTCAGCAAATTACGTTTTTTACACAACGGTTTACAAGAGTCAAGTGGACTTTTAAGGACTTTTAACCTTTTCAACAGTGAAGCACCACGGCCAAAAATATTACGGGTCCTAGGTGAGCTATATTTGTTTTCTATAATATGTAAGGCAGAATCACCCTAGTTGACACAAGATCCCCATAGTATACCGCCCCAGATGTCACCTGCAAGGTATTCAGCATTATATTACGTTCATTATACCAAAGACTACATTCCCAGAGGAGTTGATATAATATATGAGGAGTTGCAATGTTCATAGCGAGAGTTAGGTGTTGAGCATTGACACAATGTCGAGAGTCGAGTCACCGACTAATTAGGTAGCACTTAGGAGGTTCAATTTACATTTTATTCTAATAAGGATAATAGGATTTGGAGTAGGAAAAATATTTTTTGCCTTCTAAAACTGTGACAAAAAATGTGCGAAAAATTGCAAATAAGATTTTCGCTAGAGAGACTGAACCCAGCAGGGCCACCTATAAACGCTTTTGAACCATTGACCGACAAATTCTCATTTCTGGATCAAGATCTGATCTGACAAATTTCCACTAATATTTTGTGTTATCAAAATTAAAATCCGTGATGATGGCCAAACCAGTGTCCGTGACACTGTCGTCACCACTGGCTTTGTTTCCACTGGTGACAAATATGAAACGTAGTCGCTGCTGCTTTTATGATAATCCATTATTCAATTCTTGAAAAAAAGGAAATCACTCACTGCCTGTGTGCAGCATATGCCTCGCCACAATTTAAGGTATTAAGGCAAGTACTTCGCACGCGGTTGGATCATGTGCTGGTTTTATTGACGTGATAACGTCTTATACTCTCACTCATTGTCACGTTCCACCGGAGCAGAGCGTGCAAGCATCTTTCTCTTCCACTCCATCGGCCGATGCGTCCGAGTAGAAAAGAGACACCGGCAGCACACAACCTATACGAACTAGACTTGCAACGAATAGTATATTCGGCAGTATACCGAATATTCGGCGAGGCCCCTGACCGAATAGCCGAATATTAGGCAAAAGTATTCGGCTGGATTTTAGCGCCAGAAACTTGTACAGACGTGAATTAAATTATGTACCTGTTTTATGTACCAATGACTACTTAATAAATGATTATAAAAGAAATGAGAACCTTACCCTTCTAAATTTTGATTACCACAATAATTCAAATACATAGAATCCTCCATTTTTCCAATTCAGAAGATGATTATGTACCTGTGTTATGCACCAATGACTACTTAAATGATTATAACAGAAATGAAAATATGAATATATACGTAATCAATCGATTTTAATTTTTCATTTTACCAATTATTTCTCAATGTCAAAATATATTATTTAAGTATTCGGTATTCGGCCGAATAATATGTAGATATTCGGTATTCGGCCGAATATAATAAAAGCAGCCGAATAGGCCGAATACCGAATAGTAACCGAATATCCGTTGCGAGTCTAATACGAACTGTTTATAAAGTGAAGTTCAGTGATAATTGAATTCAATTCATAAAATTATGCAATTTTTCATCAATGTTAATCAAAAATTATTATTTCATTTCTTCAACAAACCTAGCAACTGGTGCAAATTCAAAATTTTTCTCGGTTCCGTTATTATACTGAATATGACCACTAACATTCGGGAATAACATTGAGATAAAAACGTGGTCAAGCGGGGGAGACTGACCCCGGGTGCCCAGGTCGCTACAAATACACAATTTTAGTTTTGTTCTGTTTTCAAAATTAAAATCCCTGTTGGCCAAGCCAGTGTCAGTTGCGCTGACATTACTTGACAGTATTAAGAACATAAAATGCAATGCAATTTGCTCTTTTGACACAGGTTTTATGTATGTAGTATGTGTAGTGTCTGCTTCAAGGAAATAAGTTGAAATGAATACACACGGTATTTTTGTCATTATTTTATTGACAGTAATCTCCAAAGTACAGTTTCAAAGAACAAAAAATAAAAAAATGTGGTTTCACAAAATCTAGTCCAAAACGGATTTTTTTATCATCTATCTAAACTTTAAAGGGTTATTTTAGATAACCCTGCTTTATATAATAAATAATATATTAAATACATCACACCAAATTTAAATATAATGGTGCGATATGAACTTTAGACGTCAATAATGTTTTATTATAAAATATTCGTGCCGTTAAGTTACATACTGGATCGAAAGTTTATATTTAGTTAGCTCGTTTCGTCGTATGTCGTTTGGAACAACAACAACGAGAACAAAGAGAAGTATAATATAATTATTGCGACACTTACAGAAGTAGACAAATCGTATATCATACTGATATAGGGCTCGTGTAGCGCCAGCGATGGCGAGCGACCTCCGGCTACGATAACGGTGCAGCGCGCGAGCGACTGGCGATGAGTGACCGAGCAATAACAATTCACAATTTAGTTAACATTCTTATTGTTTGGCTCCATGAAGCAGAGTACATAAAGCGGAAACGGATATAGTATTAGAACTTCTACTGTCGGAAAATTCTGTTTAACGGATTAGTGCCATCTAAAGGATTCGAAGAAGGAGAAGATTTACGGGCGTTTACAACCGAATCTCTTAGATAACAAAATGTTGCGCTGCGCTGTCGGAATCCACCTCTGGGGACTGGTCGCTGCAAGTCTCGCGACCACTGGCCGTCAGTCGCGTGCTCGCTGCACTGAGCCAATTAGATCCATGAGTTATATCATGTCGCGCGACATCGCTTGCACGTGCACGAGCTCATAGACGAACGTGTCACGTCTATATGTGTAAACTTAGAATATAACCGCTGTCCTTAACGCCTAGACCTAATGTTCTTTCTACATAACAATAACATAAGAAAAGAAAAATTAACACAAGGCTAATATAGACGCAGTATCTCAGCTTTATTATTTTAATTCGATTCCGTTGAGGACAGGGCCGAAACACTAATTCTTGAGATACAATTCTTTACACACTCAACGACCAACATTAGGGACAGCAAATAATATAGATACATAAATACATATGTATATGAAAATATACACTTGAGTAATAATAGGGGTTAATCATATATTAAAAAATGAGCCGGTATAGCCGGCGCAGGCGCCCAGCAAGCGCTGGGCGGGTGAGGAACTAAATATGAATAAAGTCAAATACTGTAACTTACTCCGCACTGGCACCGCCCTTATCATCCAAATCGCGAACCACCTCTTTGACAATACCTTCACAGCTCGCAGACTCGACTATCCCTGTCTCTCGCGCGTAACACTAACACTACTTACATTATATAGAATAGAGTCTAGACCTAACTAATATTAAACACTACTGTAAACCGCGGCATTATATATATTTATGTGTACTAATTTATATTTTGGACAGATCATCACCATGACTTTGTGTGACCGAAGTGACTGCGTAAATCATACACAATTATATAAAACATTTGAGATTAATTTGCACACAGTAACTAAACATAAAGCGAGGAGAGACTCGCTACGTTAAAGGCATTATAGCGTTACGTTCTAGATTTTAAAAGTCAAGGATTTGGTAAAATAAAATTCGTATATATCCCGAAACGCGACGCTATAGAAATGACAATTGATCTCTTCCCGCACACAGGTACGTGTTTGTGTGCACCGAGGGAGAGTTATGCATAATTTAAACGATGAGCGGTTACTTCTTGGCGGCTGCGGTGTTTTCAGACGCATCCATCTTCTCCTCGGTCTTGACCACCTTACCTTCACCTTGAAAATCGAAGTATATCTTTATTAACCTCATTTTTAAGATCAATGTATGTGACATATTTTACAACACTAATGCCCGGTTTCTGAGGAACTTTTAACGGCAGTTTATGTATTCATTAGCGCTATTGGTTCGATAACCTAAGAAAGTGCGTTTCTGAACATCGCAATGTAAGATAAACTCCGTTTAAACTTAGGTTAACTTAACTGACCAATGTGTGCCGTTTATCGATTTCATAACTTTATTTGACGTTTTGCTTCAAGCAAATTACATAAACTTTTAGGTTATAACTGTTATTATTAAATTGTTAGTGAAACTTAATATTAAAATTAACGTAATGAATACGAGCAGCTCATCAGAGTCTGATTTGGAAGTATTGGAGTTTATTTCTAATATTTCAGTACCTAGAAACTTAAGACGTAGGAGAAATCCTTTCGAAATGTTTACGGATGAAGAATTTAAATTAAGGAATTTAAATTTTAATTATTATTATCATATAAGGCATGCAACTGCTTTTCAGTCCTAACGCCAGTTTCTGAGACAGCATTATATTTATTTGTCAGCGCCATCCAAGCTTGTTTCTTTGCCTCCACAGAAGTTCCATTCGTCTTTTTATTGTCGATTATAGACACAAATTCTTTGGCTACTTCGATAAGAAGCATCTTCTCTCTCTCAGTAAAATTTTTACTACGTTTTCCAGATTCCATTATAGTTATTTTTTATAAGAAAAGATAAAGCACAAACGATAGCAAAGACCACGGTGAAAGCAAAGAAAAATAATACCACGATGAAACTCGACGAAACTTTTTTTTGACATCAATGAGTTTGACGTTCATTTAAAAAAAAAAAAATGACTACGATGTCGTCCATTCATCCGCTGATAAATAGCGAATTTTAATAATTTATAACTAAAACAATGCTTGTTTACTTATTTACCCTTGAATAAAATATTCTCGTAAATAAAGCTAGTAATAATCCTGAATTAAAATAATAAAACCAATTTTAAACTTGATCTCTTAAACAGACCCATCTAACGGCAGATTATGGAACTACTTATCTGTTTGATAGTTATTGAACGGTTCATTGCGTGTTCAGAAACGCAGTGACAGTTAACCGACGTTTATCCTATACATAACTTTATTGTACCAATAGCTAATGAGAGTATAACTGGGAACTTCAGAAACCGGGCATAAGATACATTGTATATTAACATTAGTGTTCGATCCAGTCAGTGTTTGGGGTGCAACCCATCAAGTAGAGTAATTGGAGATTATATCGGTTTATAGTTACCATTGGGGGTGTCAGCCTCGGTGTCAGTGTTAGAACGCCTTCGCTTGCGGGGGAACTTCCACGGGCCTGTCGTATGCTTTAACTTGGGTAACGGCTCCATGTCCAGAACCTGAAGAGCGAGATTTCAACGTTCATTTAAAACTGCCGGACTCGTATTTATAAATAAGATAAAAGTTAAGTGTAAGCACCTTGTAAATTTGTCTGAAGGCGATCTGTCGAAGGAACTGTTGCGCGGAAGCGGTTAGATCTTCACGTTTCTGTGGCGGTAAGTTGCCCAGGGCGTCCTGTAACGATGTATGAAGTGGATATAGAATTTATTTATCACTATGCACAATGTGTATGACTACTAGAAGCATTCTGTCAGTCTTTCCTACTCATACTCATGTATGAGCAGGTACATTAGCAAGTATACGAGAATAGAATTTTCTAATATTAATGTGCTGGTTAGCTTTTTTATATAATTTCTACAAAATTTATTTTTGTGAGTTTTATATATTTTCTACTAAGAAAAGAACATTGGCAATGAATCGAGTGTTGTGATTACAAAAATGCTTAATTTATTATAGGTGATTATCTCATTATGTAAATTAACTGTATCGTTCCTTTTTGAGAAATAAATGCCTTTAAACCGAAATCTAACTGACTAAAAATGTTGGTAGAATCAATAAACATCTACTGAATGATTAATGAGCAAGTAAACAGCGGTGTACGTACGACGAGCTCTTTCTCGCAGGGGTCCCTGAGGCCGGGCCCGTGCTCCAGCAGCAGGCCGCCCGCCACGGCCTCGCACACGCGGCGCAGCGCCTCGCCCGGCGACAGCGCCGCGCTGGCCGACTGCATCACGCCCGACACCAGCAGCTCCATCGCCTGCACGCATGCTACTGTCAGTTACCCACCTCTTCGCCAGCTTTACACACTTAAACTTTATCTGCTGTCTATAAGAATTTGACTCCAAGTATGATACATCTCTAAACCTTTGTTTGCCCATCTCCATGGAATGGCGATTCGTTTCATATTTTACTTAGTATTTCAATACAACGCTCATGCTCCATGTTACCTAAAATGATTCTCGATATTAAAGAGAGTGCTAATTGACTTTACAAACGCCTTTAGTACCGTAAGACACGACATCTCGGCATGTATCTTGTGTTAATGATGCACTGAAATATATTTTATTAGAGATGTTCCGACTAATCGGCGATTATTCGGCAATAATCGATAACTATCCAGTTTCTAACTTTTTTTTTCACAAAGCCGTCTGATCCCAAACTAAGCTAAACTTGTGCTGTTTCAACCAAATCGCTGATCAACATACGTATATTTTTTTAAATACATCGTATTATAAACAAATTACACCCAGATACAGATTAAATGATCGTATGATTTTCGTGTTCCTCACACAAATTGCCCTGGGTGAAGATCGAACCCACAACCTCTGGCTTAGCATCTTAATCCTCTACAGCAGACTGATCATACACGTTGTATACATTTCTCAATAGTTAAAAAAATACATACACGAATCTTTATTTTTGACATGATTACATTTTAATTAAGCTCCTTCACTTGTAGAAACAAGGCTGGAGCAAGTGGCGAGAGGAGAGTACTCACGTAGGGGTTGAGCGGCGTCCAGTTGGGGATGCGGCGGCACAGGTCGCGCATGATGCGGATGATGATGACGCACGACTGCAGCGTGGCGGCTCTAGCCTGCAACGCACGCCGCGTGAGCCCGAGGCAGGCCCGCGATCATTTATTGCTCCACTCTCGTTAAACTTCGTTACGTTACTTTTAAACTTTCATCGTTCATCCAATAAGAAACAGAGCAATAAATGTGCGAATGTACAAGTTAAAAACCAAAGAGAAACTGCGTTTCCTGTCGTGTACGTTCCCAGTGTCGGCTACGAGTGCGTGGAAACGCAGCTTTGGGGGGACACAGCACTTGTAGCCACATGTTCATGGGAATCGCTTCGTATCGTTTACTTTTAAAGTAAAGATCTACTGATTTGTATGATAAATAGAAATAAACATGTGACTAAGATTATATGTGCGCATTCCGGCCTCGCACGCAAAATTTACATTTCATCGATAGTTATAATTAGAAGTTCTAGAATGGAACGGTCGATAATGAATGAACGCAGAAGTTGCGTGCGACGAGTCGGAGTGCCCACAGTAATGTAAATGTTGTGGCGAATGTACCTGGAACCACTTGGCGTGCCGAAGGGCGGCCAACGCGTCCAAACACTTCTGGCGCGGGAGCACATCCTTGTCGTCTCGCTTTATGTCGCCACCGTCTAGCGACAACAACACAAAGGGTGTTTGACCATCAAAACATCGACGAAAACGGGGCAAACATCAGTCGTACATCCTACCACAGAATTAGGGGAGGGCGCGCCACCCCGGGCCTGGTCCGGCCTCGGCCCAGACCCGGGGTAGCCCGCCAGAACCAACGGGACACGTGTAATAGAGCACGCTAGATTATATCTCACTGTCTATGTTAGGCTCAATTAAAGGTTGAAACTATAATTAAAAAATAAGCTGGTACGATCACATCAGTCCTAATAGCCTGTGATATAAAATCTTAAATAAACTAGAAATATAAATATATGATACAATAAGAGTAGGCAACAAAGGAAATCATGTTTGCTCCGTTTCAGTAGAGCGATATACCACCGCGGAGTGAACGCGCAGGTGATATATCGTGATAGATGATCAAAAATCCTTTTCTTCTCGCCGCATCTTACCCTACTCACACCTAAAAATAAGCATTCAACACAGTGCCCTCGCGGGCGGTAAATACTTCGAACAAATTATCTTATTATCGCACATGATAGAGGAAAACAAAAATATACTCGTGAAAACACACAAAACGGAGTACGTTACACCAGAGATTAGATAGTTTGTTCTGAGCGTTCCTCCGCCTGGTCGGAGGTTGGAGACGATTTCGACCACCAATTTCAACCGTCCGCCTCGGCGCCTCGCGGGCGGGCTCGTCTCTACGCGCAAGGAGGGTGAGAGAGAAATTGGCGGCGTCGACATCGCCTCGGCGGGCGGCGCCTCACCTGCGGGCTCGCGCATGACGGCCGACGTGAGCGACACGCGCACCGTGACCGCGCCGTCCGTCACGCTCACGGCGCCCTCGGCCGCCAGCAGCTCCACGCGGTACTTGGGCTCGTCGGGCGCGCCGCGCACGCGCGCCAGGTGCGCGGGCAGCTCGCCCGCCACGCGCTTGAGCAGCGTCACCGTGGGCCGGTCGTGGCACAGCACCACGAGCCGCACGGCGCGGTCGCCCTTGAGCAGCAGCCCCTTGGCCAGCAGCCCCACGCGCATCACGCCCTTCAGCGCGCGGCCCCCGGCACCGCTCTCCGCCGCGCCGCTCTCGCCCTCCGCCGCGAACGAGAACCTGCCGGGTCGCACACCTCGCATCAAATCATCTCTAAATATATTTGCTTATTCCTTCTTTAACGACAGTATATCCGACGGATAATTATATCGGTACGGAGGAATGAGGATTCGAAAATGGGTATTCACTTATGTACTCACAATTGATTATCGCGGCCGTCCTCTTTGCCTTCAGGTTTATCATCTTTTTTGTCATCCGCTTTAGCCGGAGTTTTGGCTGGCGTCTGGCCCTGGTTTATAATATATCAGCGTTATCGAAACAATAGTATAACGAGAGTCGGATAAAACAATGCTAACGAGTGCAGTGGAGGGGTACCTTCGGCTTGGCCTGCTCGGCGAGCGCGTCGGAGAGCGACTTGAGCGCCTTCTCCGTGTGGCTGACGGCGCGCTGGATCTCCTGCAGCTGCTGCTCGCCCGGGTAGATCTCGGCGTGCTTGGCCAGCACGTGGCGGTCGTCCGAAGTCTCGGGCCGCCGTCCCACAGGCCCGTAAGGCATACCCATGCCCTGCGATCACGGTAAGACAATAACTTCCAACTTTCTTTTATACGTATTAACATATTCCATGTGTTTTGAAAATAACTTATAGATTCAAGTCAAACTTTCTATATCGATAATTTTTTTTCTATTTTAAGATTACCTGTGTGTCTGTCTTTATAGAAATGATACATACATGGTGAAGGTGGTGCATGGGCGGCGGGACCGGCCCGCGTCCCCACCAAGGCTCCATGCCTCCCTCCCAGTACATACGCTCATCCTCTTCCATACCCTGAAAAGAGATACATATCGGCATCATTATTTGGCTTCCTTCCACCTATCTACACATTTGCCGAGACTGTGATGGTTTCCTGATAATGCTGATTTTACATGAAAACACGCTAAATCGAATTACAATTATTTTATTTATTTATCATTTTTGTCAGGAGTGAAATTCAGCCGTGAACCTATGAAGGATTAATGGGAGAACTACATTACTTTTTTTACTAACTGATGAAAAAAAACAATGATAGTGTACTGTGTAATAAGATAGATGGACATAGATTCATATTTTATATTTTTAAATAAGAACTATCACACCGAGCCAAGTATATAGGCGGCGGCTATTACTAATAACGTAGTAATCGGTCACGAGAACAGCTAGGCAGTTTAACTAGTGACACTGGTTGGCAGCTGTCAACGTAGACCTTCGACCTGTACGGTTCACAAGGACACTTGTCCACCTTGTTGGTAGATGTGTGAATAGTGAGAGGTTAGTAATGGCGTAAACGTAGAGAGCGGTACGTACGTCGTGCATGCGGCGCCGCGCCCACAGCTCGTCGCGCACCAGCAGGCGCTGCGCCTTGGCCTCGGCCAGCTTGCGCTGGTGCATCGACGGCTTCACCTTCACCTCCAGGTCGGGCTGCACCTGCAACACACCACAGCCTCAGTCGTAGCCGACGGAGGGAAGGGGAGGTGCCGTGAGAGCGTGGGCTATTTCCTCATTGCCAAGTGTTATCATGCGACGCGCGGAACTCTTGGCGCCGCGGACGGCACCAGGCTCGACGGCGCCTCAAACCTTTTACTAAGTAATCACGGGAAAGCCCAGAGGGAGTGGTGACGTGCGTGGAGGTGAGAACTGTTCGGTTCACTTACCTTCTTCTTGTACTGCAGACGGTGACGCCGGCCTTTCATGTGCATCTCCTTGGCGTTGGGATCGTTGAACTTGCAGTCGCAGAGCTTGCAGTTGAAGCTGAGCGCCTTGCCGTCGTCGCCGCGGATCTCCTCGATGTAGTCTTGGCCGACGGGCTGCACCTCGGGCTCGGCGTCGCCCTCGTCGTCCTTGTCGTCGCCTTCCTTGTCTTTCTCGCCTTGGATTTGAGTTCGATCTTTGGTAGAGGAACCCGCGACCGTGCTGAGTCCCCCGGACGCCACGAATGCGATCTCGGGCGTTCCGGCCACCGTTTTTTTGGCTGATAGATTGAAAAGTCAAATTTTCTCTCGTTACACTTTCGCCGGGGTATCTCTCTATGACAACAGACATCGGGCCTTTTCTACGGGAGTCGGGTCCGATTCGGACGCTTCTTGTATCAGTATTATAAAAAAGGCCCATTTAACACACTCCACATCATATCTGTAGCGAACTTCGAAACAGTAAACGAGAAAATTTGACCGATGCAAATCTAGCTGCCAACTAAACGCGCAATTTTATACAGATATGGCGTCGCGGCGAGGGAGTCAGCACAGATCGGGTCTAACCGACAAATAAATACTTTCTCTATGCGGAGAGTATGTATGTATGTAAGAGTGGAGGAGTAGCGGCTTACCTTGGCCCAGCTTGGTGGGCTCGGTGGAGGGGATGGGCTTGCCCAGCATGGTGTGCAGCTTGACGACCTTCTGGTGCTTGATGCCGCGCACGTGCGCCGCGTACGCGTCTGCGCCGGTGCACGTGACGTCACACAGCTCGCAGCGCAGCGCTCCGCCGCCCGCCCCGCGCGCCAGCGCCATGACCGCGCCCGCCGCCGCCAGCTTCACGGCCGCCTCCTTCTTCTTGTGCTTCTGCCCCTCCAGGTGCTCCTTGTACGTCTGCCCAAACAACGTTCGTTGTCTCACGCACCGGTCACCGGCGTCGTCGGAACGTATGCCCTCAGGGACTACCCTGACGCTTTGACCGTACACCGGTGACCCGATTGCGCATTATAAATACGTATGTACTCCAAGATCGAAAACGTTTTATTAAAAGGTCACTTACTACTTTTTCTAATGCAAATGCAGATAATTTTTACAGAAATTTCATCAATAATTAAGATTATTGAAATACTTATTTAAACATACATCATATCTGCATCTACTAGGAAATTATTCCTTAGTTAATGCCTATATAAATGACATAACCCACAAAGATTTGGGGTTTACATTAAATTCTAGCGTGGGAGAGTCATTCTTCGGCTCATATGGACCGATTCGACTGGAGTGATACCATGGCCTTACAGAAAACCAGTTTCAAGTAACCCTTTCATTGCTTTTGCCATCAAGTGAGTGGTTACTAGAAAAAAAACCGTTCCTCCTTCTGATTCTAAGGTGAAAATTCAAAGGATTATTAAAAATATATGGATCAATATAGTATTGATCTATATATTTTTTAATAATTTAGGGATTAAAAAAAGTCACTCTATGATATATGATTAATGCTGTTTATAAACATTTTCAACTGAAAATGAAGATGATTACCACCCTTGGCGTGCTTCTTCCCTCTAGAGCAGGAATTCCTGGTGGTCGAGATTGGTTTCAGGAGTCGATATAAACGTAAACTGAATTGGGGGTCGATGAGATTTATAAATCGAACCATATTATTATGTGTTTATAATAAGGATTTATTAATAATTCTCGTTTGAAACTTTCAAGATACTGTATTAGTTGTGTTACGTGTACCAACTAGTTATGAAAATAACTAATATTTTAGTAGGAAATATCATTGTTATACTTTAAAAGGGGTCTCAAAAAGGGGTAAGTTACCCACAATAATTTGGAAATCCCTGCTCTAGAGCTACGAGTCCGAGTTTCGATAAGTTGACTCAATCAGCAAAAAGCAAGGAAAGAATAGGTAAAGCAGCATGTGCAGACATTACCTGAGGCCCTGCGCAGGAGATGCGGCACACGTCGCAGTAGTGCAGCTGCTGCGCCTTGGGCGGCGGCTTGGGCCGGCGCGCGCCCGCCCCCACGCCGCTCTTGTTGTAGTTCTTCCAGCCGCTGCAACATCACACCACACCTCACTCTCTGTGCTGCCTCTCGCCTCTCACGTGAGCGCACACACAACGTTAAACGTCAGTCGGACCTTATTACAACTATCGTAAGCCTTAACTCTCGACAGTATGATTATGAAAGCTCTTAAAAGGACACAGAGAACCTAGTGTGGTTTTTTTTTGACGTTACGATCGGTGAAGAATTCAGTGAGGGTCAATAGCAACACCGAACGCGGTCACAGAGATGATCTAGTTGATGTGAAATAAACTCACACTAGGTATCCAGTATGATAATAAACTATTTAACCGGTGAAGCTAATGTAGGATATATCGGTGCTCTAACTCGTGCGATTAGTGACAGATGAGCATTAAAGGTCGCTTTCGTTCAAACTTTGCAACATAAATGTATTGTGAATGATATATCATCTCAATATTTTAGGTACGCGGTGACACTTAGACTACGTTCACTCGGCGATACACAGCACGATTTTTATTTAGTTTCAGTCCTAGAAATCCTATAAAATGCTAGAAAAATGCTTTTACGTAGATAAAACACAATGAAACAAGGTAAATTAAAAAAACCCGTTACACATGTATTCCTCGTATTAATAAAATGTATTTGGTGGCAAAATAACACTAACCCAGTTGACACAAGATGCAATATTTTTTTAATATTACTACATATTTTAAATGAATTTGCTGTGTTTACTTATACTCCCACATTCGATTACTAGTCATTTGGCAATAAAACGTGCCATGTGTTGCCATGTGGACGTAGCCTTACCTTCCGCCGCCCGTTTTGTTTTGTTGAGCGACGTACATAGTAGCAGCGTTGTAGAGAGCAGTGTCATATGCGGTGTTGCCTCTGTTGGTGGTTTCTATAACACAAATATTACAAATTAAATATAAAACATTTTTAATAAATACCTAAATAATTATTTCAGTAAGTACTTAGATTCTTTACGTTTATCCTGTGACCACAAATTAAAATACAAATCTAAATACAAAAAATCAACAGTACACTAAGTTTGTGGAAATAATAATAATAAATAATATTTTCAAACATCTCACACATGGCCGTCTGATCCCAATCTAGGCAGAGCCTGTACTATGGTAACCAAACTGCTGATAAACATACTTATATATTTCTAAATTATAGACGAAGTACACCCAGACACAGAACAAATGACTATGCTCATCACACAATTATTTGTCCTGGATGGGAATCGAACCCATGGCCTTTGGTGTAGCAGTCGGGGTTACTAACCACTAGACCAACATGCCAGTCATAACATCGAAACTCATTTTGTTAATGGGATCGTCTGCTAAAAACAAAATTTAAAAATGTGAGCTTGGACACGGTCATTTACTGGTATGGGGCCGGTGTACTCACGCTTGGTCTGCGCGGGCGTGGCGGTGTAGGCCTGCGTGGGGTAGGAGGTGGCGGCCGTGGTGGCGGTGTACACGCCGCCGTACGCCTTGGCGCCGCCCCGCGCAGCTCCGCCGCCGCCCTGCCCGCCGTACTGTCAACACGTCATTACAATCAGTTACATACCCACTAAGATAAACATCTAATACTTTTTTTTAGTGTCTAATATAAGATTCATACATGCATATAGTTTATCATTATATATAATCAATCAATATATATATATATTTTCACCGACACGCACACATACATTCTATTATTATAATTTATATTGTAAAACCATTGTACCTCGAATTAAGGAAGGCACTGACTCCTAAGATACAGATTAATTAACCTATTTTGGGAGCAGAGCACTTATCAAAATGTAACTTTGATGGTTCAATAAACTTGTTTGTTTGTTTGTTTTATTATATACCACACAAACCATCAAGAGTTTATCCGTGGTATACCAACTGATAGATGGCTTGCTTTATTATGTACTGATATTCATATGCATGCCAATGATTAAAAAGTGATTGATGACTTAAAATAATAAGAAATAAATAAAAATGATTATGCCGTTATACATAGACTATGATAGAGTCGATGTCAAACTGCAGGGGTGTATTTTTTTATACAATAATAAATCTTAATGTCTTAAAGTCCGTGTGGTGGCGGATTCAGAATACAGAGTGTCACCACCCCTATTCATCCCGTGGGTGTCGTAAGAGCCGACTAAGGGAAAAAACTACGCAGAACAACAGCACTGCAGAGAGAAGGAAAACTTGACACTAACCCTATACCAACCCGTCTGGCCAGCATGGTACAGTAGGTCAAAACCTCCTTTCTAAGGAGAGGCTTTATGTCCAGCAGTGGACTATTACAGGCTGTTGATGATTGATGAAGTCTTAATGTACACAATACATTCGTGCAGGGAATACAAATGAAACAGAACTTAACTTTACATTTGTTTTTGATATTATGATTCATTTACAATTGCTTTCCAGTTATCTTTTTTTATTATTATAAAAAGTTTAAAATAGAGATGCCACGAATATTCGGCAACCATTCGGTATTGCCTATTCGGCCATATCGGCTATTAATCCGAATTATTCGGCCAAACACCGAATAGTAAAAAACTAAAAAAATAATGCATAATATTACTCACAAAGATTTTAATTTTACCAAAAACTTATCATATTATTATTTATAATTATTTTGCATTTGCTCAACATTTTACTGATTCAGGTTTAAACCCGCGAAAGGTACTTAATGTTGCCGAATATTCGGCTATTCGGCCCTGCGGCCAAGAGACCGCTGAATATTCGTCATTCGGCCAAGAGACCGCTGAATATTCGTCATTCGGCCAAAACACTATTAGCGGCATCTCTAATTTAAAACCACAGCCTAAATACCTGTGTGCTGAAGTAGCATTAGTCACAACTAACTCTGTTAACCTTTGCTCCCACCTTCTCAGTCTTTTTCAGCTTGTACTATATGTGCCTTGACAGCAACAGACATGCCTCTAATAGCTCACGATTTTATAATTTAATTAGCTATTAATGCACAACTAGTTAAATACCAATTAAAGAACTTATTGTAACGCTCATTAAATTTACTAATTAGTACTGCCAGCACTTTTAGTCATAGCATTAATAGGATTTTAATATTTTTTTACATATTTATTATTATTTTCCTTGACATGAGAACTGTCATAAAAGATATTTTCATAGTAAAGTATTACTAAAACTAGCAGATTACCGTTTAAATTTTGGGCTTTAATACCATATAATCACATTACAGTCAATGTTGAATGTTTGATTCTTTACTAGTAAAATAGCTTTATGACTCTTGTGGTTTATAATGTGTCTGTCTACTTCCAAATTTCTACACTATGTACAAATCAATGATTTATTAATGTTTTCACATTAATAACGATTTTTACACATATTGTTATCTATCATATTAGATTGAAAATACGATAGCGTTGCATGGAGTTCAATAAAACTTCGCGCCTTGTCTAGTAATCAATGTAGTGACTGTCAATGGACTTTGTAGTTTTTAAAACTTTTCTGGTAACAAAACTAATTTTTGGAACAGACTAATCATTTTGACAGTAAAATAAACTGTCAACAAATACTATTTAAAAATTATCAAATTGAACTACTTGAACCTGTCACAATGTAATTTGGGCTGTGCATATCATTGGCATGAAATGTGTTGTTTTTTGTACACTAATGTTTTTTTAATAGCTTTCTGTTGAATATGTTTACAACACTACTAGGTACTACTTGAATTATTATTATTTGAATTCAGGTGATCGTGGCACAATTTTTAACATGTCCACTTATATAAAAGTCAGATGGACATATATAACACATGGTTAAACAAATAGGTGTCAATTAAATCATCAAGTGAAACTATTAGTGATATTGTCATTTTCTTCAAGATCCCAGATCCTACTCCTATAACAGCATGCCATATACATATGTATAACACAAACAATACATTTCATTTCATATATACATTTCAGTGAACTATTAAGTGCTGCAACTAACCTGTGCATAAGTGGCTGGTGTGGTGTAGGCAGGTTTAGCAGCAGTTGCATCATATGTGGGCTGCGGCTGAGGAGGAGCCGCAGTAGGGTAGGCTGCAGCTGCTTGCTGGTAGTACGCACTCTTGCTCGCGTCATAGGCCGAAGCCGCCGCTGCTGCTGCATGGGCGTGGGCATGCGCCGCTGCTGGTAAAACCACACATGTTACCAGGCTGACTTAATTTCTACCACATCACTTGTAGGCTATTTATTATTAGTATTATATATTTGCAATGTACTGTTGTGATTTTGAATACACACTTGTTTTATTTAACTTTCGTAAGTGAATCATCAAACAATAATTAAGAAACTAGTCTGTGTCTGTTAATATACTCGGGATACAAAACTTAAACATTTTTCATACATAGGTAAACAAAGAGATAGATTCAGAAAATGCTATGCTTGTAGGAATTTTCATGTTATGCAAATTTGTGTGTTGAAATACCTCAACTCTTCAAGAGGTGTTTTAAAAATAGAGAGAACTAGGTGGAGCAGTGACAACTGTTTTAATGTTGTTTAATGTAATACAAATAACAAATTTATCATGAAATTATTGTATGTCTGTATGTAAGTTTTGTATGTCATCTGAATGCTATAAAGAATAACAAAGGGCTCAGGGGGCAATCAGCTAGTTTAGATGATACACAGTGATAAAGAATTTTTAATGTTTCTATTGTTTGCTTTAAAATTTTTAGTTGCCATTTACACACACACTATTGATAACTATTTCTGAGTGATAACCAGTAGCATTGATATAAATTAATAATGATTCATTCATAATATGTATCATTACACTACAGCTTATGATAGGTAGGTAGTGAATTATGGCGTTATTTTATTTTGGAAATTAGTTTTATCAGTGCTTAAAAATAAAGATACTTTTTACACTGTTCATATTACGATGAAGAGACGATTTAGAACTTTAATGAACATTTAACAGACTCCTTGTATGCCCTTATAAGACTGGCTCAACCTAATAAAGTTGTTGAAATAATTCAATCCACTTACGCACTGTATTATCTATTTTGAATATTTATTATGTAAACAAATAAGTTCTGACTGTCTCCAGAATTAAATTCGGCAGGATCTACATACCCTGAGTAGCGGCTGCAGCTTGATATGCTGTGTCGTATCCTGTGGCAGCGGCACGTTGGGTGCCGTAAGTTGCTGCTGTTGCTGCTGGGGCTACGGCGTACCCAGTCTGCCCACCGTATGCTGCACTTGCCGTAGCGGCACTACAAAACGTACCATACTTGTGATTATAACGAAAAAACACAATTCATTGGAAATTTTACGATCAATACACGTCAGACGCCATTTTGATTAGGACAAACATGAGCACAAGGCACATTGATCACATCTATTTCATAATTCATTGGTATGATCTCACTACACTCATATCTAATAGATTTTTATATTTTTTAACTTACCCGTATTGGGTTCCTCCATGAGTAAACCCGAAATAATTATTTGCTGCCATCATTTACCAATTTTCGGCGTCGAAACAACAGACGCTTCAAAACGGAAAAGACCGGCGTTTTGTTTGTCTCTGAAAAATATGGCCGCCAATTTCATAGATCACTTAAGTCAGTGCTGCCAGTACTGTAGTAAACAATTCACTCATTAATTATAAACATAAATTTTTAATGTTGGTGCCCGTGGGATTTTTACAATACAATATATATAAAACAGCTTAAAACTATTCGTTTTAATGTTATAAACTCAAAAACTAACGGACACATTTTTATACGTTGTTCAACCATTTTTAATTAATAAGGGAAGATTCAGTTTTTTCTCTGTTAATTCAGCGAAATGTGTCAATAATATAATAATGTAGTTACGTTCGTGTTTGAGTTGACAATAGTGTCATACCGATTTTTTCGATATTCTGTATCAATTTATTAAACTTTGCAATACAAATAGTATTGTTTTGCAAAACTTTTGTTTTGCAAAACAATACTATTACTATACTACTATTACATTACTATTTTTTATATTACTATTACCAAATACTTTTGTTTTGCAATACAAATAGTAATGAAAATAATAAATTGTAGAAAACTTTTAACTATACTAATACTTTTAACTATGGCTTTATTAAATTAATTATTTAGAGAGATTTATTTAGAAATTTATTTTTAGTAAAGGCAACATTGTTCACTTGGCAGTCGCTTAGCTCTCTTGTCCTCTTGTCTCTTGACTAGTGATGCGCAAAATGTATCACTGAGCTGAAAAGATTGATACATATCATTTCGCTCTAAAGATATATATCACTCATCTAGCTCACTTGCTCATTTAGCTCACTAACTCCTTTAGCTCACTAGCTCATTGATCCGATTCAATTGATTGGTCTCTCAATTAATTCATTTCTTCATCTAGATCGTTTAGCTCAGTATACTCGTATAACACTCACTTCAAGCCTCTCTCGCCTCACAAATCTTTCTTTATTTTCTTATAAACCTAAATTCAGTTTTTGAAACTACATTTTTAACCTATTTTTTTTAAATACAAATGTACATTTTGCATAAAGAAACTAGCGTGAACTCAACCATCATCTATCTCACTCATTTATCTTTAGTCTCACTCGCTCATGAAACAAAGATCGTCGTCGTTGAGCTAGTGATCTAGTGAGCTAGTAGTGAGTTACTGATATATTCGGAGCAAGTGTGAGTGAGTGATAGATTTTATCGTCGTGAATGATATATATCTTTTATATCACTCACTCAGGAGCTACACAACTCTACTCTTGACTCTCTTGAGCATTGATATAATACTTACATAGATGAGTAATTACCGCCTAAAATCGTTGCTACTGCACATATGTCCACAGGCATATGCGTAGCAAACGTCAATTCATTATTCAATGTGGCGTCAACCGAGTTGAACATAGCGACACATGACAGTAACAATCGCCAAAATGGCTAAATGCGTAGTGAAAGAATGCGATTCAAGGTCACAAAACATTAATAAATCATGCGGAATTACTTTTCACGTGTAAGTTTATGGTTTTTGTATTGATAATATCGTAAATAAGGCTATAATTGAAATAAAACACTGATAATTGTAATTTAGAATCAGTGTTACCATTAAAAAATCATTTTGGTTTTCCCACATTAGTGGGAGAATTTATAATTTATGAAATAATATGCTTTATACTGTTTTTAAACATTTTGCCAATAATAATAAAATATAGGAAGAACGGTAGTTGTAGGGCTGGACCGATCCCTTTTTTTAGGGACCCGTTGTACGTTCACGCAGAAGTGCCAAGCTCGCAGTGCTGGAGACTTTTGTACAAAAAAATTAATTCATTGTTTTTCTTAATTTATTATCAATTTTAAATAATAATTGTACAAAATAATAATAATAATAAATGTTTATCATAAAAATAAAAATATAAAATAAAAAAGTAAATAAACATAAATATTTTTTTTTATAAATTTTTTTTTTTTTTTTTTCGTTTATTTGTTTTTTAAATTATAATAAAATTTGCAATACACCCTGGGGATTATTAATTATCAGTACAAGTTGATCATTCACTTTTATTATTAAATGCTATTATTTCTACATACGTAAAAATAAGATTGTATCATGAAAGTAAAATATCCACACAAACTTATAAAAAAGAGTCTAAAAGACAATTGTATACAAAACTGATGCTTCACAGCGCAGTTTGATTTTACACTGAATATAAACCCTTTTAACTAAATATTTCCAGTTATTTTATTATTTATACCTATTCTATTCAATTCGAAATATATTATTTAGAATATTTAAATTCATTTATTTTATTACAAAATTGTTTTAAAAAAAATTGTTTCTTAGTTGTTATGGGTAAAATTTCATACGGTAGTCAACACTGGCCCACCATCGTAAAGTTATATCTTTGTCTTTGTCTAATCCGAGCGATGGTATTGTTCTTGTCTCGCGTGTAAATGAGACATAAATATGTTTACTTTCAAATGTTTAGTGGTATCAAAGCTACGTCGTCAAAGTTCAAAAGTGGTTACACTTTTTTCGACGTGTGATAATGAGGTTTGCTTCTCTAGTGTTGTTTTAACTCAATGCTCTTGAGACTCTTGAGTCTTGAGTTCCTCCCTTTGTGTTATAAGGACACTAACCCACAGGTTGTGTGTCCTTCAGACATGAGTCACATGAAGACCGATCTGGTCCTCCCTTCATGGTATTAATTTTATCAGGGTATCTCAATACCCTTCTTCCCCAGCAGTAGTACTGGCCAGACTGGCAATATAAGTAACAGTAACGATAAATGTGGTAATTATTATTTCCATACAAATAAATAAAATTGAAGTGTGTTTGTAATGTTAAAATAATAGGTTTTTTCATGCTTACACGGTTATTTGCACGATAACTGTCTAAAAACCAGTTTAAATATTTTTTGTCAGTCTGTTTGTTCCGGGTAATCTTAACTAAACCAGCTAGACCGCTTTTGATAATATTTTACTACCAGCTGTCTTTATAAAGAGTAACTTGAACTATTCTCGTCTTATTTTAACTATTCTTGTCCGTGTGGTGACGGATTAAGAATACGGAATGTCACCACCCCTATTCATCCCGTGGGTGTCGTAAGAGCCGACTAAGGGAGCAAACTACGCAGGACGACAGCACTGCTAAGAGAAGGAAAACTTGAAACAAACCCTATACCAACCCGTTTGGCCAGCGTGGTATAGTAGGCCAAAACCTCCTTTCTCCAGCAGTGGACTGTTATAGGCTGTTGGTGGTTGAACTATTCTCTCAGAAAAAACCCTATAAATTTTTTCACGGTCCGGGAACCGAACCCGAGGCCTCATGGACTGCAGTCGGCACCACTATGGCAGCGCTTTTCAAATTTCACGCAAACGATGTCACGGCTATCATTTAGTGTACAAATAAAACCTTATATATAAAGTGCATTATACAATAAGGGGCCATACCACTACACTACTTGACTGGCCTGTTGTCTACTGGTTAGTGACCGTGACTGCTAAACCAGAAGTTGTGGGTTTGTTACCATATGATCATTTGTTCTGTACCTGGGTGTAATTTATCTAGAAATTTAAGTATCATCATCATCATCAGCCTATCGCAGTCCACTGCTGGACATAGTCCTCTTCCATTGCACGCCACTTAGATCGATTTTGGGCTTCTTGCACCCATCTCCTGCCAGCTATCTTGCGCAAATCGTCACTCCACCAAATTTAAGTATGTTTATCAGCAATCTAGTTGCATAGTGTAACATTTGTAAAGTTATATTGTTATACAAATAAAAACAGGCAACCTCTAAGAAAAAAAATGGATAGTTTTGGTCTAAGAAAGAAATAAGGAAATATTGAATACCAGTTGCTTGGACATTAGAAACACAGTTATTGGTCATGTCCAAAGGAGAACGAACAATATTCTATTTCATTATAACTCTTTTGATACAGTGTATGGTCTCGCTAGTTCCATGTATTCTGATAACTTTAGGAATCTTGGTCCTAATGCGCTACATTAGTACATTTTGTTTTCTTCTTAAAGCCTAGTAACCGAAATTACTAGTATTCCCGTTAACTCTCCAGCTAAGCTGAATGCTTGTGTTAGGAGTGGGTTCACGTCGTAAGTGTACTGGTCAGGATTGGAACCCACAACCAGTATTAGTAGTACGTCCATACATAAATAAGTACAAGATATTATAAAGTATTTTTATTTATCAGTTTCCTATCGTACAAATATTAGGAAATAAAAAATAGATTAAGCGTTATAATATTCGTAAGTAAACCTTCTGTACTGTACACATAAAATTATTGTATATTGTCTACAGCATTTCCATAAGTGTGCTAAATTTGGAATGAGTAAGAAAAAAGAAAATAAAAGTGCATATTTCAGAATGTGTTCAAACACTTGAAGTCTTCTAGTATGTGTTTCTTGCAGTTAGAACTCTCCTTATGCCTAAATAACCCCTCTCACATTTACCCTAATAATAATTTGAATATTATCGTTAATATGTTGAGAATGATCAGGGGAACTGAAAATAAATTAACATTAATTTTATTATTATTATGTATTGATAGCCATTGTATGGAATCTTAAAGTCCAGTGATTATAAGTTCCTTAATGTGTATCTTTTTATACTAGGTATTTCATTTTTTAAATTAAAATTAAATTAAATTGACTTATGGTCTTTATAGGTCAGATACTTACTTCTAGTGACTGTTCTGATGGATCTGACTAAATTTAGAATCTGGAATTTAACTGATGACTGGTCCTCAAATCCTTGGTTTTGACCAGTAGCTCCCCAGCCCACTGAAACAATATCAAAATAATGTAGAACTCACCCTTTCTATTTTACGATAAATACATTCACTGGCAAACTACAGTAAGTACTGGGTAATTAACGTATAATAAAAACAGTCTGTATTATTATTTATTATTGTGCAGTGGGTTTTGTAAAATAAATTTATTTTATAGGTTATCATACTTTTTTGCATAAATCTTTCTTCGTGTAGTACACAGACTGCATTCAAGCAAAGCAGTGAGGCTTCAAATAAATTCCATAAGGTCAACATATTGATAAATTATACAAACTTAAATTAATATTTTCGAAAATCTGTATATTTGTTATGACAGATGACATAAACTTTTTGATCAATCTGACAGCAGTGACAGTGACACGTGTGAATTGTAATTTTTTTTTTTTTTTATACATTTTTTTTTACAAACTACCGCTATTGCCAGTTGCCAACAAAATTTCTCTAAAAATTCTAGCAGGTTATTACCGGGTTTTGCTCGTTAAATAAAAGATTAATATCGTTAATCTAAAGTCGAATATTAGATTCGTTTATCATTAAGTAGTATCTTGGGCAATGTCGGTATTAAGTTATATAAAAATAAACTATGTAATGTAATCTAATGTATAATATCATCATCATCAACAGACTTTAGTAGTCCACCGCTGGACAAAATGTAAACGTGTGATTTCGTGTGACATAAAGCCGTAATGAACAAGCCCAGCTTAGAGATAATACAGATAGGGGGAAGAAGGTAGGATTGCCTGTAGGTGGAATAGCGACGTCAGTAGAAAGAGAAAGAACTGAAAGAAAAAGAGACTGCCGGCGACCACTTCGGGGCAACATACGAGCAAGCTAGTACGAGCGCACGCGGTCCGAACCTGTTTGTGAAAAAGCGCCTTTACTAGACTACTACTAGTGTTGCCAACCCAGAGGATTTTCCACTAAAACTGGTGGTTTAGACTCCCCTTTTAGTGGCGAAATATTTCTTTTTAGTAGCTAGTAAATTTTTCTAGTAGTTTAGTAGCATGGGTAAGATTGTAAAAGACTCAAGATTCACAAATGTTGCAAGACGAACTAAGAGAACTATTTGTGAACTCAAACCTCAAGAAACTTTACATAGTAAAGTAAGGATATAGGTTGGACAGAAGTGCTCAAGAAGAGAAGAATCAGAGAAGAAGAATTTTTAAGTTTAGGTAATGGAATGATGTAGGCTTTGTGCTAGAGAGATTCAAAAGTTCCGGAGTTGAAAGAGAGTCAATTATGTAGGTTATACTTCGAGGAAGTAAACAAGGATGGTAGCTATCCTCAGACAGGCACAATGACCTCTGATGTCCCCGGAAAGCACCGGACAAAAATTAAAGTTAACAATATTGGGTCTGAGCAGACTAGCGAAATAGTTCAGGGTCCAACGCTTGGTTTGATGATCCAGTTCAGTAGCGGAAGAGAAATGAAAACTGATATCATTCAAACCAATGGTCACTGCAAACTCGTTCTATACTTGTCTACCAATGTCCAACGTGTTAAGGAACTTCCTCATACTGGCAGTATTGCACTTCAAAGATGCCCAAGGGAATTTGAGGTTTAAGGAATTAGCAACTTTAATTTGCTATTTTCTTTTTTTTTAGAAATTTTCGAGAAACTATTTAGCAGAATGAATTTAATAAAAACAAACACAGGAATAAAATGAAGTTATCTGCTATGTTAAGAATACGCTGTGGTTTTAGTATACAGTATATATAAATAGTAGTATAGTTTAGGTATACGAGAACGTGATACGTGGAAATGGTTAGGAGAGGCCTACGCCAAAGAGGCGACTACTACTAGTAATAGTTAAAAATACTCTAACCTTTCAAACAACTTTATACCTACTTAATTATTATTATATTATAGTAATCTAAAGTAAACGTTGTAATAGTATATATCTTAAGTATAAGTTGTAGATGAAATAAACATTATTTTTGTTTATTTATTTCATTTAACTATTGTTATTGAATCATTTTTTATGTTCCTGATCTTGACTTGTTGATTTACAGTGTGTATGTTGATTTATTGATTAATAGTATTCCGTAATGATAAAGGAAAATAATTTTATTATTAACAAGCTTTTGCCTGCAGCTCGGTCGGTTATCTGGGTAAAAAGTACTGTCAATTCATTTTTTTATCTAAATGGGTTCAGCGGTTATTGATTCCCAATACAAACTTCCGGGGGGCTCCTTTTCACCTCTTAAAGGACGATTCCATGATAAAAATATCCTATTTCCTTTCCCGGGACTTAAAATATCTCTATACAAAATTTCATCTAAATCAGTTCAGCGGTTTAAGCGTAAAGAGGTAACAGACAGACAGAGAGATAGACAATCACACACACTTTCGCATTTATATTATTAGTATGGAAGAATGACAGATAGTATGGATATGGATTTACTTATTTTTATCTTTCGTAATTACCAAAAAAAATTTTTTTGCGGAAAATTTAGCGACTTTAATTTAAAGTAGTGTCGTTTTTATTAGTGGTTTTCTGGTGGTTTTAGATGTTGAATCTGGTGAAGAATTAATTTAACTGTTGGCAACACTGCTTGCTACATTGTAGTAGAAATCTGTGCTGTACTCTGTGCTTGGTTGACAATTGACATGCTGTTATTTGTTGTTATTTACGAATTCTATGCATTGACTGTTCATTGAAGTTGGTGATGTGCTAATGCAAAGAAAGTGGACTATACACATAATAAAATGTCTAATGTAAATGAAATACCAGGTGTATCTCAGGATACGGATCAAGATACCCCTGAAATTGGTATTTTTTCCGAAGATATCTCATCGGCAACGTATCATGCTAATAGGAGCGAGAGAATTATATCTCAATCTGAAGGTTAGTTAATATCTAGTGATTACAATTGATAGATAGGGTTAGTTTAAGATGATTTTTAGTTTTCTCGCGCCAAAAACAAATATTTTGTTAGAACTGTCTTCGGTACGGTGTGAACGGAACTTAAAGCAGATGAATGAAGCATTCTGTTTATATTGTTCATAGATTATTTTATTGCCAAAAAATTAAGGAAAAAAAACTTTAAAGAAACAGCAATTGTCTGAAAGCCTTTTTAAGACTAAATGTAGTTTGTTGCGGTGATTATTATGCTATCACATATTAACTTAAATGGCATGTATCTTGCTGTACCCAAACATGAAATCAAATGTTAGGCCATATACCATGTAAGTTTATATTATGGAAATAAAGAATACTGTAAACCTCCACACTAAACAAGCTCTCAAATACACATTATACATTTGTTTACATACAAATATTAAATAAATACACTGAATACCTGCTGCCTCTGCTAGTTTGTTATTTGGTATTAAGAATCTGTACCTCTTTTGTGGCCAGAGCGTGAAACCACTGATGACTCAAAACACATGCCTAGTTCGAGGGTTAGAGGCAACCCACCCCTTGTAATTCTTTGTTGTACTACAACTACTTCAGTAGAAACTTATTTTACAAAATTACCAGCATAAAAAAATAATTATTTAACCACTTAATTGATAACAATGTAATTTGGCAATATGTTAACAGTTGTAAAAGAGAAGGTATGGGCTGCTTTTTATGTAGAAAAGAGTACTTTTATTAATTTATACCTGTATTGATTATATCTAACCCTAAGCCATTTCAGCATTCATTATGGTATCGACGTTAGCCATCTAGCCATGGGAGAGCCATGAGTTGTTTAGAATAAAAAAAGTACTGTACAACTTCCAATAATGAATTTCAACAAATATTTCAGAAGGTAACACAACTGATGATGATAATACAGAAGTAATTGAGATTGTGATAAATACAGATGGAGAAGACGGTGAATTTAATATATCTCTTTCCGAATTGATAAAGTCTCCGCACTCTACTAAATCGGAAGATGACAATTTTAAAGTGCCACTAATGATTACTGCCCCTAAAGGTAAAGGAAAGAAAACAAGAAGTCTGTTACAAACAGATGACTCAACGACCATTAAATCACCTCATAAAAAAACTCCGGAAAGTACCTTATCGGGCTCAAAATATTTTCCTACTGATCCTCAAATATCTACTTCTGAAAATGTTGTTCTCGAACATTCGAATGTAGTTTCAAATGTGAAAGGGGAACCCTCTAATTCTCATAATCATATAAAACCAGAAATGACAAATGATGGAAAATTAGAATGTAATGCTGAGCCCATATCTAGTATCACAAATGTGCCTGTTTTTAACAGGAAGCGTGTAAATCTCTATGACAATGACACTGGCCCTCAGATGTATATGGCTAAAGGTAATCTCGTGACTCGCCCTATAATAACAAAAAATCTACCAAAGGTGTTCCAGTATTTACCTATTTATGGAAAGCCAGGCCCTAATACTACACTGGAAGAGTTCTACACAAATAAAGTGAGAGACTTTGTTGGTTTTGATCTTAATGATGAAGAATTTGAGGATTTGGAAAACTACTGCAGGTGAGATTCAATTGTAATTTTAAACTTAGAACTTTTTAATTGTAATTTCTTAATAACATTCTGTAAATGGCATGATAAATCAAACCTACAGAAGTACCAACTACTTGCCTATGGCTCCATTTTCATCGCCGCGGAATAGAATAGAAGCATCAATTTCGCCTCATGACGCTAGAAGTCGTGAATTTGCGTGGCTCTACTGTGACTGTCCCGACTGTTCGCGCCACTTCCCGCGTATTCTACAGACGGCGCCGGCATGTAGCCAGGGGAATTCTCAATAATGTGCAAGGATTCCCCGGACGACGCGCGACCCTTTTCTGGGTCGTGTTTACTTTATACTTAAACAATTGACTTAAAGTTCATTATGC
Organism: Arctia plantaginis; assembly: GCA_902825455.1. Lineage (NCBI taxonomy): Eukaryota > Metazoa > Arthropoda > Insecta > Lepidoptera > Erebidae > Arctia > Arctia plantaginis. The sequence continues at coordinate 1,117,510 of CADEBD010000857.1, read as the reverse complement.
TGTGTATAATTTCTGCAAAAAGTTGCTTCCATTCCGCGGCTGTGTAAAGTAAGCCTTAGACATTGGTTCGCAATCATTTATTAAAACTGCCTAGTTCTAATCTATAGTAATATTTAAAAGTTGAAGAGTTTGTTTGTTTTGAAGAGTACCAGACAAAGCTGTCTCTGTCATGTCCATATGTTGACGGATTAACAATACGGAGTTCAACCACCCCTATTCATCACGTGGGTGTCGTAAGAGCCGACTAAAGGAGCAAACTATGCAGAACAGCACTGCAAAGAGAAGGAAAACTTGAAACAAACCGTATAATGCCGTATAACCTATACCATGCTGGCCTGATGGGTTTCTATCAGGCCAGCATGGTATAGTAAGCCAAAACCTCCTTTCTGAGGAGAGGCCTATGTCCAGCAGTGGACTATTAAAGCTGTTGATGATGAAACTAAGTTTTGCGGATCAGCTATCATAATATAAGCCCTGGAGCCCATGAATATATACCAGATTCAAAAGTGCCTCAAATGTTTACACTGAGTGGGAATAGAAACTGTACCCTCCTGATTAAACAACTATCCTCCTCTACCTTTTGGCATGTTCCTCATTATCTACAGGAGGATAACTCTGCACTTGTTACGATCTTCAACACTGTGTATGGTTTTGTAGAGCTTAAATACATACCTGGTCAATTCTCTTTTAATAGATAGATCCTATGGAGAAGAATTGGCAAGAACTGGTTGTGTTATGATATGTATTAGCAGTTTAGAGATAACTAGCCTTTACCGACCACTCCAGTATAATTTATTTTTCAGCCCAGAGCTATTAAAGACCGGTAAAGAAATAAAGATGCAAACCTCAGTTCCAGTGATGGGCATATTCAATTCTAACACATTGGACAACAAATTTACTGCGCCAGACGTGAGCAGCGACCCTCCTAACCTTGTTACCTATAAGAAGTTTAAACTCCGGGTACAGAAGGATACCAAAGGACTTTATATTAAAAAACTCAAATACAGAGGTGTTCGAATGTTACCGTGTGTCCAAGTGAGTACCTTGGTCTACTAAATTTGGACTATGGGGTCTACCAATAAGAACGTCCTGGTTTAAAAATTGAATAAAACACATTTTTTCATGAAAAATGCATCCGATTGATTTATTTGATAGATAATTTATGCAATTTATGTTTTAAATAATATATCGGCCAAACGACCGCCGCGGCTCTTTTTGCAGACGGTCACCCGCTCACGCCAATTTTCGATGACGCGGTGCACTATTTCGGCCGGTATGTCGGCTATGGCTCGTCGAATGTTGGTTTTTAGGTCACGAATTGTAGGTGGTTTATTGCTGTACACTTTTAGATTAACGTAATCCCAAAGAAAATAGTCGAAAGGTGTTAAGTCACACGATCTTGGTGGCGAACTGATCGGTCCATTTCTCGAAATTAACGACTCACCAAACTTTCCACGCAAAAATTCCATGTTCACTCGAGTAATGTGAGGTGGTGCACCGCCTTGTTGAAAATAAAGGTCGTCTGCATGAATATCATTAAATTCCGGAAAGAAATATTCGGTTAACATCGAGTTATAGCGCTCGCCATTCACAGTAACAGGGTTTCCTTCATCACTTTCAAAGAAGTACGGACCAATGATTCCACCGTACCATAAACCGCACCAAACTATTATTTTTTGCGGATGCAATGGTGATTAATGAACCACACGTGGATTTGACTCACTCCAATAGCGACAATTTTGTTTATTAACAAATCCATTGAGCCAGAAATGGGCCTCATCTGAGAAGATGATTTTACGATGAAAATCGTCATCGGCTTCCATAATTTCCAGTGCATAATCGGCAAATTCACGACAGATACAATGGTCGGATCGCTTCAATTCTTGTGCCAAAACAATTTTGTATGGGTGTAGGCCCAAATCCAACCGCAAAATACGCCAGGTGGTCATTGGAGAGAGCCCCAACTCTTGTGAACGGCGTTGAACTGATCGATTTGATTTAGCATCAACACTGGCCTAACGGCTGCGATATTCTCTTTACTACGGGCATTTCTTTGTCTCACAAGCACAGCAGTATCGTGGAGAGTGACTTCACTTTCAAATTTTGTTATTATGCGATTTATAGCGCGCACAGAAGGAGCACTATGTGCACACTGTAGCGGTAGGAGAACGCGAATTTGCGTAATAATTTTGGACAATTTCCAAGCGTTGGTTTAAAGTGAAACGTGACATGATAATATGGCAAACCTTACTGAACACAAATGTCAAGAGACGTCAAAGATCCATCATCAAACATGGCCGCTATGAGCTGTCAAAACCAGGTCGTCCCTATTGGTGGACCCAATATGTTAGTGTAGCTGTCTAGCCCACAGCCAACAGTAGTGTAGTGTAGTGTCTAGCCAACAGTAGTCCATCAACATCAACTGTTACAGCATATCAGCTACCTTTAACCATACACAGAAATGCACCTTAGTACATACATATAAACTTAGTTTTACTTTTACCAGTAGTTTACGCGAAAATCTGCTCTTTCTTTTATCGTACTTATTTAATGTTAAGTTTCTTTTAGTTAGTAAAGCCCCTCTAAAAGAAGATTTATAATATGTAAGTAAAGTATGCAAAACAATATAGTATTTTAATATTTATTCTCAGGAACAAAACACAGACGAATCAAATCCGTCTACATCATCTACAGAAACTGATGAGGAGCTGGAACCTGGCGTGGACATCCTATACCGGGTCAGGATATACAGGCCGTACACATACAACATGGTCAGGGATAGATATGTATGTATCATATATTTTTTTCTAAACTTATTAGAAATGTGTGTGTGTAAAAAAATGTTAAAAAATAAAATGTTGAATGTTGCAGACTGAGTGTGTAGGCAGTGAGTAGTGTGTGTGTATTGCAGACTAAGTGTTTAGGCAGTGAGTAGTATGTGTTGCAGACGGATTGCTTAGGCAGTAAATAGTGTGTGTGTGCAGACTGAGTGTTAAGGCCGTGAGTAATGTGTGTTGCAGACTGAGTTTGTAGGCAGTAAGTAGTGTGTGTGTTGCAGACTGAGGGTGGAAGTAGTGAGTAGTGTGTGTGTGTGTTGTAGACAGAGTATTTAGGCAGTGAATAGTGTGTGTGTGTTGCAGACTGAGTTTGTAGGCAGTTAGTAGCGTGTGTGTTACAGACTGAGGGTGGAAGTAGTGAGTAGTGTGTGTGTGTGTTGTAGACAGAGTGTTTAGATAGTGAAGAGTGTGTGTGTTGCAGACTGAGTTTGTAGGCAGTTAGTAGTGTGTGTGTGTTGCAGACTGAGGGTGGAAGTAGTGAGTATTGTGTGTGTGTATTGTAGACAGAGTGTTTAGGTAGTGAAGAGTGTGTGTGTTGCAGACTGAGTTTGTAGGCAGTTAGTAGTGTGTGTGTTGCAGACTGAGGGTGGAAGTAGTGAGTAGTGTGTGTTGTTGACAGAGTGATTAGGCAGTGAAGAGTGTGTGTGTTGCAGACTGAGTTTGTAGGCAGTTAGTAGTGTGTGTGTTGTAGACAGAGTGTTCAGGCAGCGAATAGTGTGTAGTGAAGGCTGAATGTTTAGACAGCGAGTAGTATGTGTGTAGATTGAGTAAGTAGGCAGTGAGTAGCACGTATGTTGCAGACCCGGTCACGTCACTCGGTGTTCTGCTGCGACGTGGTGGTGACGGGGCGCCACAAGCTGACGGCGCTGCGGGACCGCTTCGTGTGCCACAACGACTTCGACCTCCGGGTCGACGTCTCCAACCATCCCGATATGCTGCCGACTGCTAAGGCTAAGGTGAGCAATTTGCTAATATTTGAAGTGCAGAAATATTTTTATTAATTTTTATGGGAAGTATGATGCCAGAGTTTGAATATAATGTATAACTCACCTATACTTGACAAATTAATGAATACCGAAATATCACACTGAATTTATTTTATAGTGGTATCAGTCGCAATATACGTATAGAATTTCTAGGAATCTGTCACAAATTGTTCATAACAAAAAGTCGCTTTACCCGAAATTGAGGTTATATCCGAAGTTGCTGTTGCCGAATAAATTACCTACGAAAGTATGCTTTAAATTCAAGGGACGTAAGTCTGACATCACTGTTACCGAAAAGTTGTTACAACCGAAGTCGTTATTATTTAATTCACTGTATATTTATCAGCAGTCTGGTTCTGGCTCTATCTAGTTTGGGATTGGGTTTATTAGAATACTGTTTAATTGTCTTTAGGAAGTATTCCCGTCGGGCTTCCTGTTCATCAACAACGTGTTCTACGTGGACACGCGCGAGGGCTGCGTGGACTACAGCGCGCCCATACGCGAGTGGGCGCGCGCGCGCCAGATCGGCGACTTCCCCGCGCGCGACATGGGCCACGTGCGCCTGCACCAGCTCGTGCTCAAGCTGGGCTACCCTGAGGTCAGTCTCCGGTAACCTTACTGCCTTCCCCGCGCGCGACATGGGCCACGTGCGCCTGCACCAGCTCGTGCTCAAGCTGGGCTACCCTGAGGTCAGTCTCCGGTAACCTTACTGCCTTCCCCGCGCGCGACATGGGCCACGTGCGCCTGCACCAGCTCGTGCTCAAGCTGGGCTACCCTGAGGTCAGTCTCCGGTAACCTTACTGCCTTCCCCGCGCGCGACATGGGCCACGTGCGCCTGCACCAGCTCGTGCTCAAGCTGGGCTACCCTGAGGTCAGTCTCCGGTAACCTTACTGCCTTCCCCGCGCGCGACATGGGCCACGTGCGCCTGCACCAGCTCGTGCTCAAGCTGGGCTACCCTGAGGTCAGTCTCCGGTAACCTTACTGCCTTCCCCGCGCGCGACATGGGCCACGTGCGCCTGCACCAGCTCGTGCTCAAGCTGGGCTACCCTGAGGTCAGTCTCCGGTAACCTTACTGCCTTCCCCGCGCGCGACATGGGCCACGTGCGCCTGCACCAGCTCGTGCTCAAGCTGGGCTACCCTGAGGTCAGTCTCCGGTAACCTTACTGCCTTCCCCGCGCGCGACATGGGCCACGTGCGCCTGCACCAGCTCGTGCTCAAGCTGGGCTACCCTGAGGTCAGTCTCCGGTAACCTTACTGCCTTCCCCGCGCGCGACATGGGCCACGTGCGCCTGCACCAGCTCGTGCTCAAGCTGGGCTACCCTGAGGTCAGTCTCCGGTAACCTTACTGCCTTCCCCGCGCGCGACATGGGCCACGTGCGCCTGCACCAGCTCGTGCTCAAGCTGGGCTACCCTGAGGTCAGTCTCCGGTAACCTTACTGCCTTCCCCGCGCGCGACATGGGCCACGTGCGCCTGCACCAGCTCGTGCTCAAGCTGGGCTACCCTGAGGTCAGTCTCCGGTAACCTTACTGCCTTCCCCGCGCGCGACATGGGCCACGTGCGCCTGCACCAGCTCGTGCTCAAGCTGGGCTACCCTGAGGTCAGTCTCCGGTAACCTTACTGCCTTCCCCGCGCGCGACATGGGCCACGTGCGCCTGCACCAGCTCGTGCTCAAGCTGGGCTACCCTGAGGTCAGTCTCCGGTAACCTTACTGCCTTCCCCGCGCGCGACATGGGCCACGTGCGCCTGCACCAGCTCGTGCTCAAGCTGGGCTACCCTGAGGTCAGTCTCCGGTAACCTTACTGCCTTCCCCGCGCGCGACATGGGCCACGTGCGCCTGCACCAGCTCGTGCTCAAGCTGGGCTACCCTGAGGTCAGTCTCCGGTAACCTTACTGCCTTCCCCGCGCGCGACATGGGCCACGTGCGCCTGCACCAGCTCGTGCTCAAGCTGGGCTACCCTGAGGTCAGTCTCCGGTAACCTTACTGCCTTCCCCGCGCGCGACATGGGCCACGTGCGCCTGCACCAGCTCGTGCTCAAGCTGGGCTACCCTGAGGTCAGTCTCCGGTAACCTTACTGCCTTCCCCCGCGCGCGACATGGGCCACGTGCGCCTGCACCAGCTCGTGCTCAAGCTGGGCTACCCTGAGGTCAGTCTCCGGTGACCTTACTGCCTTCCCCGCGCGCGACATGGGCCACGTGCGCCTGCACCAGCTCGTGCTCAAGCTGGGCTACCCTGAGGTCAGTCTCCGGTAACCTTACTGCCTTCCCCGCGCGCGACATGGGCCACGTGCGCCTGCACCAGCTCGTGCTCAAGCTGGGCTACCCTGAGGTCAGTCTCCGGTAACCTTACTGCCTTCCCCGCGCGCGACATGGGCCACGTGCGCCTGCACCAGCTCGTGCTCAAGCTGGGCTACCCTGAGGTCAGTCTCCGGTAACCTTACTGCCTTCCCCGCGCGCGACATGGGCCACGTGCGCCTGCACCAGCTCGTGCTCAAGCTGGGCTACCCTGAGGTCAGTCTCCGGTAACCTTACTGCCTTCCCCGCGCGCGACATGGGCCACGTGCGCCTGCACCAGCTCGTGCTCAAGCTGGGCTACCCTGAGGTCAGTCTCCGGTAACCTTACTGCCTTCCCCGCGCGCGACATGGGCCACGTGCGCCTGCACCAGCTCGTGCTCAAGCTGGGCTACCCTGAGGTCAGTCTCCGGTAACCTTACTGCCTTCCCCGCGCGCGACATGGGCCACGTGCGCCTGCACCAGCTCGTGCTCAAGCTGGGCTACCCTGAGGTCAGTCTCCGGTAACCTTACTGCCTTCCCCGCGCGCGACATGGGCCACGTGCGCCTGCACCAGCTCGTGCTCAAGCTGGGCTACCCTGAGGTCAGTCTCCGGTAACCTTACTGCCTTCCCCGCGCGCGACATGGGCCACGTGCGCCTGCACCAGCTCGTGCTCAAGCTGGGCTACCCTGAGGTCAGTCTCCGGTAACCTTACTGCCTTCCCCGCGCGCGACATGGGCCACGTGCGCCTGCACCAGCTCGTGCTCAAGCTGGGCTACCCTGAGGTCAGTCTCCGGTAACCTTACTGCCTTCCCCGCGCGCGACATGGGCCACGTGCGCCTGCACCAGCTCGTGCTCAAGCTGGGCTACCCTGAGGTCAGTCTCCGGTAACCTTACTGCCTTCCCCGCGCGCGACATGGGCCACGTGCGCCTGCACCAGCTCGTGCTCAAGCTGGGCTACCCTGAGGTCAGTCTCCGGTAACCTTACTGCCTTCCCCGCGCGCGACATGGGCCACGTGCGCCTGCACCAGCTCGTGCTCAAGCTGGGCTACCCTGAGGTCAGTCTCCGGTAACCTTACTGCCTTCCCCGCGCGCGACATGGGCCACGTGCGCCTGCACCAGCTCGTGCTCAAGCTGGGCTACCCTGAGGTCAGTCTCCGGTAACCTTACTGCCTTCCCCGCGCGCGACATGGGCCACGTGCGCCTGCACCAGCTCGTGCCACTGTTTTTTTATGCCTATTAAGTATCAGTAATTGACAAATCATTGCGCAATAAGATATTTTATCATTTAATTTCCAGGTGTACGTCCACCAAGGCAACTGCGAACACGTATTCGTGTTCTCCGAGGTCCGCCTGCTCAACGCCAACGATCCTTTGCGCTTCTCCAGCTACCCCTTCTCCACAGCCATCGGCCAGAACCAGACCGTGTACTGCACCACCTGCGCGGAGTTCAGCGCCAAGTGGATCGTGGTCGGCAGCGACCGAGTGCCCTTCGACCCTGGCTTCTTTTGCGACACCTGTTTTAAGCAGTACATGTATAAAGATGGACAGAAAATTGGCCAATTTAAAGCCTACCGATACAGAGGGAACGCTTTGAATGTCTTGAAACCTCTGTAATTAGGGGTCAGTAGATAATAATTACATGTAAAATAGTATTACCAGACTTAATTTGTAGCTTAGTAGCTTTATATATAGTCTCACTAGGTTATAGTCAAGCAAGTTTATTACTGGTTGCCGGGCGTTTTAGGAGTTAAATGAGGAAATTTGGGAATCATCTCATACATGGGAACATACTGACTTTTGCATTTACAATATTCACATCACAGCCACATCAACGGCCTTTAATAGTCCACTGCTGGACATAGGCCTTTTCTTAGAGAGGAATTTTTGGCCCAAAATACCACGCTGGCCAGACGGGTTGGTATAGGGTTTGTGTCAAGTTTTCCTTCTCTTTGCAGTGCTGTTGCCCTGCGTAGTTTGCTCTTAGTCGGCTCTTACGACACCCATGGGATAAATAAGGGTATTAACACTCCATATTCTTAATCCGTCATCACACGGATAACAATTATGGTACACAATATTAGTCAGGATTATTTATTTATTGAATGTTATTGTCAAGTTTATAGGATTTTCTTATGTAGGTACCTGACAGTAAGAGGACCATAAGAGGTTCTGGTCACAGGAACTATGGATGTGATATATATACGAATGTATATTATAATTTATAGATCAAATAAATTAGTTCTAAGAGTAAGTCTTAAACTAATTTCTTGTATTATAAAACATATCGTATCTTTCTGTTTGTAGTATTTTTTATATATTAGGGCATTTATAGGCGAGTATACTGTTACAATGTAAGTACGGACTTACAGACACTTAAAAAAATACAGTCGAATTGAGAACCTCCTCCTTTTTTTGAAGTCGGTTAAAAACAAACAATGTAAAATTTTAAAAATATTGTTCCACTTAAGATGGCTGGCAGAAGCTGGATGCGAGAAGCCCAAAATCGATCTAAGTGGCGTGCAATGGGAGAGGCCTATGTCCAGCAGTGGACTGCGATAGGCTGATGATGATGATGATGATGTTCCACTTAAAAAAAAAATACAAAATTAAAATAAACTTATTAGCATATATTTCTCACATCTACATACAATACATTTCTTTTGATTGGTACTCCTAAATCGAGCCACGGATTTAAAATTAATATCTATTATATTAGCGTACAGTTGAAACTCAGCAAACAATCGGGCTTAGCTAATTATTATAGCTTTGAAATGTATCTCAATGTTTACACAAAAAAAAAACATTTTATTTTATTTTATTTGGGGAGCTTACAGCTACAGTACAAGTACATCAGTAATTTAGTTGTTGAAAAACCATTAACAAGCTTCCACAGATACACAAGAAATATTCTACTTAAATTACATTCTAATTAAATTACTAAAGATGTAAATAGATGAAAACAAATTGAAACACATGCAGAACCAAGAGTCACAGCTCACACTGCAGTAGTGCAGGCAACACTATCAGCAAATCTGACGGTTAAATAGGATCTAGCACTACCAGTACTCAATACTCAATACTCAATACTTTATTGCTTCCACAATGTAAATACATAGGTGATATCAATTTAAATATAGTAACAATTATATTATTAGGTACTTTTACTAAAAAGATCAAAACCACTGTCACTATTTAGCTAGTTCAACTCGGTGAAAACTCTAGGCAGATAGCCATTTTTTATATATAATAGTTTCTATATAATATATAATAGCGTTACGGGATAAAAGAAAGGAAAATTGGACTGAGGGTAGTGCGGGGTCACTCGCAAAGTCCGGGTTCGCATACCGGTATGCCCGTGCTGTGATCGTATATTTTTTTTGATGTATTATTTTTTATTATGTATTAACACAATTTTAGGTATCAAAGGGGTAAGTTTAGCGCATCTCGGGCGGGGGGTGGAGGATCTTCGCGTGTGCCGATGCGTTGGACCGTTGCAGGTCGTGTATCTCGCTCTAACGTACTGTAATGAACATAATTATTATAGTTTCCGTTAATGTTGTTATTTGTGTTTATCATCTGTTTTGTTTGCGTTTATTATTATTGTTGTACGCTTTATATCATCAGCCTATCGCAGTCCACTGCTGGACATAGGCCTCTCACATTGCACGCCACTTAGATCGATTTTGGGCTTTTTGGCTTTATATGCGTTTCTATAAATACCGAGACGAAACTCCGTAATAAGGAGGCAGGCCAGAAAAATAGTTATTAATGTTTGCATATAACTATTTGCAAGCAGTATATAAAATGTATTTGTATGCTCAGTACTTTTGTTTGCGAGCGTACCTGGGCAATATTCTGTTTGCCGCTAACTTCGTTGGCGCAGAATTCTTTGGCGCTTAGTATAAATGCAGGTTTGTATACTTAAGTATAGTGTTGTTAATTGTTATGTACGCTTATCGCTAATTTGTACAAAACCTTCGTTATTTTATGGAATACATATACTAGAGAATAAAAAAACAGTTATTTATTGACGTCACAGGTTTCGTGTAAGGAGATTTCAGATTTGCTTTTGCCTTTTCAAAGACTGAGATATTTGTGTTTTGTGAAACAATTGCGTTTTATCTGTAACTAAACGCCGGCGTATCGTATCCAAACGTTGATGTTATTACAGCTGTTCAGTATATAATTGTTTTATAAAACGATAATTAGTGTATGTTCATGAACACGCCGGTAGCGCATTAGTTAAGGCGTTAGATTTGTAATCAAGTGGTTGTGAGTTCGAATTCCATCCAACGCACTACCCTCGTGAACCCAAGCTTAGCAAAGTTTATAAGAATGCAAGTAATGAGTGTCCCATGTTCTTGTATTCTTAGTAAAAAAGTAAATACCTACCACTAAATATAATGTTATATTGTATGTTTATCAATCTTGTTTCATAAAGTTGTAAATATACCTGTTTCCTATATAAATGTTTTTTTATTATACGCTGTTTCAATCAATTCTTATGTCAATGAAATTACCTATTTCCTCTTTTTATCTATTTCCTAACACACCAGCCATTACCCTATACCTCCTCCCCTTCATGTTTTCTCTCCATACCACGATTGCCTGTAACAGCCTTTAATAGTCCACTGCTGGACATAGGCCTCTCCTTAGAAAGGAGGTTTTGGTCTACTATACCACACGGCCAGACGGGTCGGTATAGGGTTTGTGTCAAGTTTTGCTTCTCTAGGTGTGTTAAGAATACAGAGTGTCACCACCCCTATTCATCCCGTGGGTGTCGTAAGAGACGACTAAGGGAGAAAACTACGCAGAACAACAGCACTTCAGAGAGAAGGAAAACTTGACACAAACCCTTTACCAACCCGTCTGGCCAGCGTGGTATAGTAGGCCAAAACCTCCTTTCTAAGGAGAGGCTTATGTCCAGCAGTGGACTATTAAAGGCTGTTGATGATGATGATGATGACATTGAAGCGATATATTATTATTATTCGGCTCGATATGGCGTAAATCAGGTCGCCGGTTAGATTTCAATGCAGACACCAGTCTCTCACTAAGGAAATATTTGTTGTACACATTTAGCGTTATGTAATATAATTGAATTGTTACCTTTATGAAATAAATATACAACTAGTGTTATATGCACAATTATACTAAAAAAAGGAAAGTCTGTAGGTACTCAATCTTGATTAATGACTTGATTGATCATGATTTAAGAAAACCATTTTTGACCTTCTCTATCTCTAGGTATGGGGGTCAAAAAGGAATTTTGATCCTTTTTGACCCCCCTATTTATCAATGTATCCATGATATAGAATTAGTATTGTAACTTGTTTTGGGTCTAGATTATTATCAGGAATAAAGCTATTATTTGATTTTTCTAAACTGCCGTTTCCTAGTATATTGTTACGAGCGGGGTATACAATAAATAAAAGTTGTCGGTTAATTACTTTTATTTCCCTGTAATTACAAACACTCACTATTACAAAGAAGAAATCACTATATAACTCGTTAGTCGCACTAGAAATTCGATTTGATGTTAATTCGCTGTGTCGTAAAACGATACTGTCTCGTACGGCCAACACGCTCCGCTTCTGTAGCGCTATCGAATTTACCAGAATAATCCCTAGTATTCGATAGTTCGTTCCAGACAAATAAGAATATTCCAGTATAGTTAAGCGTTACTTGCAGCGTCATCTAGCGTATCAGAATTATTAATCACAGTCTCAATCGTTGTACTTTACTCGAAACTAGATGGCGCTGTCCTCCACATTCATACAATTCTGGAACAATCATTTAATCCTATGGCGCAATAATATCAATACTATCTATTTACCTACCTAATCTCTAATAATATTATAAAGAGGTAAAATTTGTTTGTATGTAGGGGATAATGTCTGAAATTACTGAACCGATTTTGGAAATTATTTTACTAATATGTAGCTGCATTATCCATATTCTTATATGCCTTCATGACATACATGAAATGGCGGAGGTCCTCTAAAAGCATCAGATTGGAATTACCAAGGCATTCTACCAATTTCTACACAATCATTTTCCGCAGAAGCTGTACGTTTATGGAATGCCTTGCCGGTTTCTATCAGACGTGCACAATCCGTAACTACCTTCAAGACTATGCTGTATGAGCATTATTTGTCTCTCATAATAGAAAATTGGTGTGTATATATATTAACGTAAGTGTGTATAGTATTAATGTACAAATATAGATTAGTAGGATTTATGTATGATAAATATTTCATAGGTTAGGCCCTTATTTATTACTCTAACTTCTGTTTACCTGTCACCAGTTCAAAATGAATCCAGTCCATCCAAAGGTTGCCTGGAAGAAATTGCTCTAAGCGATAAGGCCGCCCTTTGTACATTACATCTGTTGTTAATTACTTTATAATATCTGTAATACCTTGGTGTACGAATAAAGTATTATCTATCTATCTATCTATGCGCGGGTGACAGCTAGTATGAAAATAAAGCAATAAGTGAATATTGGCCGTTAATAAGGCTGCTGAGCTGAGTATGATGTCAGAGTAGCGTGCGGAGTTTGATTGATACATTTAACTGAGATGAACTGCTGATTGGGCAATCAACGTGGCGCCCGCGTTCTTCTCACACCGACGTTTTATTTATTGGTTAACTTCGCTGTTTATTGTGTGAAGGTAAGTGATGTAATTCTGTAGGCGCTGTAGACGTATGCAGTAACAGTACAGTATAAAACGTTTTGTAAACATGTCAAGGCCAAAACCTCATTTATAAGGAGAGGCCTATGTCCAGCGGCACCAGGGACTTCCTTTCTAGGGTATACCTGGTTCCCCGGCTGTTAGTACCCGAGAGGGCGTGCGGTTTTAGTCGGTTCGAGTCCGACATGCCACCGACAGGTGGTATCCGAGGGGATTTCCGCACAGGCTGTTGATGATTGATGATTGATGAAACATGACCTGTAACATAACAAATAACCTTGTTTGGTTTTATAAAAGGGGGCAAAGCGACCACCATCGTCTACAGACACCTGCAACTGAGACTGTGGTGCCCTCTACTTATCACGTAGCTTAAGTCTGTAAGGATTCTCGGTGACTGTTGGGTTATCCCGGATTCTGTACAATAGACACACTTATAACGACACTCCAAGTAATATTAGTCGGTTTGAGTCTGACGTACCGCTCCACCATTGGCTTTGGTGGTTTGATGATCCGAGGTAGTTTTCACAGGACAAAATAAAACTCTTGTGGGTTTGATATTGTTGTCGCTTGCGCCGCACACAGCGTGCACTTACCTCTCTATTTTCATTTATTAACTCACCGTCCTCAACTACTTACCTACCTTGCTCCTTACTTCCGTTACCTGTCCACTAAACACGACAAAAATCTTCGCTCAGTTAATAATCTGCTTCTCTTATTTCCCTCACACAACTCCGACTTCGTGAGCTCTTCGTTCTTTGTTCATGCTATACTGCTACTCTGGAATGCGGTCCCACTCAAAATCAGGATGTCCACAAACCGCTTTATTTTGGAAGAGAAGGTACATACATGATGTCCTTCTTAACGAAATGGCAGAACTATCTAATCCATAGTATACCTCATATTCCGGTATTCATAGTGTGCGAATATAATATGTCTATGTATCTATATAAATATATTTGAATATATATGTGTATGTATGTATAAGTTTATGTATGTAGCGAACCGTATATAGCTTCATTTATTACTTAATATATTAAGACGTAATTTCTGTGCACCTACCTTACAACATTTCTACACCACATAAAGGTTGACTGGAAAAGAATGCCCTGGGCATAAAGTCCGCCGATGTACAAAAGTGCATAAAGTTAAGTAAATAAATATTTTTGAGGACTCGTCTAGTATTGGGAACACGTCTGCGTATCAAGTACCTACTGAAATAAACTTGATTTAATTAAAATAAGAAGAATTTGCTGCTGCACTGTTGAGTTCGGCAGTAGATTCTCTTATGTCTAGGAGCTCGAGATATCGGATCTTTCAGTATCCCAGGTTGGCCTTCTGAATAGTTAGCTGCGACAGGACCTAGCATACTGGAGTAAGGCTAGTTACAAATCGAGGTTGCCAGGTATTGAGAGCCTTCGTTTGAGACTGAGCTTATTCTTAGCCACAGGTAAGGCATCCACGGCTAAGGTATGAATTAAACCCTGGATGATCAGCATTGTAAAGGGTAGCAACCGCGAAAAATATGACCTTCAGACTTGCCTTGTGGATCTTGGGTGGCCGACGTTTTCCCCTGATATCTGACAGAAAACTAGTGCAGTAATTAGGCTCAGTTTAGATACATTGTCAGAAAAATAAGTAAAATAGGACGCAATCAACCTTCGCACCAACATAACGTAGGTACACGTTTGACTTTCGAACTCGAACCAAAAGTAAAATAAAGGGATGAGTAATGTATACTTTCAAAATTATTGACAGAATCACACACATCATCACACATCAACAGCCTTTAATAGTCCACTGCTGGACATAGGCCTCTTCTTAGAAAGGAGGTCTTGGCCTACTATACCACGCTGGCCAGACGAGTTGGTATAGGGTTTGTGTCACGTTTTCCTTCTCTCTGCAGTGCTGTTGTTCGCGTAGTTTTCTCCCTTAGTCGGCTCTTACGACACCCACGGTATGAATAGGGGTAGTGACACTCTGTATTCTTAATCCGTCACCACACGGACTGAGAAGTGCCTAGCTAATCAAATAATTTCAAAATCAGTTTATCAGGTAGGTACTTACCTACCAACAGAGGTATATTTAATAATATGTTCGTGTCCATCCCATCACGTAGGCGAAGGAAAGATTATCTCAGCTTGAGACTACTCCGTCATCATTAGCGACATTTGATCGGTTAGTGGAGAATCATACGATTGAGGTCTAGGATGGACAAGTGCATTTGAACTGGGACAGATTCTTATTAAATGAGAACGTAAGTACTTACATTACGTATTTTATATGGGTTAAAGAATTCCAAGAGAGTATTAATCGACTTTAAAGAAGGAAGAAGGAGCAGGTTCTCTATTCGGTTCGTATTTTTGAGACCAATCGAGTGAAAAATTTATTTGTTATATCGCTTGTTTGGACTTGGTCCAGAAAAAATTAAAAAAAAAGTCCGCTCAGGTACGAGTGGGACTCGTGTGCCGAGGGTTCCGTACCTACCCAGATTTTACGTGGATTTTTGTATCAAATTTATATTAATTTTCAACTTTTTTAATTTTTTTAAATTATTCCTTTATCTGTGCTGTAAGACATTTCTTTTTGCCTAATTTCGTGATTCTAGGTCAACGGGAACTACCATATTGGTTTTCGACCCAAAACCTATAGGGTACTTCCGGTTGACCTAGAATTATAAATTTTGGTTACATACAGCACAAGTACGGTAGTAGTAGTAGTAGTAGGTACGGAACCCTAAAAAAGGCACACCTAAAATGTGAAAAATTGAAAAAATGAAGAATACAGTTCATAATAATTGGGGACGGTGATAGTTTTTGAAAAAATAACTTTTCTTTAAAATAGATAATATTACTATGAGTGCATTGCTAATCTACTGTCCTTCTTAGAGCTAAGCCGTAGGTCGCGGTCATAATCATCCTATTAACACGACCACACCGACTGACATCCAATTAAATCTAGTTCAAACATCGGCGAGGACTTCATAGCTGTCACATAACATGATATTTTTATTCCTATGTAGGTGTAAGCAGTACCAATTGTATGGCAACTTACAAAATGAGTTGGTAAGCATCGGAGTTATCACCTGCGGGTAGTTATATGATCAACTGCATCTTAGTTCCGCAGGGGCGTCCCACGTCTGTCTCAGAGATGGTGCTGTCACGAGGAGTGGACGCATGAGAAGGAGTATAGGGATGTTACATGATGTAGTTTAGTTTTTTAGAGAATTCAAGATTTTTTCAGAATATAAGAATGGGATTGTTATTGAGTGTAGATGTTTTTGTTGGGAATAACAATAAAAAAAGTATATTATTGCGTAGCTATATTTATAAACAGTACAGTTGAAAGATGATTCGTAAATGCTTAATAAATAAAAATCTAAAAGTTTGTGAGTTGACTATGACTGAATCATTTATTTTATGGTATATGTTTAGTATAAAACGTAAAATAAACATGACATATCCTCTAACAGTCCACCGCTGGATGGTCCTGACCGATGGATTGGTATAGGGTTTGCTTCAAGTATTCCTTCTCTTTGCACTGCTGTTGTCCAGTGTAGTTTCCTCCCTTAGTCGGCTCTTACGGCACCCACGGGATGAATACGGGCGGTGACACTCCGTATTCTTAATCATATGTCTTATAAAACAAATAATATAGGTAATATCTTACAAATACTGAGGGATATAGGTTACCTACCTAATATAGGATATTGACTATTGGCTGAACTAAAAGGGCAAAAAAGAAATGAGGGACATTCATGCCTCGAATGATGATACTTTCTGTGCATCACGTTTTATAAATATTTACCTTCCTCAAGTCGATAAATCATGCCTGTTTAATAATCATACAACGTACCATTAAGTCTAGCGATTTTTTTTGTAAAGGACAACTCCCACATTATAAATATATCCCCAGAATCGGAACAACAATTTGTGGATCGCACAAAGTGTTGTCCCATGTGGGGATCGAACCTACAACAGTCAGCGCAGTAGAAAGTAGCGTGGCGACCGCTCAAACCACTATGCCATCCGTGCAGTCATTCATGAGATTATTATTGACTGTGCAGATAACATAGCTGCAGAATACCATTGAGTTGATATGGAAATAGGATCCATTTCACATTTAAGGGTAATTATATTGATAAGTTTCAACCAAAATGCTTTTGGTTAGAGAGAGCTTAGTTTACGTTAATGGTATGTTTATATACAGTACTCTCGACATTGAAGCTAACACAGAAGTTAACATTTTTAATAAGTAATTTGAAATCTTAAACATCAATGTGATATGTTTTTCAGTAGTCCTGCTCGAAGTTATGCCGATCAGCTACTGTAGTTCTAATACTATACTCACCAGGAGAAAAAAAAATTGTTTAAAAACAATAAAATGTAGCTTTTTCATTATCAAAAGCTGAGGGATTCTTGATCTCGAGTGACAAAATGACGTCAGGTTCTATATTCCAATAGAATATGAAGTCAGATACCGACTAGCAGTTCATTAGTATGAGCCCGTTTAAGATTAATAATGAGTACAATTGCATGCGGTATTGTGGAGTATTCGGTATATATAAAGGGTTACTGGGAAAGTCGTCCTAAATGCTTTAAAGGGTTGTAGTTGCCATCATTTCTGATATATTTCACTATGAAATACCATATCCCATCCGTAACAAATCATAATATCAGCATATTCCTCGTTCTTATAGGTCGTAATCTTCAATAGTATCAGAAGCACAAATCAAAGTCCACTTAGAAATAGTTAATCACAAATAGAAAACGAAACAGTCCAAAAAACAAGCCAAGTTTTTAACTAGATACTACCAGGTTGTACGCTAATTCTTAACACTCCCGGGCTTTCATTTTTTTTTTTTATGAACTCTGATACTAACATAGACCGTTATACCGTGATGACATTATACCTTGTTACATAGCTGATAATACGTACATGTTTTTTAACAAATCTGCAGTTTAATTGTCATAGACTTTTTTAAATGATAATTGTAAAAAAAATATATTGCATATTTCTTAACTGAAATTATAAAACAATTCATCAACAACTCAAAAACAGTATAAAAGCATTAAATAAAGGATTAAAAGTTCTGAAAAATTGAATTAAGCAAAATTTCGTCGATTTAAAGAAAAAACTCAGAAGTCCATTATTTTGAAAATGGTTATTTTTTTGATATAGTATTTCATAGTGAAATCTATGAGAAATTATAGCAACTATAAGCCTTAAAAGTATTTAGGTCGACTTACCTAGTAACCCTGTATATATTTGGGTATTTTTCCAGAATTTTCGATAAGAAGTACGAATAGTGTTAGACGGGTATGCAGTCGGGTTAGTTTACCATAATTAAGAACACAAACCTCATTGGATGATTTACCATTCTGTTGATTAAGCCCTTAATTACCGTACTGTGGTATAGATAAGCGTCACTAACAACGGTTTTAGAACATAATCAGAGATTGAATAACGTATAACTAGTAGTATCAACAGAGATAGTGCGGCAGCGCCTGTCGCCAAACGTTGTGCAACTTGACCTGGAATCCAGACGTGACCAGGTTACTAAGATAACATTCATCTTTCTACTCAATTGTATTGACACGCAAATTTTTAAACCATTAATAAATATGTATACAATCTGTACAAAATATATTATGTTTGACTGCACGGTTGGCGTAGTGGTTTAAGCAGTCACCTCGCCGCTTACTATTACGCTGAGTGTTGTTGAGTTCGATCCCCACATGGAACAACACTTTGTTGATCCACAAATTGTTGTTCTGACTCTGGGCGTTCTTTGTGTCTGTTTCATGTATGTTACGTGTAAGGTACGTGAAGGTCACAGACTCCGTTAAAATTGACACCGTACAACAAGTTATTGAAACTGGAAAAAAAGAGGCACACGTTTTACGAGCCTTGAATGCGTTCCATAAAGCCATTGAAGAAGTCCCTAAGGAAGACTGGTCCAATTGCTTTGTACAGTAGTTTCAGCGAATGCAAAAATGCATTAATAGCGAAGGAATATACTTTGAAAAACAA
This sequence comes from Arctia plantaginis, assembly GCA_902825455.1. Lineage (NCBI taxonomy): Eukaryota > Metazoa > Arthropoda > Insecta > Lepidoptera > Erebidae > Arctia > Arctia plantaginis. The sequence goes on along the minus strand of CADEBD010000857.1, from coordinate 1,098,688 downwards.
TAAACGTATCGTAAGCCTTATATCTAGTCTTATTTATTAGAATCCAGAAACTTTCAGTATCCTCTAAGTATATGTTCTAATGAATATTCATTAGAATCTTAATATCTTAAAACAATTTGGTGACAATAATATTTATAAGTTTCAATTTTATTAAATTTTTAATATTGTTACCAGGCAAAATCATTAAAACTTTCAAATCATCTTATGTGTGTGTGTGTTACAGTATACTATTATGTATACAAATTGAGTTGTTATACTCTTATAGTCAGCCAAATGTAGAGAAAGGAAAAAAGATTAAATTTTCTTAAAAAAGACAAAAATATCTTGGTATACTTTTCGTTATACCAAAAATTGCTAGGCAATTTGTACTGTTCCAAAATTGTTACCTTTTCCCCTAGGGCTGTCCCACCATCGGGGTTTGCAGCGGGGCGGTGTGCCATATTGCGCCTGGGAAAAAACTAGTTCAAAATAAATGGATTTAAATGTTATTTAAGTACCAATGTATGACCAGTCGTTCTAAGATGCTTTTAGTTCTTATGACGTTAGTGCTTCGGAGGTTTTACAATGTGTAGGCAGCAAACGGTTTTCGTTTATCAATTGGGGCCGTATGCTTGCTTTACGTGTCTACGTGTTCATGCGGGCAGGCGCTAGGAGGGATCATAAGTCATCTTTAGTGACTACTAGTAAACTTTTTGGTTTTGAGTTTGTGGAGGAACGGGTGTCATGTCCCTCCAACACAAAGGGAGGATCCTCCGACCAGGCGAGGTGATCATGCCTGGCGGGCCGCGGCCCAACGGTTGATGTTGGGAAGTTGTATATATGCTAATCGGCGAGGGAATTCTTTATATCGCGATACAGGATTAGCAATTCTTATTTTAGTAGTTACTCCGTAGTTCGGTGTGTCTTCATTAGATGGCGCTGTAGTATGTTTCTGTTTCTTTGTATGTGGGAATCGCCACAAGTTCATATGGTTATCGTTTGGCGAACCCGAATTTAACTCAGTCTTCCATTAAAGTTACACATAATTTATAATTTTAATTATGGTATTATAGTAATGAGCTCTTGTCTGTTAGGTAACACGAATCCACCGCCATATTGTATACTGTATACCAAGCGCAAGTGGGGCAAAAATGCAAAAAATATTTGTTCAGCGCTCGGTGCATGCGAAGCAGAACAAACAAGAGATGAGGTCGCATGCCTCTCAACTAAATTATTATTACCTTTTACGGTATGCATCGATAACTATGGATAGATAAGTAACTAAATTAATTTATTGCATCTGCATACGCCACGTAATACATTAATTCTTAAACAGTTCATGGTCTTTGGGTAAATTGATAAAAATCTTTACTCAATAAGAAGGACAATGAAAAAGAGGACACGTGCGAGTCGGATTGAGCTATCTTAAATATCAACTTACGTAGACCAACTGTCTACATAAGTAGACAGTACGTCCACACTACGGCAATCGATTATCGAAGATTTTTGGCCATTTTTGAGTGAAGAACTTTGCAGTTTTAAGAATACTTTCCCACGGTTCATATTAAATTTCTTTACTCTAGGTCAATGAGAAGTATGCAAAAGGTTTTAATGTATCTTTTGACAGTTGAAGGTTTCCTCCTATTTAAGTCCAAGATAGAATTAATACCAGATTTGGTATGCTGCAGATGTATTTACCGGTTTTACAGTGGAGAACCTATTTTACATTACCAATATTGTAAACCACATAATTACTCTTGAATTAATTCTGGGTGTTTACAATAAAGGTCTTTAGATCATCATCATCATCAACAGCCTTTAATAGTCCACTGCTGGACATAAGCCTCTCCTTAGAAAGGAGGTTTTCACCTACTATATCACGCTGGCCAGACGGGTTGGTATAGGGTTTGTTTCAAGTTTTCCTTCTCTTTGCAGTGCTGTTGTCCTGCTTAGTTTGCTCCCTTAGTCGGCTCTTACCACGACCATTGGATAAATAGGGGTGACACTCTGTATTTTTAATCCGTCACCACACGTCAACACAATGTGTCAAGTTTGTGTGTCGTATGATAACTAGTCTTTTAGACCTAATGTAAGAGTTATGGTTTCTTCTTTTCTATTTGCCGCAATTTAAATAGCTGTGGGAGAGCTAAACTTCGCTCGTCGTCCGCTTTCGTACCTAGTATTTCGACGAGTTAATGAGAATGAGGCTCAAACTGGAAGCAAAAGCGTTTTTCCCCTTTAACTCCGTCGGTAACACCCAAAGGCCGCTAACCCATTTGTGACTCTCAAACTGAAACTTAAAATATCTTTATTTCATTTAAAAAATATATTGAAATCGTTTTAGATTCTAGTCATAGATCAATAATACACACAATAGCAAAATTTTATTATGTCAATAATTTAGCAAAGAACAAATGACCGTGCTCATCACACAATTATTTGTCCTGGGTAGGAATGGAACCCACGACCTCTGGAGTAGCAGTCAGGGTCACTAACCACTAGACCATCAGGCCAGTCAAGTCAGTCAGTTATAAATAATGCTTTTATGTAAATTGTACTTCCCTATTGTTTATTCTTCCACCTCCGTATGATGTCATCATAATGTCTCACACATTTAATATTTCGCAAATGTTATCTTATGTCTACTGCCTACTGTACTACCAAAGATTAAATAATACATATGTTTACAACAATAAATTATCATTTAACTGGCCTTTGGATGTAGTGATTAAACCTCCTGACTGCTAAGACAAAAGTCATGGGTTCGATTCCCGCCCAGGACAAGTAAATTTGTTTTTCCAACACATCCGTCTGATATCAAACTAAGCAGAGCCTGTGCTCTAGTAACCAGCCCGCTGATAAACATACTTAAATATATCTAAATACATATGTAGGTACATATTATGAATAAAGTACCACCACCCCACAATATTTCTCCTGGGTGGGAATCGAACCCACGACCGCCGGCTTAACAGTCAGGGTCACTAACCATTAGACTTTTCCTGTGGCGAAAAAGCTATTACAGTGTAAATGGATGAAATAAACAATTTGTGACAATGCATTTAACAACATTATAAAACATTATACCACCTACTTGTTTCAGAAAAAAAAAAACATTACGAGACCATAGTCAAGCCTGACCAAAACCAATTGCAACAATTAACAAAATAAATCACAATAATACTAATGACCTTTATAACAAATAGTACAAACTTAGTGCAATAAATAATACTAATACTAAAAAAAATAAAATTACTAAAAATTTAAATAAAAATAAAATAATGGCCATACAGATTAAATATATATAAATAATATATTATAAATAAATATAGTAATAATCATTCCCCTCTTTCTCTCTCATCTATGCTGTGCCCGACAGGGTCCATAATTGATACCTTTTTTTTTTTTTGACGGGGTGGAAAATCCCTTCGGATCTCCGGCTCCTGAGTCCCCGAAGGGATTCCGAGGGAGTATGTGGTGATTCCACTAAAAACCACCCCGAAGGCCGGCCTTAAGTGTCCTACTCTGGGGAGGACCCGGACCATGTTATTTCAGGTACTCCCCGAATTGACACCATGCCTAATCAGGCCCTATCCCAGGGGAGAACACTTCCGCCTTCAATCGCGGCATGGCGGCCCGATCGCATCTTAATGCAATCAGGCCGGCCATTCCATTCCCTACCGCAGCAATCAATCTGCCACCAGAGGTCCCCACTCTCTGGCGGCCCGCGGACCCGTCGACGGCTGATATCGCCGCCGACGTCTTCTATGTTCGGGATCGGCCCTCTCCCGATCCCGTTCAGCGGTCTCTTTCTGGAGCATTACAGCTTCACAGAAAGAGACCACTGCGCCCCAGCCCTCCTCACCCGCCAGCATGGCAGCAATGATTGCTGGCGGGGACAGGTCTCGTCCGATTTGGTCCACCAGGACTGCCCCTCGCGTTCAGACGCCCACGAGGGGCAGTCTTCCAGCGTATGCTGGCATTGTGCCGTCTCCTCGCGTCCAATCCGATTCAGGTACTCCCCGAAGCAACCATGCCCAGTGAGTACCTGCGTCAGTCGGTAGGTGACGCAACCTCCCTCCCTACCTACCCAAGCTTCAAGGTTAGGCAGAACGGCACCGACAGCGCGTTGGCGCGCATTCCGCGGCTGCTCCAGTCGTGCGCGCCACTGCACCAGTGCCTGTCGGTGGGCGTTCCGCCGCATTTCGAGCTCATCCTGGTCTTCCCCACCCTCACCCCGGTGGATCACGCAAGTCTGGTCATAGACCCTCGCGTCCATATCCGCCAGGATATCAAAGGGTGGGAAACGTGCCAGGACTGTCGCCGCCTCCGACGAAATTGTGCGGTAACCTCGTACGATCCTAATGGCCGCTACCCGCTGCGCTTGATTGAGCTTCGCTCGGCAGCGGGAGGAGGCCGATAGGCGCTTGGCCCATATTGGCGCTCCGTAGAGGGCCATAGATCGTATCACCGCACAGTAGAGGCGGCGAACTTCCTCCCGCAGACCCCCTAGATTAGGCAACAGCCTCTGTAGGGAGCCCGCCACCCCGCGAACTCGGGGGATCATCCGCTCGAAATGCTCCTCGAAGCTCCAGCGGCTGTCCAGGGTGAGGCCGAGGTATTTAATGTACCGCCCGACCTCGACCTCTGTTCCCCCCACTTTAATAAGCGTTCTGGTGGGAACTGCACCTCTGCGTTTTCTGTGAAACCACAGGGCTTCCGTCTTATGAGGTGCAACCCTTAGACCCAGACTGCTGATCCCTTGGACGACACAAGCCACCCCTAACTGATCCGGTCCCCGGGGAAGAGGGTATCCACCACTCCTCGCACAAACTCCGGGTCCAAGGTCTGCGTCAGCGGCGGGACCCACGGTCTGAGCTTGCCCAGTACAATTTTTTAAGGGCGCCCCCATGGGTCCCTGTCCAGTCCCTCTATGAGCCCCCTCCAGGACCGAGCCTTGGCTTCCGCTATCGCAAGGCTAATGGCCTTAGCGGCAGCGCCGTACTCGCGCCTAACTTCAGCGATCTCCTCGGCTGTGGCTCGCCGACGTCTTCGGGTTCTCTGGAACCGGCGACGGGCTCTCGAGCATGCTGTGCGAAGCTGCTGGAGTTCCGGTGTCCACCAGTACAGAGAACCTCTCCCACCCCCCTGCTTGACCCGTGGCATCGACGCGTCACAGACGTCAGTCATAATGCCACGGAACCAAGCAGCCTGCGCTTCTGGATCGGACAAGACCTGTACTTCCTCTTCCTCTGGCCAATCCGCGACGATGGCTGCGGCAACGAGCATATCTCGATTCATCCGCTTGAGGGCCCATCGTCGCGGAGGGCCGCTACTGCGGCGGTCCGGGGCTGCGCACGTGCAGCGGATAGCCACATCAAATACGATGTGGCGGTGGTCGACCACCTCCTCCGCCACCCTCCATCCTGACACCTGGTCGATAACCGAGGGAGTCGCCCACGTCAGGTCGACTATCCACCACCGCATGCCACCGCACACAGGTGCTGACCGAACCCCGGTTCAAAATGATGAGGTTCAGTCCCGCCGCCCACTCAATGAGTGTATCTCCTCTTAAGTTGTCCAGGCGTTAAAATCGCCCAGGACAAGTACCGGACGGGACAGGAAAGTGCAAATGCAACTCCTAAGTCCGTCCAAGTACGCCTGGAAGGCGGGGAGGCCGCAGTTTGGAGATATGTAGCAGCCCACAGTGACCATGGGGCCCCACTCTACTGCCACAAACCCCAGCCCTCTCTGCAGAAGAGTGCAGTGGAGACCGTTCTCCACCCCTGCCCAGTATATAGCGACGGTGCCGTCATCAGAACCAAACCACCGGGGGTGATCCGGGACGTAGTACGGCTCCGCCACCACCGCTAGGGCAACCGACTGCTCAGCCAGCGTTTGCATAAGCAGATCTTGCGCTGCGCGGCAGTGGTTGAGGTTACCCTGCAAAACTTTCTGGTGGTGCGCGAATTTTAGGCCTCCATTGCCTCCTCTGCCGGATGGGTATCTGGCTGTGTCGGTCTTGCAGCTGGCAGCATCTGACTTAAGCCAGTGCTCGCCAAGGCTGGGGCGGGGGTGATCTGCGGCCCCCCCATAATTGATACCTAGCTTAAGTTTTTACCAACTGTAAAATTTACATTATGGCAGCAATAAAGTACTGAGTATTGAGTATAGACCAACAGGCCCGTCAGTAATTATGTAATCAGCACTTTTATGTTTGTTTTTTGTCTATATGCAATTTAACTATAATATTATTGTTGTAGCTTTCATTGTTGTTTTCATTTATGTTCCCAAGGTTTTTACCAACTGAAGAGTTTCACTATTTACCTCCTGGTTTTAATATCAGAAAAGCTTCAAGATGTCGCTATAGTGTTACTGTATTGTGTAAAGTGTACTGTTCAAAGTTTTATAACAGTACGACAATCAACACTAGGTTAAAATTGACTTCTAAGATTTGTTTAAACTCTTGTCTGCTTTTAAAATTGATACTGGTATAGATGTTTTGAGACAGTTACAAACTTATTATTATACTTTATTCTGTTTCACTCATTCTGTTTCTGTTTCTGTTTCACTTAGTTCTTTTCTTTAGAGCTACGTTAAACAGTAGATTAATATCTTACCCTATTTTTTTATTCTAGATGCGGCGAAAGAATTTTTAACACCTGGTTTCTGAGAAGCCGTGGTACCGGAGTGAGGTCAAGCCGGCCCATTTGTGCAAAAGCACGGCCCACCCATGCGCGAAAACATGTTAAAAAACAAATTTGCACAATAAGTAGAATTAAAAAAATCTTATTATAAGTTGTATTAATTCTACCAAAGTCGAAACTTTAAAGTCTGTCCTTGGAATAGTCCTTGGATTAGATTTTACAGGAAAATTGTACCACTATATAAAGAATTCGTATCAAGGTGGCTTATAAAACTTTTTGTAACAGGTAAAGGATACAGTAAAGTTAGTTTTTACTTTATCATAAGGGCTCCGTACCTCAAAAATGTAAAAGGAACCCTTATAGTATCACTTTCTTGTCCGTCTGTCTGTCTGCCGTCTGTCCGTGTGCCACCACCAATTTTCTCAGCAACGGGTAGACCTAACAAGTTGAAATTTATACCAGATACTGAGGTCTATGGTCCCTATTAGGTGTATAAAAATCAAGGCCCTGAGTCAACACAATAAAAACATATGGGCAAATTTCGATTTACGAGAAAACTTGTAAGCACCAAAATTTACCTTAATTTTAAATTTTTTTTTAAATTTCAGAATTTTCTCTTTACTTGTCTTGCTTTGAACCAAAATTGTCAATCATAGGTCAACCGGAAGTACCCTATAGGTTTTGGGTCGAAAACCTATATGGTAGTTCCCGTAGACTTAGAATCACGAAATTTGGCAAAAAGAAACGTCTTACAGCACAAATAAAGGTATAATTCCAAAAAAATAAAAAACGGTGAAAATTAAGATAAGTTTTGGTAAGTAAGATAAATTTTTCGCGAAAATCTACGTAAAATCTGGATAGGTACGGAACCCTCGGCGCACGAGTTCGACTCGTACCTGACCGGTTTTTTCTTTTTTCGCAACAAAGTATGTGCGCTTTTCGAGAAACTTTTTGTGTCGCAAAACAAATTTGTGGAATTAATTGTCACCTGCGGTATTACCAGACCGACCGACCTCTTAGAAAAGAGCGTACTCCTTCCGTAAATGTGACTCCTGCGTTGCAGGTCGTTTGCCTTCTTCAGCATAATTAAAAGGAAAAATATTTTTGGTAGGTTTCAAAAATTACATAGAAGACTTGGTAGTGTCTGTTAATTACTGCGTTAATCTCGAAAAGATACCCGCGACGTGTTTGCTGTTATACTGTTTAGATTACTTGATCTACTTTCTTAAAGTGTATTTAAGTAGTATTTTGTAATAGGTATAGTTTGAAATCGAACTGCGTCTAATGATTGCGACTAATAATTAACAACTTATATAACTTATTAACACTTAGCGTGCTTATGTTTGAATGATCTGCTAATATTTGTTTCGGAGTTTGGGTATTTTTTATGTATAATATGTATGTATTTACAAAAAAAGTAAATAAGTATTTTATCAGTCAATATAGTTTTCATACTACAAGTTCTGCTTAGTTTGAAACTAGATGGCGTTGTGTGTCAGATGTCCGAAAATATTATTATTATATGATAACTTTAATTTGAATAGATTTGCCATCGATAGCACAAAGACAGGATTATTTATTTATTTTATAAGGGACTTAATTATGTGAACTCATCGCAAATAAAGGTAGAGGACTTGAACTTTCCTGTTTTGAATATATTTTTAAGTAGTGCATACAAAACATTTGAGTTCTTGAGTGGAGACCGCGTCTCGGCAAACGTAGTGTAGGACGCTCACAGGCCAGGAGGGAGTGACTATTTGAGCAAGATGGCTGGCAGGAGCTGGATGCGAGATGCCCAGTATCGATCTAAGTGACGTGCAATGGGAGAGGCCTATATCTGGCAGTGGACTGCGATAGGCTGCTGATGATGATACAAGACAATAATAATAATATAATAACCTCACACATCTAACACACGGCCGTCTGATCCCAAACTGCTGATAAACATACTTATATATTTCTAAAAACTTACTATCTATAATAATAGATAAAGTACACCCAGACATAGAATAAATGACCGTGCTCATCACACAATATTTGTCCTGGGTGGGAATCGAACCTCCGGTTTAGCAGTCAGGGTCACTATCCACTAGACCAACAGGCCCGTCGAATGTACCCTTAATATACCTGTTTTGGGAGTTTGTCCAATTTTTTAAAAGGCTAAAGTCAAAACCACCCCTTTTTTTTACATATACACCAGACACTTGAGCATTCCTTGATACATCGTTTAAAAATTTGAAACTACTATTAAAGTTTTTCTTTAAACAATGTTTCTTCAAAAAATTGCGAGGACACTGAATTCTTAAATATGATAGACAAGTTGTTAGATATTTTCTTTGAAGCCAAAGTGAAATAGCGCTGTTCATTATCATTGTGGCGTCTATCGCTCTGTTCTTGTACTACTAGTACTTAACTTAAAGCCTATAGAATACCTCTATTCTGAAAGGTATTACTCTTGTACCATGCATGTTATTATTATCTTCTTCTAAGTGCATTCTTCTTCATCCATTCTCTGCATCGCCCATACGGTTGACTGGTAGAGAATGCCTGGTAGAAATAAATTTGTACATGTAATTATAAATAAAATAAATGTATTTTAACAATAAAAACAAGTATATTGTGGTTTATTTAAACAAATAACATAAAACTTTAAAACAAATAACTTTATACACTTTTATTACACCTCCGTGTGTTACACGATGGTTATATAGGTGGTTAAATACTCGTAGGTTTTAAAATGTAGAAGTGAAATGTGCGTAAAACTCTTTTCGCGTATGTGATACATATGTATGTTAACTTCCACATTAGTCTTTAATTTCTTAAATAAGCTAGTTATAGAAAAACGTAAACAAAACCCTACTGTGTGAAAATTTACAAACAGGTGATTTTTATTTTGGTAATTATTAAATATACATAAGTACAGTGAAATTAGTCTCGAGAAATTTTTGCATATGTAGTGGTGTGTATATTACTCAGATCTTAGAGCGCGTTTCCACTATATCATTCTGGCCTATACAAAAATGTTTCGATATCCTAACATTACTATTTAATTTTATACTTATTCCTAGCAACACTCTGATTTTTGTTTTCAATAAAAACAAGTTTTTATTTTAAAGAAAAAGGTTTTGACTTTATAAAAAAAAGGTGTGTATGCGATTCACACACGATAGAAGTGAAACTTCAAAGAGGAGAGACCGATATTTAATTTTTTTTTGTTTCCTTTCATCTAGGTTATTAGAACTCCGGGGGATCTACGGGGGGGGTCAAAATTTTTGTTATTTTTGGCCTAGGACGCACCGTTTCCGAGATATTTCAATCTAAAGCAAAAAATCGTCACTTGATAGTGGAAAGTGGACAAAACCAGAATAAACCAGTTTACGCTGTCCGTACCATACACTACTACAAACGCAAAAATTTCTCCAAGCTAATTTACCTGTACATACACTCGAAAACATAAGATCCCTCCTTCTGCCGTAGTCGGGTAAAAAACTAAATAGAAACGTAGAATAATAAAAGTGACACATAGTTTGTATACCCATCGTAGCCTATATATTAACGTTACATTTAAATATTCTAACGAATACATATATATATATAGTAAAATGTTCATATAGTACTAGCTGTACCCAGCCACGCTTCGCTGTGACACATTGGGGTTCTTTTAATGAGAAACGAGGAACAAAATGTATGCGGTTGTATGCGGTTTGTATATCATGTCAAAATTTTATCTCAAATGGTGCAGAACATTTTGAGTTTTTTAAAACGTATACAAACTAACTTTTTATATTAAGATTATTATCAAAACATACATAAAAATATATACGCACATGTACAGAGACACATGTACAGTTAAATGTTATAACCCAAGTCACTAAGTTCAAATTCTAGTGATATTTATAGTTTTAAGTAATAAAACCGATAAGTAAGTTTTCTAACGGGACAAGACCTTCACAAATTGGTAGATTGACCTCATAGAATACTTACACATACACTTGATAAGACTCATAGCAATAGTTAAGAACTCGCCAAGGCTACAGATAACACAATGAATTGAACGGGAGATAACTGCAAATTGGTTAGCGGTATTAATTAATATGTGGATTAGAACATTGCTTGTATTCGAGGTACATTCGACATGGCGTAGTGGTTTAAGCGATCGCCACGTCTGTGTGTGTGTTCAAACCGTCCATCGTCCCATGTGGGTTCAAACCCTACATGGGACGACACTTTGAGTCATCCACAAACTGTTGTTTTGACTCTGGGTGTTCTTCTTAATGCGAGGAGAAAAAAAAAGAAAGAATTTTGTCATATTAAATGTACTCCAGATGAGATCAGAAGGCCAATTCTCGTAACAAAAGTTCGGTCTCAATTCGATCAACTGTCGATCTCACAACTGTCATAAAAGGTATTTTCGTAGTAAAATAGTAAAGTTTTAGTAAGACTAGCAGATTACCGATTAAATTTTCAGTTACAATACGATATAATCACATTACAGTCAATTTTGGATGTTTAATACTTTACTACGAAAATACCTTTTGACATGACAGTTGTGAGATCGCAACTTAATTAAGACCGAACTTTTATTACGAGAATTGGAAATTTTTGGAATTGGGGAGAAGTATACACCGTATATAGTGGTCCCCCACTCGGCAGTAACATATCCAGTGTCCTTGTCTCTTAGCGTAGCGAAGAGACAAGGCTCGTTGGTCGTCCTGGCGTCCCTCCACGGCTGTCATCGTCGAGTGGGCAGGGCGCCAGAACGGGACCCTTTCCTTCCGGCTGACGCATGTCCTTTCCAGGCACGGCAGCTTCAGGAAGTACCTGCACTCGATTGCTAGGAGGGAATTGAGTCCCGCCTGTCACCACTGCTATTGCATTGAGAACTCGGCTCAGCACACGCTGGCAATTTACCCGGCTTGGACGTCGCCACCGGGTGTCATACGCTCCATGGCGCAAGCAGCGACAGATGTTTTACTACGAAGATGTCATGTCGCAGAAGGAGGCGGCGGAGAGGGCCCGGGAGGATGACCTCCACTCGGACCCAATTCTCCGCCGTAAACCCTGGTGGTGTGACGGCCCGAGGGGGTTTCCAAACGTAAATAAAAAGGCATATAATAGATTTTCGATAGGAATAATTTTATTATATTTATTTTGCTAAATATTTGACAAAACAGAGATTGTTGTTGTTGTGTGTGTTGATCTTTGAACTTTACAGTCTACATAAAAATGTTTTTTATGAAATAAAGATAGTTTTGAGTTTGAGTTTATAAATTATGCCGCAATGTGCGTGTGTAGCTAAGCGAAACATTGTCTGCTCCCAAAACTTAGGCGTCTCTTAAGTCAGGAACATCAGTCTATCAGACACGACATATATCTTGGTGTATCATAACAACAATACAAAAATAAATAACACGCATTTACCATCATCAGACATGCGACATCCGACAAATATCAGACATCCGAGGACGATTCTTCCGCCAAACAGCTTGAGGTCCGGAGACTTCGCAGATTTATTTCCAATTAGCTGAGACCCGCGGTGTTACCCGCGTTTGTTGTTAAAACCGCTGGCAACGCCGCGGGGCGAAGCTAGTCTAAAAAAAATTGCCTAAGTTACTTCTTATGTCATCAGTTATCTGCCAGTGAAAGTCCCGTCGAAATCGGTAAAGCCGTTAAAGAGATTACCCGGAACAAACAGACAGACAGATAGACAGACAGAGAGACAGACAAAAATGGATAAAAAATGATATTTTGCCATAAGTACCGTGTAAACATACATATGCATTTAGTAAAAAGCGATTATTTTAATATTACAAACAGACACTCCAATTTTATTTATTTGTATAGATGTATTTGCTTCCTTATTAAGTTCTAGCAGTGGCACCTATCAGGATTTGCACATTAAACTAAAAATATTGCAATAACATAAGTAAGCATGACAATGTACTTTCTGTAATAAAATTCCAAATTCTTTGGTAATGCTTGTAAATATTTTTGAATATATTTAGTGAAATACACTTAAGGCTGGTAATTAGGTCAGATTCAGCGTTGCAAAGAGGCTGCGGCAAACAAGATTAGATACCGAACACAAACACTGCCTGATAGCCGAACATCTACCTGCGCAGCTTGGTGAAGCGGGTAATTTAATTATTTCAATATTAACTCCTGACTCTTTTAAGTATATTGGCAGGGCAATTTTTTAACTGATATTAGCTTAACTACAACAACAAAAAGAACTTGAAGTAGTAGTAATCAAAGAAAAGGAGAAACCTTTTTAAAAATCGATTCCTTGTGATAGGATTATCTTTGAAAATAAACTTATTTACGAACAGAGGTTTTATCTCCTGCTCAAGAAGGATTACAAAAGGTAAATAAAATATAAAAATCAAACTGCATATGTGACTAGATTTTACTATTTTTTAATAGATAAAGAAACCTCATTTCGATGTGTCATGTTCAAATTGATAGCCGTCAGGAAGCATCTCCTTATACACGAAAATGGCGGCAAAATGTATTTTGTTTTGCTCATAAGTAGACGAATGACACTCCTAGTGTTAATAAGATTGTGTATATAATTATATTAGCAATCGCTTTCTATCAAGTAAACTATAAATATTTTACAAAAATCAGAATCAAAAGCCACATAGTGACGCTACGTCAGTACAAACTTACGGCACTTTCTTTGAAGCTAATATACCTTTATTACAACCTAGTATAAAATTCCTCGGCTCATAATAGCAAGAAAAACGTCCATCTGCTTGTCTATGACGTAAGATCTGAATTGTTTTGCAGAAAACTTGAACAGTTTGCGAATTGAATTCCAGGTCACAATTTTACCAACTGACTCATCCTCATTGATTAAGCACATTCTAGATTATTTATACTCGTATTTGGAAATGTTTAAAGTTTTACAATAGCTAGCTATATCTACTGAGAATTAGGCCACAAATTAATGAAGCATTTCTTAGTTTTTAGAATGAATTACTGCTGTGTTTGTTAGTAAATGACTGTCACTATAGTTTTTGTTGCACTAAGGTTTTGTTTAGTTAAGTAATTTTACTATATCAGAAGAATTGTTAAGTTTTGGAATAAGATGAAAAACTTGATAAAAAGGAAAATTTTACAACTATTCCTTCTTAAGACGTGCTTCCGATAATGACTTCTGAAAACTGGCAGTCTTCGCACCTTTAATTCGATCCTGATTCTTTGATCCTGAAGAAGACACATCTTATAGTGTCGTGGAAAGTCGATCAAACATTTTACCCAAGCTCTATTCATGTTTGTTATTTACATAAGTTATTTATCTAACCTGCCATGCCGTATGCGTGTACTACGCTACGCTGGAATAAAAATAATATCTACATTTACTGTTTTGTTAACATGATACATAAGTGACTACAATTACTATAATATATTTTTATGACGTCTAAAATTTAGTTACCCGACCCGACATACAATGAGAACCGAGTCAGATGGCCCATATACTCGTAGTTAGTCTTCCTTTCTGTTAATTTCTTTTGAAAGTTAATCAAGTTTTTTTAAATAGGTTCTAGCAGGATATTTTAGATACAACTCTAGAAACATGTGAGCCCAAATCATATATACAAAAAATGCAGAACCTGCGTTTCATATAGAAGAACTATTAATAAGTCAGTTTAAGATTCTTTTTTTACATCTTTTCTTCGACTTTTTCGACTTCATTTTGTGTGTTCTGGTGATTATCGGTACTAATAATTCATCCGACACCTTATTAACCAAACCTTATGAGTAAAATCTTGCCTTACGTTAACCAAACCTATGGCAGTGATAATTATTAGAGTCGTCGACAAAATGAAAACAACACACACAAGAACTTTGGAACTATCGCTTTACAATTGAGATCCATCTTTACCTAGCAACGAAACATTTCGCAATCTTATCTCACATTCTCGCGCTAATCCCTGAGTTCACGAATTCTTCTCCTCATACGTAATCATAAAAATACGAGTTGTAAAGAAATTATAAGAATCGTTTGGTAAGTAGAGTTGATTATTCTAAGGCAGTTTATGTAGAAGGACTTATACTTGTAGTAACATTATACATTACACGTATTCTTGTTAACTTCTGTAGCTAAATGAACTAGAACGTATCGCAAGTTTTACGGTCCGTCATTATGCAAACGCCGATTTAACTTACTTCTTGAGACCATATGTAAAGATGAGTATAAAGGTAATAATAATAAATTCTTACATCACATGACATCAACAGCCTTTAATAGTCCACTGCTGGACATAAGCCTCTCCTTAGAAAGGAGGTTTTGCCCTACTATACCACGCTGGCCAGACAGGTTGGTATAGAGTTTGTGTCAAGTTTTCCTTCTCTCTGCAGTGCTGTTGTTCTGCGTAGGTTTTTCACTTAGTTGGCTCTTACGACACCCACGCATTGAATAGGGGTGGTGACACCATACGGACCAATAAATCTTCGCTTCGCTTAATTTAAATTTATTTAAAAGATAAATTCTTTATCGTTACTTGAAGTCAAGATTGAATATACGTCAAGTTGGTCTTTGGATATTTCTAATTTGCCCTTATAACATAACTTATGATTCAGAATAAATTCATCTAAAGCTAAGTTATGAAGTGGCTGCACGGATGGCGTAGTGGTTCGAGCGGTCGACATGCCGCTTCCTACTGCGTTGAGTGTTGATTTTGTAGTTTGATTCCCACATTGGACAATACTTTGTGTGATTCACAAACTGTTGTTCTATGTCTGGGTGTACTTTGTGTCCGTTTCATGTATGTTTGTAAAGTCCCCCGCGACACATGATGTATATTCCTAATGCGGCAGTTGTCTTAAAAAATAATAATCCCGAAAATAATAATTTAACCAGTTTATAAACTCCCTTGTACAAACTTGGGCGGTTGTACGATCCACAGATCGACACAAACCGCGCTATATCACGTTCCGCGCGGTCAGCGATTTAACGCGATTAACGTTATTTTATTATAACATTAAAACAGTGCATTTTCGGTCACCATTCCGTTAGGTTGTACTCACACCATCTAACCATACCATTGTAGATTTAGTTAAGTTAATATAAACCAGGTTGGCTTAACTCTATCTTTTATTTTCCCTGTACGGTAACCATAACCCGTACATCGAGGTCCTTCGAGCCTTAGTCGTAAGCCGGGAATCTCGGAAGTGTTAAAGGTGAACTCGTTCAGTGACCCAGTTTACGATAGTGTAACCAGTGAAACCATTAACCATAAACCATTGACCATAAAGGTCGAGCTTGACAGAATTGAGCTATAAGTGACAGAAACATTTGAATGCTGTTTTAGCTGTCTAGATCTTTACATGTCTTGTTGACAACCTTTGATGTAGAAAGGTCTTTCTGTACTTATTCACCTATGTTATTTATAAAAATTTACCTATGTTATTTATAAAATCACGAAATGACAAATGACATTGACAGATGACAGCCCAAATGACAGATTAGGGCTTCATTTTTTTCTTGTAACACATTATAAACATCTAAAATTTATCAATACTAATTTTTGTCGCTAGTTTGTTTTTGATTATGTTGATTACGTCACTTATTAATCTATTCCTCGAGGACCGTCTTTTTTTTCTGGATAAAAGAAAATCTAATTCCTTTTCTATACTCCCAACAAGCGACATCAACTGGTAGTAACTATAGTGTTACTGTGCATTTACTGATGATCATGAGCTTAGGATGTTATCATGTTTAGAAACCACGAGTACATGTGTTTTTTATTATTTTATCTTGACGATCAGAGCAGTTCTCAGTTTAAATTATACAAATAAATGTTAAGTATGAGCGGCAAGAACAAAAGTTTGTAGATTACTTTTATTTAGTTTTAAAAGATTTTAAATTGTCATATCACTTATGGCTTAATTATTTTTTATCAGGATGTGAGTGCGCTTGTCGCATTAATTATTTAACTATTTAGAGTATTTTTTTTGTGTGATGTGTTTATGATAACACAAGTAAGTGATAATCATAGATGTCCACAATCCGCTTTTGTTGGTGTAACTCAAGTAACTAACTACGTAAACTGGTTTTGGAGATCAATTTTAGCACAATTTAAATTATTGCGTGAAAACGATACTAGATTGGATCTCAGACTGTGTTGTACACAATTATCTGGAATAAATAAATAATTATTATAGTGTATATATAAAGTTAGGATGTCAATCCTATAATATAGTAATAGAAAGCAGGACCGGATTAACCAAGTCGGGGCCCTTAGGCAATGCGATCCTTGGGCCCCCTTTTTACCCGTTTGAAGACTATTAGCTCTTTGTAAGTCGATGAAGGGTTGCGAGTAAAAGCATCAGTAGTGCTATCTGACCTATGCTTCGTCTCCGTGCTCTATTCTCGGAATACAGTATACAGTATAGGAAAACAAATAATACATATTGTCTTTCATAATACAAATTTTCCAATTATAATTTCAAAACAATTTCAAGTTCTTTTCTACGCGCTCGGAGCCCCCAACAGATGCGGGGCCCCTAGGCAGTTGACTACTTCGCCTAATGGTTAATCCGGCCTTGCTAGAAAGTAAGTTGTGGAGCTCTTCAGTTACTTATAGGCAACTACCAGAGTATAAGCTATATGATTCGAATTAACGAGCCCTGCAAATTTAGTTTGGTAACAGTGATTTGAAGAGTGGCCTCGTTTCCTTAATTTTTCATGCAGTTTACAGGTAGTTATTAACACGCTTTTATTAGCTTCACCTGTATGTTTGTTTGTATGTAACCGACTCCTTTGGGCGTAATTTTGACTGACTTTAAACGGTCAGAATTCGTTTAAGCTTTGTAGATATATCGAGGACCGATGACAATACACTAATATAAAAAAAAAATGAAAAAAATTATAGTTTAAAAAAAATAATATAGTTTTAAAAAACTAAAAAACACGCTTTCTATAGAAAACCAAACTAAAAAATAGAAAATAAATTTGAAAAAAAGCGTTGGGTGCCTGTTGTCAATAGTAAAAAGCACCGCAATTTTTTTTAAAGACTAAATGCTAAGAGTAACTGCTTACAAAATAATATAAGAATAGTAACTGACTAATTTTATAAGAGATATCTAAATATAAACACAGTAGTTTTTCTTTAATAACGTGAATGTAACTGTGCTATCACTTCGAAACAGTCCTTTTTTCTGGATTAAAGGTATTGTATATCATTTTTTGTACCCTTGACAATGTTTATGTAAATTTCACGATGGTATGTAATAACTAATAACTATCCGTGTGGTGATAGATTGTGACTACTTAGTGCCCCACTCTTATTCATCCCGTGGGAGTAGTAAGAGCGGACTAAGGGGGTAAACTACGCAGAACAACATCACTGCAAAGAGAAGGAAAACTTGATACAAACAATGAACCAATCCGTCTGGCCAGCGTGGTGTAGGAGAACAAAACTGTCTTTCTAAGGTGAGGCCTATGTCCAGCTGTGGACTATTAAATGCTGTTGACGATTGATGAAGTAATAAGGAGCGAAATCGTAAGAAACAAATTATGTGGAAAACTACTTAGAAGTAGAATAAGTATCAATGAATTTACCTAAAATTATGTCTCCTGCAGGCCAATGTTTGCAACAACATTTGGCACATACCTCGTGATTTAACGACTGTATTTGACACGTTGTTTGACCGTTAAACATCTTCTAGACAGCCATCAATAATCTAAACAATATAAATGTCTGCAGACAGCCTTCTAAAGCCATCAAACACAATAAATTGCCAAGCAATTAACTTAAGCCTACTTTGTATTGTTTAACTTCACGCCTCCATGTGAATATACCGAAACACATGTATACAAATGTGTGTTATACTATAATTATGCTACCTATCGAGAAAATTGGTTAAAACCATGTTTGTATTAGATACATTGTAGTTACACAATTCATCGATTTAGTTACGGCAAGGTCGGGTCCAGTATGTTGCCCTGAGGCACTCCGGAGTGTACTAGAATTTTAGCTATATTTCATTTTGGTGATTGCTTAAATGTTTAATTTTTTCAACAGATTACTATACATTGCACATAAACTTTGTCAAAGGTATACATATCAATTCGCGTTGTAGCATTGATTAGATTTTTATGTTGTTGTACCATTGACTCGGAGAAGTTGAAGAAGTCGGGTTATTTGGAATCTAAAACAACGCGTCTTTTGACACGTTTCATTGTATAAAGTTCTGTGACACGAAACGTTTTGAGCAGGTAACTCTCGCTCCTAACTTTCTCATCTCCAAAGAGTTTGAAGTCGATCGCTGATCTAACAGATTTCTACATCTTTCCATCTCTCTTAAGGCACCAGCTTCCACTACCATTGACATTCAATTGAATCCTCACGTAGCTGCAAAGCAGTAAAGGACCTATATTTATAATCGGTCAGCCATCTCTGGATTCCCGTAGCAAAACACTAAACACTGCTTGGTACAGATACGTTTGCAAATATTCCTTACTTATTTTGTTCCCAGACCACTATGTAAGATATTAAAAGCTTCAGCATGGTCAAGTGTTTCCAACCTCGCATCTGGTAATCTCAGAGCACACAGTTAGGTTACTAAGTAAAACAAAGATAAAAGTGACGTAAGTGTTCGTAGCATGTGGTCATTGGAACTCTTTGAAGGTCAAACCTGTATAAAAGGTTTGCTAGTAAGGACACCCGTGTGTTTTGTAGATTGTGGCATACGACCGTGTTACGTAAATTAGGTTTCTATCTCTCGTAATAAGACAACGTGTCGATCTGGATTGTTTTATACGGTTTAAAGAAAATAACACGATTGCTCATATGATACTTTCATTATTTCAGCCGTAGGAAGTCGGCTGCTGAACATGAGCCCCATGAACGGACTTGTATCTACCGTCAACCTGCAGTCTTTATAAACTGATCTGTCCTACGATTGGCTGGCCTTACATCTTTAAGCTACCAGACCATGGTTATAAGCTGACTGTTTCAAGTTGTAATTGTAATAGAATTAACTTAAAGAAGTAAATGACTAATATTTGTCGAACGTGTACAAAAAAATATGATCTTCCTCTCTGCTCTGTGTTCTAATTTTCTAACTTAATTTACTCGTTCTATTATAAAACTATTTTAAGTTGGTTTTTATCATAAACAGACTTTAATAGTCCACTGCTGGACATAGGTCTGTCTTTGGAAGGGAGGTTTTGGCCTACTATACCACGCTGGCCAGACGGGTTGATATATGGTTCGTATCAAGTTTTCCTTCTCTTTGCAATGCTGTTGTTCTGCAGAGTTAGCTCCCTTAGTCGCCTCTTACGACACCCACGTCATGACTAGTGGTGGTGACACTCTGTATTCTTAATCGGTCACCATGGGCGTTAGTTAGTAGTAGACGGAATTAAGTTTTAACTTGCAGCTTACAAAGTTAGGATGAAGATGTAGAAAGCTTTAATTTATTTTAGTGTACAGTTTGTTAAACCTCGACGGGGACAACACACGTACAAATAACTTAACTTTAATATTTTATTTCCAATTTGCTTCACGAAATTCAACAAGTTTCGACACATTATTTATTGAAGGAACACTTTATCTAAATAGATTTATTTCCTTTGTTTAAAATGATAATTAATGTATTGGGTGCCAAAGAACTTAATATTGTTTACATGAACTTTTGAGAGTACTTTCAAGTTTTTCCTTGTTAAATATTTAACAGCTTTTGGCTGCTAAACTTGAATAAACATCCTATATAGTTGTTGACTCTATGTTTGACGGCAATCCTGCTTAGGAAGATATCCCGTGACATGGGGGACCCCACAAATATACATGAAACGGGCACAAAGAACACCCAGACTCAAAACAACAATTTGTGGATCACACAAAGTGTCATCCCATGAGGGGTTTGAACCCACAACAATCGGCGTAGTAGAAAGTGGCGTGGCGACCGCTTAAACCACTACGCCATCCGTGCAGTCATATGGAACAAAGGAGGAAGATAAATTAGGTTAAAGAACGCAGACAGGGCTGGAGGATAAAACAAATCTCAGCACATGCAAACGGACCTCAGAGCTCAGAACGAGTCACCTGACGCTAAGTGACTAACTTCGCTAATGGACACCTTCAACTCAAAAGAGACAAGTGCATTGCAACCCATTGTGTCTTCTGTGAGGTTCTGATATAACTCCAGTCGAGTCTGCCCATTTATCCGGCTCTTCCACGGTGACTGGAAGGTGTAGATTCAAGAAGTCGCGGTCGAATACCATACAGCAGGGCTAGCAACTGGCCTAATCATTTATTTAAGAAGCTAGTACTAGTAGTTTAAACTTAACATTGCATTAATCGTTATAGACACTACATGCATACATTTCCATTAAAGGAAAATTGAACTCTATCACCACGGTCGTTGTGACTCTTGTTTAAAGAACAGCAGATACAACACCTATATGAGTCCCTATTTATGCCTACTGACAAATTCGGGTACCGAACACCAAAATCAAACATTACACCAAAAGTGACGCCTACGCGCTCCGAATCGAGACTGGTCACAGCTGCCCACTAAAACGGTAGTCGTGTATCGGCGAGAAAATCAAAGGCGAGCAATCAATCTCTTGTCAAACTAATAATGAGTATAATATGGACGTTGTGTACCAGTAATTGTTGGCTATCAACTATAACGTAACATAACACAATGATGTTAAAACTATATGCGGTGTTACTCATGATTTGTTTGAACACAGTTTTTTGACGGTTTTGACCAGTTTATTTTGTCTTCTTTACAAAGTCTCTTTACACGTATTCTGTTTATTTGCTGACTCCTGTTAAACCACGCAATTAATTTCTTTTGACGTGAGTTTAGTCATAAATTAGAAAGAAAATTCAAGGAACCTTTATACATATAATAAAAGTGAATTAAGTTTTATGTAAGTTATAAAAAAAAATGTAATAAGTTGCCACATGCTATCAAAAAAGATGATGATTGAAAATATCATTAACAAAAAAATATAAGGTGTATTTAGGTATACCAACCCGTCTGGACAGCGTGGTATAGTAGGCCAAAACCTCCTTTCTAAGGAGAGGCCTATGTCCAGCAGTGGACTATTAAAGGCTGTTAAAAATGCTACTACTCAATTAAAGAATACTTAGAATGTAAATAAACTGCGGACAGTAGGTGCATGTAGAATATGTTAGCAAATTGAATTAGTTATAAGCAACTGATTATACACATAAATTGCAAATAAAATATAAATATGAATGACCAGACTAGACAATATATGTTAATTGTTGAGCCCACATCATAGCAATGCTTAAAAAAGGCACTAATCAGTAAGTATTTATTTATTTGTAACAC
Organism: Arctia plantaginis; assembly: GCA_902825455.1. Lineage (NCBI taxonomy): Eukaryota > Metazoa > Arthropoda > Insecta > Lepidoptera > Erebidae > Arctia > Arctia plantaginis. The sequence continues at coordinate 1,076,741 of CADEBD010000857.1, read as the reverse complement.
CTGAATTCATGTACAGATGTAATAAATACACATTGAAAAAACATTTTGGTTACGGTACAGGGGGTCAAACGAGTAGACCGGTTACCTGATGTTAAGTGGCACCCATGGACATCTAGAACACAAGAGTCATTAGTGCGTTGTCGTTCTTTAGCTCTCCTCCTCAGAATCAGAGAAAAGGTGAGTTAAACCATAAATATATTTTGCAACCAAATCGCCAAAAAGTTGCGACGTGTTTTAAAGGTTTTCTAGTACTGAGTAACTTGTGTGATCTTTGATTACCGATGTTTGTTATTAATAGTTTTTGACATGTTAGCACAAGTTAAAAGGAGGAAGGACTGTCTGCGGTATTTCCAGACCGATACGACCTTCAAATCTTCAAGAAAAGAGCGTACTATTTCCTCAAAAGCCAGCAACGCGCTTGTGACACCTGCGGTAGTCCCTTTCTATCAGGTGACACGTCTGCTCGTTTGCCCTACTCTTCTATAAAAAAAAGGACAACAAATACACAATAGATATAACACAGACAGGACTAAGAAGGCATAAGAAGGGTAAAAGAAGGCATACACGCTCAGATGTAGTTTGATTGGAGTCCGGCCGATCCTCGTTTAGACGGTGTGGCTATTACAGTATAGCTTTATCAACGTGAAAATTCCTATTCAATACTTTAGAATTAAATCTTTTTAGTTTAAATATTTTAATATAATTGAAAACGATTATGAATCTGTAAAAAATATTTCTCTTCTTTCTATAGTCTCTGGGAAGAAATATTTCTAGTCATGCATTAAATATAATATATATGAATTTATTTAACTTTAAAAACTTTAAACTTTAAAAACTTTTTTTCTAAAAATATGCATTAGGAATATATGCAGTGTCGCGGAGGACTTTACAAACATAGATGAAACGGACACAAAGGGCACCCAGACTCAGAACAACAATTTGTGGGGATAGAAACCACTACGCCATCCGCGCAGAATATGTTTGAAGATTACCGTTGAAGAGCCATGCTACGGCATAAATGGGCCGGCTCTAATGACCTCACAGAAATCGGTATTAAGCAATAAATTTGTAGTTTTTCACCGAATGAGTGAGGTTAGGTTAGGTTAGGTTCGGGGGGGGGAGAGGGGGGGGGGATCGACGACCTTTTCTCTTGACTCGTAGGCGACTTGTACTTGCACTTACCATCAGGTGGCCCATCTGCTAGTTCCCCCCTATAGTAGTTTTTTGTTTGAGGGGGGGCCCTCAAACAAAAAAAAAATATATCAGGCCTTTATGCATGTATCTATTTCTGGTCATTTCTTATATTTATTATTTCAAGAAAAAGTTAACTGCAAGAAAACAAGGGTCACAGAACTAAATACAATAATAATAAAATATAATAATAAATTGTACATGTCAGAACATTTCACTGTAAAGTTAATATTATGTTTTTTATTTACTATAAATAGATATTAGGGATTAGAAAGAAGGTAAGTGGACAAAACAAAACCTTTGAAATATATGTAATCAAAAATCATTACTGTACTAGATTACCTTTGAATAAATATCAAGTAGTACTCGCACCAACATAGAAATACTAAACAAATAATTAATAAAACGTGTCCTCGTAAACACAATTAAACTAATGAAGAATGCATCGTTCATTAAGGTGGTGGGACAAATGAATTTATTGGTGTATGTTAATGAGGGCCATTGAATTAACAGTGGGATAGCAGAGCATCACAGAGAACTGGCGCCGGGAGAACATGCTACATTAAATCTATTTCTATATACCTATATTCTAAATCTATGAATAATTTTAACATGTTGCACAGCAATATGGTAACTTGTTAAATTATTATTAAACAAATATACAATTATAAATGATAATTTCTCGTGTTATCAATCATGTGTGATTCAAAATAGTAGCAAAGCGATTGACAGCTTTATCGGCACTCTAAGTGAGTCACATGCCCATAAAAGCGTCGTGAAACTGTGTGTACTTGGAAACTGAATCGTAACATATTTCAAGTTTATTTATCGATTACGAAACAATAAAGTGTACAAATGATAATAGTTATAAGTAAAGCAACACACATTGGTAAAGACAACACTAACAGCGTAACGGAAGCACCATAGATCTAAGTGGTTCGGTAAACGTGCGCGTGCGGCTGTAGGGGCCGATGATAAAGCTCGCAATTTTAGTTGTCAGTTGGGAGCGCGCCGCGAAGCGAGACGGTTCTCCTTTTCGGTTGGCGCAGGGGTTCGTGCGCGTTTATCATCCATCCGGTCGTATCATCATCTACAAACGAACACTGCTCTTGCTCATCACCAATTGTATTCTGGTGTCCCTCCATCGAGGAATCCAGTGGCATGGTAATTTGTGATAATAATTCCATCAGGATAATGTTGATTTAATTTTGTTACGGACGGATCCTGGGTGTTTGCCGCCTATTGTCTCTTGAGTAGAGATTGGTATTGTATTACGTAATGTGTATTAAAAAATATTCTATTTTTAAGATTTGTTTATGTGGACACAATATATACTGTATTTCAGATTTCCTACTTTAAGTCATAGTTTTTATTATTTATTATTTTTTGGGTAACATAAATATTTATTTATAAAATTTATTTTACGAGATATGACATGAAGATATTTTCCGAAAATACTGTGTTGGGAAAATATATATCGATTCCATTTTTTCGTAAACTTAAGTTATTGACTTTTCGCGATTGCTTTGATCTCTGGACCATCATTTTGAAAGGATGAACGGCATTATGCCTACTTCCTCAATAAATAGGGCCAGGGTTAAACGTTGGTCAGCGATGAGTCCCTTATCAGAGTAGGAACCGCACGAAGGCTAGCTGATTTGCGCAATCGTGTCGAACCATATCACGTCCGTCGCTAAATTCACTTGTGTGGAAATATTGCTCTTCATTTAATATTATAATATTTATTTGCATCCCACTTTTGTTTTATGTCAAGTATAACACGACGCTTTGGACGCCATTTTCATAGATTACTTAGATTATTTTCGCATAGATTTCAGATCATGCTTCATGAAAAGCTCATATCGTTTTATGTAAAAACTCTTTGAATATCTTTTACCCTTTTTATACTTACATACATCAAACTCAGAGTTAAAATATTAGATTTAAAAGCCTTACTATGTATTGTCACTTACCAACATTTACTTATAATGCACCTACTGAAGGCACGACGAAATAATATACTTGTATTAATACATAAATACATAAAAGTTGACATCCATTGCCTGTGTGGTGACGGATTAAGAATACGGAGTATCACCACCCCAATTCATCCCGTGGGTGGTGTCAAAAGAGCCGACTAAGGAACCAAATCACGCAGGACAACAGCATTGCAAACAGAAGGAAAAACTTGACACAAACCCTATACCAACCCGTCTGGCCAGCGTGGTATAGTAGGCCCAAACCTCCTTTTAAAGGAGAGGCCTATGTAAAGCAGTGGACTATTAAAGGCTGTTGATTTGATGATGATGATTGCCTGTGTGAGAACAGCTAAACTTATTGATGTTAAGTATCTGTTTAACATTTTAATCCAAGTGAATCAACTATGGTGCTTTCTGATATTTAGCAAATGCGTTATTCGTTTTTAATACGATGACGAATGGCGAATGGCGTAGTGGTTTGTGTAACGGACTGCTATTCCAAAAGTCGCGGGTTCGATTCCCGCTCAAGTCAAACATTTGTGTGCGTGAACATGGTCTGGGTGTTTCTATGTATAATAAGTATGTATTTACAAAAAAAAATTATATATGTATTTATATCAGTTGTCTAGTAAAGAAAAAAATAAATGCAACATGTCATTTGAATACTACGCGATAGTGGTATTAATTAACCGTAATATGATGTCAGATTCCTAAGCTCAGGTGTGCCTAATCATTTACATCTAAATTCTAATCCTCTTGCTCGGAGGTGTTTCAACTGTAATAATTTGCATAGCATGTACGTAGGCTTTGGGACCGGTCGGCATTGGCCCTACATTTAGCGGCTGATTCCCTATTGTGTTGGTGCTTTTACGGCTCGTCGTTATGAATTACAACCAGTAGTTATCTATCACTGTGAACGACGATGTCACCAGCGATAAATGTTACGAGTCGAGCGCTAGATTTATGCCTAATTGCTGTATCTACTATTGCAGATATAGGCACGGTTACGGCTTCAGTAAATATTACTTTAATGTTAAACATATTTATGGTATATTTTCTACCCAACTGGTTTATGTACTAAGAATATTGACTGCACGGATTTTGTAGTGGTTTAAGCGGTCGCCACGCCGCTTCTTACTACGTCGAGTGTTGTGGGTTCAAACCCCACATGGGACGACACTTTGTGTGATCCACAAATTGTTGTTCTGAGTCTGGGTGTTGTTTGTGTCCGTTTCATGTATGTTTGTAAAGTCCCCCGCGACACAGGATATATTCCTAATGCGGGAGTTGTCTATTTTAAATAAGTAAGTAAGTAAAGATTAACCTTGTTTTTTTTTGGGATATGTCTAAGTTTTCAGACAATCAGACGGAGTGCATGTTAAGTAATAAATAATAAATAATTCATTAATCATTTCATTAATTCATTTATCATTTAATTCATCAATTAAAGAACTCACTCGACTAATATTGCACAATGCCAACCCTATGGGCTTCTATCTCATGCAGTTCTTTTCTCCAACACAAATGCAACACTCTCCTAATAGTAATCAGTTTAACAATCTTCTGTACAGCTGTTGTACTGTTACCTCAATAGCTCTTATAAATTTAGCTCAAATATTCTCCAGTAGTTTATAATAGTACGAAAATTTTATTTTATCATCATATTTCTTTTACCAATTCTATTTGGTGTTTTTAATATTTGATTAATACTTGGTGAAATTTATTAAGAGACACACAATTACTGATAGACTTATACTAGACAGACATTTCTTGAACTACAAATGTCTTTAAGGTCAAAACTTTTGATGACAGTCTTATTGAGTTTAACCTACATTTGCACAAAGAGTGGTGGCTCCGTGAGCATTGTCTGCGCAGCTGGCTGCAAGTTCCTTTGACACCAATTAAACATATGTTTGTTTTGTGTATTTTTGAGGATACTATATGTTTATATGTAGTTAGTGGTCTGATTTAAAAATAACAAACATACATACAATCACGTTTTTAGCCCCCGGAGGTATAGACAGAGACGTGTTAAACGCCCACACTTGGCTGTCAACTATAAATTTTAATTCCACTAATGTAATATTGCGATCATCGGGCACATATATTTTTAAATAAAAATATCATATATTTTAAAATGCGTTTGTTATATAGATAATACCTTAAACTTAATACGGATCGTACGTATCACTAGCCCTATTCATCCCGTAGGTGTCCATACCAAACTACGCAAGACAACAGCATTGCAAAGAGAAGGCAAACTTGACACAAACTTACCTAACATACCCTTTTTTTTTTTTTTTTTTTTTTTCCGTGCGGAAATCCCCTCGGATACCACCTGTCGGTGGCATGTCGGACTCGAACCGACTAAAACCGTACGCCTTCGCCGGGTACTAATAGCCGGGGAACCAGGTATACCCTAGAAAGGAAGGCCCTGGTGCCCCGACATACCTCGGGTCATCTACAGACGAGTAGACGACCCCCGCCCCGTGTGGGAACCCCATGTTCCCTGTGCTCCCTGGAAGCGAGCGCGCTTCGCAACGCGCTCGCCGCCACCCCGGCCTGCTTCTGCTAGGGTGACAGATGGCCTCACCTGTCACCCCCAGGCCTGCGCTTATGGAGGACGAAGGTCGTTCTGCGACCTCCGGCGCCTGAGTCGCCTGCACTGCCTGGCCCGTGCCCGGGCCTGGCGGGCCGGGAGAGTTCTAAACCTCTCCCGGTCCCGCTCCGCCGTCTCCTTCGCGAGCATAACTTGCTCGCAGAAGGAGACGGCAGAGTTCCACGCACTCTCGCTCCGCACGATAGCCGCAATCAGGCTATCGAGCGAGAGAACTCCCACTCCGATGGCCGCCACGAGGTCTCGCCTCTGCTCAACCCACGCCGGGCACTCTGCCAGCGTGTGGAGAGCCGTGTCCACGGTCTGGCCATCGCAGTGGTGGCACTCAGGCGTTGGCTCCTTGCGGATCAGACACAGGTGATCTCCGAAACATCCCTTCCCAGTGATCACCTGCGTCAATCGGTATGAGAGGGTCCCGTGACGCCTCTCGAGCCAATCCTCCATAACGGGTCTTACCGCCGCAATGACGGCGTGCCCGTACCTAACATACCCTGCATAGTGTTTTTGACCAACGTGGTAAAATAGGACAAAACCTCCTTTCTAAAGACAGGCAAATGTAAAGAAGTAGACTATTAAAGGCTGTTGAAGAACTTAAACCTAACTTAATGACTTAGCAGTCTGAAATAATAGTACTGGCTACGTCTGGTTCGGTCCTAGACTGCCGTGCGTGAGGAGATTATGATTATTATTTTTTAATAATTATTTCCTCTCTTAATTGCAAACTACCAGTCTATTATCATTGGTTACGGGATTGTGCTTTGTAAATTGAAAAAGTAAAGAGAATAATGAAATAAAAACTTAGAGTACATATCATATATGTACTCTAAGTTTTTATTTTATTATTCTTATTCGTTCATCTTTAGAACAGCATTCATAACAGTCAGTTTACACAGCGCATTCCGATCTTAAACAGATACTTAGCTTTTGTCTATATTAAGTAAATAAAGTATAAAAAGGCTATATTACAGTATCATACATATTTTTAAATGGTGACTCATTTTTTACAACTTTAATGAAAATACAGTGAATGTACGTTTTATTAAATTTTCTTTCGTTTCAAATACGTTTTTAGGAGACACACATTGTAAGAAATTAACACTACAAATTAAAATCCTAAAGAGAGATATAGAAATACAATTGATATTCAAACTAAGCAGAGTTTTATGGGTTATGGGTTTTAGTGAGAGAGGGTTATGGGTTTTAGAGAGCATTATGGGTTGTAGGACAAACAAGATTTTAGTTTTTTAAACCTACATATTAAACATAGATACATTCAAACCATTAATTGCATTTTAACATAAAAAAATATAATATTCTCTAAAATAGTCAAAAATTATTACATTTATTCTGCATTCCAAATTTTTATAAATCGATCTAGAGGAAACGTTTTGATGTTTAATCGGTTTTGGTCAAACACAAAAAACACCTAGACTTAGAACAACAATTTGTGGATCACACAAAGTGTCGTCCCATGTGGGGACCGGACCCCCAAAACCCTGCGTAGTAATAAGCGGCGTTGCGACCTCTTAAACCACTACGCCATTCGTGCAGTCATATATATGAAAAGTTGATTTGCGTACGCTTCAAAAACTTGAAAAGTTCTGTACTGATTAAGCTCAAATTTAAACACGATTCATAAATGGTTTTATCTTTCATTTGCAACCACAATCTCAATTGTATATTAAATGTTTTGTTAAGTACCTAATCTTCATGTTCAGCTTATCAGCATTTTCAAATTAAGGATACAGTAAGGATACAATAATTAGTGTCCGACCGAAACAGGTTTTTCAGCCGAACCGAAATCTAACTTTCGGCCCTTGTTTCAGTTTCGGCTGAAACCGAAACTCAATCTGTCATTTTAAAATTATATTGTATACTGAAATCTATTATATTTTTTAGCCCTTTATCTTCTTATACCTATATACTCCCTAAAACCACTGTAACAAGGTATAGAATGCCGGAATGACATCACGGCCTCACATAAACTCTGTGTTAACCAGATCTTTTGTTCACCGAGTGAGAGAGGTTACCGGAGCCAAACCCTCCCCTATCCCCTGATTCTGGTGGAAGGGACTGAAAGGGCGGCAATGCACTGGTGACTCTTAAGTTGCAGGTGGAGGGCGGCGGTACTCACTTACCAGCATTCGACCCGTCTGCTCACTTGCCCCATACACAATAAAAAAAAGATCGCCCTGATCGATCGAACTGAGCTAGAGCCGATGTCCACTAGTTAGCCGCGAAGTTAACCGAACGCGCCGCGACTGCGAACTTAAAAACTAAACACTTAAATCATTTAAATAGACGGCATGTTTGATGTAAAATTCGGGAAATGAAACACGTCGGAAGAGTTCGGCATCTGGTTTTCCTTTATTTACATAAACATACGTAGGAATTATGTGACTTTTCATTGGTTTGTTTTTCTATTATGATTTTTTTAGAGAATAATCTTGTTATTTGGTGTGTATTAGTTTTTCGCTAAACGTGGTTTTCTCTTCATAATGTTTTCAGGAAATTCTTACTTAGTTCTTTTTATTTTTTTATTTTGTTAGGGATATATTTTATTAGTCTGCCATTTAAAAATCCATTTATATATCTGTGCAGTGCTTCGCAAAATACTTACAAAATAATACATAAAAACTTTCTCAACATTTATTAAATTTCAATATCAAATAACTGCTGCTGGCTTTAATAAAATTAAATCAAACGTGCACGGCCTTAAGGAAAACCGTTGTTAAATACTTCTTTCGTATGTTTTCACGGAGTTAGTGAGGTTACCATAGAGTTTTGGAGTAAGGAGGGAGACATACAAAGGGCGGTAACGCGTGTCTCTTGAGTTACACGTATTTTTGGGCGCCGGTAGTCGCTCAACATTGGGTGACCCGATTCTCCCCTACACAAAAAAACGAAAAAAGAAAAAACTAGAGTAAAAATAATAACTAGTAAAATATGATTAAAAATTATTTCTTGTCCGTGTGGTGACGGATTAAGATTACAAATTGTCACCACCCCAATTTATCCCGCGGGTATCGTAAGAGCCGACTAAGGGAGCAAACTAAGCAGGACAACAGCACTGCAAAGAGAAGGAAAACTTGAAACAAACCCTATACCAACCCGTCTGGCCAGCGTGGTATAGTAGGCCAAAACCTACTTTCTTAGGAGAGGCCTATGTCCAGCAGTGGACTAGTATAGGCTGTTGATGAAGATGATGATGATTATTTCTTAAATTAACTAATCTAAGTAGTATTCACTCAAGTTGGTACTAATCCAGTAAGTTAAAGTAGCATTTGTTTGCACTATATATGTTTAGTTTGCAATAGATAATTACTGTTTTTAGATGGTCAGTATTGCCATAGTGTATCTTTCTTTGTGCCAGATCTAGATTTCTTTCACATTTGTAATAGCAGCAAGATAAGTCCCCGCAATTTGTTTTATAACTTTTATTTATCTCTACCAAACTTGGTGATTGATTATTCAGAAAAGGAAGCATTTCTGTTCAAGTACAATCATCTTGTAAACACGCACATTATATTATCGTATAGTTCAGACACATTTCACCCAGAGCGTGTACAGACTATCGCGTATTTGCGAGTGCATCGATGTACTCGTAAGTGGCTCTTTGATCGTGTAACATACACCGGCTGCATCTCTTCCTAGTTGACGTATGAATGCTCTCCTTATAACTGAAGTACCCTGATTTGTTACATGTATACACAGCCATGTTGCTACCAATAGTGCTGGAAGGAGGGCACTACCTATGCTTTTATAGATATGAGGAAGAAATATAGGCGTTTTTATTGGAACGAAGTTCCTTATCGCGCGTTGTGAAAGGGGGCTAGACGGAAAAAATTCATACGAAAATTTGGAACGACACTTTTAATATAAATTGACGTCTAACTGTTTATACCATACATTAAATTTGCTTTAACGTTCGCCAACGTCCATACTATGTTGAATATAAAGGTTCTCGTCCGATAACCGAAGTTAAGCAACATCGGGCGTGGTTAGTACTTGGATGGGTGACCGCCTGGGAATACCACGTGATGTTGGCTTTTTGCTCTTTATTTTCGTGTCATCTTGTCAGACATTCAGCGCCATCTATCGAATAGATAGGAAATCATTTCGCATAGATTTTACCAATGTATAAATTGTTTAATTGTCGTCTACTCGTCTGTAGATGACCCGAGGTATGTCGGGACACCAGGGACTTCCTTTCTAGGGTATACCTAGTTCCCCGGCTATTAGTACCCCAGACGGCGTGCGGTTTTAGTCAGTTCGAGTCCGACATGCCACCGACAGGTGGTATCCGAGGGGAAAAAAAAGGGGAATTTACCAACATTTATAAAACAGACACTAAGATTACCAGACTCCAGAACAACGATTTGTGGATCACACAAAATGTTGTGCTATGTGCGAAATGAACCCACAACACTCTGCGCAGTAGGCTCCGGCGAGGTGACCGCTTGGTGGCCTCCTTCTGCTCTTTTCACATCTTCATTTGAGATCGGCGTAATGTTTGGTGTAATCACTGCTAAAGATTTTGGCTAGATATTAAACGGTCGGCTGCTTGTTTGATGTCTACGCTCCATTCGAATCTAATCGCTTTCAGATAGGATTAAGATAAATGGCGGTAAGAAAAGCTAATAGCGTAAAGGAAAATGCAAGTTTCAGATGAGAAACATGATAGGACCGCAGTAGTGGGCAGTCGCGCACCCCTGTAATAATAATAATAACCTCACAAATCTCACACACGGCCCGGCTGATAAATATACTTATATATTTCAAAATACACACATGTTATAGATGATACCCATAGATGAGAACCCAGAAACAGAACAGATGATCGTACTCATCACACAATTATTTGTCCTAGGTGTGAGTCGAACCCAAGGCCTCTGGCTTAGCAGTCATTCACTGGCTACTAGAGCAACCGTCGGCTTTCCGAGGCTTTTAGATGTCCGTCCTGAAATTGGAACGGCTATACCAGGGTACAACTGACCTACATCTAACTGTGAACAGTTTATTCATTATATCCTCTGGGAATGTAGTCTTTGGTATAATGAACGTAATTAAATCCTGAATAGCTTACAGGTGATATCTGTGGCGGGGATCTTGTGTCAACTATGGTGAATTTCCGTGCGTTTGAGCGCTTCTGCCATATATTTTATAGAAATCGAATACACACTAGGACCCATTACATTTTGTGGCCGTGGTACTTCCCCGTTTAAAAGGGCGTATGCCTATTTTTACTTCATTTTATCTCTCGTTTTGTTAAGTTTATTATTATTTCCAACTCCTCGGGTTGCGGGTTCCAACACATTCTAATTTTTTCCTGGGACTTCCCCAGTGTCATAACTCGGTGTGTTCTCGGGTCACTGCTGTTGCTCCTGGTGTACAGGAGTTAGAATGGTGGGCGTGTGGGAGGGATTAGTTCCGTTGACCTACATTTACCAAAAAAATAAAATAAAAAGCATGTTATTCCTTACACAGCAAAGGATATCCTTAATCTCGATTTACCAGTAAACCCAACAAGGGATGCTTGCGTTGAAACAATCGATATTGGAGCCGTAAGGTGAAGCCGTACAGAGTAATCCACACACTCAAGTGAACATAATATTTTACGCTTTAAAAATATGTTACTGGGGTGTTTATCATATCTGCTAATCTCTATATTAAGTGTGGTGATTATAGCATTAAAAAATTAGGTCAGACATGTTTTAAGTTCGTATAAGGTTTTAACAGTTATTCTTTATTGAAAGTCTTAGTATATTGTAGGCTAAAACCTCCTTTCTAAGGAGAGGCCTATGTCCAGCAGTGGACTATCTAAGGCTGTTCATGATGATGATGAAAGTATATCATAATGCCGGGATGACAGTTTTTGACACATGCCGCCTTATTTGCCAGCGATTCGCGTAATTCGTTTTATTTGTCTTTAAAATACCTACGGATTACTATTGAATAATTTACGTCCTAGGTACGCAAATATAAGCGAAACTCAATTTCCTACTCCACATGTTTAAATTTGTAAAGGATTTTAACATTCTATTTCTAATTAATTATTTATTAACACTCGCCTAGTATGAACAGTATTAATATCTCACATATCTCACACACCCCCAGTTTGATCAAAAACTAGGCGTAGCCTGTACTATGGTAACCAGACTGCTGATAAGCATACTTATATATTTTTTAAGTACATATGAATGCGAATCACTTATGTTACCGGCGCCCAAATCCCCTCTCCCGCTGACTCGATCGGGAGGGACTAAAAGGGCGGCAACGCACTTTTGACTTTCGAGTTGCAGGTGTCCATGGGCGGCTGCAGTTGCTTACCATCAGGTGGCCCGCCTGCTCGTTGGCCCCTGTATACCATAAAAAAAAAGTGTTCTTAGTCCTTCCCTTGTCATGGTCTTCTAGCCTCATCTAAACAATAGCGTAAATCTGTGAAATTTTACATTAGTTTTCATTCATTATCATTGTAGAAAGATTTTACAGAAAAATGTGCTATATTTCAATTTGTTCAACACAATTGTTCTACTTTAAAACAGTTTGAGTTGAAAATATTGACGTCGAAATGTTTTGGTATGTGGGTTTTTGGTCTATATCACTTCGGCTTTGCATAATTATTGAATTCGATTGTTTTGACATGGGTTGAATGTTTAAAGACTATGGACGTTTATTTTTTCAGGTTCTGTATCAATGTATTAGTGAATAAATTGTAGTTACGACTCCAGTGTCCATACTACTACTTAATAATAATAATAATATTCTACCACATTCACACAACGCCATCTAGTCCCAAACTAAGCAGAGCTTGTACTATGGGTACTAGACAACTGATATAAATACATATATACTTTTTTTTGTAAATACATACATATTATACATAGAAACACCGAGACCAAATCAAACATTAAATGTTCATGCACACAAATGCTTGACTTGAGCGGGAATCGAACCCGCGACCTTTGAAATAGCAGTCCGTTACACAAACCACTACGCCATTCGGTCGTCAATTTGTTTATTTTTTTTATTTTTTTTACTTGTGACTTTAAATTCAATTTTGAATAAAAGGTGTTACATTAATTAGTGTATTAGTGTAAGGACATAACACTTGGAAGGAAAAATAGAGGTACTAACCTGGCATTTATGGTAACCTGACCTGAGGCCCAAGTGTGAGATTACTTCACATCAACTCGCTCTCGACAGCGAGCGCGTTCGACGTTGCGATTGGTGCTGATTTCAGTGCGGGCCAATCGCAGCCCCGAACGCGGTCACTGTGACGATCAAGTAAATGTTAAAAAAAACTCACACTTGGGCCTCTGGTCAAATGATCCTTCCTTTATGATAAAAGGGCGTCTCAAGTTCTTTTTTTAAAATCAATTATAATAGCACTTTGCGACAAATAGCCTGCGTACAATTCCGATGTATGGCTTTTTTTTTTAATTTTACATATATTTCGTTTTGTTCAATGTTACCTTTTATAAAAACGGTGAATCATAAGCCGAAAGTATTTGATAGTTAAATAATCAGTTGCTAATTTAAAAGAAAGAAAAATTGATTTGTCCCCAACTGATCGGCAAAGTACGGATATTTCATCTCACGACTTACGTAGAACTGCAATTACAACTTACGAAGTTATTATCTTACACAAATAATTAATCAGTGAAAGAAATGGCCTTGACCTAATTGTTTATCGCGCAGCCTTATTGAGTCAGTTTCGTCATTCCAATCGGTTCATCCTAATGTGACCCCGAGACCTTACTGAGATATAGACACGAAGATATAATATATTCTTCTTAAACAAAAATTGAATTGTTTATAAATAGAACGTCACGTAATGCTTGAGTTGTTCTAAATTACTTTTTAAAGTTTTGTTTTTTAATGTCGATGGGTTGTGCCAGTTTTCAGATTTGCGTTGCCGCCGACCTGTAAATTCAAATATAGAACATGGTATTGCAAGCAGAATGCATGTTTATATCGTTTTAGTCTGTTTAAACTTTTAATTTTCCTTTTTAAAACAAGAAAATAAAAGTAATAAATTAACTCCATAGCGAGTAACTCACGAAATCGGAATGTGAACACCTTAAATTAATTAGTCCACGCGTTCTAATTAAAATTAGTGTCACGCATTCTTAGGCCAATGGCAGTACGGCGTGTGTTCGGTGCCCGCGCGGTGTTTACCTGGGCAGATCCATCAACATGATGGATGTATAACGACATAGTTTTAACTTTTATTTTGCAATCTAATGAGGTTATTCTTATCGACTTGGTGTCAGGTTTTGTAATGTGATGTTCTTTTTTCATCTGATTATGATACGCTAGTGAAGTTTTACGTCGTAACTCACGTTGTATGCAGGTTTGGTTCAAGTAAATTAAAATATATGATATGTATTAGAGACTGCCTGTACTGTTATGCTTGCTTTTGTAGTTTTGGGCTGGATTAGATGTTTATAAATTGAATTAAACGACAGTAAATAGATCCCTAATAAGTAAGCTAAAGCATATATACGGATTTATTACTGGCATTTTGATTTCACTGATGTGTTTGTAATAGATATTCAAGATTAGAAACTATTTTTTAAATTTATTTTTAGGGTTCTGTTTGGAGTTTATAAGTAATTAATTTTAACAGGTAAGCTAATCACAATCTATAGGGTAGTTCCTGCTGACTTAGAACAGCCCTAAAACCCAACCAAAAGATTAAAACCCAACAATTTGTTGTTCCATCACAAAAAGAAAACTTGTAATTCTCGGTTCCTCCCTCCTTTCTAAGGAGAGGCCTATGTCCAGAAGTGGACTATTAAAGGCTGTTGATGTGATGATGTGATAATGAATTTGCGGTAAAAAATTATCTGTCACGTTCAACGCTGTACTGGAAAATGTTTTAAAAATACAGGAAAAATACTCGAAAATAGATTTAGAGATGGACGAGCCATTCGCACGAGTTACCAGATGGTGAGTGATTACCGCCCCCAATGAACACCTGCAAGTCAAGAGACACAAATGTCACACTTCAAGTGCCCCCCTCCCCAGAAAAAAAAGGAAGATTTCCCCCCGTATTAGCTCTATGGTAACCTCAATCACTCTGTAAAAAGCAACAAAACATTTACTTAACATCGGTTTTCTGTAAGGCCGTGGTATCACACCGGTCGAGCCGCCCATTATTTCAGCACTTATATTGCCGTTCGCTTTCCGAACCGAACCGAATCAAAAGGCCCAAACTGACATTTAGAGATGACAGCAGTATTCCATAATGGTTGAGCCCCCATATTCGATAAAAAAAGTACCACTTTCCTCTATTTTATTCACACCAAGCTTTTTTGTACATCAACCTAGCTCTAGAAATTTCTTAACATAGAGAATATTGGATTCCAATATTCTCTATGTTAAGTAACTGTGAACTTAAGAATTTTAATGAATGGTTTTAAAACACATATTAATCAAACCTTAAAGCAGTACTTTATATAATTCATTGCATATTGATTTGTGATGATATTTTAAGTATAAGCTTTTTAACATAAGCCCTTAAAAAGGTAGCCCTTTATAAAAAACATGCTGCGTGTTGTTGCCCCACGGCTAATTAGGTACCTCCATACACAGTTACACAAAGCCGTGGCGCGTAACTTCGTAACGAATCGAGATATTAGATTGATTATCGATTTAGAAATCCATCAGTCATCGGATTCAATGTCAAACATTTTGGCGCCTTGCTGTCTGCGTGCATGCGAGTTCGTCGACCCTACATTTTATAGTTTGGCGGGAAACCGTGTTACTTTTATGTCATTCTGAATTATTAATTTGTTAATAGTTGGGCATTAATATTATATATGTTAAGAGTTTGTCTTGTTTTGAGTTTAGTGGGTTTATAAAAAAAGTGGCCGTTATTCCTGGTTCTATGAGAAAATATATATTTGGTATATTCTATGTAGGTGCAGCGTATTGTACAAGTGGATGGCAATTTTTGATTAAAATATGGTGCTGTTACACGACAGAGGCCCTGCTCTAGAGGCCATCTCGAATCATAATCTTTCAAGCTACGGTTTCCCATACCGGACTTGTGGTATCCTTGCCTTAATTTGCCTTGCGATTTCTCGACTTAATATTCTTTTTTTAACTAATCAAAAATAACATACAATGTCTCGAATTAATGAAAAGTATAAAATTAGAGGCCCATCCTATCCTCTATTCTCAAACTACTTCCTTTTCCCCTTCACTGAGTAGAACCGTATTTGGATCTAATTTCTCGATCCCACGTACGGGCAAATTAGCAAACGAAAAGAGAGAATATGCTGATATGTTCTCAAGTTCTTTGGGCATGTTTCAAAATTACATGTGTTTTGTGTTTTTTTTAGGTGGGACTAACTTCGAGTTTGTACTCGATTTTAGAATTTTTTTAAATGAGGTGAACAACCAGCTCAACACAGAAATCGGTTCATAAATGACAAAGATAGGTAAATACAAAAAGAAAACAGTAAATTCAGAGCCTTTTGACTTTTTAAAGTTGATTCAGAGTTTGTTACTATTCTCCGCCTTTTTATTTTATTTGTACTGTTTAATTTACGAATCACCTTAATAACCATAATGAAACCATTCTGAATTATGGTGATATTTTGTTTTAATATCCTAAGCGATTCAATATCCTCGATACATAATTGATAATAGTACACGTGATTAAAAAAATACCACCGGCATTTTTGTCCCTGTCTAATGAAACCACGAGTCATGGAGTCTTTTTATATCAATTTATTACCAAATCTATGTATTGACTACAAAGCATTCCACAAATGTTACTAATAAATTATTTAATAAAATCAATTATCTAATGTTGCCGTTCTGTATACGGGTTTTAATTAATTATTATTGTTCTCCAACTGCTGGTATAATTATTTTAATTAATGGTCAGCACAGTACCGTCTGGAATGACCACCCTTTGTTGGGATATGCCGACTAAATGTATTCTTATAAAAGATCGAGTATATTTTTAATGTAATATGGTTTTGTACCACAATGATGCCGGATAAAGTTGAAGTTTTGACTCTGTATATGATTCTATAACTATAGCCATTGAACTTAGTATATTCGACAATGTGTAATACTCGTATATTATAAGTTCTTTAAGTTTAACGTTTGATCTGTGTGTCTGTCTGTGAGATTGTAGTACCTAAACGGATGAAACGAGATTTTTTTCGTTTGAAAGGTGAGTTATGATCTCTCAATTTATTATTATTGTACCCACATTAACAGACTTTAATAGTCCACTGCTGGACATAGGCCTCTTCTTAGAAAGGCGGAAACGCTGGCCGTTTGGAAGTTCTCTCAAGTTATTATTATTGTACCCACATGTTTCAAGTTGTAATTGTAATAGAATTAACGTACATTAATTCATTACTTCTTTGGTAACCAATATGGTATTTTCCACGTAATCCACCATTTTTTTCTTTGTTCTTCACTTCTAACTCAGAGCTAATCTTAGTGTTACATATAAAACTCAAGGTTGTTTTTAAGCCAAATAAAATAAAGAATATTCACAATATCCAGAATATATATTCTGTAGCCGCTTTTCTTCTCAGGCGGACTACTCACCGGCTGACCCAGTGGAGAGATCTATGAGATTACCTCAGGGCGCCTTCTAAGAGAAAAGAAGTGTGTGCGTGTGGGAAACCTACGGGACTCTTTAGAGGAAAACAACTTACACCTCAGTCATACATACATGTATATTTCAAAACAAAATTAAATTTACAATAAAAAAAAATCAGAGGGTATAAAAAAAAACCGCAGCGGAGCGCGTCAGAGCCGAGCTGATGGTGCTCGGTGCCTACCTCGTCGTCCCTCCAGGAGGTTACTTCCTCTTCCGCCCGAGTCGGCTATTTATATTGGATATGGATAAAAGTTTAACAAATTACAATTATAAGTTTAAGTACGTAACTCTTGGGTACGGCTGTCCGCTTGCGTCGTGAGCCGCGCAATCACCAGCTTTGCCAGAGGGTACCGAGAAACTTGAGTCTGTACCAGAAGGCCACAAAAGAGCAAGCACGCCGTCTAAGACTGACTGTCTTGACCCCGAAATCTGGGACCCTACGAATGGATTAGCACTCATATAATTAAACAGGTTCCAGAAACAAATAGGTTTAAGTAGAATTAAGAACATACTCACCACTTTAGTGTGGGTACTTTTGAACAGATAATATATTAAGAAAATCAAATCACACAGCAATCAAAACACTATATAAGATCGGAAGGCACGAGATAGCAGTGTCTCCCGTAACAGAAAGCCGGACTTATATATCTTCGGTTAACGAAGCTTCCAGAAAATAACCCCTCTTCAACATTTTACTTTGACATTTAACATCAGTGAACACAGAAGATCAAAACTGTAGTTATAAACTACCTTAGATAAGTTAAAAAACAATGCAACGCGGCTAATAGATGTAGCTTTTAACAAGACCAACAAATGTACAAAAAATAACTGTTACACCACCCCCTCCCTCAAAGTATTCCCTGCGTAGCATGCGCAGGGAATATCATCACCAGGGTCAACCCAAGAAATGCAAAATAAATTATATAGCTCGCGCTGACCACACTAATTGTGAGCAATATGAAATTCAAACAAAACAATAACTACCAAAAAAAACAAAGTCAAAAGGCCTTCACCCAATACTACAGAGGTGTTACCCTATTTACTTCCCGAATCACTGTATGGTTCTCACATAAGTGAACACCATAGAGTGAGCAGGTGTGTGGCAAAGAGAGACCGTGCGACGCGAAGTGTGCAATCTCACATACGAGTAGAGACGGAACTGACATAGGTAGGAGAAGGATCAGAAGGTTGCTTTTCACTATACTTCAAAATGTCCTTAATGTGATATACTCCCAGATCCTTACCATCCAAATCCGACAGTTCATAGACTAAAGGAGAGCGTTTGGCGGTGACAATGCATTTCATAAATTTAGGCGCTAACTTCGCCGTAAAGTTCTTAGCCTTGTTAGATAGATAGAATGTCCTCTTATAAACGATCTGTCCCACTTTCAATTCCACATGCCTTTTTCTGAGATTGTAGTATTTCTCGTTACGCCGGTGAGCAATATCTAAGTAATTCCTCACCTGGTCGTATATCCGATGTAGTTCCTTCAATCTCTCACCAAAGGACACTGGACTGTCAATGGAAACAGAATTGGGATGGGCAGGAATCTCTGTCTGTCTATAAAGAACTCCATCCCCTATGAATTCCCTACCGTGAACAAGAAAATAGGGACTGAAACGAGTGGCTTCGCTGACAGCAGTGTTTAGGGCACACTGGAGTTCCACGAGATTCTCGTCCCATTTCTTGTGATGTGACTTCACGTAGCAGGAAATTCCCTGAACCACGTTGCGTATAGCTCGCTCTGCCTGGTTGGTCTGCGCGTGATATCGAGGATTATAATAAATGTTAGGCACATTGTACTTAACCAACAAGTCCCTAAACGGTTTGCTAACAAACTGTGGGCCATTATCCATATAAATGGTTTTACAAACCCCGTGGATTAAGAAAACATTCTTTTCTATGAATCTCGCGACAGCAACGCCTGTTGCTATCCGTATAGGACACAACATGACATATTTACTGAAATAGTCCGAGACCACAATTAAATGAACGTTTCCCTTGCTGGAAGTAGGGAATGGACCCAGCAGGTCACACGAGATGGCCTCAAAAGGTCTAGACACCCGTTTCGGATTCCCCATTAGGCCGGGACGAGTAGTGTTCACAGGTTTGTACTGCTTACAAGTCTCACACTTGTCTACATATTCCTTGACACTCTCGTACATCTTAGGCCAGTAATAGTAGAGGGCCAAACGTTTATGGGTTTTCCAAACACCCCCATGGGCACTCATGACGTCGTCATGGTACTTGGTGAGCAGAGATAACCTGTCTTCCAGCGGCACCACCAGCTTCCACTCAAAATCAGAAGTCAGAGAGTATTTCTGTTTTGATAGCCTGTATAAACAGTTATTCCGTATATCAAAGTTGGGGAAGTGCTGAGGGTTCTTCTTCACCCTGTCTAGAGTGTGGAGGTACCAAGAGTCCCTAGTAACGCTGGTGCCAATTGTGTCAATCTGAATTCGAGACAGAGCATCGGGTACCACATGGTCTTTACCTTTTCGATGCTCTATATCGACGTCAAACTGGCTCAACCTCATGCTCCAGCGCGCCAGGCGACCTGTCGGATTCTTAAGTTTACGGAACCACAACAGCGAGGCGTGGTCCGTAACTACGGTGCATTTCTGGCCTTCCACGTACTGCCTGAACTGTTCCAGAGCAAAGATCACCGCTAGGAGTTCTCGCTCAGTGGTGCTGTAGTTGACTTCGTTTTTGTTAAGAGAACGACTACAATACGCGATAGGGTGTTCCACTCCCTCATGTGTCTGCGTGAGTACAGCAGCCACAGAGAAGGATGACGCGTCACTGAGAATCCTAAAAGGCAATGAGTAGTCAGGCATTTTCAAAATAGGAGCGGAGACCAAAGCGGCCTTCAACAGGTTGAAAGACTCTTCAGCCTCACGCGTCCACTCAAATGATACATTCTTAGAAGTTAATTTACATAAGGGTTTACTAATCTTAGAAAAATTGTTTACGAAACGCCTATACCACGCAGCCATGCCCAGAAATCTTTTCACCTCCTTAGCATTGGAAGGTGTAGGATAGTTGAGAATGACATCAACTTTACCTGGGTCTGTCCGCAGGCCATGCTTGTCAACATAGTACCCGAGGTATTTCAATTCGCTACGACAGAAATGCGATTTTTGCATGTTGATCGTGAGACCCGCATCCTTAAGGCGCTGATAGACTCTATGTAAGAGGTCCACATGCTCCTCAAAGGTGCTGGCCACAATGATTATGTCATCCTGAAATGCGAATACCCTATTGTCGAACTCGGGACCAAATAGGCGGTCCATGAGGCGTTGCATCGAAGCTGAAGCTCCGATGAGACCGAAACACATAACGTTGTACTGAAAGAGACCTCTTCTTGGGACAGTGAAGGCGGTCTTCTCGGCGGATTGAGGCGAGTCAAAAGGAATCTGCCAATACGCCGCACTTAAATCAATGGAAGTCACATACCTTGCATTATTGAGATGGTCTAAGATTTGGTTGATATACGGCAATGGATACGCATCGCTCTTAGATACAGAATTGAGCTTACGAGAGTCAAGGCACAATCTTAGGTCACCATTCGCTTTCTCCACCATCACCACTGGTGAGTTCCACGCGGACTGAGATGGGGTCACTACTCCCATCTCCAACATCCGGTCCAGTTCCTCTTCCAAGGCTTTCTGTTTCAGGGGAGAGAGCGGATAGTACCTTTGCTTGATTGGCTTACTGTCTCCTGTGTCTATGACATGATGCACCAGAGATGTTCGACCTAAACCAACCTTGTCCGTGTTGATCGTATCAAACTTCTCAATGATGCAGTTAATTACCCGCTTCTGATCGGCGGTCAAATTGTTGTAATCCTCTAGACCACTGTTAAGAGACAGAGCCTCCACAGGATTACAGTCGCTAAAGTTGGAAAGATTGATATTCTGAGAGATCAGTCTATTCCCCAATTGAAACTGTTGCCAGAAGTCTACACCAAATATCATGGCAGTAGTAATCTCTGGAACAACATAAAACTTAATAACTCTGACAGCAGAATTATATTCAATAGGCAAAGAAATACAGCCCAGACATGGCAAATATGAGCCGTCTGCTGTAGTTAGGTTAAAGTTAGGGCTGATGCTTTCAAGCTCAAACCCTAATTCAAAAAAAATGTGGTGCGCTCCCTTACCCAACACAGAGCAAGCTGCACCCGAATCAAGTAACCCTAGAACATTTAAGTTCAGGATCTTAACTACTAAATACGGTCTTATATCATTATCCCGTTTGGTAAACAGGACCCTATCAGAGTGATCATCAGACAGAGAAACTCGCTCCGACTCGACTGGTGATCTTTTAACAAGGCCCTGACTTACTCGTTTTTTGGCTTGGCATTGCATTTCGGACACTCAGGTGCTCTGACTCCCTTATGTCCACACCGGAAACACACCACATCCCTCGACTGTGTACAGCTGGAGGCAGGGTGACCGCCACCACCACAGCGGAAACACTTGTGTGCGCTCGAGGTCGAAGGACGGGCCACTGCTGAGACCTGTTGAGAAGTTTTTTGAACATATTTATTTTTCATATGGTGTAAATCCGAGGTGATCCCACACCTTTCGAAAGCTGGTTCCCGAAATGCCTCAGCCCTAGCACGCGCAAGTTCAAGGCGCTTCCCCAATTGCTTCAGATCAAATATAGATTTTACGTCATGAAGGGCCAATTCCTTCATGTAATCGGGCCTGATGTTGTGCATCAAAATGTCCAGTTGCTCCTCACTGGGCATCTTGCACGAGAGTCTAGAGAACATGGCCTGCATTGTAGAGATGTAGTTGCCCAATGTTTCTGATCGGGCCTGTGTACGCTGTCTGATTTCATTGCGGAGGCGATAATCATAGTCAGGAAGGTCGAAGGTTTCTTTCAGCTCCTCTATCATGCCCTCATATGAGGTGAAAGTCTCCTTGTTGGTGCGGTACCACGACAAGGCCGGACCGTCCAATAGGTCAGAGAAGGCTGTGAGGATCTTATCCTTGGTGACTTCCCGAGCACATCTGAGCTCCTCTAGTCTCTCAATGAAGACACGTACACAAGAAGAGCCATCATATTTTATATTAAAAGAATTTAAATTAACGGGTCTATCCCTTACTATTATATTTGAATTAGGGTCGGAACTGGATGCGTTGGGTCGCGTCGAGCGGTCCCCCCTTACCACAGGTGAGGTGTAACCTATGTGGTCGCGATGAGTAGGATCGGTCTCCTTCTCCGAAACCTCAGAGTCCGAGTCGGTATCTGATTCAGACACTGCCAAAACTTTGACTAAGCGGTCACGGATGCCTATTAGTTCTGGACAGTCTAAACCACACCTGGCTAACCTAGCGAGAAGATAATTAGCCCTCAATGCAACTCTAGTACGACAATTTTTATTCGAAACAAAGTCACCTGAAGAAAGGACCTGTTCCAGCTCAGAGATCTTAGGCTCGCAGACAGACAACTCAGAGGCGGCAACAGCAGGAACAGCGGCGATGGCCTTAATGCTGCCACGCCGGATAAGCCGCAAAGCAGTACGCAGTTCAACTCGCAAGCCGACAACCGTATCCTCCGGATTCGCTGAAATCCCCATGGCAGACAGTTCATTAATAAGTTCATCCTTTTTAAGGTAGTTAATGCACTTACGTAAATGTGCCATGGTGGTTTACAATTTAAATTCGATTATACAAAAATAATCCTAACAAGTTAACAAACCAGTAATGCAGACTTAATGTCTTTTACAGTTCAAAAAAATAAAAAATAATGATATTGAGTAGACTCCTTCACTATCAACAGAGTGTGAGAAGTTTAAAGTAAATTAATATTTAAAAAATATTATAACAAAATATTAAAACATCAAGTAATATCTCAAAGTAAAAAAATATTGCTACTGAGTATATTTCTTCACCATTAAGTGTGAGAAAGCTAAAGCAAACTAATACTTTTAACAAATATTATAATAAAATATTAAAATATCAAGTAATATTTCAAAGTAGAAACTGAGTATACTTCTTCACTATTAAGTGTGAGAAAGCTAAAGCACACTAATATTTTTAACAAATATTGTAATAAAATACTAAAATATCAAGTAATTTCTCAAAACTTGAGAAGCAAATTCAACTAAAGACAAAGATATTCTTGTTTCACAATTCAAGACAAAAGTTATATTATCTTTAGAACATTAACACAGTAATCCAATGAATTGACAAAGTTTAATTATCATAAAAGTTATTTCGACATAAATTTTAAGTAGGGTATGTATATCACAAAACTATTTTATTCTAATTTTAAGCCAAGAGGTTATATAAAAAATGGAGGGTACATAAAACTTTATAAGTTAAGTTTCATGTAAATTACACCAGTAGTACTGGGAAAAAAAACACACTGAATATACACGTATGCACAACTTCACGCTACGGACCTCAAAGGTACGAACAGAAGTAGCTAACTCAAAAAAAAAAAAGAAAAAAAATTTAGGCCAGAAAATGTTTCAAAACTTACCCGAAATATGTGCAGTTGGAATTTTGAGTTAATTTGGAATTTAGGTGTCTCACTGATTTTCCTTGCCTCAGGGATGATAGTACTATAGGCTGAAAATACAATGAGGGTAAAATTATTACATGCGTACTGCACCCGCACAACCAATTAACGTCCTGGGGAGTATCGGACGGAGGGAAGTGTCTCCTCCAAAGTGAATACCCTCAGGCACCCTCACACAGCACACACACAGAGGTTTGGATCACTGGCCAAACGTTGGTCGCCAATTTGTAGCCGCTTTTCTTCTCAGGCGGACTACTCACCGGCTGACCCAGTGGAGAGATCTATGAGATTACCTCAGGGCGCCTTCTAAGAGAAAAGAAGTGTGTGCGTGTGGGAAACCTACGGGACTCTTTAGAGGAAAACAACTTACACCTCAGTCATACATACATGTATATTTCAAAACAAAATTAAATTTACAATAAAAAAAAATCAGAGGGTATAAAAAAAAACCGCAGCGGAGCGCGTCAGAGCCGAGCTGATGGTGCTCGGTGCCTACCTCGTCGTCCCTCCAGGAGGTTACTTCCTCTTCCGCCCGAGTCGGCTATTTATATTGGATATGGATAAAAGTTTAACAAATTACAATTATAAGTTTAAGTACGTAACTCTTGGGTACGGCTGTCCGCTTGCGTCGTGAGCCGCGCAATCACCAGCTTTGCCAGAGGGTACCGAGAAACTTGAGTCTGTACCAGAAGGCCACAAAAGAGCAAGCACGCCGTCTAAGACTGACTGTCTTGACCCCGAAATCTGGGACCCTACGAATGGATTAGCACTCATATAATTAAACAGGTTCCAGAAACAAATAGGTTTAAGTAGAATTAAGAACATACTCACCACTTTAGTGTGGGTACTTTTGAACAGATAATATATTAAGAAAATCAAATCACACAGCAATCAAAACACTATATAAGATCGGAAGGCACGAGATAGCAGTGTCTCCCGTAACAGAAAGCCGGACTTATATATCTTCGGTTAACGAAGCTTCCAGAAAATAACCCCTCTTCAACATTTTACTTTGACATTTAACATCAGTGAACACAGAAGATCAAAACTGTAGTTATAAACTACCTTAGATAAGTTAAAAAACAATGCAACGCGGCTAATAGATGTAGCTTTTAACAAGACCAACAAATGTACAAAAAATAACTGTTACAATACATACTAGCTGACTCGAGAAACTTCGTCTGCGTCTTTTAAAAGGATTTAATTTTCCCCGTTTTTGCAGCATTCTTCATTGGTGCTCCGCTCCTATTGGTCTTAGCGTGATGATATATAGCCTATAGCCTTTCTCGATAAATGGCCTATCTAACACTGAAATAATTTTTCAAATCGGACCAGTAGTTCCTGAGATTAGCGCGTTCAAACAAACAAACTCTTCAGTTTTATAATATTAGTATAGATATAAGGGATTTAAAAGTGACATTGTATAGTAAAAAATGATTAGTGAGATATCAAGTAGAATGAGCACCAACAAACAATAATGTGCATTGGCAGGCGTTTCGTGCGTTTGTTTGTTGCATCGGATAGTTAGGAGCGGCGCGGCGGGGGCTCGCGTTAATAACCCTTCAATTGGGGGCACTCGCTCGACTCCTCGGAAACCGTCCACCTCACAGGCGGTAGCGGCTTCCTTGTAAAAAAAGCATTCTTTAACTTTGTAATGGATTTGAAATTTATATCCATAACTGAAAGGATATTTTGACTGGCATTTTGCTCAAGTGTCAGTCAGGATCAAGTGCTGATCTTGACTACTAAGCTTTTGGAAGAGAAGGAGAGATCTTGGGCTCGATTCCCACCCAGTACAAAATATTGTGTAATTACGATTTTTTATTCTGTGTGTTCTAAACGTGTTTATCTGCAGTCTACTTGCTATAGTACAGGCTCTCCCTACATATTACAGACGATTATATTAATGTAAGTACTTTCATTTTTTTTGTCTATGTTTTTTCAGACATTGTCCTTTACCTTAACTTTCTTCTATGGTTTTGTAGTAAGTTACAGATTAATGTATTTAGTCTATTACTGATACCATCATTGCATGTGTAAAAAATTATAGGTAACTAGCTGAGACCCGCGGTTTTACCCGCGTTTGTTGTTATAACGTTGGCGAAGCTAGTCTAAAACAAGTAGCCTAAGTTACTCCTTATGTCATCAGCTATCTGCCAGTGAAAGTCCCGTCGAAATCGGTCCAGCCGCTCCAGAGATTACCCGGAACAAACAAACAGACAGACAGACAAAAATTGTAAAAAATGTTATTTTGGCATATGTACCGTGTAAACATACGTATGCATTTAGTAAAAAGCGGTTATTTTAATATTACAAACAGACACTCCAATTTTATTTATTTGTATAGATTAAAACAAATTATTCGGGTAGCAAGGAGTGTTTATCCGTGTTTATGTTATAATATGATTTTATTCTATATGCAGTTCGTATTCTTTCAAGCATATTACATTACTGCCTCGACATTACTGACTGATTGCCTCGATGGTGCAGTGGTAGCGTATGCGACTGCTGTGCTGAGGTCCCGGGTTCGATTCTAACATTTGGTCTCAAATATTTGTATGATCTGCAAATATTTGTTTTGGAGTTTGGGTGTTTTCTATGTATAATATTTATGTATTTACAAAAAAAAAGTCTATCAGTCAATTTAGTTTTTCATACTACAAGCTCTGCTTAGTTTGAAACTAGATGGCGTTGTGTGTTCTGACACACAATGTCCCTAAATATTCTTACTATTAGTGTTCGGTACTATAACATAAATTCGGTACAGTCAAGTACACAGATTTACGAGCGCAGTAATATTAGTTCCCGCTTCCTCCCGTGGCATGCGCTCGCGCAAGCTAGAATATTGATCTAAGCGCGTGCCGACGTTTCCTCCCGCGGCGGCCGCGGCTGTGCCATCTTGACGCATCATCGTTGATCACGGTGTTTGTTGACCGTACATATTATTTGAGATGACACTTGACACTGATTGGGACGATGTGATTTCTAGGGAAGGACGAAGGTTGAAGTTAAAGGCATACGTATATAAAGACTTCGATTCATTTAATTAATCCCCTTCTTTAGGCGCGTTGGGCATTTTTGAACAACAAAGAAAATAATGTATTTTTTGAGATGGGAAAAAACCATTAAACTCGCGACACTGTTACCGTTACCGTTACCGACACCTCTGTATATGAGTATCTGTATATAATATTGGCCCCGTTTACACGAGAGTTGAGTTTGGAGCTGTTTTGGTTACTTTTCTCAAGAGATCATTACGACTTGCTCATCAACATCATCATATTCCTACCCTTTTACAAATTTATTTGCGGTCGCTGCAATGAGTTTTCTTTTTCCATTGCGAAATGTTTTTGTCTTCTCCTTTTATGGCCAGCCACCTCCCTGATCCCAACCCCCCACTTGTATGAATCTAATAGTTCTTTGTACATAGTATAAAGCGAGAGTTATTTCGGCATTCTACACACTGAGGGTTTTTTATTTTATTTATTTATTATTTAATTATTTTTGCACAAACAACAATTCATTGTACAATGGCCGAATTAATGCCACAGGCATTTTCTCTCAGCTTACTAGTAGTGGGGAAATTTTATATGTAACGAGATAATAATAATTAACGATATGGACAGAACCAGTGTGAAGATATACATACATACTGAGATACACAGGTTGCTCCTATTATCATTACGACTTTCACATAATAAGAAAATACTTAGCTAAGGGAAATATCGAAATACACTAACATTGTAATTTTTAGTACCGTATTTATTCTCTATTTGTGATATTTACAGTTAGCATTATAAAAATACAATACATAAAACATGAACATCTGACGGCCATTTACAAATATCCGCTGTTTTTGAATACACGTGTAGTATCAAAACAGGGAAGGAAGTCAATAAACAGAGACAAAATAACATGTTTTCGCCAAAATGTTCTCAAGCTTGGAAACTCTAGTATAATACCAATATGAGTCTAGGTCATGTTGAGATTAAATTTGATTTAAACAGTCTACTCACTATTGGTTTAGATTTTTTTAATACAATTAGTTATCCTCTAGAAGTCTAGACTACACAAACTGAATTTAATTACGTATTGTGTTAGGAATAGACAACTAGGTCGCTTTTTTTCCATTAGCCCAAATTCACAGGCAAATGAGTTGTTGATACAATACGAATCAACGATGGAATCGTTCGTCCATGTTTATTTAAACGGAATGATATTTCAAAGTTCGTTTTTAACTATTCAATATCAGAATATGTGAAGGAGATGAAAAGTATTTGTTTATTTAGGATACCGTTCATTTCACAGGAATCATTCGCTCTCCGTCCAGAAAAATGTAACGGTACCGGGGAATGGTAATCCTTGTGGTTTTATTTCTTAAGTATTAATAGGTTTTATGAGATTACTCTTATTATATCTGTGTAGTGACGGATTAAGAAGACGGAGTGTGGCCGGAGCCGACTAAGGGAGAAAACTAAACTAGTGCAAGGAAAACTTGACACAAACCCTATACTAACCCAGCGTGGTATAGTAGGCCAAAACCTCCTTTCTAATTAGAGGTCTATGCCTAGCAGTGGACTATTAAATGCTGTTGATGAAATTACTCAATAATTATGTAGCTTGTTATTCCCATGCCACCAACCAATATTTAGCAGTGTTACAGGATGGGACAAAACTGTTGTATCTAGTAACACTGTAACACGATGTGTCTTTTTACCCATTCTCCCATTCCAACCAGTAACACTGTTACTCGTTTGTGTATGTACTGGATTTAGTAACTTAAGAAATTAATTTTTATTTGTTGTTATTTTAGAATGTACGTGTATTCATATTTTTATTATAAGTGTACAGGTTTAAAGGTAGAGCGAGATTGACTCTCAAAGAAGGTGTCGGCCATAGCTGGCTGACACTCTCCCGTCATTACTAGTTAATATTAAAAACGCAAATGTTTTGTTACCTTTTCATACATTACCATTTAAGTCATCTTCTCATGTCATTTGGTCTACTACACCTAGATGATTCGATCCCGGTCGATTTTTATAATCCCGGGATTTCGGGATTATCTACAGTTAATCTCGGGATCCCGGGATAGTCCCGGGATTATATTGGCAATGGAAAGTGGTAACAAAAAGACAATAAAACATATCAAAATATTTTTTTTTGTTTATCATTTAGTTTTGTGAGGACATAGAATATTTAAGTTTTAAATCTCGCGGCGGTTAAATAAAATTATACTTTCTTCTTATAAAATAAAGTTTTCTTGTGTTCTTGTGTCTTCTTGTGTTTCGGTAAATAATTTATGACGTTAATATTATTTAACGGGAATTAACGCGATCTCTTATTTAGGGTATTACATACCTCTGGTTTGCCTGACGTTTCGTAAATAAGAGATCGCGTTAATTCCCGTTAAATAATATTAATTATCATGGAACGCGAAAGTTTAAAAGTTAATTTATGACGTTAACAATAAACTTCAAAAAATCAAATTCTTTAGACTTATTTAGATAAACTAAAAAAAAAACTATATGCTTAAGAGATCAATGTTTATAGATACCTACTCTACTATATTTTTAAATTAAATTGCCCAGAAAGTTTATAAATTACACACTTATACGCATAATCCAGAACCGGTTGTTAGTAAAAACAAATGAAATCAGATGTGTAGACAAGATGGCTGTCAAAACGTCAAATCAAGGCAAGTGCGTTTCTTTTTACGCACATTTTTATTGACTTATGTAAAAATGTATCAATCCCGAAAATCCCGGGATTAATTAAATTTGATCCCGAAAATTTCGGGACTAAAATATGACCGGGATCCCAGGATCCCGAGATCCGGGATCCCGGAATCGAATCCTCCACCTGTCATGCCCTATTTTCTATATAACTTGCTATCAACCAATATCGTGAGACACCCTATCAAATAATAATATTCTACCAAATTCACACAACGCCATCTAGTACCAAACTAAGCAAAGCTTGTACTTTGGCTACTAGACAACTGATATACATACATATATACTTTTTTTTGTAAATACATACTTATTATACATAGAAACACCCAGACCAAATCAAACATTAAATGTTCATCCACACAAAATGTTTGACTTGAGCGGGAATCGTACCCACGACCTTAGAAATAGCAGTCCGTTACACAAACCATTACGCCATTCGGTCGTCAAAAAGTACTATCAAAATTAGACTACCCTGTAGTAACTATAATTTTGTCTCGAG
Organism: Arctia plantaginis; assembly: GCA_902825455.1. Classification (NCBI taxonomy): domain Eukaryota; kingdom Metazoa; phylum Arthropoda; class Insecta; order Lepidoptera; family Erebidae; genus Arctia; species Arctia plantaginis. The sequence continues at coordinate 1,046,547 of CADEBD010000857.1, read as the reverse complement.
AAGCGTGTTCATTGTATCGTAGGTTAAACACCAAGTTTGGGTATTAGTAATTAAAAATCTCATCAAGGAAGTCTTTGGGAGAGTCTTGATCTCGAGATGATGATTATGGCAGTGATTTAATTACGAGCATGTGTTTAAAGAGAGAGTTTTACTCCCACGAGACCATTAATATTTATTATCGCCATAAAATACAATAAAGGAAATGTTTCTTATATTGGTGCCAGTATAATATGTTACCTATACATTATCATCTTAGTTTAAAGTTGAAAAGCAGAACCAGCCATACGCATTTTTTTAAACTTTTCAAGTGTGTTTAAATAAAATAATCTTTTTTCTAGTGTGATTCAAACAGGTCAAAGGACACACACTCAGGACAAAGCCAAAACCTATTTTGTTGAATGCAATGTTCACAAGTTTACTTCTTTAATACAAAATATATTCCCTTTACACACTTTCCTTGAGGATTTATCAATTTTGTAGAATTTCATAATATTCTTTTTTCAAATATATCTTAAAGAGGGTTGGTACCACAAAGATAAAATATATCAATTTAGTTAAAATGCAATAGTTAAAGAGTTGAATGGGCATGAGCAATCGGCAGGATTGACCGTGTACCGTGTAGTAAGGAAACGCGAAAGTGGGCGGCGGCATTTGAGTCTCGTGACTCACGATGAGACCAACTACGAACGGTTCCTGTATATCATACTGACAATGATACGTACCGAAACGAAAGGTGGACATTATGTCTTGGAATTCATAGGAATATATCCAATTTTATTGCTTATGGTACAATGGTGCGTCTTTAACTGAGCAAGGTATAATGGAAGAAAAGATGCATGTCTAAACAATTTATTCAGAAGAATCTAATTATATAGTGTCCGTGTGGTGACGGATTAAGAATACGGAATGTCACCACCCCTATTCATCCCGTGGGTGTCGTAAGAGCCGACTAAGGGAGCAAACTACGCAGGACGACAGCACTGCTAAGAGAAGGAAAACTTGAAACTAACCCTATACCAACCCGTTTGGCCAGCGTGGTATAGTAGGCCAAAACCTCCTTTCTAAGGAGAGGCCTATGTCCAGCAGTGGACTGTTATAGGCTGTTGGTGGTGGTAATTATGTAGAAAAAACTTCAAAAAATACCGACTGCGTGTAAACGTATAGGTATTTAAAATTTACAAACCGACGGTTTTTAGGATTTTTACTTGACTTCAAAAAGAAGGAGGTTATCAATTCGGATGTTATTTTTTTTGTATGTTCGTACGTAACTCCGTCATCTATAGACGGATTTTCAAAATTCTTATTTTGTTCGAACGGGGTTTATTCCGAAATCATCATCATCAGCCTATCGCAGTCCACTGCTTTACATAGGCCTCTCCCAATGATTTCCAGCGGGGACGGTTGATTGCGGCCTGCATCCAAAATGATTCCATCCCCGATTCCGAAATGATCCCATTTAAATTTCATATAGATCTGATAATGTGTTTTGGAGACTGACAACAGACAGATCAACCGCGATTGCTGCTTGGTTTACTCTGGATTACTCTTTGTTAGTATTGTTTGAAGTCGGTTCAATTTTTTTAAACGTTTTATCATATACCCAGTGTGACACTCACAATTAAAACGAATCTTACGACATCACGACATCAAAACCATCATCCATCAAGCAGTTCAGGCTAGTCTACAAAGCATGCCAAAGAAATAAACATACATTTATATTCTCTAAACACATTACCCTCTTTCTTGTGCAGTCGAGTAGAAGTATTAAATATTCATAGATTAGTTATGTATGCCCTTTTATGTTCTTGATATGACATTACATTGCCCTTTTTATGCTACTTCCACGTTTACTAGCAAGTCTTGCACCTTGGTGCATCATAAAAACAAAGCGATATCGGCGTCCATGAGTGTAGTTCACATTATATCAACATCCTTTAATAGTCCACTGCTGGGCATAGGCCTCTTCTTAGAAAGGAGGTTTTGGCCAACTATATTCGTTCGTATCAAGTTTTCCTTCTCTCTGCAGTGTTGTTGTTCTGCTTATTTTTTTCCCTTAGTCGGCTGTTAAGACACCCACGGAAAGAATAGGGGTGGTGGCACTCTTTATTCTTAATCCGTCACCACACGGACACGGAGTGGGGTTAATATAACTATTTTACGATGTAATCACTATTGTTTGACTATGTTCTGTAGTTATGTAATCGTAAGTAGTAGTGCGTTTAACTGTCAAACGCTGTTTCAGGCCAGACCACATCATGACCAGAATGATTATATTAATATTCGTGTTTCCTTAAAGTGATCAGTTATCTCTATATAACATTGAATTTAATATCTGCCTTTTGGATGACGTTATTCGCTAGACTGTTTTTTTTTTAAATCACCTACTGCTCAAACCGAAAGTGGTAATATCATAACAATGAAAAATATGTAACTACCTATATATGTCGTAACATTTAAAGCATCACGATGGTTAGTGTTGTAGTTAGCGATACTGACTGTTAAGCTGTCGGTCTTGGGTTTGATTCCCAACAAGAATAAATATTGTGTGATGAACACGGTCATCTGTTCTGTGTCTATAAATATATAATTAATTATGTTTACTTAGTAACATGTGTGCTTAGTTGGCGGCAACAGACTTGTTACCTATTACGTAAGTGCGACTAAAGCGTTGGCGTTTAATAAGCCTCTGTCGACTCCTTCAGGGATAAAAGACGTGCGTGAATGTATAAAACATTCCAGGGTTCGTCGATTCTAGTATTTAAATATGTGCACTTGATGTTTCAAAGGTCACTTGCACATTGACATCTGAATGCCCATTGTCGTAATAAAAGTTCGGTCACAATTCAGTTCCGATAAACTGTCGATCTCACAACTGTCATAAAAGGTATTTTCGTAGTAAAGTATTAAACATTCAACGTTAACTGTAATGTGGTATTAGTAATAGTTTACTGTATATTACGAGGATTGGGCTTCTGAATGTAGTAACTTTAAGTACGATAAGCAAGGAAAATAGGATCAATACTACGCTGATACTGCTGCGATCAATTTGTATTGTGGAGGTCTAGTCAAGCCCGAAAGTCGCAAAACAAATACTTATTTACCTTTACTATATTAAAATATACACACTTTATAGATAAACTTAAAATCAGAAACATGTGAGAACGAGAATCGGCTTCAACTCTGTCTGTGGGAGTGCACTGTGACTCTTGATCAACACACACACAGTAGCAACAATCTCTGTTTTGCCAAATAGTTAGTAAAATAAATTTAATAAAAATATACTTATACAAAATCTATGATATGCCTGTGCCGATTTACAACCGCCCGTTTCCTTATGGGGTTGTGCCTTATGAGAAGAAAGGGCAAACAAACTCATGGATGTTTACTTTCCTATGCCATAAAAAAGCAATTTTTCTCGCATCAATTCGACCATAAATCTATTATGATCTACTACTCATCTCCCGTCTGGCCAGCGTGGTGTATTAGGCCAAAACTTCCTTTCCGAGGAGAGGCCTATGTCCAGCAGTGGATTAGTAAAGGCTGTTGATGATGATGACTCATCTCCCAAATATTTGTACGTCAGTTTCATCAAAGGTGGTTTTGGGACTTATTTTACAAGTTCTCGACATAAATACTCAAAGAACCCACCATTAGCTCTGTCACCTTTACAACGATCATTCGAACAAACTAATACGTGAGTTGTGACGTAATTTCTAGAACAATATGTGATGATTTTTTACTAATTATAGCCAGGGATGCCGTGATAGTGCGTGTATGGTGCGCGGTCGTCGGCCCCCGTTATCATTTCGGCACAGATTGTCTGATCCCGTCGCCGCGTCGCTCGTCCCGCCTTGCTCGGAGTGCTACATCACACAATATCGCCCTTCTCTTTCTATGATTATTTATTTATTTTTTAAAAATACGTTTTGTTAAACTTATTCTTTTTAATTATGAAATTAAATTAGGTTTGATCAATTAAAAATATAAATGTAGAGGTTGTACAGTGGTTTAGTCGTGTCCATAACTTAAGTTATTTTCTTTCTTTGTTAAGTCCAGTGATAAATTACCTGTATTGGGGTTACCTATTAAAAATCTTAAATTGTAAATATTTTCATGTAAAATCTTGTATTTGGTCTAAAGATATCTTCTTCTTCCTTGAAACGTATTCTATATATAATACGTTTATATATCTATACATAATAGAAAATTACTTGCCCCGTCTGATTGCCTCATTCATCAAGGCAGAGCCTAAACCGCTAGGGCTACAAACTTGAAGTTCTAGCAGCTGATGCTATTTAAGTCGTAAGTACAAAATAAGCAAGGATTTTTGGAAATTTTACCCTTAAGGGTAAAATAAGGCACGAACGGTTGTAGGGAGTTAGAAACACGAAAAAAGAAGGTATTACGTAGTACTTATGTCGAGGACAGCCGTGGACAATAGCTTGTATAATAAAACAATGAGTAATAACTATGTCCCAGTATATTATAATTGAGTGTAATTTATTTATACTCGTATTATGTATGTATTTAGAAATATGTAAGTAAGTTTATCAGCAGTCTGCTTACCACAGTACAGGCTCTGCCTAGTTTGGGATGAGACGGCCGTGTGTGAGATGTGTGAAATGATTATATTATATTTTTTTTATATTATTAAAAATAAACATAAAAATACGAGTATATTATGCATATACCCTTATGATACGCTCATTGAGCGAAGAGGTCATACTGTAAATATATGTATATATATGTAAATATCTGTAAAATATTCATGTAAAAACGCTTACAACGCGTTGTGGCAATCACAAAATAACCACATAACAAAGTCTTAGGTCATGACTATCATTATACGATCACCACATATTGGTAGCAGTGGAGTGTAGAGAACTTTCTAAAGAAAGACTCCCAAAAAGTTAATACAATTTCACTTAGGCCTGCGTCCCGGAATAGATAGGCATATACTCGCATTAGACATTGACGTTTTGCTAAGTATTACTTGGTTCATGTCATATATGTATAGGCAAACCTGTTGTTTTAAACAGCGCGCTTATGGAATTAAAGATGAAGAAATTAAAGTATTGAGTTCTACATTTAACTCTGAAGAAAATATTCACCCTTCAAAACCCCTTAATATTCTCGTGTCAAAATTGTTTTTACTTCTAAAAGACTATGTACCCTAAACATATTTAAAGTTAAGTTACCGTAACTAATATGTACACCTATTCAAATAAATACCTTGCTAGTACTAACAGCTTCTAAGCTAAGCTACAGTTGGACGGGCATAGACAGGCGGAAATTGTTAGTTTCTTAGAAATACGAAACCCATTTAAAAACAACAGAAATATTTTATATCATTCCATCATCATTATCATCAATAGCCTTTATTAATCCAATGTTGGACATAGGGCTTGTGGAGGAACGGGTGTCATGTCCCTCCAACACAAAGGGAGGATCCTCCGACCAGGCGAGGTGATCATGCCTGGCGGGCCGAGGTGATATTGGGAAGTTGTATATATGCTAATCGGCGAGGGAATTCTTCATATCGCGATACAGGATTAGCAATTCTTATTTAGTAGTTACTCCGTTGTTCGGTGTGTCTTCATTAGATGGCGCTGTAGTATGTTTCTGTTTCTTTGTATGTGCGAGTATGTATTCTGCCACAGGGCTCTCCTTAGAAAGGAGGTTTTGACGTACTATATCATGCTGACCAGACGGGTTGGTTTAGGGTTTTTGTAAAGTTTTCCTTCTCTTTACACCGCTGTTTGTACTGCCCTGCGCAGTTTGCTTCCATAGTCGACTCTTACGACACCCACGGGATGAATAGAGGTCGTGACACTCCGTATTCTTAAGCCATCACCACACGGTAAATTTAATTGTTATATCATTAAATTGTACCCCTAATGTTATGGTATGGTTACCATAACATTAGGGGTACATTAGGGGTAGATTTATTATAACTTTTAAAACAATAATTATTGTATAACAATGTTTTTGGCACTGACATCACTTTTTATTGTGTAAACACTAATTTATCAATGCATTTGAGATAACTGAGCGCTCCGAATAATCATTAACCTAATTAATAATGTTTGTTTATAAAGATTTTATTATTTATGCCTGTGATATTGTGGTACTTATTGATTGCACTATGAACGCCAATCGCGACGTCTTGAATATTCATTTGTATTGTTAAGGATAATGACTAGACTGCACGGATGGCGTAGTGGTTTAAGCGGTCACCACGCCGCTTCCTACTACGCCGAGTGTTGTGGGTTCAAACGCCACATGGGACAACACTTTGTGTGATCCACAAATTGTTGTTCTGAGTCTGGGTGTTCTTTGTGTCCGTTTCATGTATGTTTGTAAAGACCCCCGCGACACAGGATATATTCCTAATGCGGGAGTTGTCTTTTTTAGAAAAAAAAAATGGTTTGTAAACGCCGCCGTTGCCAAAGGAGGTTCCATCGATCCTACCGGGTCTTGTGGAATCTTCATTAGTAGTTCCTCCAGTAGTCCCTTCTGGTGCACTTGCACAGCTTTAGTTATAAGCCCTCCAGAGATTCATCTTAGTTCATTGCCCTTAATAATCATCTTCGTATCTATACATTGCTATTAAAATCAGACAGGCGCTTACAGGCGTAAAAGTAATTGGTTATGATATTCACAGCCAGATTTATAGTTGTCCAGATTTAGAATATATATTTGTTTGATATTAGCTATGCAAATGGTAATCGCTTTTTTTGGTGACGACGTGGAAAATCTCCGGCTCGAACCAGGAGTAGTTTAGTGTTTCCACTAAACCCCCTCTCCACCCCCGACGGCCAACCTCAGGTGACTTACTCTAGAGAGTTACCGGACCATGTAATTTCAGGGTCCGTGTAGTGACGGATTAAGAATACGGAATGTCACTACCCCAATTCATCCCGTGGGTGTCGTAAGAGCCGACTAAGGGCGCAAAACAACGCAACGCAGGACACTAGCACTGCAAAAAGACGCAAAACTTGACACAAACCCTTTTTTATTTTTTTATTTTTTTACGTGTGGAAATCCCCTCGGACCGTCACCCCGCCGGGTCTCTCGTTCGGCGGGGCGGTGTGTCGGACTCGAACCGACTAAAACCACATGGTGTGCCCTCTTTGCGCTTCCAGTTTAGGAGGGGTCCAGGTAGGTATCGCCTTCTGGACCCCTCCCAGCGCCGGCCCGCTCCTGATGCGGGCTCCGTCTCAGTGGACCCTCTCTTTAGGCGACGTCTGGCACACGCGGACGCCGCCCCCTTGCGGCTGGCCAACTAATGCGGGTGGAGGGGAGAACCCATCCCGTCCACCCGCGGCCACACTCAGGGCGGCATGAGGCGCAGGTAAGCGCGCCTCCGCCGCCCGGTTCGCCGGCGGCGGATCAGGTCCGAATGGAGGAACTTGACACAAACCCTATACCAACCCGCCTGGCCAGCGTGGTATAGTAGGCCAAAACCTTCTTTCTAAGGAGAGGCCTATGTCCAGCAGTGGACTATTAAAGGCTGTTGATGTGTGATGTGATGATGTAATTTCAGGTCCCCCGAATCAACAACGTGATAGCAGCTATGGCTATGGTTTGAAGGTCATCCTGCTTACAAGTTCGAACTGAACCACAAGTTGGATATCAAGCTGTTATCATAACATGTTACTTCTTCGTTTATCATGAATATCTAAGGTTCTTAGTAGTGATCATTTTTCAGGGTGATGGTGCCAAGATGACAATGTGGCGGCTGTTGGCGGCGCTGATCGTGCTGGGCGCATGCGCCGCCGAGCCCCGCCTCGCGCAGAGCACATCGCGCCCGCGACACTGGCAGCGCGGCCCACGCACGCTAGCTGATCGTAAACCTAATCCATTTGTTGGGTAAGTTACTGTATTAGTTATAGTATAGTTGTTATTGTTGTTGTATTAGTTATAGTATATTGTATTATAGTTTATCAGATACACTTTAACATGTACTTTTATACCTGACTCATCCCACTAGAAAACAACGTTTTTCGTGATAGAAAGTAGCTTATGTGTCAGCTACCTCCATACCAAATTTTATCAAAATTGGTATAGCCGTTTGAACGTGAAGAATTAACATACATACAAACACACACACTCACGAAGTTTCGCCTTTATAATATTCGTGTGATGTAATCAAATATTTTTCGAAACTAAGTACTTTTTAAGTGCTTTTGAAATCTAATTTATAATTATAAAATGTCTATATTTTTAAAATAACAGAATACAAGTACAGGGGAAGGTCTTCATAAATATGAGTAAGAAATTCTAAGTTGGCATATTCCCAGGCCCGGTAAGTGACTAATACTGTTTTAACTCTCGACAGTAGGTTTATTGTAAACGGAAAAATCAATCGTGATCATCTACGATTGAGGGACATAGGTAAAGAATGTGATGTAAATGCAATATAATCGTTCGGTGCATCGCTCCGACATCCTTGGAAACGTACGTGTCTCGCATTTTACGATATAGATTGTCCGCCACATTTCACACCGACATACTGAGCTTATCCCCATTTTTATATCACTATATAAGTTCTTTGTTGAGCAGTTTGTGTCCTGTAAAAAGTATTTATATTTAATTTAAAAATATTTATATTTGTTGACCTGTTGTTCTAGTAGTTAGTGACTCTGAGTACTTAACCAGAGGTTGTGGGTTCCATCATCATCATTCAATATTTTTCCCACCCAGGAAAAATATTGTGTCTGGTTTTTTCTAAATCACTCCCTCAGAATATTTCGTATTATTTATGTATATCTTTATTGTATACACTTTAATAGAAAATAACAAAAGAAGAGTTATATATACTATAGGTACAATATACAGGGGTGGCGGCGAGCGCATTGCGAAGCGCGCTCGCTTCCAGGGAGCAGACGGAACATGGGGTTCCCACACGGGGTCGGGTCGTCTACCTGTTGTTGTAGATGGCCCGAGGTATGTCGGGGCACCAGGGACTTCCTTTCTAGGGTATACCTAGTTCACCGGCTATTAGAACCCGAGACGGCGTGCGGTTGTAGTCTGTTCGAGTCCGACATGCCACCGATAGGTGGTATCCGAGGGAATTTTCCGCACGGAAAAAAAAAAGGTACAATATAGTAGGTTATAGGTACAATATAGGTACGAAGAGAAATAATTTGGGTAATTTTTTTAAATTATGTCTGTATTTAGAAATACATATAAAAGTATGTTTATCATAGCTCTTGTAATCGTAGTAAAGGCTCTGCCTAGTTTAAGATCAGACGACCGTATGTAAGATGAAAAAAAAACATTGTTTTTTAAAAGCAGTGCTCAAAATTGATGATTGACCGTCTCAACCATCAACCAATCGTCGCAATATTTGTCGATGAATTGAAAGTAAAGTACGAGTACATACAGATCATTCCTCGTAACTAAACATACTAACACAGTAACATAATACACCTAGATGTAGTACTCCATCGTGGGTAGCGGCGCGTAGGTGATTTTCACGCTTATAATTTTTGGAGTCGGCCAGAGGGCAATAGCGGAACAAACCGACGGTCGAGTTCACTAGGACAGGTTATGACAAAGCGAAACTCCGCGCCCAAGGTCGGGGATGCAGGCAATAAATGCAAGGATGACTAGTAAATCGAATTATACGCTCTCACACAGAACTTTGTAAAAGCGGAACATGAACGATGCGACATCTTAAAGTATGGTAACGACACATTATGAATACGTTAATACTTATACTTTTACATTTTTCTACAAATATGGCGCTTTAATGTTTGAAATGCTTTATGTTTATATGTTAAATAAGTTCTAAGAGCTAAATGATGATAATTCCATAATCCATCAACTAAGTACATTACGTATGTACCGATCGCACTTTCGGTAAGACAAAAGCATGAATTCATCATCATCATCAGCCTATCGCAGTCCACTGCTGGACATAGGCCTCTCCGATTGCACGCCACTTAGATCGATTTTGGGCTTCTCGCATCCAACTTCTGCCAGCCATCTTGCGCAAATCGTCACTCCACCTGGCCTGTAGGACGAATCACAGAAAAGCATGAATTACAGTAATTAAAAAACTGTCTAATATAGATAATATAGATTTATCTACTCCGTTTGCGCCTGTTGCATAGCTTAAAGCTTAGCTTAGTAAGTAAGAACCTGTATACGTAAAAATTTACAGTAATTACATGTCCAACATAACAATTAAATAACAGCCAAAGAAAGTTATCTCAATGGTTAGTTGAAACCATATTTAATAATATATTGACAGGTAATTAAAATTTTCACTTTCTTGTGTGTCGTTCATTAGCAATTCTGCGTTAAAAGCGTAAAGTCCCTCCTTTAAATGATTGAAATTATTCATTTTAAAATATTTGAAGAAAAGTACGATATTTACGACACTGCTGAAGATAAAATTAAGTAAATTTTCAATAACCACCATATTTGCATGTGTTTTACTAGTTACTTTAAAATCGGTTGTGGTTATTGATATAATTCTGACATAGGATATATTCCTAGTACGGAAGTTGTCTCTTTAAAGAAAAAAAAGCATGTATAAACCCAAATAAAAAAAGCAATAGGGCTAGATCATGCGTCAGTTTATTTAACTCATAGATAATTTAAAAACCTATAGTAATGAATGAATATATTTTTATCAAGCGATGACTTTAATATTATTTGCAAGTTGAGTGTGTCTTTATGTTAAGATAAGTTTTACGTAATATGTCAATAATGAGAATATATTAGCTTTTAAAGATTAATAGGTCACAGATATATATTGTCCTGACATCATATATATCAGGAAGTGTCAACTGCAATCATGTGATGTGTATCCCGAGATGACATTCTGTAACTTAAAAACTGATATTTATTCCTCGTTCAGTGTTTTGTATTGTTGTATACTTCACATGTGTGTAGGCCATTTAGCCTATATCTAGTCCATGGGTCCACGCTTGTTCAGATCCGGCTCGAAAGACCATTGCGCAGTGTCTCCGACACTTTTGTACTACAAGAATTTTCTAGATATTTTTTACAATTTCATCTCGTATTGAATACATCAATATTATGGAGAGTAGAATTAAAAATCTAAATATGAATACAAAAAGTCCCAAACTAAGCAGAGCTCGTACTATGGGTACTAGACAACTGATATAAATACATATATACTTTTTTTTTTTAAATACATACTTATTTTACATAGAAACACCCAGACCAAATCAAACATTAAATGTTCATGCACACAAATGTTTGACTTGAGCGGGATCGAACCCGCGACCTTTGGAGTAGCAGTCCGTTACACAAGCCACTACGCCATTCGGTCGTCGAAATGTATTCTGGGTACGGAAAATGTTCACAAAATAATAGAAATAAGTATACTCGTATATATATTGATTTTATTGAGTCCGTGTCCGTGTGGTGACGGATTAAGAATACGTAATGTCACCCTATTCATCCCGTGGGTGTCGTAAGAGTCTACTAAGCAAACTATGCAAGACAACAGAACTGCAGAGAGAAGGAAAACTTGAAACAAACCCTATACCAAACCGTCTGGCCAGTGTGGTCTATGTGGCCTCCTAGCCAAAACCTCCTTTCTAAGGAGAGGCCTATGTCCAGCAGTAGACTAGTAAAGGCTGTTAATGTGATAATATGATGTGATTTTATTCATGTCGTATTGATAGATTCAGATAGACATAGATAAGTTTAAAAAAAGGTCCTAACGAACGATAAATAGACAAAGAGGTCGCAACCAGGATACTATAATACTCGTATAAACGTTTTCTAAATTTACGAATTTAATTATATAAAAACAATCAGTAATTTAAAACTTTAAAGAAATAGGTTAAACTTGTGCGATCCACAAATTGTTGTTCTGAGTCTGGGTGTCCTTTGTGTCCGTTTCATGTATGTATGTTTGTAAAGTCCCCCGCGACACAGGATATATTCCTAGTACGAAAGCTGTCTCTGTAAAGAAAAAAAAAATGTATCGTTCAACGATACATTTTTTTTTTCTTTACAGAGACAGCAACCCAAATAAAAAAAATAATACGGCTAGATCATGCGTCAGTATATTTTACTCATAGATAATTTAAAAACCTATAGTAATGAATGAATATATTTTTATCAAGCGATAACTTTAATATTATTTGCAAGTTGAGTGTGTCTTTATGTTGAGATAAGTTTTACGTAATATGTCAATAATGAGAATTATTAGCTTTTAAAGATTAATAGGTCACAGATATATATTGTCCTGACATCATATATATCAGGAAGTGTCAACTGCAATCATGTGATGTGTATCCCGAGATGACATTCTGTAACTTAAAAACTGATATTTATTCCTCGTTCAGTGTTTTGTATTGTTGTATACTTCACATGAGTGTAGGCCATTTAACCTATATCTAGTCCATGGGTCCAGTCCATAGGACGCTGGTTCAGATCCGGCTCGAAAGACCATTGCGCAGTGTCTCCGACACTTTTGTACTACAAGAATTTTCTGGATATTTTTTACAATTTCATCTCGTATTGAATACATCAATATTATGGAGAGTAGAATTAAAAATCTAAATATGAATACAAAAAGTGTCAGTCAAGTGTCATGGATTCCACTATACTCCACGATTTTGAGTACGGTATTGCAGAGAATCTCGGCGCCAACCTTGCTGGGGTATATCCGGGCTAATTCAGTTTATTACTTTTACCGAAAGACCGTGTGGTTTATAATACCAATACCACATCATAATCAGATTCAGTGACACGATGACCCGTAGGGATTCCAATTCGAAAAGAATTGAAAAAGAATTGACTGCATGGATGGCGTAGTGGTTTAAGCGGTCGGCACGCCGCTTACTACTACGCCGAGTGTTGTGGGTCCGATCCCCACATGGGACGACACTTTGTGTGATCCACAAATTGTTGTTCTGAGTCTGGGTGTTCTTTGTGCCCGTTTCATGTATGTTTGTAAAGTCCCCCGCGACACAGGATATATTCCTAATGCGGTAGTTGTCATTTAAAAAAAAAAATAATTGAAAGTGCATAGACTTTTCTATGATACTTTTCTTGATTTAAGTATGTAGAAAAATCAATGCGCTATGCTATATAGCTGTTTATTCCTACTTACCCTACAGAGAGAAGAGGCCTGTGTCCATCAGTGGAGTAGTAAAGGCTGTTGATGATGATGATGATGACCCTACTTGATGGTATTTAGGATAGTCTAAAAATTGTTGAAACGTGGGTGGGAGAGATGCACAAGACATTTTGTATTTTATTAGTGATGCATCTTTTACAAATGAATATGTGTCTATCATTTTCTTTAACAGTATATACTCGTATAACACAAACAGTAAATAAAATATATTTTGATGTACTTACCAAATATACAGTGAGTTTTTTTAAATGGAATAAGGAGGCAATCGAGCAGAATGGTCACCTGATGGTAAGCAACTACCGCCGCCCATGGATACCTGCAACTCAAAAGTCACGCGTGCGTTGCTGCCCTTGGAGTCCCTAACGATCGAGTCAGCGGGAGGGGGTATTTAGGCTCCGGTAACCTCACTCACTAAGTGAAAGGCAACAATAGAATTGCTTAACACCGGTTTTCTGTGAGGCCGTGGTATCACTCCACAATGTTGTTGTTGCTCCACTAAAGTAGAATGACATAAACTTCTCTGGATTTCTCACACACTACACCTACGTATGTCGAGCATCTGCACTAAGACATCTTTTTATGCAGTTATCCATTCTGTTATTTAAGTGCTACATACAAATATCTGCACGCAAGAACTTATATTCATTTGACGTTTCCTTATCTAAATCCGAAGGTCCTACACTTCTTAAATAAACCAAATAAACTAATGACAGATAAGAATCTGGACAATTCCAGCCTGTCCACGAGGCACTAAAATACAATAACTTCACACGTCTCACATGGGGCTGCGGCTGTCTTATAGCAAACTAGGCAGAGTTTATACTCGTACTATGGTACTGCTGATAAAGTTATATATAATTTATTATATATCTAAATATCTATACAAATAAATAAAATTGAAGTGTCTGTTTCTGTGTCTGTCTGCCTACCCTTATCCTAATTTTGATTCTTCTATTCTAATCTATCATTCATCATCTCGCTATTTACTCACTTCCTTGCTATCCATACCTAACACTTTCTTCACCAGTTTTCCTCATCCCTCCGCATGACATGTCCATACCAAGATAACCTATTACTTCTTATCTTTTCATGCGCTGGCGTTACTTTCAGACTCCCTCGTATGTAATCATTCCTAACCTTGTCCATCCGAGTCACAATACATATCTCATCTCGTTCAAGCGTCTCTCATCCGTTCTATTAATGGGCCAACTTTCAGAACCATACCGGACGGCAGGCCTGATGATAGCTTTATAATTTTGTCCCTTTAAGGGGAAACTGAGGTCACAAATTGTTCACGTTACCTGTCGCCCCTTCATCCATCCCGTATTGATTTGATGCTGTACAGTTCGATCAATCTCTACATCAAATTGTAAGAGGGAGGTACCTTAATTTGGAGCAGACTGTTATCGCTATCCCAACTCAACATGAACTCAGTTTTAGTTCTGCTGATTTTCAAGCCAACATTCTCCTGCCTTTGTTACTATTTTTCCACTCTGCTCTGGACCTCACCCCATCTCCACCGACCAATACAATGTCATCTGCAAATAGCATGCACCAAGGTGCCTCCTCCTGTATGTCCGATGTCAGAGCATCCATTATCAATAAGAAGTGGTATAGGCTCAGAGCCGATCCCTGGTGTAAGCCTACAGAGACACTGTGTGTGTTTGTAATGTCAAAAGAATAGGTTTTTTTTCATGCTATCACTGTTATTTGCTAGATATCTGTGCCTTAAAACCAGTTTAATGATTATTTGTATGTTTGTCTTTTCCTGGTAATCTTCAAAACGGCTAGACCGATTTGGATAATATTTGACTACCAGATAGCTTATACAAGGAGTAACTTAGGCTATTTTAGCTCTCAGAAAAACCCTTTAAGTTTTGCTCGGTCCGGGAATCAAATCCACTAAGGCAGCGCTTTTTAAGTCCACGCAAACGAAGTCGCGGGCACCAGCTAAGCAATAGATAAGTTACATCTAGACAGACACAAATGATCGTGCCCATCACACAATTACTGTTCCTGGGCTGAAATCAAACCCTGGCTCAGCAGTTAGGATCAATGATCACTAGGCCATTCAAATAATGTATAATTTTAAATGTAATTACAAGCATTAAGTCCGCCTATGCACCAAATGCGCATGATGTATCAATAAATAAAGTGACATGCAGGTATTTCACGAAGTACAAGACTGATGTGGAACAATGACCAAATGAAAATTGCAATTTACTTTTACAGTTAAATAATAATAATAATCTACCACATTCACAGAACGCCGTCTAGTCCCAAACTAAGCAGAGCTTGTACTATGGGTACTAGACAACTGATATAAATACATATATACTTTTTTTGTTGTAAATACATACATATTATACATAGAAATTTCGGTAACTGTGATATGATTGATATATACAATATATTATGATGACCGGAATGCTCTTGAATGATAAGACGGCAATCAGCAAAACAATTTGATTAAGTGCAGTGGTGCACTAAATCTAGATTACGCGAGGTTTCAGTGTAAGGACACGCGATACTCTCTGACCCCAGATGAAATTAGTTCAGTTTAAGTAGCGTGGTGAATCTATTTAGTGCGACTTAGATATAGAACAATAGCTAAGGTTGGTCGTCAGTAGAATGTAATCCTGTATACAGAAGATGCGTCTATTTAAGATTTATTAACATATTTTAAATTCTATCGAAAATAACGTCAGACATAAGGTCTTGAAATGTATTCTGGGTTCCGAAAATGTTCACAAAATAATGGAAATAAGAATATATAATAGGTCTTTACCTATGAAATTGCCGTTTTGTATGCAATAAGTGAAAGTACTTATTTTTCAAACTTTTTTATTTCTGTTATTCGAAGTAATCACCCATGCAATCGACGCATCTTTGCCAACGCATTGGCAGTTTATTGTATTGTATTGGATTCTTGTAAAAATCAGCTGGACGGGAGGCAACAAACTCTTCAAAGGCATTTTGTACTGCCTCTCGGGGATTGAATTTTTTACCCACTAAAAAGTTGTCTAAATTTTGGAAAAAGTAATAGTCGGTAGGTGCAAGTGGTGAGTATGGCGGATGAGGGAGAGCTACTACTAAGCAAGTTTGCTTAGTAGTAGCTCTCCCTCATCCGCCGTGCAATACAACAGAACTGCAGAGAGAAGGAAAACTTGAAACAAACCCTATACCCAACCTGTCTGGTCAGCGTGGTCTACGTGGCCTACTAGCCAACACCTCCTTTCTAAGGAGAGGCACAGCAGTAGACTAGTAAAGGCTGTTGATGTAATAATATGATGTGATTTTATTGATGTCGTATTGATAGATTCAGATAGACATAGATAAGTAAAAAAAAGGTCCTAACGAACGATAAATAGACAAAGAGGTCGCAACCAGGATACAATAATGTAAACGTTTTCTAAATTTACGAATTTAATTATATAAAAACAATCAGTAATTTAAAACTTTAAAGAAATAGGTTAAACTTGGTAGAAATTGGACTGTTTCCATGCCATCTATGCTTGTTGTTACATTATATTGACTTGGTGTACAATGAAGTGTGATATAATTAAGTAAATAAATAAGTATTTAAACAGTTGCACCGCATATATTAGCGAATATTGACATCACATGTGACGGAGTGGATGCAGCATTTATGTTGTTTAAAGAAGCAAAGTATTTTACTTAAAGACTGTTTTGAGTGTGTGTGTACTCTGTATCTTTAGGTTTTAAATAATGTTTATCTACACACCATAAATATCGAAAACATGACATGATATACCACAGAGTACATATTTTTGTTCTGCTGTCAAGAACTAAGGAGAAAAAAAAGCATTTCTTCTAGTTTTAGGTGAGTAAAACTAGTAGGAATGTTTTTTAAATGTGATGTACATCAACAGACCTTAATAGTCCACTTCTGGACACAAGCCTCTCCTTAGAAAGGAGGTTTGGGCCTAATATACCACGCTGGCAGTGTAGTTGTTTTGCGTAGTTTTTCCCCTTACGATACCCACGGAATGAATAGGGGTGGTGACAATCGGTATTCTTAATCCGTCACCACACGAACCTATGTGTTTGACGGATGGAATGTGATTAGTGATTACTTTTTTTAGATTCTTGATTTACATAAAAATAATACTCTGTAAATGGTTTTTAACACTTGTAACTATGTAAACAATGCTTGGTGGTCAAGTTTCAGCTACTTCGTCGCATATATTCGCTAATCGTCGTATCTATTGTTGTATGTTGAAGTAGTTTAGATGACAATACCTTATTAAGACATCTCAAATCGGAATTTTTGTTCTATTTGAGAAGATATCACTAGTATGGATATGACGAAATTCCCGGGATTCCGGTAGTTATATGTAAGGCTTAAAAATATTTGACATTATTTAAAATGGGTAGAAATCGCGTTTGTTTAAGGTTTATACGTTTTAGGTGTAATAAGTTTATTCTTTAGTATTAAGCATTTAGATTTACATAGTGGAGACTTACAAATGAATAGATAGGGTCACCCTTAAAAGTGCAACAGAAAATAAATAAAACATTCTAAACATGAAATTGATTTTATTTTATGAACGATTTATCTCGATTAGATAGACTATCTTTCTTTTTATTTCTATGGATTAGTAAGCCAAAATCTCCTAAAATAGTAAAAGGTAGTTCTATACCAATGAGAGAGTGGATATTTGCCGTCTCGCTCACACAATGCGGCACTATTCGCCGACCCACGAGTGCGAGAGAAATGGTGTGCGTTATTTCCCCACGCTAGGAAAAGAAACAGCGGCTGTACGCCGGCGTCTTCAAAGAAGTGCAATTGGTGCAACAACGACAGCTATCTTTTATCTCTTTCTATTTCTCGGTGAGACTTATGTCGGGTGATTTTCGTGTCAGTCGCTTACTTCGGTTTGTCGATTGCTTTTTGTATCTGTTAGTTTTGTGCGACCGAGTTATCTATTTGAATTGGCTATCTATTGGATTATGTGGCTATTTGGCTATGGACAATCTTTGGATATCTGAAACTAAAGTAGCAGCAGCAGTATGATGCGTGTTTTGACGCCTGTCCACTCATCAAGTTTCGTATTAATTAATAATTACGTTTAAGAAGCCTTTATTGTACTATATTTTATTGTATTTAAATTTATTGTATTCGTCAAGTTTTGTATTTAATTAATACCTACATTTACCTCCGTCAAATTGCTGTTCTTTAATGTGTCAAAACAGTCATCATAGCGTACCGCTACTTTAAATATTTTTAAATATCCATAAGATTTTCATCGGAAGTTTACCTACTAACAATACCTTGACAAAAGTCAAACCTGATTTCGTACCAAACTAAATTTGTTCTAGGTCAGACCGATATATCCTACATTATGCATGTCAAAATATGCTAGTGTAGCTTAAAAAATCTAGTCATTAAACCGGTTTGGCTTAAACAAACTAGTTTGGCCTGAAATTGGGTTTGCCGAGCAATATCATGTTATTTTAAATTGTTTATTGTAGGTTTTTCCAAAATTGTTTACTTACTTTGTTATACTATGTACTTTTTATTTTTAATAAAAATAAACTTTATGTACCTATTAAATTATTGTTTTATTTACTTATTAAAAATCCTGACTTATCTATTTTAATTGCGTGAAATAAGAATTATATAGGCAAAAAACCTTGAAGTATCATTATCATTCAGAATTCTAATTCCCTGCAGGGAGTTTTGGTTAAAGTATCCATGCCCGGGAATTTTTGGTCATATCTATACTTTTGATAGTAACAGCACCCAAGATTTCGATCCATAGTGATTATGGAGCCAAGAATTCAATAGTGCAAATCTTCGGAGGATACTGGTGAAACTCGGTAGGCGAGTTTATTGTACTAGGTTCCGTTGGTCTGATGATAATGGTGATGATGAACTTCTCTCTTAAGTATGCTTTCTTGGTTTTACAAAATAACCATTTTATGTATTTAAAATTCAAATTCTTGTACATCTTGTTTTAGTCAGTGTTTATTTTGTCATATATTTTACTTTATCTGTATTTATTGATGTCATGCCATGGACAAGTTTTCTGTTATTTTGAGCTGTTGTATGTTTTGTGAATGCTGTATTTCCAGTAATTGTTTGGTGCACTAGTTTATATTCTGTCTTGAATGTGTGTTGTCAGAGTGTAATCATATGTAGGTAAATCAAATAAAAAAAGACACTGATACACAACTACACGATCCGACTCACCAGAAATGTCTTCGGAAATATTTGATGTGATCGCATTTGTTCCAGGCCACACGTGTGTCGATCGCGAAACAGCACGCATTGCTGTCCCGGGTGGACGTCCAGGCCTAACTCTTTACTTTGTATAGTCCGTAAGTAATACATTTTAAAGCCTATAAAGAAGATTAACTATTCCCCAAAGCCTCCAAGGGTGGAAGAGTGGTCTAGTGATTAGTGAATCTGACTGCAAAGCCAGAGTTTGTGGGTTCGATTCCCACCTAGGACAAATGATTGAGCATGATCATTTGCTTTGTGTCTGGGTGTTAATTATCTAAAATGTGTATGTGTTTAGATATATACATATATATATCGCCAGTCTGGTTGCCATAATACAGGCTCTGCCTACTTTGGGATCAGACAGCCGTTTATTAAACAAAGTATTCTCATTTACTTTACTTATTTACGGTGTCTTTTATACATCCCTTTTACCAAACCATCACACAATCCTTTAACTGATTATTATTGATTATTAAACAATCTTAATTTCTGTTTCAGTAAGCAGTTTACCTTTTCTATAAAATCATACAATATTTCCATACCAATGATTTTCGCGTTTTATATAGTTTGGCAACATTTATAAATGGTATTGTGTTGTAGTGTAATATGTGCCATTATTTTTTAATTGCAGCCGTATGTCGTCCAGACTGCGGGTCTCCGGGCGCTTGCGTGGCGCCCAACATGTGCCGCTGCGCCGGTGGCGTAGAGGCTCCTTCGTGCCAACCCGGCGGTATTTATCCCTACCCAGGTACGCACGGTTACGTCATCCAGTTAAAAGCTATAATTTCTTCGGATTCTTCGGGAGTGTAACTAGCAATCAGTCTTAAAACCTTTTAACTTAATAAGGTAATCCTTTTTTTATTATAATTTTTGTTATTTGATACCTGTCAGTCTATTGAAACCAATTTAAGCAGGTAACTGCTCTTGTAAAAATCGAATTTTGATAAGATGGGGTTTCACAATTACATGAATTGGCTGAATGGATTGCTAGAAGATAGTGAATACAAGACGGCTGTGTCAGTGACACAGTTTTAAATTATATATGACAACTAGCTGAGACCCGCGGTGTTACTCGCGTCTGTTGTTATAACCGCGGGCAAAGCCGCGGGGCGAAGCTAGTCTAAAAAAAGGTAGCCTAAGTTACTCCTTATGTCATCAGCTATCTGCCAGTGAAAGTCCCGTCGAAATCGGTCCAGCCGTTCCAGAGATTACCCGGAACAAACAGAGAGACAGACAGACAAAAATTGTAAAAAATGTTATTTTGGCATATGTACCGTGTAAACATACATATGCATTTAGTAAAAAGCGGTTATTTTAATATTACAAACCGACACTCCAATTTTATTTATTTGTATAGATAACGTTATAATTGTAAATATAAATAAATAAATGATCGCTATTAGGTAAAATTTAAAATTTAATGCTTTCCTATAGAATAGAACTATACAGTGATTTATTTGAGTTCATACTATTTTTATTTGCTTCTGGAAGGAGCTTGGAGCCTCGACGCATAAAGGACCACTCTTGAGTCTAAATGCGGAAACCGAAGCCCACAACCAATACCAATACCAATAATACTATTTCTCTTCGTGAAATTCCAGTGCGGACTCCAGGGGGGTGCCGCCGTATCTGTATGAATGGAGGCACTTGCACCAACGGCACGTGTGCCTGCGCACCTGGTTGGAGCGGAGAATTCTGTACTGAACGTGAGTACTCTCACAAACATATTTTTTTTTGTTTTTTTAAGAAGTGGTTGCAGATAGGACTGACTCAGTCAGGTACAAAATACTATTACTGGTGAAATTGAGTGAAATTTATGATTTCTCAATTTATTACTTTTTGTCTGTCTCGGGTCTCTGATCCAGAAGGAATGATGACTCAACTAGTGAAAATAAAGAAAATGTCTCCTGTACCTAATACTTCAAAACAATTAATCGTCATCATCACATCAACAGCCATTAATAGTCCACTGCTGGGCATAGGCCTCTCCTTAGGAGGTTTTGGCCAGACGACTTCGTATAGGGTTTGTGTCAAGTATTCCCTCTCTCTGCAGTGCTGTTGTCCTGCGTAGTTTGCTCCCTTAGTCGGCTCTGACGACCCCCGGGATGAATAGGGGTGGTGACACTCTGTATTCTTAATCAGTCACCACACGGACAACAATTAATACTTAACTAAAATTGTGTTTCCATCATTAGCATTACTAACAGAGCCAGGTGACTAGGCTGCCAAGGGAATCATGAACAATTCTTTAAATTATGAGGATATGAGGACATAAGTAGATCTTGAGACAGGACACTTCTGCCACATCAGATTTTGTTCTCAATATAACCTGTTGATATTTTTCCAGCAATATGCCGCGAGCCATGTTTGCATGGTGGCAGATGTATTGCACCAGACCGATGCGTGTGTTTCCACGGACTTTCGGGAACGAGATGCGAGATCGACAGAAGAACTGGTAAGTTTATTTGTACTATATTAATAACATAACCATTGAAAGCACATGCTCAAAATAACGACCAGGTCTAGCAAATTATTACATCTAATATCTTAGCCGTGGAAGAGTCATGTTTCTTTACATATCAACCGGAGTGATGGCACGGACTCACAAAAAGCCGGTGTTAATCAATTTTTTCATCGAGGAGACCGAAAAACCCCTCCTTCTTTTTCTGTTGCTGGAGTATATACCTGCGACTGTGTTTTATACACATCATCAACAACAGCCTTTAATAGTCCACTGCTGGACATAAGCCTCTCCTTAGAGAGGAGGTTACACAGTCGCAGGTATATACGTGGCACGTCATTACTCCAAAGATGAACAAACCATACTTCCTTCTCCTAATTCTTTGGGAGGCACTCAAAGGGCAGAAATGCTCTTATGACACTTAGAGCTGTAGGTGTCTATGAGCGGCGATAGTCACTTCCCATCTGATGACTATCGGCAAATCAATTCCTGAATATTTAATCTAGAAGATACTTTAGAAAAAAAATGAGAGAATACTCGTATATATGTTTGTGTGGTTTGCTTTGGTGTGGAGGGCCGTGCTACACGGACACGCGCGGCGCGCTGTGCACGGGCGCGCTGGACGGCGTGGTGTGCACCAAGCAGCTCTGCTGCGCCACCGTGGGCGTGGCCTGGGGGCACCCCTGCGAGCGCTGCGCTGACCTCGACTGCCCACACGGTCACTTACGCAACCTCGCCACCAAGGAGTGCCAGGTACGTCCTCTTTCATGTTTATCCTCGCTATCCTCCGACCTTTAGGAGTGATTAGAAGAACGGAAGTGAGTAACGGGCAGCTGGGGAACCAATGAATGCGCGTGATACTAAACGTCAAATGTTATACAGCATATGTGTCTTTTTATATGTCATGTTGAATATAGCCATTTATGCAGCCAAGGTATATATATATGTTGCGATATTCTTGAATATTCCAGGGCATCTCAAAAGCAGCTGGATATTTGGCAAAAGCCTTTCTCTATCAGCGTATTAAATAATCACGTTACAACTGACATAACGACGTTTTTGATTACTAATATGTAAGGATTACCTATTTTTCACTCAATAAATTCAAACTGATAATTTTACATGTGAAATAATATACTATATGGTGTTCTGAATATTGACCTTTGAAACTGAAACTTTGAACTAACAAAATCAGCCAGTTATTAGTCCTTTTTCGTAATCTCGTTATCGATCTCGTTAACTATTAATTTGATGGGACAATTTATTTTTCAAAAATCATTTTCTTAAGATTTAATAAAAAAAACACAGTTAGTGATAAATTTTGACAATCGTCGTATCGACATATTTTGTCTCTGTTACCCGGTTATTTACCACAATTGAGATTTTTTGTAAGAGAAATGTAGGATACGTTTCCTACGTGCGATGGGCTGCTGCTAAGCTCGATGCTAAATTAAACACTTCGATAAACTATCACTGTTTATTATTATAAAAGTACTAAGCTATGCTAAAATGCCAATGGACGATTATATACTCTGCTAATAGTTACGAATGCACCCGGTTTAAAAATATAATCACTTATCTAAGTACTTCCCAAATCATAATTTGAGCCATAATGGATTTTACTCAGAATAAAAAACGACGTCCATACAAAAAGTGTTCTTTAATAAGATTACTATAAATACTTCATTTTTTATAGGACATAGATGAATGTGCAGCAGTACCCGGGCTGTGCCAGGGCGGGCGCTGCATCAACTCGGTGGGCTCGTTCTCGTGCGAGTGCCCCCCCGGCCAGCGGCGCCACCCCGTCAGCAACAACTGCGAGGATATCGACGAATGCGAGGATCCCGACATTTGTCCAGTAAACATTTTACTCACAATCTATTTATGTTTCTTCTCACATACGTGTACGATCATTTACGGGTAAATACAAAATGATTTTATTTTCCAGAACGGCAAATGTGTGAATACAGAGGGTGATTACTATTGTCTGTGCGATCCACACTTCATTCCCAGCCCAGATAAGAAATTCTGTATCGGTAAGTAATAGTTTTTGATTCGATTCTATTCTATATGTGTGCGTGTGTGCTTGCGTGTGTGAGTATGTGTGTGTGCGTGTGTATGTGATTAAGTCTTAGTTTTTTAATTAGTTTAGTAACTTTATATTTCATACACAAAAATCTTTAAGTAAAGAGCGTACTCTCACCTGAAACTTATCATAAAAGATTGACACAAAAAGTACACAATAGAATAGAGTTGGCAATACATTACAGATATCTTCAATATTCATGATTTTAAGAAAAATCATGAATATTGAAGACGACGAATATTGAAATTGAAAAACAATGTCATCTTTATTTTCTTTTGAGATTTAGTATTTAATAACTCGTCGAACTCGTCTTTCTTAGTATTTGTATATATACAGAGTGTCCCAAAGTGTCGTCATCAGATGGTGGACCTGCTCATGATTACTCGAGAAAAAAAAAGAAAACCCATCTGGTACGGATTATCGTTGAATTTTGGGACACTGTATATATATATAAATAAATATAAAAATGTTAGGCCGGTTTGTGTATATTTCAAAAGCTCAAAGTTTTGCATCGATTGAGCTAAAATGTTCACACGATATACAAACCACTTGAAAATTGCTTTTAAATTTTTTCGCGTCAGTTTTCTTCCTCATTTCTCATCAATATAACCATAATATGCTACAGTAAAGCGCAACAGGGTACAGCTAGTATTCTATATATGTTATTGCTTTTTATGTTACTAATTGTGTTTGTCCAGTGCTAACAGTAATACGATGTTATTTGTTGACAGATGGGAGAGTAGGCAGCTGCTACACGTACCTGGGCGAGACGGGCGAGTGCGCGGACCGCCTGCCCATGCCGCTGTCCAATCGCGACTGTTGCTGCGGGTACAACATGGGCCGCGCCTGGGGCAACCTCTGCACCCCCTGTCCTCCCAGAGGATCTAGTTAGTGCCTCTTATAGTTTACCACAACCACTTCCATTGCTACAAGCTTTTCATTCAAACAAATTTTCTGTTCATGTTACACAGTTATGGGTAAAATTTCTACGTACTACCTTACTTAACTCTACACCCATAAAATAAAACTTACCGATTTCTTAATCATAAGTTGTACTGAATTTCTGTTGAGAAAGATTTTTTTTGCAAATTTTGTTAATGCATTAGGAATATATCCTGTGTCACGGGGGACTTTACAAACATACATGAAACCGACACAAAGGACACCCAGACTCAGAACAACAATTAGTGGATCACACAGTGTCCACACAGTGTGTGTCCCAAAGCACTAAGCGCAGTGGGTAGCGGCGTGGCGACCGCTTAAACCACTACGGTATCCGTGAAGTCGTGCATACCAATTCTTAAAAATGTAGCCTTTAAATAACATATCAATAATAATTATAATAAGATATCAATCGCGGATGTTCATCACTAACCTAAACGTAGTATATGTACATATATGTATGTGTGTTTGTAAGTAAAATACTTATGTATTGTTCAGGCGAGTGGAGCCACCTGTGCGGTGGCGGCATCATCCCGCCGAGCTGGCGCCGCAACGTGACGGGCGGCAACGGCGGCGACACGTACGAGCCGCCCGCCATCGCCAAGATCAACGAGTGCATGCTGAGGAGCGGCATCTGCGGGCTTGGCACCTGCGTCGATAAAGACATCGGGTACGTCACATGGCTATTTTATGAGAACATTTGACATTGAATTTATCAATTTAAACTTTTATATTGTTATATATTAGCAAGACTACTACCTCCAATCTAATTCTTTCAGCTAAATTTTATGTAAGGGTACTTCGTGTATTCGAATCGTGTGGTGACGGATTAAGCATACGGATTGTCACTATTTTCATCCCGTGGGTGTTGTATAAGCCGACTAAGGGAGCAAACTATGCAGGACAACAAAACTGCAAAGAGAAATAAAACTTGACACAAACCCTATACCAACCCGTCTGGCGAGCGTGGTATAGTAGGCCAAAACCTCCTTTCTAAGGAGAGGCCTATGTCCAGCAGTGGTCTATTAAAAGCTGTCGATGATGATGATGATGATGCGAATCTGCAGATGTGATTGAATTTATAAGTCCGCTAGTGTTTGCTGACCCATCTCTGTTTACAGATACCAGTGCGATTGTTGGGATGGTGCGGAGTCGGTGGTGCAGGATGGCAACCCCACGTGTATCGACATCGACGAGTGCGCGCTCGAGTACTGCAAGGGCGGCACTTGCATCAATCGGCCCGGTGGCTTCGACTGCCGGTATTTGACTTTGTTCTTTTACGTATAATATAGTCTCGTGTTTGTTTTAATATGATTTTGATATGTTTTTTATTTAACAATGTCAATGATGGTCAAGGATTTTATTGTTCTCTGTAAGTAGAAAAATACATGTTTAGTATATTTATGGGTTATTATGACATATATTATAGGTTACATTTGTCTGATTTAATAAGGGATATTTTAAATATTACACCGTACATATATTTTTGAGTATATTATTATTTGTAATTTTGATGTAACGTTAGAATAATGTTTTTTAATACGGTCACATTTTACTTAACTTTGCAAAAACTCACAACACAAAAAAAAAAAATTCTTTGTCTGAAAATCAATTTTACAAAGCAAATATTTTTTTCGTATTATGTTGTATTCTTGAAATAATAAAAATTGTTATGCGCTTTGTAAATCAATGAAAAAAGTAAAAAAGAGCACTCCAAGATTTTTTTCTAAAAGGTCTACTAGCAACCGAAATTACTAGTATTCTCGTTAACACCTCCCGCTAAGCTAAATTGCTTGTGTTAGGAGTGGGTTCACGTCGGTAGTGTACTGGTCCGGATTTGAACCCACGACCTCTTGATAGCAAGTCCAACGCCTTAACCACTAGGCTACCTCCGCTACGCTAACGCTATTATGGAGCTCTCTTTAA
The DNA here is from genome assembly GCA_902825455.1 of Arctia plantaginis. NCBI lineage: Eukaryota > Metazoa > Arthropoda > Insecta > Lepidoptera > Erebidae > Arctia > Arctia plantaginis. The sequence goes on along the minus strand of CADEBD010000857.1, from coordinate 1,019,747 downwards.
CGTTTACTAAAACCTTAACAAGTTTCACACATTATTTATATATTTTTTCTTTTGCTATCGCCCAGTTGCTGTCGGATCGCGAGGTACTTGTTTATAAAAATTGTGTTAAAGACGTTTGATGATAAATATAATCATTACCTAAAAACTTATTTTATCGATTTAATTTGATACTGAACAGGTGTCCCCCTGGATTCGATCCTGTTAACAATGGATTAAGATGCAGCGATAAAAACGAATGCGAGATGACGAACGGTGGTATGTGCACCAATGGATTCTGTAGAAACAGTGATGGAGGGTGAGTTATCTGCCAGCTTAATTTTTTTAAGAAGATCTTCTTCTAAAACTAGTATCTACGATTGTGGCACATGATTCTCGTTGTGAATAAGTACTACACCTTGATTTAGTTTAAAGTTATTTGAGATTTGTCGTTTCTTCTGGAAAGTATCTGCATCCAAAAAAAAAACCGGTCAGGTACGAGTCGAACTCGTGCGCCGAGAGCTGGGACTCTCGGCGCACGATTTTACGTAGATTTTCGCGAAAATTTGTAAGTACCTAATAAATAAATTTCAATTTTGGTTAAAAGCAAGGTCTTACAACACAAGTAAAGAGAAAATTCTGGAAAATAAAAAAAAGTTGAAAATTAAGGGATTTTGGTACTTACATTATTCGCGAAAATCGAAATTTGCCCATACCTTTTTATCGTGTTGACTCAGGACCTTGATTTTTATACACCTAATAGTGACCATAGACCTCAGTATCTGGTATAAATTTCAACCTGCTAGGTCTACCCGTTCCTGAGAAAATCGGTGGTGACACACGGACAGACGGACAGACGGTCAAGAAAGTGATCTTATAAGGGTTCCTTTTTTACCTTTTGAGGTACGGAACCCTAATTAAAAGGTCTTTCACCTAAATTGATATACTTCTTAATTGAAATCTTCAGAAACGACAAGTAAACCGAAACTTACTAAAATATCCATGAAAGTATCTAAGGTTACATACTTTAGATATTTCCCTTTGAGAAAGTAACAAAATGTTACATATGAGTGTCGAGTGGGGTTTAAAGTAGTGCAAGGTTATGGTTGCGTGTACTAGATACGAGTGCATCTGCAACCCGGGCTACGAGTCGACGGAGACGGGGCACGCGTGCCGCGACGTGGACGAGTGCCGCGACAACCCGCGCGTGTGTCGGCGCGGGCGCTGCCGCAACACGCCCGGCGCCTACGACTGCGAGTGCGAGCCCGGCTTCAGCGCCAGCGCCGGCGGCTACTGCGCCGACGTCGACGAGTGCGCCGACAAGAGCGTGTGCCAGGTGCGCCTCTACGACATACCGAACGTTACTTCTGTGGCCCAATGCTGATCAAACCGTATCATCTTCTTTGAGAGATGTCAAAAATTTCTAGGGAAATCTGATTTTTCCACCTTGGAACTCGAAACTTATTTTTTTAACTGAACTATTTCAAATATTAACTTTTGATTTTTTTTGCGATGTATAGAATAATTGAATTTGGCATCCTTAGTTCTTATATTTTACTAATATTTTATTTTTATATTTTATAAGGTTGAGACTTTTTGCAAGACTCGCTTTTCAGTTAACATCCGTTAGTATAATGTGCAATTAAAGTTAGAGTGGTGTGTGTACGGTGTGCAGGGCGGGCGGTGCGTGAACAGCGAGGGCTCGTTCCAATGCGTGTGCGAGGCGGGCTACCGGCCGACGCCGGACCGCGGCGCGTGCGTCGACGTGAACGAGTGCTCGGAGCAGCGCGTGTGCCGCAACGGGCGCTGCCACAACACGCCCGGCTCCTTCCGCTGCGAGTGCCTGCCCGGCTTCACGCTCAGCAACGACGGCAGGACCTGTCTCGGTAACTTCACTCACATATTACTTAACTCATTCTTCCTTCTGATACCATTTGACGTTATTTAAAAAAAATACTAATTGCTTGTATTTAGTCAATATTTAAGTTGACAGTAAATTTATTGTAATTTCAGCTTTTGTATACTGCTAAATGTAAATTGTTACAATTATCTTAGCGTTTTTTTTTCAAATGGTTAATAATTTAATTAAGTAAGAATCGAAAGTGGCGAGAACTATGATTGATTCTAATGCTTTCTTTCTTCTTTGCTTCCAGACGAAGTGCAGGATTTGTGCTACGAAAAATACGAAGAAGGCCATTGTACAGGACCTGGTCAAAATGCAGTAACACGTTCTCAGTGTTGTTGTAGTTCAAGCAAAGGTATTTGATGAGTTCTGATTGTACAATTTTTATCATTATCTCTTTGTCTTTAAATAATTCTTCTCTCTTCAATTTATTGTTCAGATATCATTCACTCTCGTTTTCTTATGACGTCAGTAAAACTAGTTTTTCAATTTCAACTTCAGCATAGATGATTAGTTATTATTTACCACAGCCATTTTTAATCATTGTTGACTTCGTTTTTATAGGTTTACGTTTAGGTTGGGGGGTTGCTTGCAAACCGTGTCCAGAAGCTGGCAGTCAAGACTACAAGGTCCTATGTCCTGAAGGTTCTAGCAAAGATAACGGAGGTGCAGACATTAACGAGTGTACCATGATCCCGGGTATTTGTCCTCACGGGACCTGTGAGAACTTAGAGCCGGGGTACAAATGTATCTGTGACCCTGGATTCCATCCTGATGCTGATGGGATTTGTAGAGATATTGACGAGTGTGATATGCATCAGTCGGTGAGTAATTTAGAAACTAGATCAAATGTGGGAAGATAGAAATTTTGTCTTTCTAAACGATGTGGTTGGATTTGTTACAGTATTGTACAGGAGGGCAGTGTCGCAACTCTCTCGGCAGCTTCACATGTGTGTGTCCTCCGGGCACTCGGTACGAACCCGACGAACAAATATGCCGCGACATTGACGAATGCGAGGGTGAGCTTACTTTCATCGTCAAGGAATATGACAGGGGCGACATCCCCTCTATGATTCCAGTCGGAACAGGTTAAAAAAACTTTGAGTGAAAAGCACCCAGCCTCATAATGCTCCATGCATCGGGCATCTAACGTGGTCGTGCACTCGTCAATTGAAACCACTGTACTGCGTATGCACACATAAATACTTGTATGATATTAATGAATATACGTCAGGTAGTTAAAAGATCTGTTATGAAGTTAGAGGAATACGAATACAAAGAGAAACCATAAAAGAAATGTAATCTTTGGCGGTTTCTATCAATAATACAGTAATTCCATCGAAAATAATAAATATTATCTTTATTATAATATCTCAATCAATAAAAATAAAACTTAATGTTTCTTTAATTGACCCTTAGCTTACTGTTTTCTCATATCATTCTTTTAATATATGATCTATGTTCAATATTATTACCACTAAATTATAGAACTATTTGTTTTATCTTACCATTTCTTTCTAAAATATTAAGATATAAAAAAATCGATTTACTGAAACTTAGATTATCGTTGTTTACAACAAACATATAATACCTGGATTTAGTTATAGTTTCAACACACGCGGTTTTTGTATTTGCTAGTAAAAATTGACAACAAAGAAATTAAACTATAAAATATTATTTTATTCAGGTAAAAAAACAGGCTTGATAAAGACTGAAAGTTAGACATTTGTATTACGTAGTTCAGTGGTGGTGTTCATAGCCTTTATCGTATCGTGTGCGACCCTAACTAACAGCGGCTAAAAAGCTCATACCATCTGAGAGCTGTGTCATTCATTAAACTGGACTTTAAAAAATTATACATTAACGGCACTCGATCAATTTCATTGCACTGCTTAGTTATTCATAATAATATATTAAAAACTTTTAAAACTATTTAATAGTAAATAATATTCAAGATCTTTTAAAACGAGGGTCTGTTTGAAAATGTCTAAGTAAGAGTTGTCTGATTACATAGCAGAGGAGTGATCCTGACCTTCCAGACGGCTAGTACTCGGACATTCAATATTTTCTATTTGAATCAGTAAAAAGTGCGCGTTTTCATTGGGTGTCCATGCTATAAATGAATTATGCTTCTTGCATATTTTTTTAATAATTATGCTTTCTTTCTCGTTATTAAGATTAGAAAATGTAGTCTAATGTGAATTAAGAATGTCTAAATGTTAGTGACCTAAGTGATCTATTAATTAATTTGTTTAAATTGCCGCCTTCATCTTTGCTGATAGTATCGACTTTCAAACCTCTAAGAAAGTTAGTCCATTGTCTTTTGTATTCATAGGCTAGTAATTATCATTGGGTGAACCATGCTCGTTTGACCCTTAAACCGCAAAAAATGTCTGAAAATTATGATGCATCTTTGAAATCTTTTCTATTTGTAGTTGATCTTATGAACTTAAATTAGTCTTATAATGTAGATGGTGTTTCTTTGAAATAGGCTTCAGTTAGTTTCTTTCCTCATTAGTGTTGTCTTTGTCGGTATGTTTGAATAGGCAATAAACTGTTTGTAGAACAATCGAACCCGTGTGACAACGGTCGCTGCATCAATTCACACGGCAGCTACGAGTGTGAATGTGAAAACGGATTCGTACTTGACGCCACTGCCCAACACTGCCTCGGTAATGTATTTATTTTGTTCATTTCTTTTATTTATGATTTCTATTTTGATTATAATGTTATTTATAAGATTATTAGCATTGTTTTAATTTTCCGAGTCCTCTTCTGGATCTACTGTATCTTCTCTTCTTTTTTTTGTACAAATTTTATTAGTAATTTAAAAACCAATAATCATCAAAGTTGTTTTTTTTTTGGGTTTAGTAAGTTTTTAAGCAACATTGAGATAATAGAATGGGTATATTGTTTTTAGATAATCGTCGCGGCTCATGTTGGCGACGAGTGGTAGATGGTCAGTGCGAGGCTGCAGCTATGAGGCCCCTTCTCCGCCAAGAGTGTTGCTGCAGCGTAGGTCTCGCCTGGGGGTCACCGTGTGAGCCCTGCGAAATGGACCATTGCCCTTGTCCAAAGGGATTTGCTAAGGTACGTGCAAATATTAAGAAGTAAATGTGAAGATATCGTGAAAAAAGTGTCTTAAGTTTCTTAAGGCTTTTAGTTTACGAGACCCAAATTGGGATTGTTGCTCTGATATAAAAGGTGTCAAATATTTAATTAAAAAAAGAGACAATTTGAAAATTAATCTTGAGGTTCAATGTAAAACTGTATTCATTCCCATACCAAAGTCAAAATATGTTTATTCAAATTGTAGTCAACTAGGCAGAGGTATACACTTTTTTATAATAAGTCTTTTAAAATAGTTTGCTAGTCAGCTTCGGCAGCTTTGAAACTTGTATAAGTAACTATTTTATTTTAATTTCACCTAGTTGAGCAATTATTTCGTTGCCTTTCACTGAGTGAGTGAGGTTACCGGTGCCCAAATCCCCCCTCCCGTTGACTCGAGCGGAGGGACTCCAAGGGCGTCAACGCACTTGTAACTTTTGAGTTGATGGTGTCCATGGGCGGCGGTAGTTGCTTACCATCAGGTGACCTGTCAGCTCGTTTGCCCCTTATACCATACAAAAACGTAGGTAGTTAAATGGCTAATCAATTGTCTCATAACCATTAACGACCTCTGAACCGACAGGAACATGTTTCCTCATAACCCAAAATTTATACTATAACACAATATCTTACGCTTCCAGTTGGATGGTGCCACGTGCCGCGACGTGGACGAGTGCCAGCTCAACTCAGAGCTGTGCGTAGGAGGTACCTGCATCAACACTGATGGCTCCTATCGGTGTGATTGTCCTCCAGGACTTAGTCTTGATGCTACAGGTAGCGACTTTAAATTAAAACTGTATTAATATGTTACTATTTAAAAAAACTATCAAGAAAAAAGACTTCGTCAAAGTATTAAATAAAAAATGACGAGAATATAGTCAGCTTTGTCAAAGAAGAGGGTCGTTCTATTTGAAGACAGTTTCAAAAACATTAATACTCACACAGTAACGAAATGTTAATAATGATGTGTAGGTAACCGCTGCGTGGACACTCGGCGTGAGTACTGCTACACAGACTACGTGGGGGGACGGTGTTCGAGCCCGCTGCAGGTGGAAGTGTTACGGGCCGTGTGTTGCTGTTCGGCGCTCGGCAAGGCCTGGGGTGATGGACGCTGCGAGCCTTGCCCTAAGAAAGGTAACGACATAATAGGACACTAAAAGGTCTACGCCACTAATTGTGTCTGATTATAATGACGGTTAAATTTAATGTTTAGGAACCGACTCCTACCGTAATCTCTGTATCTCTGATGCGACCGGACATCCTCCAACAATTTGGGATCGTCCTGGTGGTAGCGGCAACGTTACCAGTATATGGGGCAATAAACCAATCGGTCCTGGAGGCGATGAAAACGAATGGACTGGAGGCGGCAACGTTGACAACTGGGGCAACATTACTTCGGATAACTGGCATAAGGGGGGCCCTGGAGTGATCCCGGGACAGATGGAGGTTAACGAGTGTGCTGCCTTCCCCGGCCTTTGTGGACATGGGCGATGTAGAAACTTAGTAGGAACTTTCACCTGTGATTGCTTCCCTGGATATGAAAAGGTGTGTGATAATTAGTGATAAATTATTATATTAATTAAATTACTTAACTGTTTACTATGCCAGAATTAAAAATGTAATTTCAAATTTCTTAAAAAAAAAAGATTCGTAATTGGTTCTGTGTCAGCTTTGAAGATTTTGGGTAAAATTATAGATTGAGAAAATATTAATCGCAGAAAGATTAAAAAACGAACATTAATAAATGACATTTACAAAACTACTTCTGCTTACCCGATCACAAAAGTTTCTCTTATGAAAATCATATTGTACTGAAATCAAAATCAATTAAATGTTATTGAGTAGGACTCGAAGAACCACACCTGCGTGGATGTGAACGAGTGTGAGATCGTGGACGGTGTTTGCGGCTCCGGCGAGTGTCGCAACACTGAAGGGTCCTTCAGTTGTCACTGCCATCCTGGACATAAGTCCGATGATTTCTCCAAAGTTTGTGTTGGTAAGTACAGTATTTTTTACAAGCTGTAGTGTGAATTGGTTGGAATTAAGTCCCATGAGTACATGGATACTGAGAGAACGTTATACGCCTGTTCTCTCTCAACTATCGCAATACATTTCGAGTAAACTTTTTTTATTCTGGATAAGAATAATACTTTTATAGTTATATCAGAAAATTTCATTTACTGTTTATAGTTAGTTAGGTTAGTTAATGCCTTTTTTATGGTATAAGGGGGTAAACGAGCAGACGGTACTTGATGTTAAGCAACTACCGCCACCCATGGACACCTGCAACTCAAAAGTCACAAGTGCGTTGCCGCCCTAGGAATCCCTCCCGCTCGAGTCAGCGAGAGGAGGGGATTTGGGCTTTTACGGCGCATTTTACTCTCAGTATATAGGTTGTGATATACTTGAATCTGTATCCTCTACTCTACTCCCTACTTTTGTAATAATCTCGTGAATTATTTAAATTATCCAGAAGATACATATAGAAAATATATATACATATTTTCGAGTCTCACTCGCCCTGGTCACAGAAGTCTGTCTTATACTTGCCCGCCTGGATTTATTGATAATAAAATTTACATGAATTTTCAATTCTCAGAAGCTCAGGAATTGTTCTAACATCTTCCGCAGATATCGACGAGTGCGCAGAAACTAGAGGTCTATGTCGCGGAGGACGCTGCGTCAACACTCCTGGCTCATTCCGGTGCGAGTGCGGGACCGGCATGGAACTGGCACCAGATAGACTGAGCTGCAAAGACGTGGATGAGTGCTCCATCACTTCTGGTAGGCATTCTTAAAATATAATATTAATCGAGACATATTCTATTTTTGGTTGCAGATTGAATGAAATTGTAAGTCATACATCACAAATCATGAAATTTGTGTATAATAATATGTTGTGAACAAATTTTTGCATAAATAAAGTTTATTATTATTAAATCCATATAAATATTTTTACAACCATATTTTCATGAATCTTTATTTCAAAATAAAATTAAAATTATAACTATTTTAAATTATTGTTTACAAAATTGCTGTTCGTCCTATGGGCGGATTCTGTCTCCTTTAATAATCAAAATTTATTTAAGAATAAAATGACAAATAAAACCTGTAAAAAACAAACCTTGCTGATAAAGAGAATAACGAACAGGAGAAGGTCCTTAGAATTTCCTTGGGCAAGAAAAAGGATTATTTCAGTGTTGTTAGCATGTGTTTAGGATTGAGGTCAAAAATTACAATAGTAACTAAAGAAGGAGTCGAGAACGGACTCGATAACTATTTTCGAAATGTTTTCCAGGAATATGCAGTAACGGCGCTTGCGAGAACTTGATGGGAACATACCAGTGCGTTTGCGACGAGGGCTACGCTCAGTTAACGGTCAAATCCCACTGCGAAGACATCGATGAATGCACGGAAGATCCCACGAGATGTCAGCACGAGTGCGTTAACACTCTCGGCTCCTACCATTGTACTTGCAGGTGAGTCACAATCGCTAAAGTCGACACGCCTAGAGCGCTATATTATAAGTGATCGATAATTTTCGTGATGAAAACTTTCCTTTGTAATTCCAATTAAATGGCTCCTAAATGCAAAAGTATTGTTTTAATGCTTACTGAAAGTTACACTAGTAGCTTGTTATTTCAGAAAATTAGACTTCTCCTAAAGCTTAAGGGTTATAGATTTGTTTAGTAAATTTGCTAGGAGCTTAATATGAAGTACGATAGTAAGAGTCGAGTCACGCCCCCCCCAGGGAAGGCTGGCACCTGCGCGCGGACGGGCGCACGTGCCGCGACGTGGACGAGTGCGGCGCGGGCGCGCGGCCGTGCGGCGGCGGCGAGTGCCGCAACACGCCGGGCTCGTACGCCTGCACCTGCGCCGACGGCCTGCTGCCCGCGCCCGACGGCGCCAGGCCCACGTGCCAGGACATCGACGAGTGCGCCGATGTAAGCTCGCCCTCCGACCTCATCATGCTCATATATTTATTTTATTCTTCGTCTTTACGCACTTATGTACGTCGGTGGACTTAATGCCCTGGGCGTTCTCTACCGGACAACCTTTTGGGTGGTGTAGAAATCTTGTAGGGTAGGTGCACCGAGGTTACAATTACAATCACTGATTACCAATAAATATTTAAACTAAACTTACATGTATTTTAAAATTACACGTATATATAGAAATAAATGTACATATATATCCTGCATATACAAAAATAAAAGTAGGTCAGTGAATTTGCTGATTCCAATATTCCGAGGCCGAAAATTTTGAGATCGGAGACCACAGACCGTGCCCAGTATAATTTTTTTATCAACAAGTTGTATAGACGATCACGTAAAGATAGCAGTTTTTGATCTAACCGGTATTGTTGGAAGTTATTGAGGGAACCCTATCCAAATAATGATAAAAATCTCATTTAATAAAGACAGAAAAATTTGAGTCAGATGCTAAATCATGTCTTATTAGTTAAAATCATTTAAACTGGAAGTTTATGTGGCGACATGACTGGATTTAAAATAAGAAATATTGAAGTAACGTGTACCCCAAATTTGCAGATACCAGACCTTTGTGGGGCTGGAGAATGTCACAACACGATCGGTAGCTTTGTCTGTCGGTGTTCGGATGGGTACAGCGTAAAGCCGGAACAGGGGCCCGCCTGCACAGACGATGATGAATGTGAACTTGGAACCTGTGACTGTCATCCTGCTGCTGATTGTATTAATTTACCTGTAAGTGTCATATGGTATGGTGTAATAGACCAAAACTCTCTTGCCAAGGAGAGACTATTAAAGGCTGTTAATGTGATTGATGTGAAGTGGACATAGGGCCAAACGAATCATGCTTACTGATGATGAGTTTAAAAGCCTAAGCAAGTTCCAAGGGCATTTAAAACGTGCAATATAATACGTTACACACAAACATTAGTAATAAAATGCATAATATATAAGGACATGTTCATTTCAAAGACTATAAAACTGGTAAATTGCTTAAAGACATCATTTTTTGAATATATTTGAAACTTGCAGGGCTCGTTCCAATGTCGGTGTCGTGATGGTTGGCGAGGCGATGGCACGGAGTGCGAAGATATCGATGAATGTTTGACTAATAATGGCGGTTGTCATCCGAGAGCCACTTGTACCAACACCGATGGCTCATTCATGTGTCTTTGTGACACAGGATACAAAGGAGATGGGTATGTAAGAAATAGTAATAATAATATAAGAATAATATTATCGTTTGGTGTTGCCTACGTCATAAAGAAATCTGTTGTGATTTTGGCTTGTAACCCCAGAATAGAACAAAAACCCGATGTATGCCCGATATTTCACATTATAAATAAAAAATATTCCGAAAATTCATGCTTTCAAAAATCATGTGTTCGTGTTGTATTCCATTCCATTCCAGATGGAGTTTATTTAAACCTCCTTTCTAAGGAGAGGCCTATGTCCAGCAGTGGACTATTAAAGACTGTTGATGTGATGATGATATGATATTTTGCTTCTTGAAAATTGATTTTTAATAATCTGTTTGGTTACATAAACTATTTACTGTCCACTGATGTGAAATTGCAGATACTCGTGTGTGGATATTGATGAGTGTGCCAACGACCCAACTCTTTGCGAAAACGGGCACTGCACCAACATCCCCGGTGGCTATGAATGTGATTGTGATGTAGGATTCACTAAGTCGGAAGATGGAAAGTCTTGTCTTGGTAAGTAACATATGGAAAATAAAGTGAAATTAGCCTAAATGGCAAATTTTTTATATTGGAATGGATGTCAATTTTTCAACGCTTTTACTTTCTTCTGGTCGATATTATTACATATTTAAATATTCCCCGTGTGTTCTTGATTACTATATTTATGACTTCAGACATGGACGAGTGTGCAACTTTCGACAACGTGTGCGTGTTCGGGCGCTGCGTCAACACGTACGGCATGTTCAAATGTATCTGCGACAAGGGATACCAGTCTGATAGTATTGATGATTGTGAGTTTTTGAACTAGTTTTTTGTTTTTCTTAAAAAGACTACCCCCGCACTAGACTAGGGACTTTACAAACATACATGAAACGGACACCAAGGACACCCAGACTCAGAACAACACTTTGTAGATCATACAAAGCGTTGTCCCATGTAGGGATCGAACTCGAGCGATCGAAGCGGCGAGGTACCGCTTAAACCACTACGCCATCTGCACAGTCTACTAGTAGTTTATTTGTTTCGTCACTATGTATTTAATTATTAATTCACTGTGAAATTGCCTCGCAGAAAACCGGTATTAAACAATTCTTGTGTTCCTATTCCCCGAGTAAGTGAGGTTACTGGTGGTAAAATTGGGTAAAATTTCATTCCCCTCCCCCCCCTCCTCTGAATTGAGAGGGGGGGGGGACACTGGTTGCTTTCCGTGTGTCCATGGACGAAATATCTAGGCTTTTAATTAAAATAATTTTAATTTCCAGTGATGCCTGGCTTCAACTGTACGGATGTCGACGAGTGCAAGTCTCCTCAGTCGTGTCAGTACGGACAGTGCATCAACACGCAAGGTTCCTATATCTGCAAGTGTCCGACCAACTATGAGCTGGTGTCGGATGGCACCGCTTGTTTTGGTAAGTTAATAGAAGTTTTGTTGAAAACTAGATTTAGTTAACATAACTGGACTTGTCAAGTGGAGTGGGTAGTTGTGGTTTTGAACTCTACTGCTAACAATAATAAAATCATTATTTAATCGTTCTATATTCAAGAAGTGAAGAGAAGAATAAATATACTGTCATTGCGTAAGATGTTTTATTTTATTTCTCTGTTTGAGTTGGTCTATCACATGTTAACAAATAATTTATGAATGCTGCTTGGATTTATTGACATTATTCTACCTTTACTAATATCGTTGATTGTGTACATTAACAGATTCGAGAAAGGCCAGGTGTTATGGTACAGTAGATTTACGATCTGGCACTGAACATTGTCAGGACAGTGACGAGTTGTCCGAAGATGGCACCATGGCCGCTTGCTGCTGTTCTGTTGGTAAGTTGACTACAATTTTAGTTTTTTACTACTTTGGTAAAAGGCAGCAATAGAATAACAAGGTTAGTCCTGAAATATTTCATCTGTTCTTACACCAAGTTTCCCTTCTTTATCTCACTATTGTACTTTGATTTTGGTACTTATACGAAAGACCTTGTGATTTTATTTTCATGTATTTTTAGGTGCTGCCTGGGGTAACTATTGTGACCTTTGTCCGGAGCCAGGATCAGAGGCATACAGACAATTATGTCCCGGTGGACCTGGGTATCAACCTGTTTTGGAACCTGTAAGTTTATTTTTATAAAGAAAAATATTGATAATTAAGAATATATGAGTATTTTTCTTTACAAATAATTGTTTTTAATCAAACGGTTTCCACTAAAATTACTTTCAGCCATCTTATGTTGTGACGTTAGCTGATATAGACGAGTGCGTCCAACATCCTGCTCTCTGCGAACACGGAACTTGCACCAACACGTTCGGTTCCTTTGTGTGCACCTGTGGAGATGGGTGGCAGCTGACTTCTGATGAACAGCGGTGTGAGGTATGCTAAGAATTATTAACATTTTCAGAAATTTGATTACATTTTTGGAAATAATCTTTAGAGATTTTTTTTTCTTATTTATTACTAGCTGAGACCCGCGGTGCTACCCGCGTTTGTTGTTATAACCGCGGGCAACTCCGCGGGGCGAAGCTAGTCCAAAAAAAAGTAACCTAAGTTACTCCTTATGTCATCAGCTATCTGCCAGTGAAAGTCCCGTCGAAATCGGTCCAGCCGTTCCAGAGATTACCCGGAACAAACAGACAGACAAACAAAAATTGTAAAAAATGTTATTTTGGCATATGTACCGTGTAAACATACATATGCATTTAGTAAAAAGCGGTTATTTTAATATTACAAACAGACACTCCAATTTTATTTATTTGTATAGATTGAAAAAAGTCAATTAATGAGTCTCATTTCAATAGGATATTGACGAATGTGCCAAACCAGACATATGCGGTCCCGGCATTTGCAGAAACATGCAAGGCAGCTACGTGTGTTTGTGCCCCGAAGGATACGTGGCTATGCCGAATGGAAGTTAGTATTTGATTCTGTATTGTGCATAAACAAAATGTGCTTGTGTTTCCTATATTTTAAAGTTATTCGCCTTTAAGGTAGTTTTTTCTAGTGATTTGTTAAAAATAGTAAATTGATATTGATTTTTTTTATTTCATCAAATTGGTTACGAATTACTTGAAATCACCTGTTGTCTTTTTAAATTTAATAAATTAATTACTTTGTAAATTAATTAAATAGTCCGTGTGGTAACGGATTAAGAATACAAATTGTCACCACCCCAATTCATCCCGTGGGTGTCGTAAGAGCCGACTAAGGGAGCAAACTAAGCAGGACAACAGCACTGCAAAGAGAAGGAAAACTTGAAACAAACCCTATACCAACCCGTCTGGCCAGCGTGGTATACTAGGCCAAAACCTCCTTTCTAAGGAGAGGCCTATGTCCAGCAGTGGACTAGTATAGGCTGTTTATGATTGATGAATTACTTTGTTGAAATTCACGAAAAACATATGAAAGAACAAACTACTCTGAAATAGACCTGTCAATATTAATTAAAAGTAATACAATTTTCATAGTTCTTAAATTAATAAGAATTTATTTTTATTGCAGAGGAATGTGTCGATGTTCGTAAACGACAATGCTACATGGAATATTACGAAGAAAGTGGTCGTGGTCAGTGTTCTGGGTCTTCTGGTGTACCTCAGACTAAATACCTCTGCTGTTGTTCTGTTGGAAGAGCGTGGGGTGATCCTTGCGAACCTTGTCCAGATAAAGGATCTCAGGAACACATGGCTCTTTGTGGTGAAAAACCTGGCGAATATATCAATCCCATGACAAATGAGACGAAACCTATCAATGAATGCGACATCATGCCGCAGCTTTGCAAACCTGGTACCTGTCATGATACTCCAACTGGGTTCCAATGTGGATGTGATCACGGGTGAGTGAGTTATATTTAATGTTGAAAATTTGAAAGTATCGCATTTAGTACCGAATAATTAGACATTACCTCTATTAAGTTTAAATTCATTTGTGTTTCAGATACGAGCACGACAACACTTCGCACTTATGTCGCGATATTGACGAGTGTGCTTTACACCGAACTCCGTGTCGTGGGTTAGCGCAATGCGTTAACTTGCCCGGGGCTTATGAGTGCCGATGCCCGCCTGGGTACGCGCTCACCGCTTCTCTCGATGAGTGTGAAGACGTGGATGAGTGCGCCGATGAGAGGTTGTGTGAGCACGGCGAGTGTCGAAACACGATTGGATCATACAGGTAAGAATTGAAAGACCCATCCATTTCTTGTACTTCATTGTAATATTATTATTATAATATGTTTAAACCACTTGAGTAGATGATTTGTTTATGAAATAGTGGATTTCATATCATGGACCCAGAATAAGTCCCTGGGGAATCCTTAATCAATTTGGTGTTTATATTTTTACTAGATGTGTTTTTATCATAAATAAAGGGTTCAGCTAGTGTAGACTGTAATTTTAAAGTAATATATTTTACACAAATATTGTATTATTTAAATATTTTGATTACAAATAATATCCAAATGTCAATAAACTTTGTAAGAAGCTTTAAGAAAGATCAGTTATAATGATTTTATGTTTAGGTGTGACTGTAAGCCTGGTTATACTCTACGTGATAATGTTTGCCGCGACGTAGATGAATGTGCACGTCCTCGTCCCATGTGTCGTAACGGTACATGTGAAAATTTACCTGGATCTTATACGTGTCACTGTGATGAGGGATTCAAGCCAGGAGCTAATAATGATTGTATAGGTATGTTAATAAATGTTATGTATGATTTAGGAGTTAGATTTATGAAAATCTGTTTTGAAAAGCGTGGCAAGTATTTGTATTTGCCACATGCCTTGTATTTTGCCTTTTCATGTTGTGTATGCTTAATTTGGATCATTGTCTAGACTTTTTATGTACCTATCTTTTAATGTTTCCTGTAACATGTACTGGCAGTAATCTGTAAGCGTGTCTTTTAGAAATAACTGAATCAATGGATCCACAGAATTACATTTGAATTAAGTTTATTTCTTTGATCCGATGTTATCTTTATATTATTTTATTGAAAAAGGTCTGATTGCTAAAATATATCACAACTAAGTATATATTTTATTCTGAGAGTTTAATAATTTTAAATATCAGACACGAGGAACTGTTCGGACTAATACCAGCCGCAAATTTCCGCCATCTTTCCCTACGGCAAAATTTTCATCCTCATTACCTGGATAGTTGGCGCTCCACTACTGTGCACCTTCAAGAAAAGAGCGTACTCCTTCCTAAAAGCACGGCAACGCGTTTGTGACTCCTTAGTTGCAGACGTTCATGGGCGGCGATAGTCACTTTCCATCAGGTGGTCTGCTCGTCTGCCCCTCTAACATAAAAAAAACCACATTTTTTCTGTATAAAATTTGAATCGTGTAAAATAACTTTCAAATACATTTTCCTTAGTACAGATGTTCAACTTTTTGCGTTAATCACAGTTCAGAGTTTTGATGGGTCTACCGTTCATTAATTTAATCAATGTACCATAGACATTAGTTTTTTATTTTAAATGTAATTGTTTTGCGGTTAGACATCAACGAGTGTCGCGAGGGCGGCATGGTGTGCCGCAACGGGCGGTGCCGCAACACGGCGGGCTCGTTCCGCTGCGAGTGCGCGCCGGGCTACGCGCTGACGGCGGACGCGCGCCACTGCCGCGACGTGGACGAGTGCTCCGAGCTGCCGCACCCCTGCGGCAGGGACGGCTCGCCCTCGTGCACCAACACCAACGGAGGGTAATCACCGATCACTTCCTATTCTCTATATTTCGCTTTAGCTTCATTATTTTTGTCGTCAATTCTACGCAGTGTCCGTCACAGTCAATTTTGTGATACATCTAAATTTGTGCCTACTCCGCTCAGAAAACACTTAATGATTGCAAGAATGGGCGCAAATTGTTGTTGCCATTGTCGCCGTCTTACATTTTTGAATTCAAAATTTTAACGAGGTTTTAGACTTTCATTTTTTTTTTCAGCTACGAATGTTCCTGCGGTGCCGGTTGGCGTTTGGTAGGCAGACGGTGTGTGGACCGTGACGAGTGTAAAGAGATACAATATGTGTGCGCGGGAGGGGAGTGTAGGAACTTCAATGGAGGGTAAGCTGTGTCGTAATAATTATTGTTCTTGTTTAATTCATGATTTTACTAGATGTATTATTTAAAAAATAACTTGTTTCATTCCATAATTTGATTTGTCAATTTTTTTTATTAAAAACTAGTTTTTCTCCAGTAACTATGAATTATATTAATGAGCCAGATTTTTACTAAATAAAATCGATACGTTTAGCCGGTCTCTAAAAAATTAACTCGCTTTTAAGCTTTATGAAACTCTTTTATGTGTGTACCCATATAAGATATATAATGTCAGGTAACCAAAATCACGTGGAACCAAAACCAAGGCCACTACTTTCAATACATAATTTATATTATATATTTTTCTCTATAGGTATGTGTGCGATTGTCCATCTGGGTGGCGGTTCGATAAAGCAGCGGCAATTTGCGTAGATGAACGTAAAGAACTTTGCTACGATGAGTGGGAGTCAGGAAGATGTCACAGAGCCAGACCATTACAGCTTGGAAGACCTGAGTGTTGCTGCTCAGAAGGTATTTTTATTCTACTACATCATTGTATTATACCTAATCAATTTTAACAGTTCTTTACGGTCTTTAACCAGCCTTATAAATAATTTACTGCCATGTAGGCTTTTAATAAATAAACAAAAAAAAACTAAATGGTCCCCTTCGGCCCCGTACGAAACCAAGTTTCGAAATAAGAATAATATTTCTTCTTTCGAAGCTCATTTCGATAAAAGAATAATCTTCCTTCTTTTGAAACTCGTAAATAAAATCGAAACTACACATACATACACATGCCTTTCATTTCATTTCAATTTCAATATCGTTTTTATCGCGTGAAAGTGGACCGTTAATTTCTTATCCATCAAAAGAGATTTTTTTACGAGTTTCGAAAGAAGAAAGATTATTCTTTTATTGAAACCAGTTTCGAAACATCATTCTTATTTCGAAACTGGTTTCGAAACCTGGTTTCGTAGGCGGCCGAAGGGAAATTGTCAGCATGGAAAATTTAGTAATGGGTTCGAACGTCTAGAGCTGACAGTAGATTTTTTTTGAAACTGACTTAAATTACCTGGCCTTTTCAACTTTTAATGAAAATTTAAAATTGAAAAACGATATACTAATAATTACTGTACCCCGCTTCCCTTGCTTTTTAACATCAGTATTATCAAAATCTTCACACACCATTTGCCGCAGAACTGAGTCTTATTTTTGTTTTACTGTTTTGAACGTGCAGGTGCCGCATGGGGACGTTACTGTGAACGCTGTCCAGCACCAGATTCTCCTGAATTCCTTCGCATCTGCCAGGGTGGAATGGGTAGACCTAATCTTACACAAGACTTAGACGAATGCAAAGTCCGACCCGACGTTTGCAAAGGCGGTCGATGCATCAACACTGATGGGTCTTTCAGATGTGAATGTCCACCTGGCTACACTCTGGACGGTACTGGGCTCGTGTGTGTGGATGCTGACGAGTGTGCCGCTGATCCAAGAATATGTGGTAATGGAACCTGTACAAATACTCCTGGAGGATATGAGTGTAGATGTAACTTTGGATTCACACAAGGGCCTGATCAGGTTTGTACTTTTCTATTTTGACCATATTTCAAATCTCTTTTCCACTCAGCACGATTCTTGTATTATTAAAGTTAAATGGTTCTTCTTAATTGGATGATGTTTTTGCTGTAATCTCCAAATGACGACTGCCAGATATAATTAAATGATCTAATCTAATGTTTTCAACTGTCTAAGGGCCCGTCCGCAAAGCGAATATTTACCGCGGGGTTTTTATTCGCTCGGATATAAATCGCCACCGTATTACGTTTAATTTGCATCAAATCACCGATTCCTTTCGCACGAATTTTTTTCGTCGGTCCGTTAGACCTATATAGATTCCAAGTATCGCAGAATTTTGCGAAAAAAGGCGCGGTGGAATATCGCTGTACGGACGAGCCCTAACTCCTGAACATTTCCTTACAGACGTGTGTAGATATAGATGAGTGCGCTGAAGGTCGAGCCTTGTGCACGTTCCGTTGTCACAACACCCTCGGGTCGTTCAGGTGCACGTGTCCTTATGGGTACGCAGTAGCTGCGGACGGGATCCACTGCAAGGACATTGACGAGTGCGAAGATAACAAGGTCTGTCCACACGCCTGCGAGAACGTTGTTGGCTCCTACATATGCAAGTGTCCTGAAGGTTAGTGTTGAAAAAAGAAAGGTTTTATAAAAACATGTTATTTAGTTACGAATGAAATCAGTAAAGGTTTTAAAAGTAGTTTTCTCACCTATTACTGAACTACGTAAACGTTCCATATTGAAATTGTTCAACACATAATATTATGATATAATTAAAGATGAGGCAATTGGAAATTTTAAAGTAACATAAAATAACAAAGAAATGAAGATTACTTTTTATAAAAATATATTAGCAGATCGAGCTTTAGGTTTTAGTAATGTTTCTGTTAAATTGACAGAATTACTATCAAAACTAATAAAAAGTGTAATAGTGACTAAAGTTTAATGACTCGCTTTGCACACGTCGGTCAACGTGTGTAAGCGAGTCGCCCCCTGACCCCGCTGGTCGGCAGGCTACCGGCGCACGTCGGCGCCGCACGACGCGGAGGACGCGTGCGCCGACATCGACGAGTGCGCCGACGGCCGCGAGCGCTGCGCGCCCGGCGTCTGCATCAACGCCGAGGGCGGCTTCCAGTGCGACTGCGACGTCGGCTACGAGCCCAGCCCCGACCTCAAGGAGTGCATCGGTGAGACACGCCTTTTTTTTTTTCCGTGCGGAAATCCCCTCCGATACCATCTGTCGGTGGCATGTCGGACTCGAACCGACTAAAACCGCACGCCGTCTCGGGTACTAATAGCCGGGGAACCAGGTATACCCTAGAAAAGAAGTCCCTGGTGCCCTGACATACCTCGGGTCATCTACAGACGAGTAGACGACCCCCCCCCGTGTGGGAACCCCATGTTCCCTGTGCTCCCTGGAAGCGAGCGCGCTTCGCAACGCGCTCGCCGCCACCCCGGCCTGCTTCTGCTAGGGTGACAGATGGCCTCACCTGTCACCCCCAGGCCTGCGCTTATGGAGGACGGAGGTCGTTCTGCGACCTCCGGCGCCTGAGTCGCCTGCGGTACCTGGCCCGTTCCCGGGCCTGGCGGGCCGGGAGAGTCCTAAACCTCTCCCGGTCCCGCTCCGCCGTCTTCTTCGCGAGCATAACTTGCTCGCAGAAGGAGACGGCAGAGTTCCACGCACTCTCGCTCCGCACGATAGCCGCAATCAGGCTATCGAGCGAGAGAACTCCCTCTCCGATGGCCGCCACGAGGTCTCGCCTCTGCTCAACCCACGCCGGGCACTCTGCCAGCGTGTGGAGAGCCGTGTCCACGGTCTGGCCATCGCAGGGTGAGACACGCCTCGTTCGCAAGTGGAAATTTAACAGTCTTTTATTCATGCGTGCATATATCATGGAGAGTGCTCCGGGGAATTGTTCGGACAAATCCCAGCCGCAAATTTCCGCCATTGTTCCACACGTCAAAATTTTCATCCTCATTACCTGGATAGTTGGCGACACTTTTTGCCCCGCACGACCAATCTGTGGAACGGGTAATCGTCTGCGATATTTCCAGACCGATACGACCTTCAAACCTTCAAGAAAAGAGCGTACTCCTTCCTAAAAGGCCGGCAACGCGTTTGTGACTCCATAGTTGCAGACGTTCATGGGCGGCGATAGTCACTTTTCATCAGGTGATCCGTCTGCTCGTCTGCCCCCTCTAACATAAAAAAAAAACTATGAGAATTACATAATAGCTATGGTTCATGATTATTAAAGCTTTCTTTTAGCTCAATCTTCGGTGTTATGATTTAAGCGACTGTGATTAATACCATAAAAATAAACAAGGCTTTAAGCAAGAGGTAAATTAAACCCAACTTAAATTTTAAAGATTTATGGCAGTTTTTATACTTATTACATTTTTGCAAACTACTATCTCTATCCGAGCCTAGCTGGACCAAGAAAATATTTGAAAAACATTTTTAATATTTTTTTAACAATTTTCAATATTATTCTCCGAACAAACTTGTATAAGTTTTAGGCAGGAAATATTTCCGAGTCCAACATTCTTTGAAATAAATTTTCCTTAACAAATTATTGTAAAGGAAAATTTAGGTTGAACTTAAACCCAATCGAAATGATTTGGTAATCAGGATTTAAGTTCCAATGGAATTCAGAATCATAGCCAATTTTGCTGTATTATTATTTGGAGTCCAAACTCTCAGATATTCTAGTGAACAAGTATTTTAATACGTTGCCAACCACTTTTCACTCACTACTATAAAGTTTTTGATACTTAGTTACTATAAATATCCCTGAACCAACTTTTCATTAATGGCTTTGTGGCAATCACAATTTCTCACATGTTATGTATCTGGAAGCTAAACTATTTTATGTGAAACTGCGGTAGAGATAACATTAAATTAATAAACCTCAAAAACAGAATATTCCCTAATTAAATGCTGTAATAATTGTTACTTTCAGACCACCGGACTGGCATGTGCCACCGGTCACTGGTGGCAGGCCGCTGCGTGCCGGAACCCTGGCCCAGGTACATGTCATCCACTCCGCCACCACCAGCTCATGTCACCAAGTAAGTTCATTGCTCTTTTTTATTGGAAATTAGAAAATAGAATAGGCATTTCATACTCACCTAATAGAAAATTATATACTACATGACATATATAGTAACTGTCAAATTTATTCAGGTTCTATCTGACAGATTGTTTTTCGACTATATTGTTACAATGTTTTTAGTTTAACATACAACGAATGTGTTCCACAGAGCCCAATGTTGCTGCACTCTCGGCGTCGCCTGGGGTCCAGAGTGCGAGCTGTGCCCCCAACCGGGCACTCCTGAGAGGCTGGAGCTGTGCAGCCCCACGAACCTGGGAGGGAGCCACATTGGCAAAGTGCCTGGCATCAGTAACAAAGAAACCAATAACATGATCGACAACGGTATTAACATCTTCGACGTGGACGAGTGCGCGGCCATGCCGGACTTGTGCGCTCCTGGCAGATGTGTCAATACTATTGTCAGGTTAGTTACTATATTATCTTTTAATAGACCAGGACAAAGAGGGTTTTCTCGAAAAAACAAAATGGCAACCGTGATATTTCGACGTATTTTGGTTCCTCTCGGTACATCAGGATAACTATCTAAAGTGTAACAGCAGAGACCGTCCCATAATTTTGTAATTTGCTGTTAAAGTTGCAAAAAAGTAGTTTTTGGATATTTTGGAATTTTTTTAAGACACCTACTAGTTGACTCCTTTTCCTGGTCTATAGGCGTCAGTAGTAGCGATGGACTTATAAACGTCTGACATCAGTGATACCACGACCTATCAGAAGTTAGAAGTCAAAATTTTTCTTGTAGTATTTTTAAAGAACGGTAATATTTTTTTTCAGTTTCCGTTGTGTATGTGGACGTGGTTACAAATCAGCGGGTGACGTGTGCGCCGACATTGACGAATGTAGTGTCAGACCTCCTCCATGTGAACAGCTCTGTAAAAACACCGAGGGATCCTACGAGTGCCTCTGTCGGTCCGGGTATGAAGTGGATGAAGACGGGGCTAATTGTCGAGACGTGGACGAGTGCGAACGTGGAACTCACACATGTCAACAAACATGTTCCAATACCGAAGGGTCATATGAATGCTCCTGCCAAGATGGTTACGAGAAGAGGGGCGATGCTTGTGTTGGTGAGTCATTGAGAAGGTTCCCAGTTTCTTTATAACACATTATTAATAGTTGGATGGTCAGTGTGCTGTTGAGGCAGACAGCTTTAAAGGTCAGCGTCAGTTCTCGCTGAGTTTTCTGGATATTTTGCTCGCTCGCGACGCTCACTTTCATTATTTTCTTTTTCAGATGTCAACGAATGTCACGAAGAAGGCTTGTGTCCCCCTCCAGGCAAGTGTGTGAACCTCCTCGGCTCGTACCGTTGCGTGTGCCCGCGAGGGTTCAGGTTGGACCTGGAGGGCACCAGGTGCTTGGACCGGGACGAGTGCGAAGACGGAAGGTGCCAGTCACCTTGTAGGAATTACGCTGGAGGGTACCGATGTGACTGTCCTGCTGGTGAGTACTGGTATTATTTATAAACTCTTTCTTTCTCTTCATCAACAGAATAAGTGAGCGAGAAAGACATATATCTTATGTAGAAGAAACACCGATATTTTATTATCTGATCAGAAAATTCGTACAAACATACTATTAGTTAAAATGACTTCCATTACATCCAAAAAGGGAAACTGATCTATCAACTTGCGGTCCAATTATACTGTTTCAAATGTCTTGTTTTGTTTTATTGACCAGTATAACTTGAACCGTCAACGTATAGACTCACAAAATACATCTTCGTCTTCTTCGTCAGCTTTTCTCGACTGCACGGGTGGCGTAGTGGCTTAATGCCGCTTCCTACTGCGCTGAGTGTTATGGGTTCGACCCCTAAATGGGACAACACTTTGTGTGATCCACAAATTGTTGTTCTGAGTATTTGTGTGTCCGTTTCATGTATGTTTGTAAAGTCACCCGCGACACAGGATATACATTCCTAAAGCGGGAGTTGCCTTTTTAAAAAATAAAAGTAAATTCTCGACCATAGTTGTGTAGGCTTTCTCAACATTCTTTGTACCTCTCTGACCTCCCTTTGAAAATACATGGATCCCTATAATTTTTGTACCCATTTTACATAATTTTTACATCACATATTGTTTAAAAATTATTTTTTTATGTACTTATTCCAAATGTGAAATGCATCCGTGAGCCATATTTATTTAAAAAAGGCTACAAAGAATTTTCTTCGTGTATTTTTACAATAATGTGTACAGTGGCGCCACTGTGTACTGAAAGTGAACTAAATGGTACCGTTACGAAAGTGCATATACTCCTTAGGATTCGTCCTTTAAAGTTCGTAGGGTACATAAAAGATGGTGTTGTTACTAATTACGAGATAAGTAGAAAAGTGCAAACTAAAAATAAGCACTTGAGACTACACCACTGTCTATATTTTCGGAGAATGGAAGACAACATTTGATATGTTGATTGAAAGATTCCTTCGTCAAATTCGTCAATTTAATATAAATTAATTTTATTTTTAAATAATTTTATTATTTAATATTATATCTTAATATAAATTTATTTGATTTAAATTTTAAATAATCCATGTACCTAACTGTTTAAATTGACTTAATGAATTTAACAGTGATTTAATTTGATTTGATTTATTTACTTGTAATTTGTGAAATAATAATTTGTTATGTTTGACTTTCAATGCAGGCTGTGATCTTTTGTTATTAAGGATACACCAGATCAACAATTTATTATTCTTTGTGAATGCTTTGATATTCTTGTTGAAGAGCCACAAATAAAATAAATATACAGTACGACCAACTAATATGAATGTGTAGGTGTTATAATATTAATAATCTTAGCAGCTGTTATAATATATTTTACTACCCAAAGCTTGATGTGTGTTTTTCAAAGCTTTAGTGACCCAATACTGATTACTTTGGTCTTGTATCCAACACTTATCTGATTTTTCTTTTCAATACGTAGCGAAATATTTTTGAAGTAAGGAAGATTAGCAATGTTCTCGCTTCTTGTTTAATATGTTAATAATTTATTGATATGTAACTGTTTCGATACCGACATTATTAATATTACTTTACTGAAGTTCGAGGAAATGTTGTAGGGATATAAGCATCGATCGTTGTTCAATAACATTACGACATACGGTCTTTATTTGTAACAAATGATCTGAAAAGGTTAACTCGAACACGTTGCAACGATAGTAAAAATTTTACGAAAGCTGTTGATGTTCCTCGGGTACAAACATATTCGGGCATAAGTGACGGAATTGCCTTTCTCTAGAAGACATTATTGGTTTATTGTTTTAAAATTATTGATAATTGGATCAACATAATGTTATTGCAACAATAGGTTGCTTTCATATGTTCCACACCTATTACTACTACTATACGCAACTCTTTATTATTTATTCTTTATAGTTTTGATTATTTTACATTCTACAAAGTAACCTATGGTGAATATATAGTTGGCCTTGAAAGCGGCGGTAGCCTAGTGGTTAAGGCATTGGACTTGCGATCAAGAGGTCGTGGGTTCGAATCCTGACCAGTACACTACCGACGTGATCCCACACCTAACACAAGCAATTTAGATAAGCGGGAGGGGTTAACGGAATACTAGACATTTCGGTCTTTAAAAAAAAATTGGGCAAAGACAGTTTTGGATAAAACAGTTTTTCCGGAGGAATCTGAAAATTGTGGTGTGTCGCAGGCACGGTGCGGGCGGCGAGCGGCGCGTGCGTGGCGCAGGACGCGTGCGCGGCGGCGCCGTGCGGCGCGTCGCCGTGCTTCGCCGTGGGCAGCGCCTACCGCTGCGGCTGTCCCGCCGGCTACGGCTGGGACGCGCCGCACGCCGTCTGCCTGCAGGTGCGTGCGCTACTCGAATACTACTCTATCCAATTAGATTAACAAACGCGATAGGTTGCTCCCTTCATAGAGAACCCTGCGGGGCTCGACACCGTTACTATTAGTACTCAGTTCAATGTTGTTCATGTTATTGGAAGATAAATAGAATTGGACAATCATAGAAAACATTAAGTGTAGAATATAATAAAGAAAACAGTAGTACGATGGGCAGCCCTATCGCAGTCCGCATTTTCTTACAGGCAACCCTTAGATGAACTAGACCATTTAGAACTACATGGGAAAACATGATTTTTAACAGTAAATTTATCAAAATGATATATGTAGATTGAAGAATTTACAATACTACTAAGCCTTGTAATTGCATGTTACTGTCACAGTCACAATTTATATTAGTCTAGTCTAAGAAGTGTCGTAGTGAGTGTTAGAATTTCACCAAAATTATTGCCACACATGCAAATTCAAAGAATTTCAAAAGTAATCAAAAGACAAACAAAAGAGTTCAAAGACTTTCAAAATAATCAAAAGACAAACAAAAGAGTTCAAAGACTTTCAAAAGTAATCAAAAGACAAACAAAAGAGTTCAAAGACTTTTTCTTTTATCTTTCTCTTGTTGCTCTTTTTCCAATCTCATTTGCCAAGAGTTTTGGTTAATATTTTATAGTCGTCTGTTTAACTAAAATAAATGAACCTAATGTATACTAATTTGTCATGCTATAAGTGTTATATGTATGTAATTCTTAATAGTTGGCTGGTGGCTGCGCGACGGCAAGTTGCCTCTACGGCTGTTCACCCTTCGGTTCTTCGTATCAGTGTGGGTGTCCAGCTGGCTACCAACTCGTCGGGGCTGGACATTGTCTTACAGCACTAGATGCTGCGTTATCACCAGATGACATTGGAGATGCACCAGTCTTCCCCGTGCAAGACCAGTATAAAATAGGAGGGGAAAATGAACTTATATCCACTGAGGGATGCTTCTCTTGCAAGGTGTGTAAGAGTTTTTTTCGTGAATCAAGCTGATATATTTAATTATGACCAACCATTTATTTTTGGTTGGGATGAGATGCTTTGATTTGATAGCTTCATCTACCTTCACCAGCTTAAAACCATCCCAGTAGCACTCACAGCCCATTAATGGTTGACCTTTTGCATATAATGAAGGTATCTCTACCATTTATTACCTTAGAATCCGTGTGCCAGGCTATGCTGGAGATTTTATTTTATTCCTTCTTTCTAAATTAGAACTTTGAAGTAAGTTAATCTTAGTGAAGGAAAAATATGGCTAGTTGTAGTCCATCTAATCTAAGAGGGATCGATTGACAGTTCTGACAGATTGAACTATAGCGATGGGGTCAAAGACATCGATCACTAAGATATCAGATTCTTAAGATGTCATTTCTTAGTATGTACTAATCGATTACAGTTTTATAGATTTATGTGCTCATTGGTTACATATATTCCTTTCTGGCTGTCTGTTACATACTTCCGTCCCTTTCTCACGAAATTACTCTCACAGATTGCAGAAAAGCAAGAGGAAAGATATCACACATATAAAATAGTTCTTCTCCGCACCCTCTTGACAAAATACTTGCAACGAGCATCTGTATTTATTAAAGAGAGACACTACTACATGAACACTATTCCTCTCGTAGATTCGCCGTAATATTAATTACTAATTACTGTAAATTCTAAGCTTTTAAACAGTTTCAAGTTTGTGCAGAATGAAAGACATGCACAATTTTTTAAACCATAGTAGTATTTTTGAGCATTGCAAGAATTCCCAGCAGCATTTAAACCGTCGTGAGCTTACACGTGACATGTTGGTTGTAGGTGAACGGTCGCAGGCGAAGAGCACCTGATGAAGCCATAGTGTTTGCAAATGGAACTACCATAGTCAGGAAACGAAGGAGGCGCAGCCGACGTAAGTATACCTTGATATCAAAAGCAAAATTTAAGTTACCAACTCTCTATAGGCCCTTGGCTTGAAGCAAAACTTCTTCATGAGATTTAAAAAATTGATGGAGTTCGAAACCAAAGGTGTCTTACTTATTGGTTTGTAGGTTTCCTTTTCAGTTCTTTTATATTTTAGAGATTTTCTAACCTTATTCTAGATATAGTCACGCATTTATCCAAAAATAGTCTGTCGGTTAATTTGGTTCTTCACATGTAAGTAATAGTATTTTATTTATAGTATATAGTGTATATATGTAAGTTAGATTTATCTTATATTAATAAATTTAATATAAAAAAGTCCAATTCTCTGTTTTCTCTTGCACCTACAGCATCATTTTTAAGAGAGCAGAGAATGCCATGGGCATTAAGTCCGCCTTTGTACAATTTTTGCACTGAGTTAAATAAATAACACTAAACGGGCTCTTTTTGGAAATCGAAGATGAGAGAAATTATTATCTTTGGAAATTATTGTCTTATTTTTATTAAAATTCCTTTCAAACTCTTTGATAAAGTAATTTATAAAGTTTTCCCTTGTCTAAAGTTACAAAACTGTCTCCGCCCTCGGAATACTCCGTTCATTGTTTAATTAACATGTTCTTTTGTGCCAGGTCGTCGTTCAATCCTGGAGCCCGAAGCGGAATTAATCGTTGTATCAGCTCACCCAAAACAAACGTGGGGCAGAGCTCCCTTACTGAGACTAGTTCCAGCGGAGGGCAAAGCGCGGGCTCACTACCGAATCGCGTATGGAGATCCCAACAATGACTTCGTGTTATCCAAGAGAGATGGTGCTACTGCTCTCAGACTTAGAAGACATCTAAAGAGTCAGGCAAGTGTTCAGAAAAGATTTTAGATTCAAAGACAGTTGTTGTATTATTGTTGCATATTATTACTAATCACTGCGATAATTACGACTTGCACGGATGGCGTAGTGGTTTAAGTGGTCGCCACGCCGCTTCCTACTACGCTGAGTGTTGTGGGTTCAAACCCCACATGGGACGACACTGTGTGATCTACAAGCTGTTGTCCTGAGTCTGGGTGTTCTTTGTCTCCTTTTCATGTTTGTTTGTAAAGTCCCCCGTGACACAGATATATTCTTAATGTGGGCGTTGTTTTTTTTTGGGAAAAAAAGAACACCTTCAGTGTTTAGTGATACAAAAAGGGGAGGTAATTGTGGGTCTTTTTAAAACTTATTAAAAAATAATATAAATAAAACTTTTTAAAACTTAATCAGTAAAATGGTGATTTATAAGTTGAGTTCGGGGATAGTGTGCTGATTTAAAAAAAAAATTAAGACGAAATGTCAGATCAATATGGTGTGTGGTTGGACAGGATGTGTTGGAGCGGCAGCTGGAGCTGGAGGCGCGCTTCGTGTGCCCCCCGGCGCGGGGCGCGGGTCGGGGCGCGGGGCGGGGGCGGCGCGCCGCGCGGGACCACGTGGCGCCGGCGCCGCTGCGCCTCTACGTGTGGCTGCGCGTGGCGCCCGCCCCCCCGCGCCGCTAGCGGGGACGCTCACACGTGCTCACGGGAGGACCTTCTCTAACTACCGTTGACATACTCTTTCACATTCAGTCCAAATATAAAAAAACGGGGTCGGAACAAAGTTTCTTTCGCTTTTTGGTAGACGTTTGCTATAGTGTCGGAAAAAAGTCTTGTTACACTTTTTCGGTCTCACTCCCGTCCGCTCGGAGAGTGTAACGCGTGACGAGAAACTTCGTTCTAAAAACCCAAATGCGTAATTTTTCGGTACTCATACGGCGTTCGATCGTCAGCCATCTTCTACTCTGTGTGCTCTTTGAATAGATCCGCCGATTGTTTAACGATTTTTGTACTTTTAACACGATCGACTCGATTGTATTTGTATATTCACCCGAAAAAATATATCGAGCGATAAATACGTGCATACCCAGTCGCAAATATTTTTCATTCGATGTTAAAATAAAACTAAACTTTGATCAGTTGTGTCGTTGCGATAACAAATTATTAAAAATAAATGTTGTACTTTGTTGCAATATCGACATCGATAAATCTCAGTTGTGCCACTGCCATCACTACCGGTACTGCCTATATTGTATTCGTTAAAATAAATTTATTAATGTTTATTGTAAAAGTAAAAATATCTAAAAACTTAGTGCGCGAGAATAAATATTTTCTATTAAATACACGACTAAATTCAATCTTACAATTTTATACAACTTAGTAATGCGTTCTTTTATGCATAATAATAAATAAAATTACGTTAGTTGTCGGAAACTTTATTATTGGCTAAGAATCCATTGAAATGTTTAACTTCACCCATGAAATATATAACATAGCTGTTAAGTTTCCAAATAACAAAATCTTTCAAGCAAGAAATATAACGTATTATTTAAAATTTTGATTGATTGAAATAATGAGTACTTTTAGAGACTGTCTATTTCACGAAGACGGTAAATCTCGGTGACATGTAAAAGTCACAATATCATTTGTTTTATTTGCTCATCAAATAGCCATCGATTACCGCACACTGATTTCACCCGTCTTCGTGAGATAACACATTATATCGATACCAATATATTCGTAGACGCACGTTTACTTGGAGTCGGTTCGAGCCGATCTCGTCGGTAGTATTAAAATAATTTGTGTGAGATTGAATGCATAATATTAGTTTACGATGTTATCGATAAACCCAACGTCTCTCGATTTTGACGTTTGTCCGCTGTATCGATACTTTTATAATATTAACGACATCACTAGTTGATTTGCCATTAATACGAAATGTCAGTGAATAAGTTTATTTTTATTATAATAAGAACTAATGTATCACTTAAGATCTTCTCCTGTAAAGCCTTTTTTTATAACTAGTTATTACTTAGAGTAATCATTGTCTATTTAAGTGTTGAGATTAGGGGTCAAAATTGTTATCGATATTTATTGTCGATGTGGCGTTATTGGCACGCCTGTGCAGAACCAGGAGAGGGCTTTAAAAATAGTAATTAATTAATTTATTTACACTTCAACCCCTAACTTTTAATCTATAAAAGTAATCACGATATTTGGCCTTATTTCAGTAGTACTCAAAAAAGTACAAAAACAATGTAATAGTTTGTTTTGTAAATATGTGTATACAAATATTAATATAAAATGTTTAGTTATGATAGTAAAAATATTTTAGGAGCTATTTTAACTTAGTTTTAAGAAGTGGATCAAAAGTAAATTAAAACATACATTTTTAATTTAAAGTTTTGTTTTATTTTTATAATTTTCTCTGATGACCACAAAACAACAAATTGTTAAAAAAGCTTAAGCTTTCTGCAACTGCTGCTGTATATCATCAATCTCGTCAAAACGTATCCAGTTCATTCCGCCATCTCTTTCTGGGTCAGCCGCGACGTCGTTTAATGTTGTGTGCGGCGCCACTTGGTGCTGAGCACTGCCGACCGTTCGGCTGACATGAGGCAGACGTGATCAGCCAAGTTCCATTTTAGGGTTGCAGCCTTATGGCCTATATCGGCGATCTGAGTAGACTCCTCGGAAGCTGCGCTTCATGGTTCGCTGGCAAACCCCGAGTGTGGACTCTGATGTTTAGTCAAAGACCAAGTTATGGGCATCATACATAATCCATGAGCTCCTTGGTAGTAAATTAATGCCAGCAATTACTTTTTTATGATGATGGGTCAAACTTGTTGGATCATCTGACAGTAAGTGAAAACCACCAAAGCACATCTCCAACTCAGGAAAAAAGTGCGTGCCGCCCTTTGTATGCCCCCTTCCTTTCCCAGAGTTTGGTGAGATTTAGGGGGCAGAGGAGCTGGTTACTCCGATGAAATCACTGTCGGTGTAAAGCAACGCATAAATTTTTCTGTGCTGTCTGGTTTTCTGTGGGGCGGTGTTATAGCTCCAGTTAAGGCGGCCTACGTTTAAGAAGCAAGAAGAAATGCGGAAACAAGAAGTTACTGGCATTAATGGAGTAGTTATGAACTTCAAAGGGTAGAGTTTCAATAAACACAGATAGGCGTTTACCAATGTGTGTATTTTGAAGACAGTCAACCAGTTTCTATCCCGACGCTATATATTATACGATACGATATATATTTCTTTGTCAAGAAGAGTGATATTTTGTGTATTCTGTGTATTTTGAATATCCTTTTTTTCTTATCTGAAGTTAACCATGATCAAGAACCATAAATTGACATAAACCAGAAAAAGAAATTGTTTGTGATATTTACGTCAAACACGTCAGTTACTTATCGGTTTGCATAACGAAGTCTACAAAAAGTAATGATGCCTTGATTATATATTTACAGTTCAGTTATCTACACAATTATAACAACATCCATAAATATAATTTAAGAACGTAGATATAATTAAAGAATTTCAAAATGTCGAAAAAAACGGAAGAGAAGTTCTCCTGTGAAATGTACAGCAACAGATTCTTTATACTGTGTGCTGTAGGCGGTGCGTTAGCTTGCGGTTCCACTCATACGGCAGTCACACCGCTCGACCTGGTCAAGTGTCGCCTGCAGGTGGATCCACTCAAGTACAAATCTATCTTCACAGGGTTTGGCGTTTCTTTCAAAGAAGGTGGCGTCCGCAATCTTGTTAAAGGATGGGCGCCAACTTTGATTGGTTACTCGCTGCAAGGCTGTGCTAAGTTCGCGGGTTATGAATACTTTAAATATCTGTATGCCAAAATGGTGTCTGAAGATAATGCCTTTTTGTACAGAACCTACCTATACTTGGCGGCATCTGCGTCAGCTGAGTTCATCGCTGACTGTTTTTTAGCACCTTTTGAGGCTACTAAAGTGCGTATGCAAACAACTCCCGGCTACACTTCTCAGATGAGGAAAGCAATGCCACACATGCTTAATACTGAGGGCATAGGCGTGTTTTATAAAGGATTGCCACCGCTTTGGGGAAGACAAGTTCCATATACTATGATGAAGTTTTCATCATTCGAGAAAACTGTAGAATACTTATATGACAATGTGGTGCCAAAACCGAGGGCCGAATGCACGAAGGCCGAACAACTGATAGTGACGTTCACGGCAGGATACATAGCAGGCGTGCTCTGTGCTATTGTGTCACATCCCTCTGACACGATAGTATCTAAGTTGAACAAGGATCCAAGCGCATCTATCGGCGGCATCATATCAGAGGTTGGAATGGTTGGAATCTGGCGCGGTCTGGTGGCGCGTATCATCATGATTGGGACGCTCACCGGTCTGCAGTGGTTCGTTTACGATGCTTTCAAAGTGTATACGGGTATGCCACGTCCACCTCCTCCAGAAATGCCAGCTTCTCTCGCTAAGAAATTAGCTGAAGAGGCTAAAAAGAAAAAGTAATCGAGGTAAAAATTGATTTGGATTAATACAGTTTGGCATGTTGAACAAAATATGTTTAAGTAAAATGTCTGGGTTTAAAAGGGAACAAGTTGTGCGTATTGTCTAAAACAAAAGGACGCAGAAAGCAAAAGTATCGACTGCACCTTAAAATACTTACGCCAGTAACATAATTTAATGTGTATGTTTATTTGAATATTGTAAGTTTATAAACGACACATTATTAAACACAACAAAAAAATTAAGATTGAAATAAAATTTTGGAGTTAAACATTGTTAAAATATATTGGTTTCACATGGGTTTTGCTTGACTTGAGGGTTTGTTTCATGTTTTCCTTCTCGAGAGAGGGCTTATATGCAGCAGTGAATATTCAACGTTAATCAAAATAAACACATTATTATACATTTTTGAAAACCCAAGTCGAGTTTAATATCACATAGTAAAACCACGTTTTTCTTCATTCCAATAAGATAATGTTTTTACCATCCAAAATTAATTAGTTTGTCCCAATCGTTATGTTCGTGTTAATAAATAAAACATCTTTTAGTTTAATTTTATTTTTTTGAAAGGCTTCCTTATCTGCTGCAACTAAACCAAAAACATCATTAACAGTAAACCGAGAATTGTCTGTATATTTGGGAAGATTTGGTTTTAAAAACATACATTGTGTCATACAAATATATTCTTAAATTATTCAACTAATTGATTTGAAACTTGGTAAACTGTTCTAGGCAGGTTTTTTTTATGGAATAGGGGGCAAACGAGCGGACGAGTCACCTGACGGAAAGCGACTACCGCCGCCTATAAAAGCCTGCAACTCAGGAGTCACAAGCGCGTTACCAGCCTTTAAGGAAGGAGTACGCTCTTTTCTTGAAGGTTTGAAGGTCGTATCCGTCTGGCAATACCGCAGCCGATAACTTGTAACACTGAAAAACTAGTTGTAAAGAGTAATCAGAACGGGTAAAAAAAAAAATTACATTAGTAATTGTAGGAACTGTGAAATCATTTGAAAATAACCAGGTAGATGGATAAAAAGGAGAAAAAGAAATGGGGAATACTTGATTCGACTATATAAAAGGCATGGCAAAATGTGGGAGGGCTGAGTATGTGGAACATGCAAAATGTTGTGGAATGTGAAACAGATAGTAAATATCCCCGGATATAGAAAGGAAAGAAGAAATTGAAGATGTCACATTAAAAAGTAAATAAGGAAGAATCTTGAGTGTAGATAAGATAAATTTCAAATGTGTAAAAAACAGCGATGAACCGTTTTACTGAGCTTACTCATAATTGTCGAAAATACGGATACCTATATACCAGACTTACATTTCCTAAAATGTAAGTCTGGTAATGTATACTAGAGATCACCTGACGAAAGGCAGCAGAATTTTGAGCGTTTAGAGTCTGTATAGCTTGAACTGCCATTGTATAGACCATTACAGCTCAAAATATACACTGGAGCACGTTTGCTCTATGTAGTGATTGTCAGGCAATTTTCAACTTTATGGCAGATATTGGTGTTAATTCTGTTGTTTGAAAACTCTCTAAACTAAACTAAAAAACACAAAAAATAGTTTTGTCATGTCAAACAACGTTTCTTATTCTGAAAAAGTAATACTGAACGGGACTAAACTAGTTTTTAGTGATTTTTAGTTAGTTTAGTTTAGAGAGTTTTCGAACAACAGATTTAGCACCATTGTTTAATTTAAAAGTTAAGTATGTCAAATATATAATATTGCTGTGCTATAAAGGGTATAAAGAAATTTCTTAACGTGTTATTGTGCAGTTGTGTAACTCTCGTAGGTACTTCACGTGTTCAGAGAATCACGCCTTTAAACCGGTAACCCAAAAAATGCAATATGTTTTGTCGCTCTTCTGTTTAGTTGTGGCTTATTTTTGCATCAAAGCACTCTAATTTGGACCCAAGAATCGGTCAGTCCGAGTAATCTTCACAGGTATTTTCTCCATTATTTCAACTTTTAATTTCTTTATAAATAGTGTAATTTACGAGTAGTATCAAGCATTCATGTCTCAGTTAGGTACAGTGTCGGTCAATTTTTGATCTCTAAACTTTTATAGAATGTTTACGCACAGGCGTAATATAGTAAAATTTATACGCTAAAAGTTAACTCACTACATTTATGTATACTTTTATATATTTGAAGAATAAATTTAGTCCATTTTGAGCGTGAGAATTGTAATATTGGTCTATAATAAAACCATATGACGGTCTATCTCTCGGCAGCACTAAAATATATTGAAAAATACTATCGGAAAAGCAGGTTATAATGGTACGAGACGGTCGTATACAAAAGAGCTAGGGATCCTCTGTGGCAATAACAATAATATGGGGATTTATTCGAGCGCCGTGCCCCACTTACCGGATTTAACCGGGCCGGTCTGTTAGTGACCAGCGGTAAATGGTGCCGTTGCCCGAACTATGTTTTATAAGTGGCCGGATCATGATCTCAAACACTGGCCGACCCATTTAACATAATCTAGCAGATCCCTGTTTGCAAGATATTTCTATTTGTTTTATGATTTAGGAAAAAGGTTTTTTTATTGTAACCTGTTTTGTTTTATCTGGAGTTAAGTATCTGAAAGTATCTATATATTTTAATGGATGCGTAAAAGGAATGGTTCTTGGAGCACTGGTTTTATCAGAACGCATGTATTTTCACTTCACACTTTTCGACGGTATTTTATAATTGGCCTCCCTAACTAATATTGTATATGGCAACCTGAGTTTGTTTCTTAGTTTTCTTTCACTTTGTAACATTGTGAGAGGAGTATTTGAAAAAAAAACAGATATTCGAGGGATAGTTGTTTGCAACGAAATTTCAAGTTTGTAGTGCACCTTGAACGCAGTTTTAAAGAATTTTTTGAAGCATTGGTAGTTGTGGCTGCGTTCAGTCATAAGTATAATAAAAAATCTATTTATTACAATGCTTATTCAAAATCAATTCTCGAATGATATTTTGTGACGAGGCTGGATGCTTTATATTGAAATAAAGTGAAATTTCGAGAAGAACTTGGCATTTAAATCAAGTACAAATAAATATTTCTGTTTCTTTAAAGTTATAGGAAATTCAATCAAGTATGCGAGTTAAGTTATTATTGTGTTTTCATGTGAACTCCTATTTAAATATTATACTCGTAAAAGCTATAATTAAAACTGTAAAAAGCCAAATGTCAATTTCTTTTTGTTTGTGGCAAACTGTACCGATGTCGACAATTCTGCCAAAGTCTAAATGTCAATTATAGCAGAATGTCTTAAAATTTAAAACTGATCTGACGTCAAAAATTATGAAACATTTATTTTATTGCGGACTAGCTGACCCACCCAACTTCGTCTGCGTCTCTCAATAGTAATAAATTTTCTCCGTTTTTGAAACATTCTTCATTGGTGCTCCGCTCTTATTGCTCTTAGCGTGATGATATATAGCCTATAGCCTTCCTCGGGCGGATAAATGGGCTATCTAACACTGAAAGAATTTTTCAAATCGGACCAGTAGTTCCTGAGATTAGCGCGTTCAAACAAACAAACAAACAAACTCTTCAGCTTTATAATATTATGTAGTATAGATATGTAATATTCACTGTGATGTAGTTTGTTTGTTATATTGTTAGACCTATTTCATTGCATTATTTTTCGTAAAAATTGTTAGATGATCATTTCTATACCAGCTTGGCAAAAAAAGATGTAATATTAAAATCTACATCATCATCAGCCTATCGCAGCCCACTGCTGGTCATAGGCCTCTCCCTTTGCACGGCACTTACATCGATTTTGGGCTTCTCGCATCCATCAAAATCTACAGATGGTTCTATATTATCCCTCGATGGAATTGAAATTCAATTAAACTAAATAATAATAATATTTTCGTACGTCTGACACACAACGTCATCTAGTTTCAAACTAAGCAGAGCTTGTAGTATTATAAAAGCAAGATTGACTGATAGAATACTTATATGCCTTTTCATATATATATCTACATATTATAGAAAACTAACAAACTCCGAGACAAATATTTGAAGATCATACAAACATTTGGACAGAACCCGAGACCTCAGCACCACTGTACCACACCACCGAGGCAGTCATAACTCATAAATAAATTCGTAAATATTATTATATTATTAAACTGCAGAGAGAAGGAAAACTTGACACAAACCCTATACCAACCCCTCTGGCCAGCGTGGTATAGTATAGGCCAAAACCTCCTCTCTGAGGAGAGGCCTATGTCCAGCAGTGGACTATTAAAGGCTGTTGATGATGATGATTATACTTACGGCTATATGCATTTTCGTAAAACTGTTTTAGCTTTTGTTTACAGATTAGGTAAGTAAACAGAAGCTAATTTCTGAAGAAGAAAGTAATTATGAAGATAACTTAATACAAGTGGTACTAATTATTTATACGGTGTTATTTAAAAAGCAAAATAAACATAACATAAAAATGAGCACTGGATACGACAAGTAACTATTTTTATCGATGTTTCTCAAATTTCTTAATATCAACTGATTTATTGAATTAAACAGATTAAAAGTAGACTTTAAGTTGTTAACAGTAAAGTTGCTATTGGTAGCAGGGTGCAGAGCATGTATTCCGACCACGATATGACGACAAGTTACTTAGGTATACAACTTGTATAAACTTTGGCACGTTACACGAAAGTTAACAAATCGAATTTTGTTTCGACTCATTTAGAAATACAGTCTAATTTTCAGAAAATGTTGTTTTCTAAATTTAAAATGCTTGCGGTTAATGTGACAAAATCATTGGAAATTTCTAGAGATATTTTCAATTACATCTAAGAATTAAGTGGATGTCTGTGTATCGATATTAGCTCCGACAGCGTTCGATGATCACCGTGAGAACAGGCGGGTCTGTGTATTTAGACAGACAAGGTTTTAGAAACGCTCCATCGAAAACCTATTCTATTTGCTCTTTGATTTGTTTTTTATGGAGTAGGAGGCAATGAGTAGACCTGATAAGTCCTTTAAGTGCTCAGAGAGAGAGAGAGCCCCCCCTCAGAGAATACAGGGGGATAGTAATCAAAGAACTGCTTAATACCGGTTTCCTGTGAGTCCATGGCGTCACTTTGGTCGAACCAGCACATTATGTGCCGAACTATCCGACTGCACGAATGGCGTAGCGGTTTAAGTGGTCATCTCGCCGCTACCTACTGCGCTAAGTCTTGTGGGTTCGATCCCCACAGGGGACATCACTTTGTGTGATGCACAAAAATATTGTCCTGAGTCTGGGCGTTCTTTGTGTCTGTTTCATGTATGTTTGTAAAGTCCACAGCGACACAAGATTATATTCTTAGTGCGAGAGTTGTCTTTTAAAAAAAAGAATAAAGAAAAGAATAATGACTCTCGCACATTATTTCCTAAGTATTTGATGAATTGAATTTAAAATCTTTACAAGGCATTGCAGATTGAATTGCATTGAATACTTTTTGGACACATTTAATTTTAGTATTTCAATAGAAACGTAAATTACTAAATTGTCATGCTGATTATGATAATTTATTGTTAAACTATCGGTTGGCATAATGTATGAATTTATGTTATGTTGATATATATCTTTGAATAGTAATTTAACTAAAAAATGACAAATTGATTTACAATAAAGCGTCGATGGGTTAACTAGTTACATCAACATTTTATATCTCTCCAAAAAAGTATAACATCTGAACTCTTTTACTGCAAAAAATTGTAGTTGAATTTTAATTTTAACTAAATTTACTAATTATACTTAGAAGCACACGTGACTATATTCATCTTTTTTTAAATAGCTTGGCAGTAGCAAATAAAAAATCAGGCTACAGGTTAAATATCCGTGAGCATATAGCTAGTTTTAAAAGCGGAGCCTTTTACTTCTTAGTGCTTATACTTCCTAGTGCTTTTGTTACAAAGATTTTGTTGGCAAACAATTTTGGCATCTCTAATAATTTTCTCCAGTCCCTCTTCATAACTAGTTGTATAAGTTTTCAACGACATTCTGAAAAGTTGCGAATCAAATAACTCGCTAGCAAGAAATCGAATGCAATAAAGTACAAGTGGAATAATTGAAAAAGTTCTGTTTAAACCGGTCTCACTCTAGTGAACAACAGTTTAGTCCAAGTTTCTCGTCTGCGAATCGTGGCATTGCCGCTGCGGTTGGCTGTGACAGCAGAACTGAATTAAGGCAGATAGACAGTTGTGAGTTGATAAACTACTGAACCTCGATCTAACGCTGTATATGCCGACTTTTCTGGCCTCTGTCTTCGTACTGTCCTTACTGTGTTCTATTGTTGTGTAGCTCATCTATTATGATGATGATATTTTCTGTGGGTAGGCACCCATACAAAATGTCCAGTTCCTGAAAGTTTCTCAATTAAATGTTACAAAGATTTAAAATTAAAAATAATGTCTCAGTTTACGTCGCAATTTGGTAGACTTTACCTTGCCAGAAGTCAGGAACGATTTTTTCAGACGTAGGAGTTGCCCTGGCGTATTATATAATACATAGTAATTGTTTTCGTTTAATCAATGAATTGAGAAAAGTGATCTGCAATAATAATTTTGTTAAGATATTTATTTTAATTATCTCATTGTCACACGTGGTGATACGTACTTCAAAACAAATGACAACACTGATGTTGCGAATGTTTATCTTCACATTTAATGTTTCATTATATATTTTACCAAACAAGATAAAGACATATATAGATATAATATAATAATAATAATTTCACACATCTCACACACGGCCGTCATATTCCAAACTAGGCAGAGCCTGTTCTATGGTAACCCGACTTCAATTTTTTTTTTTTTACCACATTTACACAACGCCATCTAGTCCCAAACTAAGCAGAGCTTGTACTATGGCTACTAGCCAACTGATATAAATACATATATACTTTTTTTTTGTAAATACATACTTATTATACATAGAAACACCCAGACCAAATCAAACATTAAATGTTCATGCACACAAGTCGTTTCCCGCACAAGTCAAACATTTGACTTGAGCGGGAATCGAACCCGCGACCTTTGGAATAGCAGTCCGTTACACAAACCACTACGCCATTCGGTCGTCGAATTATATACATAAACCTTGTTATTCGTCTTGGGTGGGAACCGAACCAACTAGACCAACAGTAACGTCAACCGTTAACGTCATAATGTTATTCCCAAAAGCATTTCCAGTATTTTTAAGTCGATGTATGGTAGCAACTTGGATTGGACTGTAGCGAGATAAGTTTCTATTGTCAGTAGCTCTCAGCGCGACGTGGCGAGGTGGATGCCGTTGTTTGGGTGTCCTGATATCCTTAATGTAAGCGCTGATCAAAGTCTATCAACAGGATTTAGATATATACTAGCGTTCGCCCTCGGCTCTGTTGTTCATATATGTTTCTATCTCGCAGGAATAGTATTTGTTTTTGTGGATTAAAGTTAAACTAAGGTATGCGATGATGGTGGTAGGTGATGTTTTTTATGGTGTAGGGACCACCACTGGACACCTGCAACTCAGAAGTCACAAGTGCGTAGACGCCTCTTGAATCCTCCCCGAAACTTCAGGTTAGAAGGGGGTTTGGGTTTGGGTTCCACTAACCTAACTGATTTGAAGCAAAGCAAAGCGAAGGAATTGCCTAACACCGGTTTTCCGTGAGGTCGTGTCACCACTTATTTCGCTCCGCTTATTATTGTGTCGAAACAAAGCTTTTCCACGGTGCAATAGACCTATTACTTATTAATTGGCATATCAAATGCAAAAAGGTTTTTTTTTTAATTCATGTTTTATTTTTAGAAAATAGAACAATCATAATCCGTGATTAGGAATACGAAGTGTCACCACCCCTAATTATCCCACGGGTGTCGTAAGGGCCGACTAAGGGAGCAAACTACGCAGGATAACAGCACTGCAAAGAGAAGGTAAACTTGACACAACCCTGTACTAACCGACTGGCCAGCGTGGTATAGTGGGCCAAAATCTCCTAGGAAGAGGCCTATATGCAGCAGTGGACTATTAAATGCTGTTAATGTGATGATAATGAGAGCAATCAACCCTTAAACTGTTGGCTTTAGATAAGTACTACTGAAATTAGTTGGCTTTGATGGAATCATTACTAGGTACACATAATTCATGCATATTTATAACTTATTTCGTTGGAATAATTGTTCCAAGTAAAATTTTTCACTTTATTTCATTATACATTCAACATGTTGCTACGGCGTCTTATTTCCATCTTTTAAGTTCAATTTTTACGCTAATGAATTTCCTATGTTTAAAACATTCATCATACGACATTAATTAATAATACAAACATCATAGCCCTCTTTTAAGTAATTTTTTAAATGAGAATTATAAAGAAAATAAAGTGTCATGCTTTAATTAACGTATTGATGACAACTGTTCAATCTCTTTTTTTGCGTGGGAGAGCCACGGGTCAGACTCGACCAGGGTTATACCTCGGCCTCAGAGAAAAACGGTATGAAGCAACCTTATTAGTGCCTATCACCGAATGAGTGAGGTTACCTCAGCCCAAAGTCTATCCCCAATCTCATTTGAAGGGCACTCATTTGTGTATCTTGAGTTGCACGTGTCCAAGGGCAGGTATCAGGGATTTCCTTCCTAGGGTACACCTGGTTCCCCGACAACTGGTACCCGAGACCGCACCGGTTGGTGGTATCCGAGGGGATTTCCGCACAAAAAAAGAAATAAAAGGTGTCCAAAGGCGACGATAGTCACTTACCATCAGGTGACCCATCCGCTCGTTTGCCTTCTTATGAAAAATTAAACTTAAGTATAACTTAAGTACCCATTAAATTATATAGTCAATCGTATGTAAATAAATAAGTATGTTTATGTAAATGTACCAAGGCTGCAGTACGGGTCCTGACTACTTTAGGGTCACAACAACATGTGTGAGATATAAAAATAAATAAGTAAGATAAGTTTATTATTCCGAGTATTTTCAACATCTCGACGCTGTATAACATTTCGAGACCAGCTAACGTTTTATCTTCCTGAAATCTTATAAAAATACAGAAAGTGTAGGTCGAATTATTGTAGTGGCAACACAAAGAGGGTAAACAGTGAGTCCCACCTGGCCAGCTGCCAGCCACAGAGGTACTTAAAGTGGTGATTAACTTAGTTAGCTGAATGCCAACCGTTAGGAATTGTTAACTTTATTTAGTTAAATACTTTATTACTTTGGATGGTAGTTATCCGGTAAGAATTTATATAAATTCTCGAGAGAACTGGAAGATCTACTAATTTTTAAATAGTTTCGGAGTCAAGAATACTTTTTTACCTACAATCTATTACATAACGTAGTAGGCCACAACCTCCTTTCTAAGAAGAGGCCTATGTCCAGCAGTGGACTGTTAAAGGCTGAAATGAATGAATGATTACGTGACATTACGTGCTGCAGAGTTGGTTACAAACCGAAGCTTATAATTCGTTTATGAACGGCCAACATATTCCTATTTTAAATACTAAAAATACAGTTTCGAATGATCTGTTCAAAAACGGGTTTCGAAAATCATTTAATTGTAACTTAAATACCAGTAAAATAAAAATCAAAATCCTTTCATCTTCTGTTTTTATTTCTTTTTTAGCTTTTTAAACGTAATTTGGCAAACTCGGATTGTCGCTCCGAGGTTGGGAAAGAAATCTAAAATTAATCCAATAAAACTAAAGATTGTTTGCTTATTTAAATAAACTTATCTCAGGAGCTATCAGTCATAAAGATAGCTAGATAAAGGTATATAATATATGTAATATCATACATGGAGTTGCAAAGGAGCGACCATAAACCCAATTTAAACTGCGTTGAACATTGTAATAGTTTCTATAACGAGTACACTTTTGAACAATAGATTCTATTTAAAAAGCCAATAGCTCATAAAAATGTATTACAAACTCCGCACACCTATAAAACATAAAATTTCTCGAATACCATCCAGAAATATAATTCTAGCGATCGCCACGATCGGACTCTGTAAATTGTTCGAGGAAACGTCGGTCTAACTTGTTACATATTTACCAAGTTAACAAGCCACTTGAGGTACACTTTATCACGTTGGAGTAAAGTTGATGTTAGTTCAGCAAACGTTGTGGTTCCAAGTCAGTCAGTGGCCGCGACTTCTGCAGCGCTTGGTGTGAAAATATACTGATAACGTGAGTTGAGGAGGGTCCGCTGCCGTCCCCTACATGGCTTATTGCTTCTAAATTTCTTACATAGGTAGTCATTTTTTCTGCGAAAAGGTGATTTAAATGAATGTTTACCAATACCGGTAATTCGGTCTTTTGATCAGGACAACGGATTTCCGAGTGAAATATTCATTTGTAGAATTATTTGAACAATTTTGTTGGACGGAGGAATGTGAAATTTAGGATGCACGGTGCAAGTAGCTGGAACGGGCAAATACGCGGGTTATTTGCGTCAGTAGCATGCACAAGTTACTTGTACGTTTGGTTGTTTTAATGTGCATGCTGCTCACGTGGGTTACATGAATGCGTCCTGCCCGTTTCAGATTTGACACAGTTCAGTACTGAACCTGCGCAAGTAACCCGCGCGAGTCGCTGGACCGCCACGTCGTTTTCGCAAATATCCTGCGAAAGTGCCTCAACATGCGCAAGCTACTTGCATCGTGTCGAAGCACCCTTAGGATACATAGTTTATCTGTTAACGTAGTATTTAAAAAAAAAAAAGTACAACACACAAAGTATATATTTTAAATTGTCATAGTACCGAAGTCTATGAAATGTCAGTTCGTGTTATGCTGACCTAGAAAGAATAATTTTTCAGTAGTTATAAACTGACTGCAACACCGTCAAAGACGGCAAGCCTGCATTATGATTACGATGCAGGCAGCAGTAATCTCACCTAAGACTCGTTATGTTTAAAAGTAAAATGAAGTTGCAAAATATAATTGTTTATGGAGGAACAAAATGAAGCAAACCATAAATAATATTAATTTCATGAAAGTTTTAAGTAGGTATTTCTGAGAAGGCCGTTAAGAAAGGTTTAAGTTTTTCAATTAAGTGGTTTATACAAAAACTTTTCTGATTTAAATTAACATTCCAAGGTAAAATTGTCTCATCTGTGAACAGTGAAACTCGGAAAGCCGTTTTTGTGATTTGAAATAGAACTGACATGAGACTTGATGAAGTTGGTGTTGACAAATATTATTCTAATAAATGAATGATTTTGTTATGAGATTGTAACGTCATAGGGCATTTCTCATTCTAGGATATCTCATTTTCATTCTTTGTTTCATTCTTCTCCTAACGTATTTTTTTTACTATTTTTTATTGCTTAATAAAATTATCGCTCATCAAATTATAATACTCTTCGATTGCGCTTCTGTTATGGTTAGGGCACGCAATAATGCTCGTATTCAATGGGACATCATGTATCAATTTCTACTCGAATTCAAGACGAGTGACGCGCCCTCTCTATTTGTAAAGAAAACTGAACGGAGTTCCTTAAGAGAAGCCCAAAAAATCAATTTCAAAAGCTACGTGTCAGCGACGTCAATGATCACTTTAAAAATTACATAAATTCACATCTAGTGAGCCGAGTAAACAGGCCAGGTGGAGTGATGATTTGCGCAAGATGGCTGGCAGGAGCTGGATGCAAGAAGCCCACAATCAATCTTAGAGGCGTGCAATGGGAGATATGTCCAGCAGTGGACTGCGATAGGCTGATAATGATGATGATGAACCGAGTATTCGGTTGGGCTTTTTGGCTTTAAAAGCTCACATTAGAAGATAAATAATTTCATCAGTGCACTTTGAAAAAAAACCTGTGTCCCGTATGTTTACATCCCAAAGTTTCTGGCATACTATTCTGCATAGGATGTTCAGACACGAATGGATAAAATAGTCGGAGTGATGTATGTTATAATGTTTTGTATGATATATCGGGGCGTTGCGATGTATTGGATTCTGAAAGAGTTTTCCTTCTACACGCTACGAGCCACACCTATTTTAACATTGTTTTATGAGTTTTCAATTGCTTCGATATTTGTGTGCAGAGATTGTACAACATTGATTTGTACAACATTATGTTTTTATTTGTTTAGCAAAAGTTGTATTGAAAATTCTTTTTTATCGTCATATAAGATACGAGGCATTTCAATCCTCAATAACCGTCTTTTTGTTGTTAGTGTTCTTATTGGTCGTTACCAATAAGAACACTAACAACAAAAAGACGGTTACATTCCTTAATGTCTATAGTTTTCACGGTCGTTTTAATCACGATCCAATGGACGCTTCCATGCGTTTAAATTAGTTCAATAATAGCACATACCTATACGCTG
This sequence comes from Arctia plantaginis, assembly GCA_902825455.1. Classification (NCBI taxonomy): domain Eukaryota; kingdom Metazoa; phylum Arthropoda; class Insecta; order Lepidoptera; family Erebidae; genus Arctia; species Arctia plantaginis. The sequence continues at coordinate 975,447 of CADEBD010000857.1, read as the reverse complement.
ACCGGTCACCAGTGGGTTTTGCATGCGTCATTTCAAGCTTCAAACTAAGTAGAAAATCGAAAGAAAAATTTCAAACATAGAAGATTATTCGGATTTTCTTTTCCTTACTACTAAATATTCCATACAGATAGCTATTAGTAACAGGCATTTATATTGACGACTGACCGAAGCGCACAGGTGCACTTTAAACTACATTTCACTTATGGCAATCAATCTTGCTTATTCTTGAAGCAAGACGAATTGAATAGTAACGATAGATGCAAGATATACACACATAATTGAACACTATAGCTATAAAGTATTAATAATGTTCTTCTCTTGTTTACAATACTTTGAAAAACTTTAATTCCTGTTCAGTAAAAACTTTTTCTCCCTTGTGCGCAAGATTTCAAATTACAGACAAGGCCGGTGTCCACTCCCAGAAATTAATATTGAGCGATTAAATTAACGATATTAGGAGGAAAGATAAAAATCTCACTTGTTAATAAGTTAGCCTCGGGCGGGGCGCCGGGTAATGTTAGCTTTAGGCCGGAATGAGCCGGCGGTCACTGATAACTTTGTACCAAATACACGGTCTAAAAAATTAAGTAAATCTCTTCCATATAGTTTTGCCAACCATTTTATAAAATAAGCTCAAAAGGAAACCATATTATAAGGATATAGGAAACTATATTATAAGGATAGTTTGGGAATGTGTGACAATACAATTAACTTCGGTCCTTCGATTTTTTCTGCCTTTTGGTTAGCAACTTAAAAAATAGTGGGAAGTGCAGAAAAATATGTGCCTCAAGCTCCATTCAAACCGTTTCTTTGTTATAATACACCGATGTGAAGGTTCCCAAACCAACAATCTAATTTCACACACCAATTCTTTCAGGCAAAAGCTCCAATCTTTCCAGTAATTCGTTAAAATTTGTCCCCACCCCGCACCTTTTACCTTGCCCCTCCGCAGTCCTGCGCCGCGGTGCGGGGAGGCATAAAACACAGTATAATTCCCGGTCATTATTCACAGTTTTCCAAGGGATTTCGGGCGCACGTAATGACTTTATTTGAAATGGAATTTTCTAAGACAGCCGGCGCGGCTAGTCCCGCGGGTTCTGCCAGAGCTCATTGAATTAGACACCACCATATCGCTTGTATTTCATGTACAAGATTGTAACGTCAGGTGTTGTAAATATTAAGAATATGTTGTAGTTGATTTGATTTAAAGTAGGCCATATAATATAAAGCAAAATTAGTTGAATTTGCAGTTCAAAACTGATTTAAAATTTTCAGTTACTTTTTTGTTAGTGGTTTTGTTTCATTTCTTCAGTTCAAAATGAATTCAACTCTTGTATGAAATTATCATTCTCCTGCCCTTTCCCAGTTTTATTTGGGGTCAAGACGGGATAGAAGAAGATATATTGCGGTTAAGAAAATTGAAAAGCAAAGTTTGGTTGTTTTGTAGAACGCGCACATCTATGGAATTGTTTTTTTTTTGTATTGGATAGCCTATTTATAGAGAAAGTATATACTCTATATATACCACAAATACGGGGAAAACAAGTTTTGGCGCGGGTCAGCTAGTGAAGCATACTTGACATGCGGAAGAAAAATTATTGATTTGGTAAGACGACAAGTAATTGACTGCACGGATGGCGTCGTGGTTTAAGCGGTTACACGCCACGCCGCTCCCGCTCACTACTACACGGGATGACACTTTGTGTGATCCACAAATTGTTCTGAGTCTGGGTGTCCTTGTGTCCGTTTCATGTATGTTTATGAAGTGTAAATTATATATTCCTAATAAGGGAGTTGTATTTAAAAAAAATATTGTGAAAAGATTTGTGTAGAGTCCGTGTTTGTTTATAAATGTGAAAATTGAAGTCGGTCTTGTGTAAAGAGCGTGACAGAGAGTTTGTTTGATGCTGTATTTAGTCGGCCATTTAACAAAACCTGCACGTGGCCAAAGAATTTAACGTCAATCAAACTCTTAGTATAGGCGTTGTAAGTAAGTTATAGCATCGCGGCCATCACAACAGCGAATTTGTTCAAAGCAATTTAGAAATATTAGTTCAGACTTCAACTACTAAAAACAGTTTTCGGATTTCTTTTACAAATATTCACCTAAGGAAACAAAGGAATCCCAATGTACCGCTTGTGAGTTCTGGATATTCTTTGCACATGTCTTAGGGTTAATAGCACCATATTAATGATTTGAAGCTTTTTTTAAATAACGTACATAAATTTTTGTACTACACTTCCGTCTTCATCCGTGAAAGGGATAATTTGATTCCGCTCACGTAGTTCGGGAATAAATTATGATAAAATATAGGTATATTAAAAGTTCATCTCGTGGGTGACGTAAGAGACGAATAAGGGAGCAAACTGCGCAGGATAACAGCACTGCAAAGAGAAGATAAACTTGAAACAAACCATATACCAACCCGTCTGGCCACCGTGGTATAGTAGGCCAAAACCTCCTGTCTAAGGAGAGGCATATGTCCAGCAATGGACTGTTAAAGGCTGTTGATGATGATGATGATGATATGAAAAGAAAGTGATAGGCAAGAAAGGACAGCAATGGAGCGAGGAATAGGTCTAGCAGATTAGATTCTGAAACGATCTTGAACTGGCTGGTGGCAGACATTACAAGTATTCTAACAATCAATTATAAAGCTACTTGACTGATGAATTCCGCGTGTTTCATGTCCTAATGTTAAAATTCGTGGGGGAGTATTTTGATCCGCTCCGCTTCGTCGTATAATCGTAAAGCCGACAGGAGCCATCAGTGTGTCGCACAGAGCAGGACGTTTTACGGCAAAACTCACCGATTCGCCCCAGAACGCCCCGCGTCGGTTCCCACGCAAATACCCTACATTTTTGTCATGTACACGGAAATGATTAAAGGAAATACTGGATTTTGTTTGGAATTCTAAATGAGTTTTATTGGAATTTGAGGGGAACAATGGGGGTTTAGTCTGTTTGTTTGACAAACATGCCAAATAGAATTATTGTTTTTGTGCTAAGAGTATATGAGTTGGAAAGCAAAATGTAGGGTAATAGGATTAACGACTGTCCTTTTGTTTCTTGTTTGGGATAAATTCAACTTCGAATTTAAGATTTATTCCATTAAATTTAGGGACATGGTGTCCAATAGTTCACGTTAAAATAAGCATAACTGTTTGATTATAATATATTTTGCAATGTTTAGATTATATTCACATTTTTGTAGTAACAAAAAAACTTGAAGGATAAATCTTTGCGTTTCATGATAATATAATAGATTTAATACCCTGTGACCAGGTCCAGTAAAGTCTGCTCAAAATGTCAGGTAAACTAAAGTAATACTAAAGTAATAATATAAAGAGGATAGCGACTAAGAGGGGATGAAACACAGCAACACAAGGCATAGCAGAGTTGAGTGAGAAATAGCGAAGTAGCAAGCCATCGTACCGGCATGACGGATATTAGTAATGAAGTTTACTATGAATCACCACCAAAATACATAACTTGGAAAGCCTTGTCTTACTTCTAACTTTTTGTATTGAACTTGCGTAATCCTGAGACAAGAATGTTGGAAACGTACGTGGTTAATTCTCAGAAACTTAGACCCTAACTAAACTTATGACACGTTTTGGCAACGAGACTTAATTTTGTTTCAGGGCGTATGGCGATTCCTTCGAAATCCTTTCCAACGAGGTTTTAAACCCAGTTGAAGCTTTTGAAAATTCAATGCAATGGACAACTGACCAAGCTACCAGAACATGATAATATCTTAGACTAGAGAAACCGGCTTCTTTACATAGAGTGAGTACTAAGATATAAAAGATAGCAAGCAAATGAGAAGCATGCATTCTTTTTTTCTTTTATACATGTGTATTTTTAACAGGATGACAAAAAATTACCAGTTTGACTTTATAATATTGAAAGAAACGGAAGCAGAACATGAAAAGTTAGAAAATCTATAAAGTTATATTAAATACAAGCTTCCTTGAAAGTTAAATTTAAGGCGATAGTCTGATTAAGTGATTGAGGTATATATGACTGCTCGGACAGCATGGAGGTTTAAGCGGTCGCCACGCCGCTTTCTACTACGCCGAGTGTTGCGGGTTCGGTCCCCACATGGGACGACACTGTACACAGTACAGTACTGTGTGCAAGTTGTCGTTCTAAGTCTGGGTGTTCTTGTATGCCCCGCGACACAAGATATATTCCTAGTGCGGGAGTTGTCTTTTGGAAACAAAAAAATACTACAAAAAAAAAAAAAAAAAAAAAATTACTGTAAAGCGAACAGAAAAAAACATAAGGTAATCAAACTGACTTTCATATTATCCCCGTCCTATTAGATATTTAAGAAGACAACATAACTTAGAAAGTAAATTGTACAAAATGAAAAATATTGTTTTCAAGCAAAGCCTCCTTTCTAAGGAGAGGCCTATATCCAGCAGTGGAGTATTAAAGGCTGTTGATGATGAAGCTGTATATTTTTCAATAATAATTTGAACAATAATATAAAAGACTCATTCTGATGCAATACACGTACGTGATAGACAATGTGGCGGTGAGGATAGCATGGTTGAAGTACTGCAGACTAATTGGTTAAAATATTCGATTTGGCTATCAGTACGCTCATTTTGCCGGTAAACGACTCATCAAGAGTCACTCGAGTGCAGTTAAAATAAAAGCAAAATTGTATTTTTGTGCTACGGTGGGCTATTAATTGAATAAAGCGATTAAATTAAATTAACGGGCTCATTCATTTGCAGTTTAACTGTACTTTAGCCCGAGGGTTGCAGTTGCAATTTCGCCCTGAGCTCGCAAATAATAATTGTTATTGACTTATTCTCACTAATTCTGAGTAATTGTGTTTGATTTTTGATCGTTCCTCTATTGATCGTTCCTCCTCGAGTATGTGGATGATACCTTTATTATTTTTAATCACAATATTAACAAATCTAATATTCGGGCGTCTGATCCCAGAATACGTGTTTGTGCTCAGCACTAATCATAATTATTTAAGTAGATTCGGAATCAAATTCACTACCTCGGCTCAGCAGTCTGGTTCACCCTCCACAAGACCAACACCCTATTTAAATCAATTATTTAATGTTATGTGAGGTAACAGTAAAAAATGGCCCATGGGATTTCATTTTCACATAAAATATTTTCATGGTGGACGTAAAAAAAGGTTTTTGTTGATGACGCTTTTTGATACAGTACTTTTACTTGCAGTTTAGAGTCTTCCTTATTTTCTTAATAAAATAATATTTGCGTAGAAACTCACATCAGTGGCGTTTTTATGTATTTGGCACAGTATTTTGTTAATAACGGATTTCAAAGAACACAAAATAAAAAAAAAAACAAATGTAGGTAAATAGTGACTGAACTGTTTGACATGACTTCTTCAAGGACATCGAGATATTGGCTAACATTGACGGAAGATAGCTTTTTGATTCGGTCTATCGGCTGTCAACACATTATGTGCCAAAGTTTGGCACTTACCAGTAGCGATGAATCCCGAGAAGATCTAACATTACGTAAGTTTACTGAAATAATAAGCTTGTTATTTAGTTTAAGCGTTGACCTTCACGTTCGACTTGAATTGGGTTGGTAAGCTGTCAGTGAACCCACCATTTTCATTTAAATATAATTATAATAAATATGTATATCACAACAGTATTCTCTTATTGTAAGTTGTATTATTGGGTCACATCACATCAACAGCCTATACTAGTCCACTGCTGGACATAGGCCTCTCCTTAGAAAGGAGGTTTTGGCCTACTATACCACGCTGGCCAGACGGGTTGGTATAGGGTTTGTTTCAAGTTTTTCTTCTCTTTGCAGTGCTGTTGTCCTGCTTAGTTTGCTCACTTAGTCGGCTCTTACGACACCCACGGGATGAATTGGGGTGGTGACAATTTGTATTCTTAATCCGTCACCACACGGTACGTTTACCTAAAAAGAGACTTGCGGCAACAGACAATGGGACCCTGACAACCCTGAGATTTTGCTGGAATCCCCATCAGTCGTAGTCCCCATTGTCTTCTATTCATTGCTACCTTTCTCTTTTAATATAATTTGCTTTACTTTTCAATATACTACTTACTTTTACGACATACTTTACTACGACAATACATATTAGAAGTAATAGGTTGTAGTTTTGTGTTCTCTTTTTTATAATTAAATAAATACTAAAATACGGTATGATAAAACCTATTGTTGTCACGCAACTAATGTACTGGCTCAATGCGTAGGCTGAATAATGTACTTGATACGGTAATATTGGTTGAGTCTAGCTAGAAGGAAATCTGGATAACATAAAGTTTTAAGAAACTCGTGTAAGAATTATTTTTTGTTAAACACTCATTCCTGAAGTGAAATGTCGTCTTCCGACGTCGCTAACAAAAAGCAGATGGACTAATATAAAGTCACATTTCCAATCGCAGCTTTTTCATCTTAACAACAAAAGAGTTGTCTTTGAACCGTTCAAGAGACCCGTTCATTCGACGACCGGGAGTGAGTGAATGAAAAGAAACAATGAACGAATTGCTCGGTCGAAGGGACGTCAAAAGCGAGGCAAGTGGAATGAAGTGTCACTATTGTATTACTTGATGTGATATCAAGATAGTATTTACGATTGCTTAGCGACGCAGTCTGAATTAATGGAGATCTTCCAAGAAAAGGAACTTAAATATTTTTCTGAAAAAGAAATGAATCAAATCTCGTACATCTTGTGGAATGTTTTTGCCTCGTTTACTCAAAGAAAAACGGTTATAGGTATTATAAAATGTTGGTTCTATAAATTCGTGGACACAGATATGGAAGTGAAACGATCTAGAACGAAAACTTACAAGGGTTCCTAAGTATGGACGTAGCTGGCTAGCTAGCGGGGCCCATCCGAAACGTCGGCAATCAGTTAAAAGCTTGCAAAACGAGTTTAAGTTTGAGTGCACGATCTTTGAACACGAGTATTTGCAATAGTTAGGTTAATAGAAAATTTAAATAAAAATCTCAGCATACGTAAAGTTCGATAATATTATATTGAATGCCAGTGATAGCGTATGCGACTGCTGTGCTTAGGTCTCGGGTTCGATTCCTGGGTCGGACCAAATGTTTTTAACATTTGCAAGTATATGTTTTGGAGTTTGGGTGTTTTCTATGTAAAATATGTATGTGTTTACAAAAAAAAGTATAAAAGTATTCTATCAGTCAATCTAGCTTTCATAGTGTTAGCCCTACTTAGTTTGAAACTAGATGGCATTGTGTTAACCTAGGTAAGGCAATGAGATTTACTTGTTTTATCGTCGCTTTTAATATGGGCTGTTGCCTTTGTGTTGAAAACCCGCCTTGTAGTGCACCTGACAGAGTCAGACTCTTTTCACCCCGACAACCCGTTCAATTAGTTAGTAATTAATAATATTAATTAATTAGTTACACCCGCACCCTAAAGTAGACTAAGAGATAATGTCTGTGGCATAAAGTCCACCTTTGTGCAATATTCATTTGTGCAAGAACGAGTTATTTAAGTGTCATACTAACACAGAAAAGCTAAGGTAAGGCCATGCACAGTTATAGAAGTCTTTTACGGGAAATTTACTTAAAAACAGCCGTTTTGGCCTTTAAGCAGTTGCCTTTGGCAGTAAAAAGTAGCGATAGACAAAATAAAATGAGCGTAGGGTAAATATCCAACAAACTTCTTTACCCAATGGTCTATGCAAAGCAGCACTGTACTGAAGTCCGTAAGTATAACTTGTGTTGATGACAAGAAAGTTATGGAACAAGTTATCGGTTGCGGTATTGCCGGACCAACCCGACCCTAAAACCTTCAAGAAAAGAGCGTACTTCTTCCTTAAAGGCTGACAACGCGCTTGTGACTCCTGAGTTGTAGGCGTTCATGGGCGACGGGACTCGCTTTCCATCAGGTGACCCGTCAGCTCGTTTGCCCCCTATTGCATTAAAAAAAACGACTTACAAGCGCAAGCAACAACTTACTACTCTGTAAGTTGGATGCACAATTATTTAAGATCTATTGGTTGCTTTCAGGCTCAATAGAGGTACAAGTGGGGTTGGACGCAATCAGGCAACACATAATTAAATGTGGCGCTTCAACATCTATGGGCAGTCAATCACCCCCGGAATAAACAAATATGAATAAATAAAAAAATAATAAAGTTAAACAACTATGTATATAAGTAATTCAAGTTAAACAACTTGAGAGGGAATCGAACCCGCGACCTTTGGAATAGCAGTCCGTTACACAAACCACTACGCCATTTGGTCGTGTGACGTCATCTTGTGGCACATTATAAGTACAAAATCAATATCAATTCTGTAAGTTGAGAATAAATGAGAATTAGTGTGCATGAACATTTAATGTTTGATTTGGTCTGGGTGTTAATATGTATGTATTTACAAAAAAAAGTAAATATGTATTTATATCAGTTGTCTAGTACCCATAGTACAAGCTCTGCTTAGTTTGGGCATAGATGGCGTTGTGTGTATGTGGTAGAATATTATATTACATTATCTTGTTATTCTTTAAGTTTTATTATTCTAGGTTATTCTATTTCTTTAAAGAAGTTTGACTGTAGAACCTCTTCATTTACGAGTAGTTCACATATGCATGAATGTCACCATTATTATCTTAAATCTGTCGACCGTGTGCCTGCTCCTAAACCGTGGGACTAGAGACATATTGGACGCAGTTTAACTGAATTTAAACGGATTGAGAGTTTGTATTCACTGGAACATCTGCTATTTGTATGGAATGAGATAGCAAATGCGATACAAACTCCAAGATTTGGAATATGTACTGAAAGGTAGCTTTGCAACTTTGGATAGTGTTTTATTTGTCAGAACAGATTAAACATATTTAAAATTTGGTTGATTTACATTAATGGGGAAATTAGCCATCGGTCTTACAGAAAACCGTTGCTAACCAGTTGTTCATTGATTTTCACCAACTGAGTTATATTACTGGATACCCAACAGAATTCTGGAGGAAAGGGCACTTAGATTTGTGTGTGCCGATATTTGCTTACCCTCTGGCCACCAGTCGAATTGCTTGCCCTCCAATTCATAACAAAACCCTAGAACCATATTTCTTGTATAATTATTCACATGTCCAGCCTCGGTCTTCATGTATCTTACATAACTTGTAACCTTAGGACAGACTGGCGTCAATTCAGAGGTAACCAGGAATGATTAAAAATAACTAAGCACGATTATTTAGGCATTAGTAAAAACAATTAATCCTGTCTTCCTATATAACTTTATTCAAAGATATTGCGATTCCTTTGTATTAGGGAATTTGAATAGAATAGAATATTTTGCAAATATGGGTAATACATGATAGATGTTACAGTACATTGAAACTCAACCATATTTTACCAGTGGTAACATTTTTTGTATTAGGCTAAGAAAACATACTTTTAGACTCAATCCGCAATGATATTAATTTTAAGTTTTAACATTAGGTAATAAAAATAAGTAATGACACAATAGTAAACATACAATACAAACTCCACAATAGACATCAAGATTTTTGGAAAAAAACTGTATATTGTATTTAAAGTAATTCCCTATTGTGTACGATATATGTATAGTTTGGTTCATAATATCGTCCAATAGCGAATGGGTTATGTGATGTGGGTTCCGAAGGGTTGCCAACCTGTCACTTGTAATATTTTGACATGGATATCTACTATCAGTGTTAGTATAGGTCTACCGGAGTCTTGTGGCACGAAAAAATATAAACAATAATGATTTGAGACGGTAATGCAAACCGTCACCTGTCGTGTGCAAATAGAAGGCTTTTGTTAATCGATGCTTGGATATTCTGATTTCTGTTAAAAATGTAAATCTATAAATAGAAATGAATGTACGCGCATAACTTCTGAACGACTGCACTAAATTGGCTTTTTTTTTGTGTTCGTTATTGTCAGGACAAGTTTGTATAAAAGAAACTTAAAAAAAACGAACAGATTAATAAAAATAATTTGACTGACTCACTTAATAAAAATATTTTGTTGATTTGAATTAGATTCTAGTTGATTATAATTCAAGTTTTAATAGTTAGTATTTAGAAATAGCCTGAAGAATCGTACTATCTAAAAAGACCAAGTGTCGTCCCATGTGGAGATCGGACCCACAACACTCAGCGTAGTAGTAAGCGGCGTGGCGACCACTTAAACCACTACGCCATCCGTGCAGTCATTAGTTAGTCACAAAAGCTTCTAGCAGTCCACTACTGGAAATAGGTCTCGTTTTAGATAGAAGGTATTGGTCTACTATACATCACTAGCCAAACGTGTTGGTATAGGGTTCGTTTCAAGATTTCCTTCTCTTTGCAGTGCTGTTGATCTTCGTGGTTTGACACCCACGGGACGAATAGGGGTGATGACACTCCGTGTTCTGAATCCGTCATCACACGCATATGTACCAAATACCATGATAACTCTGTCCGATAATTCAAAATAGTGTAAAATACATAACCCAGCAACATTTATAGTACGTTTTTAAAATAACTCCATAAAATAAGTCAAACACATAAATTTTATACTAACATAATACATGATAAATAAACTAAATATAACGCTGGAGTAAAAAAGTTTATTAAAAGGGTCGAAATAGATAAACCATAAAATTCTCTTCTCTTATAGTGGCTCAACGCGGGGCATAGATTGGCGTAATATCCACGGTTACTTCGCACCACTGTGCACGGCCGTTCAATATAATCCGATGTTTTACGCCAAATCGATAGGTCCGCGTAAAGATAAGACCGAATGCTGTATCGGACCTCTGTTAGATGCTCGACATTGTATTAAAATAGCTGATAATGTTTAGGATAGTATTGAGTTTTGTGATCTTTGGAAATCGAGTAACTAATATGTGTTTATATCATACTTACGTAGTATATACGTAAGGATGATATAAACACAGGTGTGAGTGTATTCACACCTTAATAAAGAGAAGCGTATTACCTGTCCACATTGTGTCAACTATAATTTTAGTCAAACAAAGGTGTCATACATTCTAGCGGTAACATGGTACTGAATTCAGACTCACATCGAAAAAATGTACGAAAAATTAACGAAATTGTACGCTCATGAGAAAAAATGTACTACAAAGACTTACCCGAAAACAATGATCAAACAAAGCTGGCGCGGTATGGGAAAGTATCCCAAATAAAAAGAATTTAAATAATCACTTGATAATGTCAAAGAATTCTGATGTAACAAACATAAAATTAAATTGATAACCTTCTCCTTTTTGGGAAGTCGGTTTAAACAAATTTGATTACTGGAAAAACAAAATCACAAAAGTTTGTTTCGAATTTCTGAGATTGGTAATTTTTTTTTTTGTAAAAAGACGGTCCTCGCACTAGGAATATATCCTGTCACGGGGAAATTTAAAAACATTCATAAAACGGACACAAAGAACACCCAGACTCAGAACAACGATTATCAAACCCACATCACTCAGCGCAGCAGGCAGCGGCCTGGTGACCGCTTAACCGACTACACCGTCTGTGCAGTGCAATTATATCATATTATTATTATTATTTATTATGTAAAAAAATACCAATTTACAAAACCATTTACAAATATTAATCATAGTGCATTTGAAATCCACTGAGATTTGTAAAAATGCAACAGATGCTACGTCAAGCGAAGTTGAAAAAACTTATACCATACAGTAAACACATACGGTACAAAATACATGCATCATTATTCAGGTACTTTAAAAATAAGCGTACGGGCGCAGAACGGTGAAGTTAACTCCGAGTCAGGGAAGGCGAGCAGTAGGGAGAGGCCATGTTTTCCAAAAAGAATCTCTTCACATTTTGTTTGATATTTTTTCGTTTAGGCATTTATTTATATCCGACGGTAGTTTATTAATTAATCGGTTGGATATGGAAAATACCTTTCTTCGAAATTCAGAGCTTTTTAATTGTTCGTTCCATTGTTATCTCAAAGGTACAGACAACGTACAGGTAAATTAGCTTGGAGAAATTTTTGCGTTTGTAGTAGTGTATGGTACGGACAGCGTGAACTGGTTTATTCTGGTTTTGTGCGTGTTTCCACTTTCCACTATCAAGTGACGATTCTTTGCTTTACATTGAAATATCTCGGAAACGGTGCGTCCTAGGCCAAAAATAACAAAAAATTTGACCCCCCCCGTAGACCCCCGGAGTTTTAAAAACCTAGATGAAAGGGAAAAAAAAAAAAATTAAATATCGGTCTCTCCTCTTTGAAGTTTCACTTCTATCGTTTGTGAATCGCACACACACCTTTTTTTTTTATAAAGTCAAAACCTTTTTCTTTAAAATAAAAACTTGTTTTTATTGAAAACAAAAATCAGAGTGTTGCTAGGGATAAGTATAAAATTAAATAGTAATGTTAGGATATCGAAACATTTTTGTATAGGCCAGAACGATATAGTGGAAACGCGCTCTAAGATCTGAGTAATATTACACACCACTACATATGCAAAAATTTCTCGAGACTAATTTCACTGTACTCGTAACTAACCAACTGCTCCTATTTACGACTATTGTGGACCGTTGTGGGTACTGAGGTTGGATTGTGTAAACATAATCTGTCCTAGAGCAGATTATTCAGATAACACACAAGTAAAAGCATCGATTTTAGTACTAATGACTATGAAATACCCGTTTCTGTGTCTCTTGGATGGTCTGACAAAACTTTTTTTGGTAAGTTCTGGCTCAAATAGATTGTATAAAGCAGATTAAATAGCGTAGGTATTTTCTGTCAGTCAATTATATAACCATTCGAATTTTGTTCCTCCGATAATTTTAGTCCTGAAATGCAACGAAATATTTAATTGACACTGTCATGTTCTGAAGCCGTGTTATGACTCTGGTCCAGCCAACTCTTATATGCTGAAGAAGTCTCCTACGGTTAAAAAAGCGACAATTGACACCGCAATGTAGAAAAATTGTGTAGCTTTGCCATTTTTAAACGTAACTACTTCTCTAAGCTTCTGACTCCTTCTGAGATAAATTTTAGCACAAGCAATAGACGGCTAATAAGGTCCAATTATCTTTGCATATTCCAAAACGATAATCAGGTTGGGATGTTGACTCTTTTTTTAGTCTACATACTATGTATCATCATCATCAGCCTATCGCAGTCCACTGCCGGACATAGGCCTCTCCCATTGCACGCCACTTAGATCGATTTTGGGCTTCTCTTCTTCTTTTGATTATACTATGTATACTTACTGTTAAACTTTTATGACGTGTAATGTCAGGCAATTCACATGTATGATTACCTTTGCGTATCTGTTACGTACTCCCCAGTAATGTCTTTCATAAATGTACACTGTATGTATCGAAAAATATCACTAAGTTGTTAAACTATTTAAATTCTCCCAGATTTCGCTAGAAAAAAATGACGATATGAACATAGCTGTTGTAGATGGAGTGAAGTCTGATGAGTTAAAATATTTAAAAAAAAATCATAACTAGAGTAGTTAGTAAAGTTCTGATAACTTTTGGAGCTTTTTTTTTTAATTTATCCTAGGCTACCGAAGCACGCGTTTTTACGGACACTTTTCATACACAGATATGGTTCTCCTTGCCTCTACTCTCCATACAGATTGTGAAGACTAGACGTCAACACTTTCCATCAGGTGACCCGTCTGCTCGTCTGCCCCCTCTAACATAAAAAAAAACAAAGTGTCAACATATGTGTTTATGGTTCGTTTGTCTCTCCTATGGTACATCTGATCTAAGATCAATAACCTTTTCGATAAAACCATGGAGTTATGAAGCTATTTTTATTTTATCACAAGATCTATAATTCTTAATTACAGAACTTTTTAATCTTTTAAACAAAACAAAATAACCAATTTATACAACAGATTGCTTTTTTTAAGACTTTGTTTCAAAGTCACGTAGTAAGGTCCTTTACCGTAGTGTTGTGACTCTTCAAATTCATTTGTATACGAATAATCGTAAGAATGTAGGAGTAATCAAAATTATTAATAACAAGCCGTTTTCAATCCAGACGTATTTTAGTTACATTACGTCTTAAACGAAAACGCATATATTAAATTAAAAGTGTGTAAATGTCTTTTTAAATTAATCTTTGTAGAAAAAAATTCTCATGTCCAAGTCTGAACAAAAAACAAACATGTTTTTCAAAATCGGGATAGGATGGAATGGAAATGCCTGAAAAATTACATCTCTCTTTAAAAATTTACTAGAAAACCTAAGATACACTTACATACACAACATACATATTTATGTAAAACTGTAATCGATTAGTAAATACAAAGAAATGATATCGAAGTCTCTTAAGAATCGGATATTGTAGTATTCGATTTCTTTGATCCCCTCCCTATTATTCAATCTGTCAGTACTGTCAAACGGTACCTTTAAGATTAGCTGGACTATAATTTTACTTTTATTAACACAACCACTCCAATTTTGAAGCCACCTCATTCTAACAGTTAAAACAGATGATGTAACGTGATCTATTTTTATACGCGAGCCACTTTCTCTTCATCAATCAATCCCTAAGCATTTTATTTAATTTGGCAACACTCTGGCCTAATTCTTTTAGCGATTATGATGGATGGACAACGGCACCGTGTGAAATTTAGTTAACTACGGACACCAAACTCTAAATATACATTGCTTTTTTTCAACAATCACGAAATTTTCAGCAGCGTGTTTAAATTCGTAATCAATCACAATTTATGTAACAACAAAATGCGTATAGTACAGAATCTATACAAATAAATAAAATTGAAGTGTCTATTTTTTCAAGACAGCTTCCGCATTAGGAGTATATCCTGTGTCGCGGGGGACTTTACAAACAAACATGAAACGGCCACAATAAACATCCAGACGCAGAAGAACAATTTGTGGATCACACAAAGTGTCGTCCCATGTGGGGTTTGAACCCACAACACTCGGCGTAGTAGGAAGCGGCGTGGTGACCGCTGAAACCACTACGACATCCGCGCAGTCTGTTTGTAATGTCAAAGTAATAGGTTTTTTCACGATAGGTAGTAATAGGTTATTTGCACGATACCTATGACTAAAAACCAGTTCAAATATTTTTGTCTGTCTGTCTGTTTGTTACGGGTAATCTTCAAAACGTCCTGACCGAATTTGATAATATTTTAATAACAGGTAGCTGTCTATACAAGGAGTACCTTGGGATATTTTACATCTAAAAAAACTCTATAAAATTTTGCCTGTCCCCATGGACTGCAGTCGCGTAATTCTAAAAAAGTATGTTACTTTATGGATTATCTATTTATATTATCCATGTCTAGTCTTTGGGTAATTTTATTTGTAACAAAATAGTTTGAAACCACTAATAAAACAATACAATCAATAACATAATTAAATATAATAAATTTTATAAGTAAATAAGTTGAGTTTCTTAAAATTTAACAATAATGTGATCTGTAACATAATTTCGGCAGCAAGCTCTCTCCCATCAAATCGTTAATAATATATTAAAAGAAATTAGACCCTGTTGTTCGGAATTGATGGTATTCCATTAGAAATATTCACAAAACTCTTTTCATTATATCTAAGCAACTGATCGATACTTCTCATGCCTAAAAAACTTTGTTTTGGTTTTTTTTTGGCAAAAGTCGCTTAGAAAACCTCACCTTCCGTCTAGGAAAAAACAGTAAAATGTGTGCTAAATTCTACAGAGCAGTATTGGCTAGGATACACTTCGATCCAAGTTTTCTTACCTTCTATTTGTCCTTGGCTGAATTTCCACCATATTCGGATGCTGTAGCGATCGTTCACGATTTTAAAAGAATAAAATAACATCTGCCTTTAAAATCACATAAAATTTTAGTTGATAATTTGATTTCAATCAAACAATTGTAAAACTTTCGCTTCGTTAACGCGTCGAGTTGATGTAACTTTTGATTTGTTCGCAATTCATTTGAATTTTTGATTTATAATAAATACAAGCTGTTTATTGTTAATAAACGGCAATTTTGTTGAGATTTGTTTTTTTTAATAATATAAGTGGTCGTTTGTTATTACTTTGTAGTTTATATTTTTTATATTATTTTTTAATTTATATTTATTATAATAATAATATATTTTACTACATTCACACAACGCCATCTAGTCCCAAACTAAGCAGAGCTTGTACTATGGGTACTAGATAACTGATATAAATACATATATACTTTTTTTTTGTAAATACATACATATTATATCCGGTCGTCAAAGATACTTAATATATAATAATTACTTACTTAATTATACTTTTAAAGTTATTGTAGTCAGGAAAACATTAATAAAACTTTTGTTATACTTACTGAATTCGAGAAATGGCTCCAGTAGACTAGTTGACTCAATTTTAAAAATTGGTTAATTATATACTTTAATATCTATTTTGTCCCAAAAAAATATATATTTCAAATAAAAAGCAAGTATAAAATTAACATTACGTATTTTGTATTTAAAAAATAAAATTTCCCTTGAAACCGCTGAAGACTGTCATGGCGTCTTGAATAACGGCACAGTCTACGAAATAAAACTGTATTAAGGTGAGAAAATATGCTAAAAACGAAAAACAGTAAGGAGTAACCTGCTCTGTTGTATGAAAACGTCAACAACAACAATGATGTTTTGCGTGGCGTGACGTAACACTTTCTGATTGGTGTTCGCTGTCACGTGACTTAATGCCTATTTTGTTCGAATTTATTTTAATTTTTTTTAATAATCTTTAACTTTTATGAGAAATAGACTAGAATTTCCTAGAATATTACTGAGTTTCTAGTATAATACTAGAATATACTAGTATAATACTAACACTCGATAAAAATAAGCAAAAATTCTCAAGATTATAATAACAATATTATATGTATCTTTTGCAAATTTAGGACTGTTGAAATGTCTAACGACTTTGTACCGACTTAAAGGGTTGCAGTTTCTATACTGGAGCTGTTACTTACTGTTACTGGAGATGACAATACTGCTCTCAGTAAAATTGTAGAGAATATTATATTGGTACTTTGAGAATATGCTGTTTGCGCGTCAATCGGATTACATCGACGATATTTAATTAATTGGTCATTATACTGACAAAAGCAAACCTTTGAACGTTATTAAATTAATTTGCTGTTGTTGTAGTTAAATTGTCCGTGTGAACACCCTTATTCATCCCGTGGGAGTCGTAAAAGGCGACTAAGGGAGCGAACTACGCAGGACAACAGCACTGCAAAGAGAAGAAAAACTTGACACAACCCTATACCAACTCGTTTAGCCAGCGTGGTATAATAAGCAAAAACCTCCTTTCTAAGGAGAGGCCTATGTCGACCAGTGGACTACTAAAGGCTGTTGATGTTGTGGCGACTCCCAAATAAACATACTACAGCGCCATCTAATGAAGACACATCGAACTACGGAGTAACTACTAAAATAAGAATTGCTAATCCTGTATGGCGATATAAAGAATTCCCGCGCCGGTTAGCATATATACAACTTCCCAACATCAACCGTGGGGCCACGGCCCGCCAGGCATGATCACCTCGCCTGGTCGGAGGATCCTCCCTTTGTGTTGGAGGGACATGACACCCGTTCCTCCACAATGTGATGTGAAGTTAATTTCGAGTCAGTTTATGTGTAATTGAATTTTGGCTAAGAAAATAAAGAGCTTCAATCGACAGATGCTATAAAGCCATTTCAGAAGAACAAGTAGAGCCTTTCTGGTGGTAGGTAGTCTTTACGTCAAAACTGAAATGGTTCTGCCATACGAAGACTACCCTCGCGGTTTACAGAGCTTTATAGATATGGTGGATATGATGGCAGTGACGCGGCAGTCGTCGTCCGAGCAAGACGAATACCGCACGAATGAAAGTTGTATATTTACAAGCCCACGCACACATATGGCCGCGCACAACAGAGTTGAACTATCTATAACAGTTTGTAAAAAAATATGTAGACTTGAATTCTTGAGTTGCGTTTCTTCTCAAGTTCAATCATAGAAAATGTTGTCAGTTTCAAGTTCTGCTACTTAAAAGATGTATTCATTATGTTAACAATACCATCTGTACTGTCCATCTGCACTTTAATTCAACTGGTGTATGTATGGAGCGTTATTTTGATGAACCGACAGATTCATAAATAAGTTTTCTTCCTATCCAAAAGTAATGCAAAGGATTTAATGTAATGTTAAATGTGAAGAAATTTTCAACTTTAGTGTTCTTCGATATTATATATCGTTTTGCTAACGGGAAATAAGGCACAAGGCGTGTCAGAAATATATGGCCTATGTTCTGCAGAGGTCTATCTCCAACAGTGGACTATTAAAGGCTGTTGATGTAATATGTGTGTGACCTAAGTATTGAAATTTAACCTTTGAATTGCCCGAAGTTTTGACCAGGGTGCACTAGGTTCAGCCACAGGCTGACCGACTCAGACTACGGCCATTGCAACCTGAAGGTCAATTCTCGTAATAAAAGTTCGGTCCCAATTCAGTTTCGATCAACTTTCGATCTCACAACTGTCATAACAGGTATTTTCGTAGTAAAGTATTAAAAATCCAACGTTGACTGCAATATGATTGTATATGTGTATTAAACCGAAAATTGAATCGTTAATCTGGTTAGTCTTAGTAATACTTTACTATTTAACTACGAAAATACCTTTGATGACAGTTGTGAGATCGAAAGTTGATTGGAATTGAATTGGGACCGAACTTTTATTACCAGAATTGGGCTTCTGGTTAAAACCTCAGGCAATATCATCATCAACAGCCTATAACAGTCCTCTGCTGGACTTAGGCTTCTCCTTAGGAAGGAGGGTTTGGCCTACTATACCACGCTGGCCAGACGGGTTGGTATAGGGTTTGTGTCAAGTTTTCCTTCTTTTTGCAGTGCTGCAAAAACAACGCAGGACACCTGGGTTGTTTTGCGCCCTTAGTCGGCTCTTACGACACCCACGGGATGAATAGGGCAATTTAAATGTAAAGAATTAATATTTCTAGTATTGTTACTAAAATAGAATACTATTACGTAAACTCAACAAAACCTAATATGTTACTTTGCACTAACGAATAAGATAGGTAATACCCAACAAACATGTGCGGAGGTAATTAGAGACCCATATAATTATATCGTGCTATAGGCAGTTGAAACTATTCCTTGGCTCCAGACGATAGCCAGGCTTGACTATAAATCGGTCCGACATTGTTACGCCCGTATAGATAAGGCACAAAACACAGATAACACAGCCTGGATTGATCTTCAATGAGTAGAAATTCATTTATCTTGACTAAAGTCGGTTGCTTAAAGTGATATCAACCTTATGTGTGGAGTAGACAGTTGGCTTTAGGATGTGGCGTGTGTTAAGAGTGGGTTTAAGGAGACATTCTGTAGTCGCGATTTTGCGACAGCAGGGGCATGTACTCGTAATTGTGAATGCTAGAGTGAAATAATCTTGTTTAAAGCTTGAAATTGATTAACTTGAATTAGCAGTTTATAACAAAAACGTTACGCCTATCGATAGTTTTCATTTTTGACAATATAATCGCATTGATTTATTACATTGGGTTGTTTGAAATTATAGTTCAATTTAAAGTTTGTTAAATGTAAATTAAATAATTCTGCCTACAATATATCGTTACAACTATCATTTTCATTCTTTTTTTACCTTTTTATTCACTTTATTAAATAATCGGAAGCTGTTGAAATAAACATGTTTTTATGTTTACTGTGTTCTATACTTTCTAAGGCATATAAACATACTTTCAGTTACATGTTTAGGGATCTTGTCATTAAGATTCCCAAAAATGTTCTGCAATTAATTAAAGTGTGATATTTTTGTTTCGTTTTAAACAGTCCATTAATAAATAATTATAATAATAATAACTTAAGACATTATTTGATCCTAAACTAGGCAAAACCCGGACCAATGTAATCAGACTGCTGAAAAATATATTACTAAATACCATACCTTATAGATAAATTACATCAAAAAAGTTATTGTGCTTGTCACTCAGTTATTATTATTTACTGAGTGGGAATCGAACTTACCACCACTCAGGAGTCAAATCATTGACCACCAGGGCCCTCGTTAAAATTTTAAGACCGCTTCTTAGTATCATTGTGAGAAAGGCCCCTTAACCCAAGGAAGCACATAATTTGTGACCGCTATCGACACGAAGATAAAACCGTTCGATTCGGCGCGACTTTAATTTCTTTCCTGACGATAAATGTTCTCTTGCGCACTTCCCTTTCTTTTCATATATGTGAGAATGGGATGCAACATGCTATGTAGACAAAGAAGTTTAGTTATTGGATCGCTAAGAGCCAACTTAAATTGTATTGTGAAGTACTGTGAGCGAATAGCAGTGTATTTTTTGGAAACAGAAAGGCGCCCTGTGTCTCTTAATTTATTACCACTGAACATAAGCCTTAAGGTAACAATTAAAGTAATTGAAATCATAAGATATACCACGTCTTCGACCGATTTGAAAAGCCCTGATGTAAGTTATTTTGATGACTCTTACTGCAGCTAGTTGTATTCCGTTCCTACGCATCTTTAAGCTTCTTTTTACCAATTACGACTGCGAGGACAAGTGCATAATGACGCGCTAAATAAGATTTAGGTCATTTATGACTAAAGACCTACAAAATTAACCAAATAAGTTACTCAGTATTTTAGAATTGCTTATTATATTGAAGGTATCATTCCTTTAAATTAAATAAATGATAAATTATATTTATTTCTGTAAAGAAATCGTTTCAGATATTTTTGCAAGTCGGACTTTACAGCTAGCAGGAGCCGGCATTTCCTGGGACTCACTCTGGTAAGGAACGACCAAACAAACCACAGAGGTGTCATGTTTTTAAGCTCGTAAACAAAGTCAAATAAAACTGTGCAAGTACAGTATAGGGTCTGGGTAGGCCTTTTGAAGAAAGGACCATAGTTTTGAGTCGACCTGTCCATACAGACGGCATACAGGCTCGAGCCATTGTGTAACCTAACCGATATTGGTCAAGATCAAAGACCCGAAGTATTGTAGTAGTAACTACCACCAGCAGGACATTTGGGTAGGCCGTGGAAACACTCAAAACCACCAGAAAGTTACTAAAATATGAATTAACATTACAAGCCTACACTATACTCACATTAACATACTTACACAAAAAAAAAATACAATAAAATTCCAATTCAACGAAAAATAAACAAATTAACACAAACAAAATACGAAATACACAAATAATTAAGTGTCCATCACTTTCAAACTTAACCACAAAGATGTCCACGTAAATTTGGGAGTAAGCAGCATCAATCCCAAGAAAATTTGTCTTCAAAATAATCTGTAATAGTGTAGTAAATCTTTTTATTAAAAAAAAAAAAAAAAAAAAAAAAATATTTTACCAATGAAAGGCAGAATTATCAGCGAGTCACATTTGCTACTTTTTACCGCGATAACCAATATACACGCGGGCGGAGCCATAGGCAAAATATAGTCTTCAATCATTCCGTGGGATAGCCATGCTTCTGCACGACAAGAGTGACGTTATGGCCTTACAGAATACTGGTGCTAAGCAATTCTTTTTTTGCCCAATATGTTGGAGAGGGGGTGCTCAAAGGGGGAAAACAGCAATTGTGTGTTTTAAGTTGCATGTATCCTTGAGCGATGCTACTTACGTACCACCAGGTGTAGTATCTTACCATCAAGTGACACGTTCTGCTCATCTGTCCCCCTATACCATCATCATCAACAGCCTCTAATAGTCCACTGCTGGACATAGGTCTCTCCTTAGAAAGGAGGTTTTGGCCTACTATACCGCTCTGGACAGACGGGTAGATACAGGGTTTTTGTCTAGTTTTCCTCCTCTTTGCAGTGCTGTTATCCTGCGTAGTTTGCTCCCTTAGTCGGCTCTTACTAGAAACACGGGATGTTTAGTGGTGAGACTCCATGTTCTTAATCCGTCACCACACGGATATACCATAAAAACAAAAAAACAAAAATATTGTTCCATTCCCATTGAAGATTATCAAATAACAGTACTCGAGAAAAGAACGTAAATATAAATTTCGATCCGAAGCCAATCTAATAAGACTGGAAAGAAGGTAGTATCCGGCTTGTTTTGTATTTTGAAATCCGGGTCAAGGTCACGAACCGTCATCAACCTTTCGACAGAAAGTGCCCTTTTACGGGTAACAGGATATCAAAACTTAATTAAGTGAAATACTTGAGTGAAATAGTCTCAAGTGACGGATAACTCGTTGGCTTCCACCCCATGAACATAAATTAGGCAAAGAGATTTATTCATTTCTTTGCTAATATAGGTTTAGTATCTTATCGTTTGTTTGTCATTTGATGATCTACGTTTTTTTTTATTTGTCATATAAACAATAATTATAAAAACAAAAAGATGCATAACTATTCATAGGAAATCTATACGGTCTGTAATGTTTTTTGTTTGTTGTTTAACGGGCCTTTTGGTCTTAATGGTTAGTAATCGTGACTTTTAACCCAGAGGTCGTGGGTTCGATTCTCACTCAGGACAAATAATTGTGTGATGAGTACACTTATTTGTTTTGTATCTGAGTTTAATTTATCTGTAATATGTATGTATTTAGAAATATATAAGTATTTTTATCAGCAGTCTGGTTTTTACAGAATAGTCTTTGCCTGGTTTGGGATCAGACGGTCATGTGTGAGAAGTGTGAGGTTATTATATTATATTATTGACTTTATTAAGACCCATGACATAAAACTAGTTTCCTGAATATCAAAATCTAAATACATCTTACTTCTAATATGTATCTTGCTTCCGGCGAAAAGTTTTGCACGCCTACCAAGCAGGATATGACGAATTTTAAACCATTGTTAACATGAATTGTCCAACCCTGTACTCATATTCATGCAAATAAATGTTTATTATTATTTATATTCATAATTTAATTTCATTCAAATAAATTATTCTCTTTATTAATTTTATATACAAATTAGTTTTATTTTAATAATAATAATAATATTTTGAAGTAGACCACCGACATCGGGTAAAGGGACCAAGACACCGGTGGTTAGAACTCCTTAGATAGAAATCTCCTTAATATACGAGCCGTGTCAAGGACTGCCTTCTGCATCAGGCTCTTCATCCAGCCGGCCAACGTGAGCCTCTTAAGGTGTTGGTCGAGGCTCTTGGCTATTAACATTCCATTCCACATATCGACAATCTCGTGAGATAAATCCAAATATTTTATTTGTTTTTCTTTTGCAACTTTCACGTGATTCTCGTCATAAGGAACGGCGATATCAACAATCATTGTGCGGCGCTCTAATCAATTTATCACTACAATATCAAGCTTATTGGCAACAATAGTTCTGTCGGTGAAAATATATCGATCCCAATACAACGCCACCCGACCATTCTCGAGAACTGGGTCGGGTACACACCTGTAGTATTGCACCTCTAGATTTACAAATTTGTATTTAAGGGCAAGCTGTTGGTGTACGATCTTGGCTACTTGGTTGTGCCTGTGCAAATATTTACCGTTAGCGAGATGTCCGTGTGGTGACGGATTAAGAATACAGAGTGTCACCACCCCTATTCATCCCGTGGGTGTCGTAAGAGCCGACTAAGTAGAAAAACTACGCAGGACAACAGCACTGCAGAGAGAAGGAAAACTTGACACAAACCCTTTTTTTTTTTTTTTTTTTTTTTTTTTTAACGTGTGGAAATCCCCTCGGACCGTCACCCCTCCGGGGTTTGCGGCGGGGTGGTGTGTCGGACTCGGACCGACTAAAACCACACGGTGTGCCACTCTGCGCCTGTAACAGGAGGGATCCGGGAACAGCTGTTGTTAAGACATCCGGACCCCTCCTAGCGCCAGCCCGCTCCTGGTGCGGGCTCCGTCTCAATATATTTTCCTCTCTTTAGGCGACGTCCGGCACACACGGACGCCGCCCCCTCGCGGCTGGCCAAACTAATGCGGGTGGAGGGGAAACCCACCCCGTCCACCCGCGGCCACACTCAGGGCGGCATGAGGCTGTGGTAGGCGGGCCTCCGCCGCCCGGTTCGCCGGCGGCGGATCGGGTCCGAGTGGAGGTCGTCCTCCCGGGCCCTCTCCGCCGCCTCCTTCCGCGAGATTACTACCTCGCAGAAGGTTGCGACCGCGGTAAAACAACTGTCGCTACCGGCCATGGAGCGTACTACGGCCGGTAGCGAGAGATCCACTCCGATGACTGCAGTGAGGGCCCGGCGCTGCGCCGCCCATGCGGGGCAGACCGCCAGCGTGTGCTGGGCCGAGTCCTCACTGCAGTCGCAGTGGTGGCAGGCGGGACTCAGTTCCCTCCTAGCGACCGTGTGCAGGTACCTTCCGAAGCAACCGTGCCCGGAAAGCACCTGCGTCAGTCGGAAGGAAAGGGTCCCGTGCTGCCGCCCTGCCCACTCGGCGATGACCGGCTGGAGAGCCTCCACGGCGGCGAAGCCAGCGCGTGGAGTCTCCAGCCGGAACGACCAACGAGCCATCGTGGCTCGGCGAGCGGCTTCGCGCCACTCGCGCACATCCTCGGGCGGAGGGCGAAATCCGCTCTCCGCCCGGTAGTCAGCCACTCGCCGATAAACCTCGGCGAGCACTTCCGCCTCCAAATCCCACGGGGGAGTTCCGGCCAACGCGCACGCCACCTCCGTCGAAACGGTGCGGTAACCGCGTATGGCTCTGACCGCCATTACCCTCTGAGGGCGCCAGAGGCGTACCCTATTCTGGGCGGTCAGAGCCGCCGCCCACACCGGTGCACCGTACAGTGCCATTGACCGGACAACCCCCGTGTACAGCCGTCTTGTCGCGACGCTGGGTCCACCCATATTGGGCAAAAGTCGCCCTAGGGCAGACGCAGCGCCGACCAGCTTTGGAGCAAGCTGTCGGAAGTGCTCGTCGAAGAGCCACCTCCCGTCGAGGATCAGGCCCAGATATTTCATCTGGGCCCGAACCGGTACGAGGACCGAGTTGACCACGATGGAGGCGCCAGGGGGTGGACCACGACGGGGCCCATGGAATAACAGGGCCTCCGTCTTATCTAGGGCCACCCGTAAGCCCAGCGCCTCAATGCGCCCGACCACCAGGGAGACTCCCCCTGTGGCCAGGCGCGCCGCCTCTTGGAAGTTTGCCCCCCGGGCTGTGACACAAACCCTACACCAACCCGTCTGGCCAGCGTGGTATAGTTGGCCAAAACCTCCTTTCTAAGGAGAGGCTTATGTCCAGCAGTGGACTATTAAAGGCTGTTGATGAGATGAGACAAACCAGAAATAATATGCCTGATTGATTCCCCAGAACGGTGGCTTGCCCGACAGATGTCAACCGCAACATCTTTCAGGATAGTTATTCACCATGATAACTTTGTCCATAATCGCCCAAACAAAACCTTCAAATTCTCCGAAGAGATCGCCATACCGTAGCCAAGTATTTTATACACCTCTAGCACCCTCAAAAGCCATGTGTGTGGGACCAGAGTCATATGCTTTCTTATAGTCTATCCAACATGTCGCCAGACTCTCATGTCTATGATAAGGAGCTCTTTAGTCCCACTTCTACATCCATTCTGAGAAACTGACATTGATTGATTATTATTATTTTGATTATTATTATTATTCTTTTTTCAATTGTAGCAAATGGTGACCACTAACGGTGCAACTCTGTTGAAACATCCATGAAAACAAAGCATTGCATTATAAGTATAATCGTGATTATATCCCAATTTACGCACTTACCATCCGTCAATATTTATTTTATAGTGTACATAAAACTTCATCAACACGGTCTATATCAAACCAATATAAAACCAACAAAACCGAACTCGAATTACCCAAAATTTAATATCGGACAGTTTCATCCGAGCATTTAATACCCCAATACACACAATACATCCCCAAACATAGAGTGTGCATAGAACAGTGTGCATTTGTTATAACGAAGTGAGCATTAACAAAGAGGCGGCCACTTGGGGCGAACTGATTAAATCTGAAGTGACGCGGAGGAATGACCGGACCGTGTTTGGAGAAGCCCAGGATTTGGGCAGACTGCCCATCACACCGATGCCAAAAATGCTTTGTTAGATTTTTATGCATTTTTGATGTGAAAAATCTAATGTCAGACTTCAACGCGTCGCCTCGCGAACAGTTATCTCGTTATAAATTACGATAATGTTACGTAGAGTATCGCAATTTACAAAAGGAGAGGTTAATTTACACACAACTATTACTTTATAAAATATGCCTCATAATGTTTATTTTGTGTGTGTGAGAGTGTGTGTTGTTAATTTTATTTAATCTTATCTTTACTCTAAAAAATATATCTACATATATATTTAACAGTAACTTTTTCTTTTATGAAATATTTAAGTATGTTTCTTTTTATAGTTACATTACTTTAAATGTATAATTTACACACACCCAAATTAGTTTAGAATTAGTAGTAAAATCATTATGCCGGCTACATTTCTAAAATAGTATTAAATATTTTAGGATTACTAACTGGTCAGTAAAATCATAACAGTAATGAGAGTGGCTAAATATTTTGAAATGGGAATGATATCTGTCTATTAGTACTGCAAAATTATTGCAGTCAATTGTGGAAGTCAATATCAATTCATTTAAATAAATTGAAACTACAAACACATCGGTGTGAGAGGTACCCGGTGATGTTTAATCTGGCCAGCGGGTACCTGGCGGGGTTTAATCTAGACTACCTGTGGTCGCAGAGATATGTTGGCCACCGACACCGACACTGGTCCTCACACATCTGACACGCTGCCTTTAATGCTAACGATTAGAACATTGGGTCACGGTGGAAGAATGCTGTGAGATACTGTGAGATTTTAAAGTTTAATTAATTGTAATAATTTTGAGGGGCTTGTGGCTAAGTGATAATAATATACCTCACACATCTCATACACGGCCGTCTGATCCCAAACTAGGCATAGCCTGTGCAATGGTAACCAGACTGCTGATAAACATACTTTGACTGCACGGATGGCGTAGGGGTTTAAGCGGTCGCCACGCCGCTTCCTACTACGCTGAGTTTTGTGGGTTCGATCCCTGCATGGGACAACACTTTGTGTGATCCACAAATTGTGGCTCTGAGTCTGGGTATTCTTTGTGTCCGTTTCATGTATGTTTGTAAAGTCCCACGCGACACAGGATATATTCATAATGCTGAGTTGTCTTTAAAAAAATAAATACATACACATTTTATAGATAAATTACACCCAGACACAGAACAAATGACCGTGCTTATCACACAATATTTGTCCTGGGTGGGAATCGAACCCACGACCTCCGGCTCAGCAGTCAAGTTCACTAACCACTAGACCAACAGGCCCAAATAACGATTGGAACGTTAAGCAATCCTAGCTACATCAGTCTAAGGATGGGTGATCATTTTTACACATTGAGACCCCTCCATGCCTCGGGGAGCACTTTAAACTGTTGATCCCGATTGCCATACGGACATCTGTGGCAATTGTTACGGGTGGTTGGAACCCTAAAAAGTCCGACAAGTCTTTCTACAGAACTTCGATATCGCTTAGTATTTGGGTAGGGGATGGCTGATGCCCTGAAGGCCAGCAACGTCGCGATACTGCGACGACCGCAGCGAGTGCTGGCCATCAGGATCATAAGGCCTGGCCGGAACTCCACCGTGGGACCTAGAGGCGAGAGCCCTTGCGGCTCTGTATAAGTGGCGCAAGGAGGCGCGGGAGTTGGGTCGGTGTCCCGAGACTCGAGAAATCGATGACCGGAACGAATGTCGGGGCACCAGGGACTTCCTTTCTAGGGTATACCTGGTTCCCCGGCTATTAGTACCCGAGACGACGTGCGGTTTTAGTCGGTTCGAGTCCGACATGCCACCGACAGGTGGTATCCGAGGGTAATGCCGCACGGAAAAAAAAACAGGGGATGACTGATGGCCGTCGCTCGCGTCGTAAAAAATTAAAGTTCAACCGTATCATAGTAGACTTAAAGCCGACCCAAATCTAGTTTTGGAAAGAAGACTCGAAGGGGGGAAAGATAATCGTAATAATTTAAGATGGCACATTCCTTGATCATTATTGTAGGTTAGGGGCATCCGATATTTCGGCAAAAATAAACAAATTCCAGTTACAGATTATGCGACCCTGACCTCAGCAATGGGCACTCAAATGGTACACCAATTATATCTCTTAAGTTGGATGTGTCCACGTACCATCAGGTGTAGTATCTTCGCAGAACGACCTCCGTCCTCCATAAGCGCAGGCCTGGGGGTGACAGGTGAGGCCATCTGTCACCCTAGCAGAAGCAGGCCGGGGTGGCGGCGAGCGCGTTGCGCTTCCAGGGAGCAGAGGGAACATGGGGTTCCCACACGGGGGGAGGGGGGGGGTCGTCTACCTGTTGTTGTAGATGGCCCGAGGTACGTCGGGGCACCAGGGACTTCCTTTCTAGGGTACACCTGGTTCCCCGGCTATTAGTACCTGAGACGGCGTGCGGTTTTAGTCGGTTCGAGTCCGACATGCCACCGATGGGTGGTATCCGAGGGGATTTCCGCACGGAAAAAAAAAAAGTTGTAGTATCTTATCATCAAGTGATACATCTGCTCGTCTGCCCCTTTTACCATCCTCATCATCATCATCAACAGCATTTATTAGTCCACTGCTGGACATAGGCCTTTCTATAGGGAGGAGGTTTTGGCCTTATATAACACACTGCTGACGGGTTAGTATAGTATGGGGTCAGGTTTTCTTCCCTCTGAAATGTCATCACCCTGCGTAGTTTGCTACCTTAGTCGGCTCTTAGTGCTGGTGAAACTTCGTATTCTTAATCAGTCACCACACAAATCTCATATTACCAACTAAATCTTCTAAAGTTGGTGTTCAACTATCCTTCAAAGATCATCTCCCGAAAACCACATTTAGTAATGCACTACAGAAGCGATGTCGCAACGTTACTATCATAAATCTGTACACCTAAGACTAGGTGTTAGTTTAAATTGTCTTATTTAAGGCAGTACATCACAAACTTAAATACAATCAGCCAGAAAACTGAAAACCCACCTAACTGTTACTAGTTTAAAGTTGAAATCTGTTCATTCATTGTTAATGTAGAGTTAGGTGAAGTGTTTTAATGGATGCCAAATACATTTGTCTATGTACGAGTCTTGACATACGAATGGAGTAAATTAATTATTAATACCTTGCGGTTGTAAATCAAAATAGAAGTTTGAAAGTGTATCATGTTCATGTATTTTTATAATAATAATATATAATAATAATATATCTCACACACTCACGCACTTCTGTCTGATCCCAAACTAGGCAGAGCCTGTACTATGGTAACCAGACCGCTGATAAACATACTTATATATTTCTAAATACATACATATTATAGATAAATTACATCCAGACACAGAACGAATGACCGTGTTCGTCACACAATATTTGTCCTGGGTGGGGATCGAACCCACGACCTCCGGTTTAGCAGTCAGGGTCACTAACCACTTGACCAACAGGCCCGTCGTTTTATGAGATGGTTGTGTGATTCAACTATCGACTTCCATCCATGGTAAACCCCTAATATTTTTTAATTTAGAGGTCAAGTAGGTTAAGGAAAACTTCCTGATTTGCCTGTTGTTTTAATGATTAGTAATCCTGACTACTAAGCCGTAGATTCAATTTTCAACCAGTTTCATCCCACTTTATTCCATAACTCCGGTTGAGCCGGTCCACTTGTGCCGAAGCATGGCAGTCTTACGGTTACAGTCTCGAATCACGAGTTATGCTGGAGTAAGCATGTCCAGCATGGTGACGGATTAAGAATACGGAATGTTACCACCCCTATCCATCCCGTGGGTGTCGTAAGAGTCGGCTAAGGGAGCAAACTACGCAGGACAACAGCACTGCAGAAAGAAGGAAAACTTGACACAAACCCTTTACCAACCCGTCTGGTCAGTGTGGTATAGTAGGCCAAAACCTTGCTAAAGTGAGGAATATGTCCAGTGGTGGACGTTTAAAGGCTGTTGATGAAGCACATTTTTTTCATAGTCAACAAACTATCACCGTGTGCGTTTTAAGGGATCTCTGTTCAAAATTATTGGTTGATCTTGCATGAATGCTATTGTAAGAGGTGAATGATTAATAAAATACTGATTTAAACAAAACACGTCAGGAACTAAGTACTGTGAGAATTAGTTTTTTTTCGTGTGAAACCTCACGCGTTATTACTCATCACCTCAGGGCTCACGGTGAACTGGCAAGTCAGAATCAAACCGACTAAAACCATACGGTTCCGTCACGTGTAAGTCTATTGCAAGGGATTCGGGTATACCCTAGAAAGGAGGCTTCCGAGCACCCTGGCAGATCTTTGCCGTCATAGGTACCCAGGACAGACCACCAGAGTACTAATTGTCTTGTCTTCCTTCCGGTGTAGGAAGGCGCGCGGAACATAATAAGTGAAAGAAAAGTGATTGCTTTCCATTGAGAATTGTTTTAACAAATGAGTAATAATCATTTGTTGGTAATTAGTAATAGTGCATGTGTGTAGGAATAGGGTTAGGAAAATATAATTTTCTTCAGAAAAAAACGTTTTTTAATAATATAAAACAGGAATTTCATTATAGGTTTACAATTGGACATGGTTTTCGTAAATTACCCCGTAAAAAACTTTCGACATGAGTCATATTAAAAAAAAAATTGTATTTTCTAGGAAAAGAAAAAAAGCAATTTAAAACAAAATAAATAAATAGAGTAAGCTTTGTGTTTTTATAAAGTTTTCAACATACTTAGAAGACTATTTAAGTGTGTAAACTGCTACGATTAATTTCGTTTTTCTTAATCGTTGCTGCTTAGTAATTGGAATGCCAGTGACATCGGATTTCCTTTGAGGATATTTTTAAAAACATCAGAAAACTATCTAAAATTTCGTTATATATTAATGCTCTACGTTAATAGAACAGGTTCATAAATTTTCTTTTAATGACAACGGTTTTATAATTTTATATACTTAAAACAATTGTAACTGCCTTGCAAACTTTGTTATAGAGACGGTCATTTGTGGTCTCAAGCAATTTAAAAGGTGTTTATAGCAAGAGAACCATTAAACAGTTTTGTCAGTATGTTCAGTTACAATTGTCTTTTAAATACACTTTCAATTTACATGGAGTGATAATAATAATAATAATATATCCCTTTATTATACACCAGATACAAATACAACATACTATTATACAAATATACAACAACTATCTTAAACTAGGTTAGTACAAGTGGCGGCCTAATCGCTCAGTAGGAGTAATAAAGAGAAATTGATAGAATAAGTTCAAAAACTCTCAAAAACGATGCTATTCACGTTGTGTAATTATACATGTAGACAAAACTTACTGCTCCTATTATTACTTTTAATTAGGCATAGGATACTATACCAATCACCAGTGATTAATCATAATAAATGATTTTAAAATTATTCATCTAAAACATCACTTAACACGCGAAAGGTGTAATCTAAAAAATAAAAAATAAAATGTTTGTCGGACCAAATCTAAGTAGTGATTTATCACGGGTGAAATCACAGTGAAGAAAACTAATCATTTCATAAAATGAATATGATTTAAAATAAGTTATTATTTCCATGTCGACTTCCAATGATACAATGTGAGAAAAAAATAATAATTGTGGTTTAGTTTTTTTTTATTTGTTTATAGAATAGGGGTAAAACAAATAGACGGGACACCTGATGGAAAACGACTGCAGCCGCCCATGAACACCTGCAATTCAGGAATTTAAGTTTTACTGCATCATTTTTGGCCGACATCATAGTAATTTTTGTTTATTTCTTGGTATCTCTATACCTGCTGTGATATACGGTGTGGTGATCCGTCACCCCTTAATCCGTTAAGAATACGGAATGCCACCACCCCTTTTTAGCCCGTGGGTGTTGTAAGGGCACTGCAAAGAGAAAGAAAACTTATCACAAACCCTCACTTGCCCTGGTATAGCTGTCTAAAACCTCCTTTCTAAGGAGAGGCCTATGTCCAGCAGGGACTATGAAAGGCTGTTAATGATGGATGATGATGATAGAGAGCAAATGAGCAAACTAGTCACCTGATGTTAAGTGACTACCGACACACACGGATTCTTCAACTCAAAAGTCACAAGTGCGTTGTCGTCCTTTAAAATACGTCTTCCCAGTTCTAGGGGAAGGGGCGTGGTTGGGCTCCAGCTACCTCGCTCCGCTGGTAAATAGCAACAAAAATTACTTCACAGTGGTTTTCTGTAAATTGCTTGTTATAAATTGTCCTATTATGATTATTTCTTTAAAAGTATTAATAATAATAACTCTACTCATCTCACATATGACAGTTTGATACCAAAAAACTAGAGCAGAGCCTGTGCTGTGGTTACCAGACTGCCAATAAACACAGTTATATATTTCTAAATACATACATATTAAAGATAAATTGTGTAATTTACCAGACACAGAACAAATGATCGAGCTCATCACACAATTACTTGCCCTGGGTGTAAATCGAACCCACGACATCCGGCTTAGCAGTCAGGTTTACTAACCACTGCATCAAAAGGCCTGTCCAATCTCGTAATATGACTTTAATTATAAAAGTACCTTTCATCCGCTATAAGGTTCAAATAAATAATCGGAACCATTTTGTTAATAGCACTTAAGTTCAGTAGCGCGCTCGTAAAAAGCTATGTATGTGTGTCTCCGTCACTCATTCGGAAACTTTACTTACAATTTGTAGTAGTTGAAGGCATTTGTCATCTCTCTAATGGAATTTCTTCGATTTAGAGTATTTTCGGGACTACAAACAGAGTTGTTTGTCGTCCAGGCGAGCAGGACCTGTCGAATTAAGTATATATTTTTATTTTTATATTTAATTCTTTATGCAAAAATTACAACTCACTTGTACAATGGCTGGTTGGTAGTCCGTGTGGTGACGGATTAAGAACACGGAGTCTCACCACTCCTATTCATCAAGGGGGTGTCGTAAGAGCCGACTAAGGGAGTGAACTACGCAGGACAACAGCACTGCAAAGAGAAGGAAAGCTTGAAACAAACCCTATACCAACCCGTCTGGCCAGCTTGGTATAGTAGGCCAAAACCTCCTTTCTAAGGAGAGGCCAATGTCCAGCAGTGGACTAGTAAAGGTTGTTGATGATGATGATGATGTAAAATGGCGTACTTAATACCATAGGCATTTTCTCTAAATTAACCTTTGGGTGGTGGGGAAATGTCTGAGTAGGTGCACTAGAAACTACCCCTCTCCCCGATTCGTTCCAAAGCTGTTTAGTGTTCCCACAAGCAATAATAATGTGTCTCAGAATAATCCTTTGCAAATGTTTAAAAATTAAAATGCTATTTGCTCACAGGTAGATATTTTTCACTGTCTGAGTAGGTGCACTAGAAACTACCCCTCACCCCGATTCGTTCCCCAGCTGTTTAGTGTTCTCACAAGCAATAACAATGTGTCTCAGAATAATCCTTTGCATAGAATGTTTAAAAAATATAATGCTATTTGCACACAGGTAGACATTTTTCCCGACAAATTTAGATTTTTCAACACTACATTAAAAGTCTATAAGACCTTTGTAGTTAATTAAGGTTAATATTCATTTTTGTGACGATTTGAGGAGTGGCCTCTGTCCAGCAGTGGGTAGGCTGATGACGATTCATTTTTTTTACTTGAGTTGTTTTTTTACTCTATATTTTATTTAAATCTTTTACTGAACAAATTCACATTTAAATCCAACCTTAATTTATATTGAAAGCGAAGCATTGTTGGTTTTGAAAGTTTTGTACAGTTTTAATTGGACTTCAGGTACGCTCCCTGTTCATTACTATGGCCACTCTTTGTATTTCTTGATCTGTTGTCTGTATCTGTACCTATTGAATAAAATAAAATAAATTCGAGGGGAGGGCTCAGAATTCAATAACGCACTGGTGTCTTTTGAGTTGAAGTATCCATCCATGGGTGGCGGTATTCACTTACCATCAGGTGATACGACTGCTCGTTTGCTCCTTATACCAAGAAATAAATAAAAATTACTATAATTTGGGTAAAAAACGATGCAGTAAAACTTAAAGTCCGGACTATGTTGACTTACTGACTTGCTTGTTTCTTACAGAAATGCTTGTAAAATGTAAACTAAAGCAATTTATTACCAGCTCGGACTGTAGATCTGGTCGCGTTGATTGCGAAACACCAATTTATTTATTGTCGTTGTTCCTAATCCCTGAATATATCGTTGGGGACGACTCTAGACCTTTCAGACTTAAGACAAAGGAAATAATTAGTCGTTCTACTCTATAAAAAACTATTACTTTAACCTTTTGGCATGAAAAAGATCGAGAAACACAGTTTTTGAAAGTTTTTAATGAATTTCGACTCTCAAGTCCGATTTTTCGTGTCTACTCAATATTGGTTTTTGGGCTACGGAGATGCAGAATTCGTAATATCAGACTCAGGGCAAATCATTGTGTAATGAGCACGATTATTTGTTCTATGTCTGGGTTTAGACGTACTTGTAGATGCCATTTAAGAATACATTTTGACTTGCCTGTTTTTAGTCTAGTAGTCAGTGACACTAACTGATAAGGTGTGGGTCAATTTTTAACCAGGATAAAATATTTGTGTGTTCTGTGTCCGGGTTTAATTAGTTATTTATTTATATATTTAATTGGCTCACCAACAATTATATACGCTGGTTAACATTTAAAAAACTTTTGACATTTGTGGGTGTCGTAAGAAACGACTAAGGCAGCAAACTCTGCAGGACAACAGCACTACAAAGAGAAGGAAAGCTTGAAAAAACCTTATACCAACCCGTCTGGCCAGCGTATAGTAGGCCAAAACCTCCTTTCTGAGGAAAGGCTTATGTCCAGCAGTGTACTTAAAAGGCTGTTGATGAAGCATCTCATGTGTAAACGAGAACTATAATATGCTTGTGCTAAATTTATACAAATACGTTTTGACATAAACAGATAGAATGAAATAAAAAACCTTTATAAAGTATTTTGCATGGTACTGCGGCATTTGGTAAATGAGTCAGTATGTATATTGACCAGGGCGCACTATTGAGAATTTTGCGCAAAAATTTAATCCTTCTCTGCTCTCTTAGTCTGCTCCGCGAATCGACAGAAATTTGGCTACTGCTAGGACATCAGAAATATATTGCCCTCTCTCTCCAAAAGGTGAGTACACCACTGAATAAAAATGTATGTAAATGATGCTGAAACAACTTTTGTTGAATTCAATGAGTAGAAGAATAAAGATGTACTAAAAATAGTAGAGCTTTATTAGTTCAATATACAAGAATTGTTATTAATAACATCGTTTTTTTTATGTTAGAGGGGGCAGACGAGCAGAATTAAATAAATAACATAAATAATTACGAAACTAACGGCGACTCACATTATAATTACATAGCTCTTCTTTTTGTCATGTTTTATTTATTTGTGTACATGTTTCACAGTTACATGACATTTTAATTTTACTGTGTTAAATAATACATAAAAGTATTGTTATTGATCAGTTTCCATCTAAATGCAAATATGTATATAAAAACGAAACTCTGATCAGAAATTCAAAGGTAAAACCCTTATTCCTAATATCAAGATCTAGAAATATATATTTTTGCGATGCCTAAACTTATGCGTCGTAACGCTCTATGGACTTTACAAACCCACAACTTAAATATTGAGTAAAACTTTAAAGACTACTGGTGGTTTTATGTTGTTTCAAAGTTTATCTATGATGAAGTTGGCTAAATATTTAAGGAGACCTTCTTAACAATCTTAAAAGTTTCGAGGTAAGTTTTAGTTTTATGTCTTGTATTATGATATTTATGAAAAGAAAAATATCTATAAATTAAGAAAAAAGGCATGTACATCCAATTTTTTATGATGTTGATAAGGATCATTCGAATATTGATTGCAATGGAATACTTCAGAAACTCAGAAGACAGACTGTAGTCTTTAAGTTGATGGTGGTAACATGGTTTGTAATTAGTCGTAGTAGACTATTATCAAATCGCCTGGTAGTAGAATATTATTAAAATCGATCCAGCAGAACAACAATTTGTGGATTACACAAAGTGTCGTTCCATGTGGGGATCGGACCCATAACTCTCAGCGTAGTAGTAAGCGGCGTGGCGTCCGATTAAACCACTGCGCCATCCGTGCAGTCAAATTAAATTTAAAAAAAGACAATTAAATATTAGACAAAATTTTCTTATAACTAAATTACATATTACAGACTATGCCTAAATGTTTTACACTATTATTCTATACGACTTACTATATTATATATTATTATAGTAATTTATGATGAACAACAATAATTTAATATTATTTTGTCTCATATTCTTAATTTACCCTATTTCTTTTATTCACAATTTGTATTATGTCTGTACAGTATTTTATAAACTTATGTCTATTCTTACTATTTATTATACTGCTAAGGTTTGCAATTGTAATTTTAGTGTCTATCCTCTGTTTTATGTCATATCTTTGCCTGCTAAAGGTAGGCCACTCAGCAAGCAGCAGTAGCGTCCAGATGGGGGACGGTTCCTCGTTTCCTGGTCACAAATGCATGATGGGTTCTCCTTACACTTGAATCGTGTCAAGTATTCGGAGAACCCACCATGCCCCGTTAACAACTGGGTGGTAGTATCGGCGTATGCAGCCAGCGGGTGGGGGAAAAAGAGCTTAGTAACGGAAGCGGTCTCGCCCTCTTTTTACCTATTGTTCCACTCGCCAAGCGAAGCCTGTCGAAGACCCCGCTTCACGAACGAAACAGATCACGAACCGTAGTCCGGTGCTTTCTTCACTCTTAGAGCCACCTCCTTGGCGAGCTGGCCAGCTCACTCATTACCTCAAACCCTGCGTGGGCCTCGACCCAGAATAAGGATATCGCCGTGCCTTTTCGAATGGCTGCTCTGACCTCCACTGCCAGGGGATAGAGGGTGTGACGGTTAATTACCGTCAAGAGTGCGGCTCTGCTATCACTGAAGATACCGAACGTGGTTTCACCTCGCCTGAGAACCTCACTGGGCGCTTTGCACAGGGCCAGAAGCTCCGCCTGGTAGACAGTGGGTGACAGAGCAAGATTGAGGGCCCTGATTTCGATAAATAAAATAAATGATTACGAAACTAACGGCGACTCACATTACAATTACATAGCTCTTGTTGTAGTACTGGCAAATAAATTGAATATATTTATGATATTTT
The DNA here is from genome assembly GCA_902825455.1 of Arctia plantaginis. Classification (NCBI taxonomy): domain Eukaryota; kingdom Metazoa; phylum Arthropoda; class Insecta; order Lepidoptera; family Erebidae; genus Arctia; species Arctia plantaginis. The sequence continues at coordinate 938,220 of CADEBD010000857.1, read as the reverse complement.
CGTTTTCATAGCTGGCAAAGTAATTGAAAAATAAATAGTCCGACCAATTTACTTAAACGTCCTCACACAGTCGGCCGAGTTTGCATATTGCAATAAAATAAAATTTCAAATGAACCGAAGTTCGTTTCAGTGCTCACAGCGAAAATGTTTCATTTTAAAGGCACTTCACTCCATTAAATGCATCCAAACTTTTCTTCCACAGAATGGTTAGTTGTCAATACAATTTATTGAGTAAACTCATTATTCAACTGCGTTTTGCTTTGTTTGAATTGAATCTGTTTTAGGCTGTGTAATCATTTTTATTTGCTTGTGTTATAATTGTGGTTGGATACAGTATTTATTTCTGCTCACTGTTAAGAGAATATTTGTTGTGGAATTTTGTTATTTATTATATTATTGTTGATTAAGCTTTTTGTAACCGTTAATAAAAAAAAAGATTTATTGAACAGTTTTTGGTAGTTAGTTTTTGTAATTTGCAGACTCCTAGATTCTGATGACTGACAATGTTCAGTATCGACTAATTAATGAAATGTAATATGCTACCTCTGTTAATAATAATAATAATATTGTACCACATTCACACAACGCCATCTAGTCCCATACTAAGCAAAGCTTGTACTATGGGTACCAGACAACTGATATAAATACATATATACTTTTTATTTGTACATACATACTTATTATACAAAGAAACACCCAGACCAAATCAAACATTAAATGTTCACGCACACAAATGTTTGACTTGAGCGGGAATCGAACCCGCAACCTTTGGAATAGCAGTCCGTTACACAAACCACTACGCCATTCGGTCGTTACTTACTGTTGCTTCTATTATCTATTATCATCGAAACATGTTACGGATCTCATTAAATTGAAGGTATTTGTATAAGTCGATTGCTAATTCGATGGTTTATAAGATTATCAAATCGAAATCTATTTTAGTACCATCGTAAGATATTGGAAGTCGGCAAATAAATAGATGTACGCTAGTTAAAGTTACGCTATCATCATCATCATCATCAGCCTATTGCAGTACACTGCTGGACATAGGACACTCCCATTGCACGCCACTTCGATCGATTTTGGGCTTCTCGCATCCAGCTCCTGCAAGCCATCTTGCGCAAATCGTCACTCCGCCTGGCCTGTGGGCGTCATACACTACGTTTGCCGAGACGCGGTCTCCACTCAAGAACTAGATTTCCCCAACGGTTGTCGGTTCTGCTAGTTACGCTAGTTAGTTGGAAATCGCTTTACCAAACACACGGTTTTCTGTGAGGCCATGGTATGCCTCCAGTCACGTCGGTTCATTTGTGATGAAGCGTGACTCTCTCACAGTTACTGTCTTACGTATTTATTAACTCTCCCATGTTATCAACATTTAATGTCGATACTACATAAACACAACTCACATGCATTAAGGTGGAATACAGACGAAAAACTTCTTAACATAAATGATGCTTTTAAATACAATTTTCATACTTCGTTTGAACTTTTACCCCAGAGAATTGAACTGTAACGTCAAATGTGAAGTTCTTAGGGCGCTGTGAGCTCATTAATTTGGCAGTATTAGACGCAAGAGAAATCTGTGCTAATGAGTCGACGGTAATTAGTCATTCATTCAGTCAGTGAGTTACTTTCAGTCGGAGGATGAGGGTTGGGATACTTGGGCCCGTTTAACTTACAACTCCCTCTTTACATGTGAGGTGAAATAATCAACGGTGAACAAAAATGGTACCTCTAGGTTGGTTTATGTTGGTGCTTGTACGTGATTAAATTACGTAGATTCAGAGATTAAATTAACATACTGATTAACGTCACGTAAACCATGTTTATTTGACTTAGGTTACAATTAAATTAGTTAGTGTTATATTAGGTTAAGTGATTTTTGTTTCAATTGATTGTTATTAGAATTCATTACACATTAAAATTGCAAAAAGCCAGAAAGTTTTAATTCAAGTACTGTTGAGTTTTGGTTTAATTTGAATTAGTTTTAGTTGGCATCTTAATTCTAACACAAGCTCAAAATTGACCTGTGTTAAAAACTACTATTGTATGATATTTTTACTAGAAAATATTTACGATAAAAATTTTAATCCTTCGCTTATTGCAATAGTACAAGCTCTGCTTAGTTTAAAACTGGATGGCGTTGTGTGTCGATGACCGAAAATATTATTTAATATCATTATTATTATTAAATATTTATTGGAACTGTCATCATCATCAACAGCCAGACACTCAGCGACAGCGACAACCAGCACACATATCAGATTAGGGTTAGAGTAAAGTTTGTTTCAAGTTTCAAATTAAAGGTTTTGGCCTACTATACCACGCTGGCCAGACGTGTTGGTGTAAGGTTTGTTACAAGTTTCAAATTAAAGGTTTTGGCCTACTATACCACGCTGGCCAGACGTGTTGGTGTAAGGTTTGTTACAAGTTTCAAATTAAAGGTTTTGGCCTACTATACCACGCTGGCCAGACGTGTTGGTGTAAGGTTTGTTTCAAGTTTCAAATTAAAGGTTTTGGCCTACTATACCACGCTGGCCAGACGTGTTGGTGTAAGGTTTGTTACAAGTTTCAAATTAAAGGTTTTGGCCTACTATACCACGCTTTCCAGACGTGTTGGTGTAAGGTTTGTTACAAGTTTCAAATTAAAGGTTTTGGCCTACTATACCACGCTGGCCAGACGTGTTGGTGTAAGGTTTGTTACAAGTTTCAAATTCAAGGTTTTGGCCTACTATACCACGCTGGCCAGACGTGTTGGTGTAAGGTTTGTTACAAGTTTCAAATTAAAGGTTTTGGCCTACTATACCACGCTGGCCAGACGTGTTGGTGTAAGGTTTGTTACAAGTTTCAAATTAAAGGTTTTGGCCTACTATACCACGCTGGCCAGACGTGTTGGTGTAAGGTTTGTTACAAGTTTTCCTAATCTTTGCAGTGCTGTAGTCCTGCGTAGTTTGCTCCCTTAGTCAGTCAGTAGTAATCCGTCACCAGACGGATAATATTATTTAACATATTATTTTGTTATCCCATTTTCTTTCTAAGTGCTGACAAAAATGAATGCTTCAAGAAATGTACACAATATATTGTAAAACTGGCAGTATTTATTAAAACGCTATTCATTTGATTCAATTTCCATATAATATTCCGTTCTTGCTCATACAGTTAACATGCCAAGTATATCGAAGAAGGCAACTTTGTATTCATAGGTATATAAAAGCCATTAAAAGTTCACATTTTGTCGATCAGCAGGCGGTGCAGTCAGCGGCGGACCTTTCAACCAGAGCTAAAAGTGCACGCAACAACGAATTCTTCAAATAGGGTTTCACAGCAATTTAATTTGAATATTTTCCAGAATTATTTCTTCACGTAGCAAAGCGAAGACTTAGAAAAGCCTTGGGTTTAAACCAATGCAGTCTTTAAATTTAATATTCCACGTTTTTAATTGACTTCAAAAAGGAGGAGGTCATCATTTCGGATGTTTATATGTTTTTTTTATGTATGTTTTTCCAACTCCGTCATATATAGACGGATTTGGAAAAATATTTTTTGCTCGTCAGGAATTTATTTCGAAATGGTCCTATTTCAATTTCATATAGATCTGCTGATGAGTTTCGAAAACACACCACGGAACTCTTCAAAAAATGACAGCAAATCAATTGCGGTTGCTGCTAGGTTTTAAGTGTCCTTTATTAGTATTGTTTGAAGTCGGTTCAACTCTTTTCTTAAAAGTATTTTATTAGTGCGCCGCCTCATATTTGTTTGTTTGTACAGAGTAAAACCTTCAGTAAAGGCTTCACAGAAATCCGGTGTTAAATTTTTTTTAAGTTGCTTTCCACAGAGTGACTTGTGTGAGTTTCAGTTACTTCGACTGCACGGATGGCGTAGTGGTTTAAGCGGTCGCCACGCCGCTTCCTACTGTGCCGAGTGTTGTGGGTTCAAACCCCACATGGGACGACACTTTGTGTGATCCACAAATTGTTGTTCTGAGTCTGGGTGTTCTTTGTGTCTTTTTCATGTATGTTTGTAAAGTCTCCCGCGACACAGAATGTATTCCTAATGAGGGTGTTCCTTTTTACAACAAAAAAAAAACAAAAAGAAATAAACTTCATTCAATTGATTACATTGGATGGTGAACCTGTTTAGAGTCGATGCTGTTCTTAGCAGGATAGTAATGCCAATATGTGAATGGAAACACAGGTACTGCGAGCTCGTTGCTGAGTTTTTGTACACAACAAGAACCGACCAGTGAGAGACAGTTTCTCAGCAGCACACTTATTCGGCATGGGTACTCAAAAGCTAGCAAGGATGTAGGCTTCCATAGCCAGTGGTTGTCGCATACCAACGTGTGACCCGTCTACTCGCTTGCCACCAATAACATACATCATCACAATCAACTGCCTTTAATAGTCCTCTGCTGGAGATAAGCCTCTCCCTGGCCTGGCTTTGGCCTACTAAACTAGGCTGGGTTGGCATAGGACTTCTGTCAATTTTTCCTTCTCTCTGCAGTGCTGTTGTCCTGCATAGTTTGTTCACTTCGTCGGATTGTACAACACCCCCCGTGATGAATAGGGTGGGGACGCTTCGTGTTCTTAACCCATCACCACGTGGATAACGTATACAATAAAAAAAAAACTGATAATAAATAGATACGTTATAAACTTAATAATAATAAAATAAATCTCTACATATGACATATAAACTACATTTTGGACAGCCCTGTTACATAGCGCACGCTTTTAAGGACAATTTCGATGTCTTCGAATAGAACAATTTTTCGTAATGGGGCTTGTCTATCGACTACAGACGCTGAACCGTTTTCCGTTCATACTTATTCATTTTTATGGCTCTTTGAATAATTTACACAATAGCATTGAAAACTATTGTCGATATTTTTTATAAAAAATAGCGATAACGTGGTATAAAATGAATTTTTATGTGTACATTTCCGAGGTCCTACTGAAACAATATCAAATATCACGTAACACGTCGAGACATCTCGCACACGGTCGAGTGATTCAAAATTAGATAGTTCATTAACCAGACTACTGATAAACACACTCATATATATATACATATTTCTAAATACGTCCATAATACAGATAAATTACAAATTAAAAACCTAGAAGAAGATATCTTGCTCATTACACAATTTTTGTAGGTGGGAATCAAACCCACAACCTCTAGACTAAAAGGCCAGTCGCCGAAATCAGTACCGCCGAAGAAGTTTACAAAAATGTTTGTTCTAAAAAGAAATTCTCTTATCTTAAATCTATATTAGTCCATACTAATTTTATAAATGCGAAAGTGTATCCATGTCTGTCTGTCTGTCTGTTACCTCTTCACGCTTAAGTCGCAAAACCGATTTATATGAAATTTGGAGAGATTTGGATAGAGATAGTATAAGTCCCAGAGTTGTTTCCCAGAGACCATCCTTTAAGGGGGTAAGAAGAGGGCTGGAAGTGCATGGGGAATAACCATTTAGCCGATTCAGATGAAATTTGATATGGATATCGTTTGATTCTTGATAAAGGACACAGGCTTTTTATTATATTAACCGACATACACGCGAGCGGAGCCGCGGGCAAACATCAACACATCAACAACCTTTAATAGTCCACTGCTGGACATAGGCCGCTTCTTAGAAAGAAGGTTTTGGCCTACTATACCACGCTGGCCAGACGGGTTGGTATAGGGTTTGTGTCAAGTTTTCCTTCATTTTGCAGTGCTGGTGTCCTGCGTTGTTTTGCGCCCTTAGTCGGCTCTTACGACACCGTCGGGATGAATTGGGGTAGTGACATTCCGTATTCTTAATCCGTCACTACACGGGCTAAAGCTAGTTATAAATATTATAATTATCTGAGATACAATAAACAGTGTTATTCAGAGCATAGCTTGTGCTACGAGTTCCGTCACGCTGATGAAAATACTTAGTTATGTTTTACGCAACAAAGATTCCTATTGTAACTATTTTTACTCCCATTTCTTCAAAATCTATTCACGTGGATACATATTTCGATAAATCCTTTATTTGTACATCAGGTTTTTTTAGGTATTGTAAAGTATTGTACAGCAGAAATGATGTCTTCAAGGGGGGCCTTATCGCTCAGAGCAATTTCAAGCAACCTTTGGATGGACTGGAATTATTGTAAACTGGTGGAAGTTTGTATAAGTTCAAGCATAATAACTATGGTCTTAACATATAAGTTACATATTAACCATGCATTAACATTACTAATCCATATATATATATTAAATCCCTTACATTTTTACCGCTTCGGCATGAATGGGCCGGCTCGACCAGAGTGATACCACGGCCTTATAGAAAACCGGTGTTAAGCAATTCTTTCGTTGCCTTTCACTGAGTGAATGAGGTTACCGGAGCCCAAATCCCCCAAACGCTGACTCGAGCGGGAGGGACTCCAAGGGCAGCAACGCACTTGTGACTTTTGAGTTGCAGGTGTCCATGGGCGATGGTAGTTGCTTACCATCAGGTGACCCGTCTGCTCTTTTGCCCCCTTATACCATAAAAAATATATACATACATCCATTCAGTAATAATATACACGTAAATACATATACAATATGAGTATTTCGGCAAAAGCGGATTGAAAGCCATTTGATCTTTTTAGAGAAGTGGGAAACATGATTATATTTATATTGTTCATTAAAGAAATGCTTGTATTCTGTATTATTTTCTCCAGTTCATTGTCTCCTTCTTGAATCGACGTTTGATCACAAATTTAGTGAACACCTGTCAACAACAGATTCATCAAACTAAAGTACCTTTAATAATAATGATTTACCAAGAAACTAGAAAGTTGTATAAGTGTGTTGTAAAGGTTAGTTTAAACATTTATAATAGTTGTATGTTTATGTCTATATGAATTAGTCTAGGTATTCTTATATATAAGAATATATTTTACGTCATTCATACAATCCAAAAATAGCTAATAAAAAAATATACGCGGGGCATATTGAAAGTGATTTATAATAAAAAAGTGAAAAAAAAATGGAATTCGAAAATGGAACTCTTTTTCAACATGTTACTTTTTGATTCAGAGACTTTTATTAGTTTTTTCATTGTGGCATCCTTTCGATTTTATTTTTTTCATTTATTTTGGTACAAAAGAGTCATTAACATAAAGCAATATAAAAATACACTGAACAAAAGACAAGGAGTACCCAAGAATGGATTTAAGTACATTTCATAGAGCGTTAGACTCAAATAACCTGTGGAAATGACACATGATAGTGACACACAATGAAAATTGTGTCTCGCTATCAAAATGAATTTAAGTCTTGAACATTTTCAATGTTTTTTTATGATTTTCGCTGTGGCTTAACTCAACAAGAGAGTTGACTTCAATTGGCATTTGGTGATGAAGCGCCATGTCGCAGCTCTGTCTAATCGTGGTTTGGAGAATTTAGACGTGGACGTGATCACCATGGCGAGGTACGTGAAGGTCAGCCGGTTACAGACTCTAATATTGACACCGTACGACAACTTATTGAAACTGACAAAGAATTACTTGGTGGCAAATTCGTTCTTTGTTAGGCATTGGAATGAGCCAAGTGCAAAACATTTTACAAGTGCATCTGAAGGTTCGGAAGCTTTGCACTCGATGGATACCGCATGACTTAACGGAGGGCCAGAAACGATTGCGTGTCCAGTGGTGCCGTAAAATGATAAAAAAGTTTAACCAAGGACAGTCATTGACAGTCTATAATCTCGTGACAGGCGAAGGAAACCTCGGTGTACTGCTTTGAAAGCGAAAGAAAAAGTCAGTTGGCAGACTGGGCCTTACCTTATAAAGATTTGCCGATGAAAGTTAAGAAAAGTCGAAGCATTGTTAAAAAAATGGTTGCTACTTTTTTAACCAAATCAGGTCATTACACTACAGTATCGCTTGAAGATCAAAGGACAGTGACTGCAAATTGGTACGTCAACACTTGCTTGTCCAGAGTCTTAGAAGAAGTTCGCGTAAAGCGTCCTCCTTCACCACTATAACGCATACTCGCAATCCGTTAAGGTAACAGAAGCCTATTTGAAGGCTTCAAATTTGGAATCAATAACGCGTTACAGCCCGAACATTACACTCCGCGACTTCTGTTTGTTTAAAAAAATTAAAGACAAACTTAGAGGCACACGTTTTACAAGGCTTTGTTTGTTTTTTTGTCTATGCCGAAATCCCCTCGAATACCACCCACTGGTAGCTATTCCGGACTCGAACCTACGAAAAACCGCACGCCGTCTGAAACGGCGGTGAATGTGTTCCATGAAGCTATTGAAGAGGTCCTTAAGGAAAACTGGTCCAACTGCTTTACGTAAAATTTAAAAATGCATTAATTGCGAGGAAATATACTTTGAAACACAATAAATGTATCGTAAGTATTATATCTATTCTTACTCGTATTTATCAGAATCCAGAAACTTTCAGTATGCCTTAAGGATATAGCTCAGTTCTACGCATTAACAAAGAAATTTAATCATTATTATTCTGATAGATTTTCTGATAATTCCGTTAGACAAAGATCACTGTTACTTAAGAGTAATATTGACCTTTGTTGTATCATGAAATATTATATAGGTATCAGTATATTATATTACAAGATACAACTGTATAGACAACGTAACACATAATTAAAAGCAATACTTTAAACAAACCCTATACCAACTCGTCTAGCCAGCGTGGTGCAGTAGACCAAAACCTTTTTTTTTAAGGAGGGACCTATGTCTAGCAGTGTACTATTAAAGGCTGTTGATGATGATAATGATGAAAGATAATTTGTTCTGTGTCTGGATATTATTTATTTATAATATGTATGTTTATCAGTCATGTGAGTAATATAGTACAGGTTCTGTGTAGTTTGGAATCAGGCTGTATGTGAGGTGTCTTAACTTATTATTTTAACTCTCATAATATTCCTATATAGTCACCAATTTTCTAAACAGATACCCACGTATTTTTAAATTATTTTTGACGAATGAAATTCGTAACAAACGCACAAATAGATTAGAACAGTAAAGTTTTTGCGTTTCGTGAATGTGACCGACGCTGTTGAACTCGGCAAACAATTGTGGCAACTATACTCCTAATTCCTTTCTGTTAATCATTAAATAAATTCTTCTTCAACCGAACCTTTTTCCCAAACTAGGTTTGGGTCGGCTTTCAGTCTACTAAATTTTTTCACACGGAGCGAGTGCCATCAGATCTCAACAACAAAAGTACTAGACGATATCGAAGTTCTGTAGAAAGACGGATGTCGGACTTTTAAGGGCTCGTACTACTACTAGTACCCGTAACGATTGCCACAGATGTTCGTATGTGCTCTCCGAGACCAGAAAGGGTCTGAATATGTTAAAAATGGTTACCCATCCATAGACTGCCCTGGCTAGGATTGCTTAACTTTGCAATATGTAAACATACGCGGTTACCATTAAGTCATTTAGTAATCAGGAAATGGGTAGTTAGTATCACATTAAAGATATTTCGTGAAACATAAAATATTTATGGTGTCAACCACATCCAGATCAAATTCTTTAAGTTATTGTTTTCTTCTAATCTTATGTACAAAAACTAATGTCAAAGAAATAAATAACAAGTTTATATTAAATGGAATCTGGTTAAGCATTTGCTATATGAGTGATATGATGTTTCGATTTTAGGGCTCTGTTTTTGTATTTATTTTTTATTATTTAAAAAGATAACTCCCGCAGTAGGAATAAATCCTGTGTCGGAAGCGGACACAAAGGACACCCAGACTCAGAACAACAATTTGTGGATCACACAAAGTGTTGTCCTATGTGGGGATCGGACCCACAACACTCAGGATAGTAGTAAGCGGCGTGGCAATCGCTTAAACCACTACGACATCCGTGCAGTCATTTTCTAGCAACAGTTAGTTCGACTTACCTTAGAAAGCCCAATTCTCGTAATAAAAATTCGATAGCAAATCTGTTCCGATGAACTTGACGATGTTATAAAACGCATTCTCGTAGCAAAATTGTAAAGTTTTACTAAAACTAGCAGATTACTGATTCAATTTTCGGTCACAATACGACATACACGTATTACAGTAAACGTTGGATGTTGGATGACTACGAAAATACCTTTAGAGCCAGTTGCGAGATGGAGAGTTGATCAAAACTGACCTTGACCGAAGTTTTATTACGAGAATTGGCTTTCAGATTGGGACCGCTAGCATGGTCAAGCTACTGCTTGCAATCTTCAGTCCATCTGTATCAGCAATATTCTACTAACACTTTGTCTTCTTATCAATCTTTTCTTTTACGCACTCCTAATATTCACATCTAACCATAAAGTGGTATGGTGACGGATATAGGCTTGCTTTTACGTAAGTAGGACTAAAATTATAGTTGAAAAAATGTGACCTTTTCATATGCACCTGGCTACCCCTTCTGGGATACAGGCGTGAGTGCATGTTGACCCCTTATGACTCTTCAAATATTACTGAGTACAACAATCACATATTAAAATATTTGAAAAAATAATTTACTATCTAAAAAGAATATCGTCAATCAAATGTTTTGAAAACAAATTTGCAAGATAATTTTACGCAACACGGTCCTAACCTAAATTTCCAAATAAGAGATAAGCACGATATAATGAGAAAATCGAAATCAAATCATATTACTCAAGTTGCCTAAGTACATTAAGTGAGATTATATCAACTTATCTTTACTTAGATTAGTTTACTTTGGTCAGATTAAGTACAACTCGGTTTAATCAAGTTTTGAATACTTTTTCTATGTTTTTGTAATTCATTTTAGGTAAAGAAAAAACGGTTTTGGAACTTTGTTTCTATCTGTGTAACGCCAAGTAAATCGCACGGCCGTTCAATAATGTTATGGACCGTTCAAGGGAAAGATTTATCGTCCAACAATGAAAGGGACGCGCTACACTCGAACCAGTAGAGGCAGATGCAACCCTAATGCTAACTACAATCCTAAGACAGGAAGGACCATGACATGAAAATTATAAGTAAGACAAGGGATATAACGACAAAATTGAAATTAAGGTAGAGTCACATCTTTTCATAGCTATGGATTATACAGACTTAGGAACCGAACAAGCGACCTACCGGCAAAATAAGGATGACTGAAGCTATTAAAACTTCGGGTAAGCTTTCCATAATTTGAACTTTCCATACCGCTATTAAATGTCAAGCAGATAATTGAAAGTGCCGCGATTACAAAAGCAGAATTGAATTACAAAAACTTAGTGTCTCTACATTTGTTCGAGATAAGACTATCACGACCTAAAAAGATTTAGCAAAAAAACTTGTTCCTACTGAGCGTGGCAGTGACGCAGCACCAAGATAATGAGCTCACTGGGACTTAATTAAAATTGTCTTGGCAAAATTTTCTTTTAAAATTCATTCGCGAGAAGAAAATATGATAATTTTAACACAATTTCATCTCGCGTGGGAGTTTAAATGTTGGAGAAGATTTAATTAGAACACTACTTATTTCTCAGGTAGATTATGTTCCTAACTTTTGCCACAATACGGTTGACTTCAATTGTATTATGACTGTTAATAGAGACAAATAAAAGTGCGCAAAATACTATAAAAATTGCAACCAAGTGAACAACCAAGTGATTTCAAAATTTCGTGATTAGTTCAGTCCATTGCCAGGACAGAAAAGATAATTATTTAATTTAAATACTATGATACGAGAAGGAACTGAGAGATTGAAATGACGGACATTTAATTATAAGTAAGAATTGTTTACTGACTATCATTCATTATGCTTTATTTCTTTTAATTTCGTAATCGTAACTTGAATAGTCATTGTATAAATTTTAATACCATGACAGTTACTTAAATATGCACTACAACTGTATGAATGTTTCGCTAATGCAGCCATAGCTTTTTTTATTTTAGCACTTATTTCATATACAGTTTTAAGTATTTCAAGTTTCATATTGCTAAGTGCATGAAATTTGTTTTAACATCTACGTTTATTAATGTATATTTATAGAAATAACAACTTGTAATTAACATTAGTAATATTCCTGATATCTGCCCAGTCTAATTTCTAAATAATAGACATAATGCGGATTCGAGAATATTTACTTCCATTTGATGGATAGATCAGTTCTTCAAGAAGATTATATTTGTTTAACGTCACTATTTGAGGATTGAAGATTTCTTGCTTTGCTTGACAAAAGAATTTTAACAAGATTTATTTGACTTTGAATTTATTTCACTACATTCATATTTAATTATACCTAAAAAGAAAATTCATTATGCCAGTACAATTAACGTGACACAAATACTGGTACATAAACAGAAAAATAATTAATTAAAAAAAAAAAACAAAATTTTAGCTCAACAACATTTGCATTTATTTTGGAAGTATTTTTTTATTGATTTAATTAAAAATTCTTTAAGTCCCTGTTCTGTTTCCCTCAATTTTCAGCAGAATTGGTCATTATGAGAGCAGTTCTGTTAAAGGTTTATGGTGCAATTAAGTTAAGAATATTATTTTATAAGCGAAAATGACAGATTTTGTTATGATTGAATTGATTGAATTTAAATAATTTATTGAGATAAGTTCTGAGTTGAATGTTCTTGGATTACCTTTAATGTTCTTTACTTTGATGTTACCGAAAACTGAATACAGTGAATGTATATACATGTGAAGCCTTAGGCCGTTAAACAGTACAATATATCAATCTTTATTGAAATTGAAATGTTTTGGTAATTAATTCATTATGTCTCATCTTGAATTACTATGTTCAAATATAGTAATCTAAGAATTTCATAATCCAATTTGAAATGTTTTGTTTATATGAAATAATTTTGCGATTTGGGAACATTAGCAGGTACTTTACAAATTATGTTATGTAGCTCAGATGAATGAAAAGTATCAGTTAAATCAGATCTATAGTATATTCCGCTACACTTATAGATATAGCTTGAGTGTTGAAATATTATATATATATTATATATATATATATATATATATATAGATATATATAATATATATATATATATAATATATATATATATATATATATATATATATATATATATATATATATATATTATAAATATTTCATACAAGAAAAAGCTGCGTTTAATGTGCGTGAGTGATTTTTATTTGGCCTCTGTTTAGATAAGAGGTTTTTGCTTACTATAGGGTTGGTATAGGGTTTGTATCAAATTTTCCTTCTTTTTGCAGTGCAGTCGTCCTGCGTAGTTTGTTCCCTTAGTCGGCTCTTACGACACCCACGGTATGAATAGGGGTGGTGACATTCCGTATTCTTAATCCGTCACCACGCGTTTACTACAACGTTTTAAATTAATTTTGAAATTTTTTGAGAAAAAATGTTTCCAATTTTTATCTTAACTTTTTAACTTTCATGTTGCTTGTTTTATGTTATAGGAGACATTGAGCAGGCGGGTCAACTGAAGGCAAAGTGAGAGTTTCACTTCGATCATCCCGGTGACCGCGCTTGGCGCTGTGTTTGGCCTGCGCTGAAATCTTCACCAATCGCCTCGCCACACGCGCTCGCTGTCAAGTTCGAGTAGAAGTGAAATAAACTTACACTAAGCCTTCTGATGATAAGTGGCTGCTACGGCATGGATATCTGCTACTCACAAGATACAAGTGCCTTGCCGCCCTTTGCTTCCCCAGGATTAGAATAAAGAATTAGTTAACACCGGTTTGCAATAAGGCCTTGGCATCACTTCGGTGGAACATTCCCACATGGGCCAGTATTTTATATATTGTTAATATTGATAAGTAATCTCCTCATAGCGATTAGTCCCATTTAAAAAAATTTCAAGTTATATATTCGAGCGTGCAGACTCATTAGTGTTGGTAATACTTACGTCCATTCTATTCGATATCATGCGTAGGAGTTTATTAGTGCGCATGGTTAGCAGTTTAAGTGTGCGTCTGCAAACATCCCACCATTTAGGTAGCAACAAGAAAATTTAGACAGAGATGCCAGGTAAATCCTAAAAATAGAATGTTTTCTATATTCGAACTTCGTAGCGAATTAGGGTGACGTCATGAGCACGGTGACATTGATTAAATGTAAACAAAATCAATATTCCCCTTTGACATTTTATTTCTTTGACAGGAGAGAAAATATGTTAATTGAATAAAACAGTTTAGGTAAAACAGATGAATTGAATTGTGATCAAGTTTGTTTATGTATTGTTTTAAAGTACTCGATTCGATTGACTGCACAGATGGCGTAGTGGCTTAAGCGGACACGTCTACTGTGCTTAGTGTTGTGAGTTCGATCCCCACATGGGACAACACTTTGTGTGATCTACAAATTGTTGTTTTAAGTATGGGTTTTATTATTGTGTCCGCTCAAAAAAAAAAACTTCATTATAAACTTAGTTAAAAAATAGTAGGTTCTTAATTTCGTTTTATGAAATTTTACGTTTCGCCGGGATTTCTTTGTTCAGGTAAAAACTTTAGTTTTGTGAGAGCATGCTATCAGTCCGGTCACATCATCACATCAACAGCCTATACTAGACCACTGCTGGACATAGGCCTCTCCTTAGAAATGAGGTTTTGGCCTACTATACCACGCTGGCCAGAAGGGTTGGTATAGGGTTTGTTTCAAGTTTTCCTTCTCTTTGCAGTGCTGTTGTCCTGCTTAGTTTGCTCCCTTAGTCGGCTCTTACGACACCCGGTCGAGCAGGCCGAAATGGCAACTATGTACGATAACAATGTTTAGCACTTTTGACCAACAAAAAAATGTTTAACATTTATATAATTACTTTTTAACATGCCTACAAACATTAAACTCTGAATTTACGAGTATAAACAACTTATATCTATTCGCTGGTAGTACCAATATGTGGAGCATGTACTGGTCGAAGGTGCTCCATCGTCTTTATGGTATCCGGTGTTCAAGATATTTAAATATTCATGTTCATGTTTATAGCTGCTAGTACAGTGTCAGGTTAGATGAAGTTATACCACATATGCTGCGGGTGCTTCGAGAATACTTCACTGTTTATATTTTATGCTAAGTTTATCATAAAACTCTTAACATCGTTCTCGAGCTAAATGAATTTGTTGAGGAATCACTAACGTAGGAGACATTCATAAAAACGAAATCTGGGTACAAGATGCCAGGTATTTATAAAAATCACATTACGCATTACAAACGCGTATTTTATTAGCGTTTAGACTATTATTTATTGGTTAGGCTTTTTAGTCTTTAATCATGATTATTCTTTTATTACGTACTAGAAAGTAACAAGTATGTCATATTTACTTATAACATATTACTTATAAGTACATATATGTATATGTATGTGTAAATGTATGTATATTATATATGTGTTTATGTGTACATATTTATTTAATTTTACCATTGCAACTTCAACTACTACTGTCTCTCCAAAACATTTTAATGCAACCTAATCTCTTCAAGGCAAGGAAGAGATTGCTCTTAGCAATAAGACCACCCTTTGTACATTACATGTCTGAAATTTTAATGTACCACAATACTTGTAAAATGTGTGCAAATAAAGAGTTATCTATCTATCTACACGCCTTAGGACGTGTTACAATATATTACAAGGAAAAAGGCGTAATATTGAAGATTTTGATCAAGATAATCGCACAAACTAATTAAATTATTGTATAGTACGGTCCTTGACTAGTGTGTAAAATTTTAATGCAATCCGATGTTTTAGGGTGGTAAAAATCACGTTCAAAGATTCCGTTACATTCACCCCAAGCTAATAAAAGCTGGTTGAAAAGTGTAATAGGTAGTAGTTAGATATTTATTTATTTATTTATGAGTTGCCAACATTTGTTTGCACGCTTACATGCTACAGAGTTTTAGAAACAAATAATATTAAGTAAAGTGTAACAAATACTTATAGGCAAATACAACATGCACTGTTTTGACACTTCATCTAAACAAAAGAAGAAAACTAAAACTAACAAAATACTAAACATGGATAGGTTGCACGTTTATTTATCTCGATAATATTTCAAAAGTGTGAATCGGAACTTATTAAGCGACACTGCATTGATATCGACAAAAGCACTAGATTGATTTGCCAACCTTGAGAGCCTCGGAATCGGTGAATTGGCTCCATAAACTGTCCTACGTAGTGGAGGGTAGAAGGGTGTGATTCGGTACCGAGGGTATTTAGCTGGAACACGCAAATTATTTTTTTCCAGTAGCTGCAGGCAACTGACAATGCTATGCAGAATTTTATACAAAAAGATATTATCGTTAACATCCCAACGATCTGATAAAGCGATCTGATATGTAGTACACTAACTAGCAAAAGCTAACAGTTTCTAGAGGTTTAAATTTTCTAGAAATTAGTCAGTCAACTAGGTACTTTTTTTTTGCTATTGGGACCATACGAGTATACCAGCAGACGGATGACCTGATAGTCAGTGATTTGAATCCCCAATCCTAACCGAATTAGACAGAGAGGGAAGGGGGTATGGAAATGCTTAGTAGGTACATGTTTTCTGTCAGATCATGGTGTGGTATCTCTCCGGTAAATAGCCACTTTAAATGACTTTAATACTTTATATTCTTTATTAAACTTGGTCACGTTGTCAAGTTAATAAAACTCTTCTCCAATACAGTTAAAACTAGACCCGCCTGTCAATTAGTTCGCGAGTAAACTCAAAGAATATTACAAAGAGGTTTGTTGAAAACTTTTTAAAAAAGAAATGGAAAAAGTTCTTTGATTATAAGAGGTTTAGGGTCGCGGGACGTTATGAAAGGGCCGAGTTGTTCCTAAGCCGAGGTGCTTTTGATTTACGAATGCACAAGACAGATGTTTGCGAACAGCCTATAAATATTCACTTCTTTTAATTTTTTATCGCCGTTAGGCAGTTTGTATTACAGCAGATTAGAAGCGTTTAATTATGGTCTTCTACAGAAAATGTCAGCAGTTTCTATTATAATTTTAAAACGTTTCGCCTTTACTTGTCATTTGTATGAATCTGACTGGTATTCTTTTTATCTATTTGTTTGTTGTTGTAAATTTCATATTTATTTGTATTGTATGTATTAGTCTCACCGGTATAGTGTAGTATTCATCGGAGCTACATATCATCATCAGCCTATCGCAGTCCACTGCTGGACATAGGCCTCTCCCATTGCACGCCACTCAGATCGATTTTGGGCTTCTCGCATCCAGCTCCTGCCAACCATCTTGCGCAAATCGTCACTCCAGTTGGCTTGTGGACGTCCTACACTACGTTTGCCGGTTTGCCACATATGTTTACCATATATTTTAATGTTTAAGTTAAAAAATTCGACAATAGAAGGGACGGCAAAGTACGCACTCTTAATCTTAATAATTTTGTGATTTTGATAGAACTCGTATAAAAAGGCACACATGATATGTAAATGACATATCATATGACGGGCATTGTACGGAAGTATACAAATATTATAGATAAATTACAGACTAGACTAGACCCACAGTGGTTAGTGACCCTGACTGCTAAGCCGGAGATCGTCGGTTCGATTCCCAACCAGAACAAATAATTTGTTCTGCGTCTGTAATATATCTATAATATTTATATACTTAGAAATATATAAGTATGTTTATCAGCAGTTTGATTACCATAGCACAGGCTCTGCCTAGTTTGGGATCAGACGGCCGTGTGTGAGATGTGTAAAGTTATAATAATTTATTATTTAAATGCGCATATAAATGCGCTCATATGATTTTGACTTTTTAATCTATGGAACAAATTATCGCCTGCGATATTTCCAAATTAATACGACCCTAAAGAAAACAGTTTACTTCCATCTCATTGGTCGACAACGCGCTTCTGAATTGAATTACAGCTGTCCACGATAGTCAATTACAGTCGGGTGACCCGTGTGCCAATTTGCCTATATCATCATCATCATCATCATCAACAGCCTTTACTAGTCCACTGCTGGACATAGGCCTCTCCTTGGGAAGGAGGTTTTGGCCTACTATACCACGCTGGCCAGACGGGTTGGTATAGGGTTTGTGTCAAGTTTTCCTTCTCTCTGCAGTGCTGTTGTTCTGCGTAGTTTTTCCCTTAGTTGACTCTTACAACACCCACGGGATAAATAGGGGTGGTGACAATGTGTATTCTCAATCCGTCACCACACGGATACACCACACCATATTGCCTATATATCATACAGTAAATACTAATAGGGTACTGATTTTTATTTAACTTTTTACAAATTTTATTTTTTACTATTTTTTTCTCTCTCTCTACTACCATGTTGTATTATGTATTACGGGAATTAACGCGCTAGCCATGGTTACAGGTTGACTCAATGAGCCTGTAATCTTGGCTAGTGCAACCTGGTCGAAACGTCGGGCAATTCGAATTTATGTAAATTAATATACTAACTTTTGCCCACGGCTCCACCCGCGAGTTTGTCGGTAATCGAGGTAAAAAGCGTAGCCTATATCCCTAATTAAGACTTAAACTATCTCCATTCTAAATTTGATCTAAACGGCTCAACGGTTATTGATTCCTTATACAAACTTCCACCCCATTTCTGGGGTAAAAACTATCCTATGCCTTTCCCGGGATTCAAACTATCCCTATACTGAACTTCATCTAAATCAATTCAGCGGTTTAAGACTGAAGAGGTAATAGATAAACAGACACACATTTGCATTTATATTATTCGTATGGATTCTGGAACGCGATAGATTAAAAGTTAATATTGTAATATTATCATAAAAGAACTCAATTATAAATATTTCAACGTATCTAATTGATAGAAGCATTATCCGATAGATAAAAAGGTTCCATTTTAAATTCTTAAATAAACAGCATCAGCACACAACAAGGCACTTATATTAATGTTAAACAATGCCACAAGTTGTACTTCACATTGCACTAAGAAGAAGTCGCTGTCAAGAGTTTCTTAACCCGACAAAGGAAAAATAAGTTTAATTCGTTGATTAAAGCGTAGCATTTTCCGAGTGATGTACGGTCGGTGCGCTCCGACTCGTCTCCCGCCAACTCAACAGTTAAATGCAGCCTCCATGTCTCATTAATATACGTGTTCAACACTGCACAGGGTAACAGATTAGTTTAGATCAAAGTAGTGTTCCATCTTGTGTGTAGAATTAAAAGTGAAATATATTGGAGTGTCTGTGTTAAGTGTTGCGCACACTTAACACAGACACTCCTATACACTTTGAAAGTTTTATGTTTTATTTAAGTTTTTGAAGATGGAGTTTAGCTCATGAAATAATAGTGACGTTTGAATTATATGTTTAGTTAATTTATCACAGTCATACATTGACCCGTACGAAATGGTATTTAAGAGTATTTTTAGGTTACAATTTAAGATGTCGTTTGAAAAAAAAAACAGGTATAAATCTTTGAGGATCGGTTCTGGAAATTAACGACCAGTCTATGTTCATTCAAGTTTCTTTGCTTACGGAATCCTAAGAGCACGAATCAGTTTTTTTTTTTAAATATGTAGATGAAACAACATTAACAGCCTATATTAGTCCACTGCTGATCATAGGCCTCTCCTTAGGAAGAAGGTTTTGGCCTACTATACCACGCTGGCAAGCCAGGTTGTTGTAGGGTTTGTTTCAAGTTTTCCTTCTCTTTGCACTACTGTTGTACTTCATAGTTTGCTCCCTTGGTCGGCTTTTACCCCACACATTCAAGATAGACAATAGAGGTACACTCGATATTCTTAAATAGTCACCACACAGCCATGAAACATGCATTACAAAAATTATATTTAGTAAAATAAGGAGACACATTTATTGTATAAAACTGTGTACAACAGTCGTTTATAAACAAAATTTAGTATCAAAAGTTTAACCAATCAAATACATTGTATCATTATACCTACTCGTATATACTCGTAAAATGTTAAGTTAATTTGTGTATGCTTCAGAAAAGCAAAAAGTACTTTACTGATTGAGCCCAAATTTTGATAACCGCTTTAAAGATTATGTATATCTATTTTTCAGCTAAATTTTGTTCCTCATTTCTTAATTAGTTTATTATTAGTTTGTTTTCTCATCAATGCAAAGGCTACAGCTAGTAGTTATACAAATATGTAAATATAGCTATCAAAGAGACATTTTTAAAAGTCAAAGCCTATTATATTACTTCGTGAGCGGAACATTATTACTCGTATATACTATTTGTTTTTGAGTTGGTCCCTCATGTCTGAGGATCGTGGACAGTATCAGGGTTACATCTGGAGTGGATGATCTGCCTCCACCGGTTTTTGCCCAGCATGTCTGTTATGACCGTGTGAAGATTCGGTAACGATGGATCTTTTACTTGATTAGTGCATGACCGCACGAATTTATTGCCTCTATTCTATACAATTAGTAAAAAAACATAAATCTTAAGTAAAATTAGAGCCATTTCGTATCAACATCTTAATATTACACTCAAATTTATCCTGTATGTTATAGTATTACTTATTAAGAGCAAGGCAACAAAAACTCACGGTAGGGCGGAGTGCTCGGTGTGACGTATACCAGCGATTAGCGCGCCGCTGTGCCGGTCACTGAGATATTGTGTGCTGAGCGCTTTTTGTGACCTCGCTGAAACAAACTTGTACCTTACAGAGATGATTAATTTGAAGTTTATTTAAGAAATATACTTGTCACACAGCCGGAGACCCTCAGAATAAAATAATAAGGAAATAATGAATGCTAAATGTCTTAATTTGTGAATTTTATATAAATAACAAGCTGATAAAATTATACCATACTCGTATTTTTTTCTGCGATGGCCGATGGGGCAAAAGTTTTCGAGTGGTGACCACGTACCAGAAGGCGGAGGTGATTAGGAGATACACAAGATAGTCTGACGATCTGGTGAAGGTCGCGAGAAGTCGTTGGATGCGTGCAGCATGGGACCATTTGTTGTGGTGAGCCTTGGGGATGGCCTATGTCCAGCAACTAGGAGGGGTCCGGATGTATTAATAACAACAGTTCCCGGATCCCTCCTCGGCGTGGTACTGCGTTTGGTTTTAGTTGGTCCAATTCCGACATACCGCCCCATCGTAAACCCCGGTGTGGTCACAGCCCGAGGGGGTTTCCAAGCGTAAAAGAAAATCCTATATCCAGCAGTGGACGTCTTTTGGAATGATGATGATTTTAGGACAGCAATAATACATAATTAACTTATAAAAAGGTAGTATGATTTTAGCGAACTGTGTTCTTCATTTCTTAATTTTCACTCTTAAGGGAGGGAGGATTATTCTCTTTAAATTTGAAAAACCCTTTCAATTAAAAATAAAAATCCATATCGGTGCATAAATTACGAAGTTCTTCGGAGATAACAAACATTAAGAAACATACATACAGCGGCATTGAGATCCTATTCTTCTGTTTGAAGTCGTTAATAAAAAATATTGGGCTTAGACCTTTAATGTTATCCCACATAGTCGCAGTTGAATCTAAGCTCAGCGTTAGCTAACATAATATAATTGATGACACATCTAAATGAAAGGAAGTAGACATAATGTGGAACAAGCATTTTCAATTTTGCCTGAAACTAGAATTAATAGAAATCTCTAGAAAGTTCTCAGGATTGGTATAGCTGCAGTAACTGCAGGCTGGAATTAGATTGCAGAAAATTTGTAGAGACACATCTTTATACCTTTTAGATTGCAGACACTTGCAAGTAAACGTAGATTGTGGTTGAAATAACCGATATGTTTTCACAATGATTATATTTATCAACTTTGCAGAAAACATAATCCATCTCAGGTCCGTCATAAACTGGTCATAAAATTTTAGTACATATCCATCCATGGCCCAGCCTATGCCGATATCATCCATTTTGATGAATTGTTGTGATGAATATAATTTATTGATAACAAAAAAAAGGTTTATTCACAGTAGTCCACTCGGTTTTCAAACCTGTCTACCCTAATTGCTTACTGTTTACTTCCTAAACAGCAAACGGCCAGATCATTTGCCTCAATTCGGTGTAGAGATTACTGGTTTTTACTGTTTATTACGTAGATGTACATATATGTTAACATATTGAATACATAGATTCAACTACTTAAAATGTAAGGCATGCCATTATAATGTTAGTTGGCTTGTTGATCTAGTCGTTCGTGATTTTGACTGCTAAGCCAGAGGTCGTGAGTTTGATTCCCACCCAGGACAAAGAATGGGTTTAGTTTATCTGTAATATGTATCTATTTAGTAACGATAAGTATGATTCTCAATGGTATTAGAGGATTACAGGAGGAGTATTACAGGCTCTGCCTACTTTAAGATCAGACAACCGTGTGTGTGTGTGTGTGTGTGTCAAATTGTTTAAAAGTAACAAAATAATATAGAATAATTTACGAGTAGTATATAATCATGGTCTTAAAAACTTTACCCATTTTCAAGAGGTTGATGCGGCAAGCGTATATGCGAGCTATTATCCTAGATATTTTTATTTGTAGGTAGGATTTGTTCGTGAACACCTGGTGAAATCAATTTTCTGGTGCGCGAACACAACCTCGCCGTGTACAGGAAACTGTAGGTTTTGCCGCCGCAATATTTTATAAGCTTTTTGTTTTAATCACGCCTAGCTGATTGAAAATGTAAAGTGATATTATTTTGATGAAATACATGACTTGCATCATACACTACAGTAATTTTCACATCACATCAACAGCCTGTAATAGTCCACTGCCTGGACATAGGCCTCTCCTTGGAAAGGAGGTTTTGGCCTACTATACCACGCTGACCAGACGGGTTGGTATAGGGATTTTTGTCAAGTTTTCCTTCTTTTTGCAGTTCCTGCGTTCTTTTGCGCCCTTAGTCGGCTCTTACAACACCCACGGGATGAATTGGGGTAGTGACATTCCGTATTCTTAATCCGTCACTACACGGAGTCATCTTAATGAAATGATATTTTAAATTTGAAGAAAAGACTTCATTTATGGATCTTTTACCTTATAGTAAGTAACCATTGTCAATTTGAGAAAGCAATATTAGCAAAATTAAATAGGCTTTTCATTTAGAAATTGATTCGTTTACCAATTTATACCAATATTATAAAGAGGAGTTTGTGAGTTTGTATGTTCGCATTTATCTCCAGTACAAGCTGATTTTGAAAATTCTTGCACTATTAAAAACGTATATTATCGTTGAGTACTATATATAACCCTAAAAATCAAAAAAATTGTGTCACTTTGACAAAGGACCAACACATATGTTGGTTGCTAATATATGTTAGTTGCTTTATATTTATCAGACTTTTATTTTGTGAGCAAACTTAGAAGGAGCTATGAAGCTACATAAAAATAGAAATCAATTTCCGTAATCTATACTAATATGGTTGCTGAATGGAATGGAGCTGAATGGTTTGTTTGTTTGGTTGAAGACGCTAATCTCAGAAACCATTGGTTCGAATTGAAAAAAAATCTTTTAGTGTTTAGGCCTGCGCATCTCAAAAGTCAAAGCGATTGTCTGCACAAAGTTGGGGTTTCAGCTAGTTGTAAATAAAATTACTCTTATTTGTATACACATCATTAATAAGTAATAATTCATTATAAACCCGTATATACAATATGTACAAACTATATTCGGTATTAGAAAAACGACGACGACGACGACAGAAAAAGAGATAAATTTTACTGAGGGTATCGCATAAAATTCCTAAAACTTAATAAAGCTGGTCCACACTAGGTCAATGAAGTGAGTAAGGACATAATCATTCTTACTCCGAAATAGACCCTATTCATTTTTTTTTTATTTTTTTTTTATAAAAGACAACTCCCGCAGTAGAAATACATTCCTGTGTCGCGGGGGACTTTACAAACATATATGAAACGGACACAAAGAACACCCAGACTCAGAACAACAAATTGTGGATCACACAAAGTGTCGTCCCATGTGGGGTTTGAACCCACAACACTCGGCGCAGTAGGAAGCGGCGTGGCGACCGCTTAAACCACTACGCCATCCGTGCAGTCATTACTGTGATGATTTATAAACCAAACTAATAACTTGATATATTGGCAGTTTTACAGTTACGTTTAACCTGATGACTGCGGAACTATCGAAAAAATTAATCGTTTTGTACTTTTCTATTCAAAATGCTTTGCAAAAAGTTTTCCATTTAATAATGACTGAGGAATTAATAATATAATAATAATAACTTTATACATCTTACATAGGGAGTCTGGTCTCAAACTAGGCAGAACTGTGGTAACCAGACTGCTGATAAACATACTTCAAGATTTCTAAATACATACATATTATAGATAAATTATACTAAGATTCAGAACAAATGATCATGTTCATCACCCAACTAATGTCCACGATTGTCCTGAGAGGGAATCGAATTCACGATCTCCGGCTTTAGCAGTCAGTCAGAGCCACTAACATCTAGACCAACAGGCTCGTCTCTTTATTAAATTTTAAAGTTTCATGCAAATTGCAGACCCGGGGCCCCGTACTCACTTGACTGAAGAAGCTACCGTCCTGGTAGATTCAGTCGTTCATGACTTCAGGGAGTTTTTTTATAGTATAGGGTAGGAGCATACGGGTCAACTGATGGCAAGTCACTACCACCGCTTATAGACCTGCAACTCATGAGTCACAAGTGCATTACCGCCTTTTTAAGTCCCTAACCATAATCAGGGGGAGGGAGGCATAGACCTGTAACCGAAAAATTGCTTAACACCGGGTTTTTTTTTATTTAATCCCACCCACACGCCCACCGCTGTAACTCCTGTACACCAGGATCCACAGCAGTGACCCACGAACACACCGAGTTATGACACTCGGGAAGTCCCAGGAAGAAATTAAACTGTCTTGGAACCCGCAACGAAATTAATCAGAAGAAAATTGGAGGAGTTGGAAATACAGTAAATCCACTTCCCTCCTTAGCAAAGCGGGAGACAAAATGAAGTAAAAAGGGCATACACCCTTTTAAACAGGGTAGCACCACGGCCACAAATATTACGGGTCCTACGTGAGCTATGTTTGATTTCTATAATATGTATGGCAGAATCGCCTAAACGCACGGAAATTCACCCTAGTTGACACAAGATCCCCATAGTATACCGCCCCAGATGTCACCTGCAAGCTATTCAACATTATATTACGTTCATTATACCAAAGACTACATTCCCAGAGGATATGATGAGCAGACTGTTCATAGTGAGAGTTAGGTGTTGAGCATTGACACAATGGTGACTCGACTAATTTAAATGAATAAAGCTTGCTCTTAAAGTTACCATGACCCGTAAGAAATTGAGCGACACAGTGATCCACCTCAAGCCATATCCTCGACAACCGTTCGCGAACAGATGGAAAGAATTGGTAAAGATGGCGCCCCTTGGATGATTCATCCCAGCGTTGTTGCCATTCGTCTATGAGGTCGTTATAGACATCGGGCTGCTGTTGAAGCAATCTTGTAATTTTACCGCGATCCCAAAAAAAATCGCATTCCATGTTTTGTTGTCTTGAATAGTACATGGCTGCACGTCTCTGCACCTCGAGATCGACCGGAAGCACACCCGCCAACACCGGCAAAGCCTCAGTGCTAACCGTCCTATATGCCTTACACAAGAATATCAGTGCAAGTCGTTGGCCTTGTAACAGTTTGCGACGGACAGCGCCTACGGTCGCCCTATCGGCCCATACAGGTGCACCATAGCACATAGAACCTAAATAAGTAGCTCCGTATATGATCTTTAATGTATTAAATGATAGACCCATGTCGCAGTTGATATCCTTGTCAATGCACAGAAACTCTTTTTACACTTTTCATTAACTATTTTAATATGTTCGATAAATGAAAAGTTTCTTTCTAAAACTAATCCTAGATAACACACTGTGGTTTTATTTTTTACAGTAACATTGTCAAATCTAATGCTCGGCGGTGATTTGAGGTTACCTTTTAAAAGTAGCTGGAAGGTTTTGTTGGGTGCAAAAGTTAAGCGATTACGTTCACCCCATTGAGATATCAAGTTCAAACATCTATTGGCTAATCTCTCAAGCCCCGCCCTAGTATCAGATTCCACCAGTAATAAGCCGTCATCAGCATACGCGTTCAGAGTACATCCGGATGGTATTGGTATCGCAAGAAAATCGTCGAAGCCGATATTCCACAAGTATGGACCTAGCACCGATCCCTGAGGACATCCCATTGTAAGCGCCTTCGACACAGAATGATGACCAAGTCTTAGTTTAGTTGTACCTTGTGAAAAGTACGAAGAGATAAGGGAATAAATATTTTTAAAGCACCCCCGTGATTTTAATTTCAGCAACAGCATGGGCCACCATGCGTTGTCGAAGGCGCCAGATATGTCTAAGAAAATAGCCAGCACGTATTGAAATTTTGACCCTGTGACAAACTTTCTAACCGATATAACAGCGTCAATTGTCGATTTACCCAACGTAAATCCAAATTGTCTATCATGAAATTTGACTCCACCTGGCAGAAGCCGGGGCACTACAAGACGTTCTAAAAGCTTTCTTAACGATGGTAACAATGTGATTGGTCGGTAGGATTTAGGATCATCCGGTGGCTTGTCGCCACTTTTTGGTATTATACGAATATTACCGCAACGCCAAATACGAGGAAATATTCCTTCAGCAATGCAACGTTTAAAGACAGTGAAAATCGTGTCACCCGAAAGTTTACAAGCTTCTTTTATCATTTTGTTAGATATTTTATCATCGCCCGAAGCCTTGTTTAGCGGCAAGGATCTAATGATACCGAGAAATTCGTCTGAAGATGGTAAATCAGACATTCTAGATAGTGGTGGTTCGATGGCCCACTGCCTGATCTGTCGGTGATGATCAGTGTCGTTCTCCGGTCGATCGTCAGGTACGAGTGAGTCTAAAAGATATTCTGCTGTTTGTTCTACTCCTGTGGTATATCTGTTATTAATTTTGATGTTCTGTATGTATGCAAGGTCGATTGATCTATTTGCCTTAAATTCGTGATACAAAGGTGACCACGGGCCCTCTCTATCGAGTTTATCAACAAGTTTCTGAATTAAGTTTCTCTTGGATTTTTCCACAGCAGCTCTGTAGTGGGACCTGGCAACTCTAAGAGCAATGAGAGCATTGTTGTACAAATCTCCTGTTACGTTACGTTTTTTAATAGTGTTTAATTTTCTACGAGCTTTCCGGTAGCTTCTACGTAGTTCGGCTAATCTATCATTCCACCAATCACATCTACGAGTGTTAGTGATAGATCCGCGACCAATAGTTACATCAGCGCAGTATGTAAAAGTTTCTGATAGTATTTCTGCGCTTTCCTCAGCTGATAAACTACTGCGACTGAAGTCTTTGGTATGAGTTGCAAAGAGTGAACCAAACAAAGCCCAGTTCGCACCTTTAGTTTTATATCTAAAATTATAGGGAGCCTTTTGTGGATCCTGTGCAACCCTTGGTATGAATTCGTACACGATCAAGCGGTGATCACTACAGGATGCGTCCGGAAGGACACGCCATCCGGATATCGAGACGTCGCCGCGCGTAAGCGTCACGTCAATAGAAGACTCACCCATTGGGTTGCAAAAAGTTGGTGGTGCATCGGGGGTATTGTGAATAATAAGATTCATTTCCGCAATGAAATCTTCAACCGCACAACGTCGAACCGTGTCGGTTGAACGCAACTTGCCATACCATAATGAAGATGACGCATTGTCGTCAGCGCCAATGATAATTTTATGTCCCACGAGGAACTGCAAGACGTAACGTAAGTGATGTAAGTGAGGATCAATAGGATGTGAATATTGAAAATAGCAGCTCACTACGTAAACCTTACAGGTAGAGGATGAGATCTCAGCAACGGCGCAGTGTGACGTCATAAGATTACGCAAAGATGTTACCGTAAAATTAGAACTTGCAACATATATCCCAGCCTGCGAACGGCAGTCAAGCTGTACTACATTACGACGCAAGTGAGCGCTCTGATATTGTTCTTGTAAAAGGACAATGTCTAACTTTTGTTCTAAAATTAAACGGTCTAATTCTGATGTAGCTATTTTATCGTTATGAAGATTTAACTGGCCTATCGAAATATTATTCATTACTTAGTAAGTTACTCTTTAAACTTTTTTTTTTTTTTTTTTGTTTTTAAACTAAGTTAAACTATTCAGTAATTGGTATTTAATATTAGCTGTTCCAGTTTTAATTTGTATGTGGCACAGTCGTATGAGCCGCATCGATGGTCAGATGGTTTTTTGAACCGCTTACACTGTGCGCATGTGGGCTTAAAATCTGGTGTGTCTTTATCTGGACAAGCTCGCGTTTCGTGTCATCATCATCAACATCATCAACAGCCTATACTAGTCCACTGCTGGACATAGGCCTCTCCTTGGAAAGGAGGTTTTGGCCTACTATACCACGCTGGCCAGACGGGTTGGTATAGGGTTTGTTTCAAGTTTTCCTTCTCTTTGCAGTGCTGTTGTCCTGCTTAGTTTGCTCCCTTAGTCGGCTCTTACGACACCCACGGGATGAATTGGGGTGGTGACAATTTGTATTCTTAATCCGTGTGCGGCGGCGCAATTAGCACAAGTAGGGGTTTTAATGGTGCAAAACTTTTGTACATGACCGAATTGCTGACAATTTAAGCAACGAACTACTTCTATATCGTCTATGAATCTACATGTGGCCCAGTCTATATAAAGTTTATCTTTTGTGTTGGCTAGATGTTTCCGAACTGCTGCCTCTAATTCTAAGCCTACCCATTGACGCCCATTTTCTAGTTTACGATGCCTAACAATTTTGGTTGACTTAATAAAATCGTTCTCACTTAATTTTAATTCGTCCTTGATATTCTGACGGTATAAGGCTGTTAGGAAGGCACGATCTTCCATAGAACCGGGTACGTCTTTTACAATTATACGGGGCCTACGGCCTTTCGGTTTTTCTAAGCGCAACCCTACTGATTTAATGGCGTCCACAGATTCCAGTTTCTTAAGCTGCCGTTCGTTAGCTACACGTAACACGACGCCTGCCTTAGAGGTTTTTTTAACGCCTACAATTTGAAATCCCTCATCGCTCGGTTTAATAGCCTTCATGAGAGCTTGTTTTGTTGCTGACGAGGTCGCATAGTCCGCTAAGCGTTCCGTAATGGGATAGGCAATGACACAAGGCCTAGGAACGCGCGCTTCAGTAGGTACCGGGCACGGAGCAGATTTAGGTGGTAATCGAAGCTTAAGTTTGTCCGCGTACGTTAAACTCGTTTGTTGAGTTGCGATACCCTCCATTTGTCGCTCAAAATTCGCTAACTTCGTTTCGTTGCTAGAGGATTTTATTGCTAACAAAGATACGATACCGGTAATTCGTTGAGTAATATCCATAATCGCCGTTTTATTACCTACATTCATCCGAGATCCCTGATCATTAACTAATTCATTAATTTTTGCCAAATAATCAGTGGCCTGTGATACTAAGTCACAGTAGTTGTACTCCCCACAGTTATCACGACCGGTAGGAGACGAAACATTATCACTTAAGTCCGAATTAATAACGCGCCTACGGCTACTGTCTTTCGGCGAGAAACCCGTAGGTGACATTTCGATAAATGTCCTTTTCCCGGTTGGTGTTAGAAATTCATTTGTACCGCCGGGTTTATGTAAGTTCAAGGTATTTCACCGATCGAGCCGGCCGAGTTGACTGCACGGATGGCATGTAGGTTTAAGCGGTCGCCACGCGCTTCCCACTACGCTAAGTGTTGTGGATTCGATCCCGACACGGGACGACACTTTTTGTGATCCACAAATTATCGTTCTGAGTCTGGGTGTTCTTTGTGTCCGTTTCATGTATGTTTGTAAAGTCTCCGCGACACAAGATGTGTTCCGAGTGCCAAAGTGGAGTTGCTTTTTAAAAGAAATAAAGAAAGAAGTTGTACCAAAGTCATCAGTATTCATCAACAGCTTTTACAAGTTCACTGCTGGACATAGGCCTCTCCTTAGAAAGGTGGTTTGGCCTACTATACCAGACGGATTGGTATATGGTTTGTTTCACGTTTTCTTTCTCTTTGCAGTGCTGTTGTTCTGCCTAGTATACTCCCTTAGTCGCCTCTTACGACACACACGGGATGAATAGAGGTGGTGATACTCTGTATTCTTAATCCGTCACCATACGGATAGAACCTAAACATGGCTCTCCAACGATTGAATTGAAGTTAGCATCTTCAGTCTTTGAGCAAGGAATAAGTACGTAGATTATGTTATATGTACGGGATAATCTTGAAGAAAAACATTGACCTACCAAGTAAGAAAAATACTCAGAAATATAAAAAAAATATCTTATTACCAGTACTATCGGTATCGCATTTCCACCCACATCGGAGCCACCCTATATCGACACGAAAATACAGTACAGTCAGAAAATAATTTCTTTTTGCGTCATTCCTTATTGACACCCTTTCATCTTACGGGGGTCTAATGCTGCCTTTGTTGTGGATATGGAAAATATATTATATTAGTGTGAAACTTACATTACAGAAAGTTGATGGAGGTTTATTGGATTGTGATGGCAAGTATCAGGGCCACTGACTACGGGGGTCATGAAAAGCTCAAAGCTGTACAAGGGCTATTAAAAAAATGGGGTTCCTTGGCATTTCACTTCGAGGCGAATTAGGAACGAGGACAGCCGTAGAATAATTAGATTATTGGCATAGATTTTGCCAGTAATTTACTTTAGATATAGCTTGAAACCGAACTAATACGGTAGAAACGGTCTAGTGTAGCGATTGGCCACAACAAAGAGCAGGGAGTGGGGAGGGTTTTAATAAATGCATTTCTCAAAAACTTATTAGAAAACTTTAACAATAATCTTTAGAATCTATTTTAATATAGATATGTAAAATAAAATAGACCTAAACGTATTCTGAGAGTAATGGTATAACGTATTCCTTGAACGTTGTGGGTATTTAGGTAGGCCAACATTTTTCGAAAATAGTAATACTAAGTTTAAAGAAAAAATTGATATCGGTTCCCATACGAATCGATTTGTTGTAGAGATTCCATAAGCTCCGGGGAGCCCGAACCTTCAGATTTTTTCCACAGCACCTGAAAAGTTGTCAAATCAATAGTTAGCTGAAGACAATATTCCAATTAAAACAGACCATCCGCGAGGAGAGAGCTGCGAGCCCCGCAGGATGTGTCAACGAGTTTTCTAAAATTTGCATACTCGATTATTCATAGTCGTTTGTTAGAATGCCAACGACTACATAAAGCACATGTTGACGTATCATTTTAAAAATAAATTGCATTTGATGTTTGTAACTTTAAAATTAAATGAATAATCAACAAAATATCTTTTATAGTTTTATTACTAATCATGTTTCAAAAGTGCAAAAAAAAAGAAAGACCGTTAGTATTGTCCATAAAATTAGGATTAAACTACAAACCTCAATAAAAGTCCATGGATATAAGGTCAGGGAATAATATCTATTGCGTTATAAGTTATGATAAAATATTTTCTCTAGCAAAGAAAAAGGGCAATTTTAATATTTATTTTTTATATAAGCGTATGCCTGAGGGGTTTCAGATTTAAACTGAAAATACCGCAGAAAATATTGTAAGTAGAATATAAAGTAATATTTGAATAGGTATAGAGTTTGGTGGGTTTTCTCTCGCATATATTTCTGGAAATCATAGTGGTCAGGACTGCCTAACAGAGTAGAATAACATTGTCTGACTAGGCAACCCAGGTAATATTATCATGATCGCTCAAATGACATTCTGCATACGCTGTAATTTCACTTTTACCACACAATTAGAAATTTACGTTTAAAAATCATAGATTTTGAGAGTTTCGAGACAAACATGGTGCAGGAATTGTCTTTTATAAAGACTCACGCGTTTTATGATGTCTTGCATGAGCTCTCTACCAAGTCTGAGTAATTTGACGAAATGGAATTTGCGAAAGTGTGGTCTCAATATTAAATTATCAAAATACACATAAATATGATCGTACGCTACTATTTTTACTCAGATTATTAAAATTTTAATTAACACTTGTTCTCGTAACAAAATGAAACAGTTATTTGTAATTCATTTCATCATCATTTTTGTTAATATACTATCTGTATCCTGTTACGCTGTAGTACATTGTGAGCGGTGAAATGAAGAACGAAAGTGATACGAAAAGTAGATTGTGTCAAAATTTGAGCTCTATTGGAGCAGACCATTTTAATTTGTTGAAGCGTACACAGACCAACTTAACATTGTTAAATATAGATGTACTTTAACAATCATTTTCTTACTTCTTGAATAACAAATACAATACATCACAAACAGTTTATTCACGTTACTTAACATAAACGATACATAGAAAAGATAGGGATTTATTGGGGTCAACTTCTTACTACCGTTCCTAGAAGGTGGTATTACATACTTCTAAGGTAGTATATACATAATACTCGATACGTTATGAAGATCGTATATCGGTTAGCTGAACACAATCGATTGTTACAACTACAGCTGGATTTATGAGCGTTCGTAAAACTCTTTAGTAATGGCTTATACTAACTATACTTATGTGATATTATATATTTTAGGTTTTATTTCCTGCCTTTATCAGTGGAGTTCACAGCCGTTTATTTCTTGAACCAATTGTTTATGTAGGCTCGTACGGGAGAGATATACTTCGGCACTTATGAACCACCTTGATCGGAGTGCTATCACTGCCTAAGAGACCATCAATGTTAAGCAATTCTCTCGTTGGTCTTCACTGAGGTGGTTACCGCAGCCCAAAAGCCCCTGACCCTGGGGTAGGACTCAAAGCGTATCATCACACTTATAACTAGTAAGTTACGGGTGCCCATAGGCTGCGGTAGTTTTTATCATCGGGTTACCCGTACCATTAAAAAACACATATACTAGCAAAATAAAAATTACTTTATTTCATATTAATTACGCGATACCCTTCTATATGTTGAAGTCGGTTAAGAGCGCGTATAAAGCCAGCAAAATTTAAGAATTCACCCGCGCTCCCCTGCCCGCTCCCCTCACATCGAAAACGATCGCGCTTGTACCTACGCGCTCGCTCGACGCGTATCTTCTGTAGTATACGTATAATAATCAGATGAAACAACTGTATTCAAAGTATGACTGCGTTATACAATATTACGAAATGTTTTGTGTACACGAATAATACCTAAATAGTAAGTTAGTAGGAGGTGACTATACCACTGATACTGAACACGAATCAATAAAAATCAATACCAAAAAATAATATTATATTTATTTCAAATATTCAATCATATCAAATATCAATCAATAAAAAATCATAATAAAAATCATATTCAATCGCGTCTTTCTTATCAATATTCTGTAATTGGTATAATAATTTCTTGTAATAAAGGGTATGGGGTCCAGCTGCAAAATTATTTGAACTAACGAGATCTCGGTCTCCTTCAATTATAAATCTTTCAGAAGCAGTACTGCTCGGACCGGGTTGGTCTCGGTCTCCTTCAATTATAAATCTTTCAGAAGCAGTACTGCTCAGACCGGGTTGGTCACGTGATATGTTTAAGGGCCCACTACATATTTTCTCTTCAGGTTTTTTAAAGATTTGTCGCGTCATACAAGGAACCTTTGTTTGATAGATTTAGTGCTTTTGTCACCGACTTCGAATCGTTCCTATTATCAACTAACCTTAACATTATCTACGTGGGCTCGGAGCCGACATTTGTCACATCCAGGGCCCAAACTATAATTGATCTTACATTAGCAGGTGAGCACGCATCGCAACACATATCGAACTGGCATGTTTCGAACGAAGCATCGTGCTCAGACTATCGCTGGATCAAATTTAACTTTGAAATGAAACTTAAACTACCCGATCCCCGACGGGATCCCCGAACAATGGACCGGAAAGGGTATGAACATCTTACTGCGGAGAAACTGCGAAGCATCAACCCAAGATACGCTACGGGGACTGTTTAGGACATTGACAGTCATGTTGTCAACCTTACACAGACACTGATCGATTGCTTTGAACAAACATGACACATGACACAAAGTGGGCACTTTCCACACCCAGAACTGGACCACAGAAAAAACCACCAATGGTGGGGTCCGGAACTGGAAAGACTACGTCGTAAAGTGAGAAAGTTGTTCAATAAAGCAAAAAACTCGCGATTAGACCAACATTGGGATGCCTACACGCAGGCCCGACAACAATATAAGGAGAGAATCAGAACCAGGAAAACTGAGTGCTGGAGAAACTTCTGAACTAACATAGAGAACAACAACCAGGGTAATAGAGTCAAAAACATACTGTGCAGTAGAGGCGAACACAATCTTGGCTCACTGAAGAAGCCTGATGGTGAGTATACCAAAACAGACTCGGAAGCCTCAGAGCTGTTATTAAAAACACACTTCCCTGGAAGTCGCATATCAGATGTGATGGAAAAATGGGAAGACAGATGGGAAAACCCACCAGATGATACAGACTGGGATACGGCAAGTTGTCAACCATGACAAACTAAGATGGGCAATTAACAGCTTCCTACCATTCAAGGCGCCAGGACTAAATGGTGTCTTCCCAGGCCTACTGAGATGGTGTGATATGACACTACTGAACCATCTTGTAAAAATTTATAGGGGCTGCCTGGCGCATCAGTACATCCCCTTGAAATGGAGAGAAGTTAAAGTAGTCTTCATCCCCAAACCTGGTAAAGGTGACTACACACAACCCAAATCACACCGACCTATTAGTCTCACATCTTTCTTACTAAAGGTTCTCGGGAGGCTAATAGATAGGGAAATCAGGGAAACTGCGTTAGTCAGTCACCCTCTACACCTCAATCAACACGCATACTCGATGGGTAAATCAACAGAATCTGCCCTACATCGAGTTGTTTCATATATAGAAGACAATCTAAATCACAAAAGGTCAACACTGGCCACCTTTATCGATATCGAGGGAGCCTTTGACAAGACCAACTTCACCAGCATTAGCCAAGCTCTGTCTAGGCATGGTGTAGATTCCACAATCTCAGGGTGGATCGACAGCATGCTAAGATATAGAGCTATTCAATTCACTGTGAGCGAAGTGACTAGAGCAGTGGTGGCTAGAGGTTGCCCCCAGGGCGGTGTACTCTCCCCCCTTCTATGGAACATTGTTGTGGATGAGCTCATCGCACAACTTAATGACCAAAGATTCCTCACAATAGGCTATGCTGACGATCTTACTATTCTCATCAGCGGTCCTTTTGAGAGCATTACATGCGATCAAATGAGACTTGCACTGAAGATCGTGGAACAATGGTGCGTAGCACACAACTTGACAGTGAACCCATCCAAAACAGAGATGATCATGTTCACAAACAAACGCAGCCTAGGACATCTCAGACTTCCCAAGCTATTTGGAACACAACTTACTCTTACCAAAGAGGTCAAATACCTAGGAGTAATACTGGACAGTAAACTCCTGTGGAATAAGCACCTCGATGAAAAACTGAATAAAGCCTGCATTATTTTCTGCCAATGCAAGCGGCTACTCGGCAAAAGCTGGGGACTATCACCCAAAATTACTTTATGGCCATACATGACAGTCATAAGACCATTAATCACTTACGGTGCTGTTGTCTGGTGGCAGAGAACAGAGCTAAGCACTGTCATAAACAAACTGCAGCAATTCCAGCGACTCCCATGCTCCGCGGTCACTGGCTGTATGCGCACAACGCCTACTGCCGCACTGGAGGTGGCTCTTGGTCTGCCACCCCTGGATTTATTCATACAGCAGGAGGCCGCCATGGCGATCATTAGACTCAAACACCTGGGTCTATGGCACAAAAGTGAGGGATCGCACTCCAAAATATGGGATCAATTGGTGGAATACGAACCACTGATAGCAGCTCCATGCGATAGAATCCCAAAACACCATATCTTCACAAGAAGATACTACATCCAGATACATGGAAATGACCGAGATCAATCCGGCATTAACGAAGTCCGAATTTACACGGACGGTTCCAAGACTAGGTCAGGAACTGGAGCCGGAGTTTTCTCGCAAGACCTAAATATAAACATATCACTAGCGTTAGGCCAACACAGTTCCATATTTCAATGTGAATGTGTGGCAATAACTTACGCTGCCACAACGGCCATGTCAAGGGGTATCAAGGACTACAACATCCGAATAATATCCGACAGCATGGCCGTCTTAAAGGCATTGGAGGGCAACACAATGACCTCTGGTATTGTCTTCGAATGCCAAGCACTGGAACAGCTCGCTATATTCAATGGGGTACTCCTCCAATGGATTAAAAGGCACAGTAACTCACACGGGAACGATGCCGCAGATGAGTTGGCAAGGAGGGGCTCGGCAACCCCAACCTCTGGCTCAACCCCACTCCTGCCCATATCGTTTAACCAAATACGATGCTGGGTCAGGCAACGGACCTGTACGGTACCACCATTCACACCGACCTATTAGTCTCACACGGCCACACACGGTACGTTACGGACCAGGTACGGACTGTACGCGGGGGTTGTCCGGTCCATGGCGCTTTATGGTGCACCGGTGTGGGTGGCGGCTCTGACCGCCCCGAATAGGGCGCGCCTCTGGCGCCCCCAGAGGATATTGGCGGTCAGAGCCATACGCGGATACCGCACGGTGTCCACCGAGGCGGCTTGCGCCTTGGCCGGAACACCCCCGTGGGATTTGGAGGCGGAAGTGCTCGCCGAAGTTTATCGGCGAGTGGCTGAATTCCGGGCGGAGAGCGGATTTCGCCCTCCGCCCGAAGACGTGCGCGAGTGGCGCGAAGCCGCTCGCCGAGCCACCATGGTCAGATGGTCGTTCCGGCTGGAGACTCCACGCGCTGGCTTCGCCGCCGTGGAGGCTCTCCAGCCGGTCATCGCCGAGTGGGCAGGGCGGCAGCACGGGACCCTTTCCTTCCGGCTGACGCAGGTGCTTTCCGGGCACGGTTGCTTCGGAAAGTACCTGTACTCGGTCGCTAGGAGGAAATCGAGTCCCGCCTGCCACCACTGCGACTGCAGTGAGGATTCGGCCCAGCACACGCTGGCGGTTTGCCCCGCATGGGCGACGCAGCGCCGGGCCCTCACTGCAGTCATCGGAGCAGATCTCTCGCTACCGGCCGTAATGCGCTCCATGGCCGGTAGCGACAGTTGTTTTACCGCGGTCGCAACCTTCTGCGAGGAGGTAATCTCGCAGAAGGAGGCGGCGGAGAAGGCCCGGGAGGACGACCTCCACTCGGACCTGATCCGCCGCCGGCGAACCGGGCGGCGGAGGCGCGCTTACCTGCGCCTCATGCCGCCCTGAGTGTGGCCGCGGGTGGACGGGATGGGTTCTCCCCTCCACCCGCATTAGTTTGGCCAGCCGCGAGGGGGCGGCGTCCGCGTGTGCCGGACGTCGCCTAAAGAGAGGGTCCACTGAGACGGAGCCCGCATCAGGAGCGGGCCGGCGCTGGGAGGGGTCCAGAAGGAGATAGCTACCTGGACCCCTCCTAAACTGGAAGCGCAAAGAGGGCACACCGTGTGGTTTTAGTCGGTTCGAGCCCGACACACCGCCCCGCCGAACGAGAGCCCCGGCGGGGTGACGGTCCGAGGGGATTTCCACACGTAAAAAAAAAAAAAAAAAAAGGCAACGGACCTGTGAAGCACACAACCGGAGGTGGAAAAACTCACCCGGCTGCAGACAGTCCAAACTGGTGCTGAATCAAGTCACACCACGACTCACCTGCAGACTGATCAGTCTTAGCAGACCGGAAATCAGAATGGTTGTCGGAACTATTACAGGAAATCTAGCCCTGAACCGACAACTATTCATAATCAATGCGAAGGACAGTCCCCTGTGCAGGGAATGTCTGGAAGCTGAAGAAACGGCCGTCCACGTAGTCCTGGAATGCGAGGGAGTGGCCACACAACGGGCAAGTATCATTCATGATATAAAGTCGCTCCTAGAAGCCTGTGAACGCCCCAGGAGGCTTCTGCGCTTCTGGAAGGAGCTTGGCTGGCTCACCTAGTCAACCAATCCTCGACGCATAAAGGACCACTCTGAGTCTAAATGCGGAAACCGAAGCCCACAACCATCGACTTCGAAGCTTGACCTTTGTTTGATTGATGTGGTGTTTTTGTCACCGGCTTCTGAAGCTTGACCTTTGTTTGATTGATTTGGTATTTTTGTCACCGGCTTCTGAAGCTAAAGTTATTTTTCACTTTTAGTGTTTTTCTTTTTGTGTTCGATTTGTGTTTATTTTGATGTCGGTTTTTTTTTTGCAAAAAAGTTTTTTTTATTTTTCCATTTTTATTTGTAATATCCTATAAAAATATTTGACAAGCATATAAACATCCAAGCGATTGCAGCCATCACGACCGATTTAACGTCTATTTTTGAAGAGTTCCATTGTATATCTCCGAAGACCAGCATCAGATCTTCACCAAATTTAAATGGGACCACCTCAGGAGTATAATTTTTCAAATAAAAAAAGAACAATAAAAATAAATGGAGTAATCGCGTAACAAACACACACAAAAGAAACATAATAGTCGAATTGATAACCTCCTTCTTTTGGAAGTCGGTTAAAAATAGGTTTTAAATACCTAATGGACATACTTAAATAGCTTCGAAATCGACATAAACATATTTCATCGAACAAAGACAGACACCAACTAAAAGCTTGTGTTTATTTTGCATATACTATACCAAACTATACTGCCCGCGTTACTTATGAGTGATCATAGACTTATGGAGAATGTAATTATTATTATTTTAATATTTTTATAGAATACTCGCAAGATCATTATGTAGTCCATACGTCTATCTAGACTTTTGGAAGATATCATAATTACACTAGGGGAAAATTATCAGAATTTTTTATTGTGAAGAATAATATAACAAAAAGCAAAAGTAAATAGCTACCTATTATTTATCTAATTTATTACCTCCTATCCTAATAATCTAATAATTGAATTGATAATAACTCGGCGCGCCTAAACACTTGAGCGCAGTCCTCTCGTCTCAACGGAGCGGTAGCGACTGTTGTCTGAAATAGAAATATGCTTGAAGCTCCCGCAACGTGCGACGGACGATGAATTCTTGCGCGGAATAAAAACGTAGTATGCGCCAAAACTGTTATATCCAAATATATCCGAAACTAAAAGGAATTACATAAAATGCCTAAACAAAGCCTTTACTCTTGTAAAAGTATAATTAATTATCAAATTTTTGTCGCAATAGGCATTACCATATCGAGTACAAAACGGAAAAATATTAGAATTAGAGGTTACTTCGTGATTTTTTTTCTATAGAGGAAATGTTATTATTTCATGTTTTTGATCAATGTGAACCCTCGGAAATATCATGTAGTTATCCACACATTTTTATTTTAAGATTTGGTCCGGAATTTTTCATGTAAAATCAAAAATAAGATTGGTAATTTTGCTTTATACGCCCTCTTAATGTGAATATAAACCACGACACTCAATTGTACGGCGACAAATGACAGAGTAGAATCGTACAGGAAGAATCGTACTTACTGCGCCAACCCCAAATAAAATTGTGTTTTTTTTTTAATTTAATAGGGGGCAAACGAGCTGACGGATCATCGGGCTACCACCGCCCATGAACGCCTGCAACTCAGGAGTCCCAGGCGTGTCGCCAGCATTTGAGGAAGGAGTACGCTCTTTTCTTGAAGGTTTGAAGTAAACGTAACGGTCCGGAAATACCGCAGACGATAACTTGTTCCACAGATAGGTAGTGCGACAGATAACGGTAGGTATGATGATGTTATACAACATTATAAGATTCAAATACTAGTAGAACTTTGAATGCAATATCAATCAATGAAACTGAACACTGCGAAGCTAAGTTAGCTAAGTTATTGGAGTTGTGATTATGTAGTTGAGGGTTGAATATACCCACCTGAACTCACGGCTTGTACTTAAGCTTATTTTGATGGGTTAAAATCTGAATTCATCCAACCATCTAATCTGAAATACCAACAGAAAATTGTATTAGTGCAAAAAGATCCTAAATGTAGGTAAAACTGTGAATGTAAAACTGTGTTCTCCAAAAATTAAAACAAAACAGTTAACATTAGTAGAAACAATAACTGAAGAAAAATTTAATATCACATTCAAAGCGAACAATAACAATTTGATTAAATTGATTATTTCTTTGAACAGTATTCGTGGCCAGCCTTAAGTAACGGGTTGTCATTAATTCAAAGAAAATACAATATCCTTATGTCGAAGATAGTTCATATCTTTATTTTGATACTCAGTATATTGCATTGGGTGGTCACAACGTCCGCATCTTTCTGGTTTCCCATAAAGCAATTTAAAATAAATGATAACGACTCATCAAAAATGATTGAACGGCACTCTTTAGACCAAGGAAATTTAATGTTACGTCGCGCACTCAAACTGACTACAGCTCAAAATCCACTCTCTCTACAAAACTCAGATTCTTATGTATCGGAAGGCACAAAGAGACGACCAACACGGACTTCATATCAAACTGATAGCGGCCTGGAGAATGTTAGTGAAGATCATAACATCGTCCATGTAACGTCCGAACATCGGGTCCTTAAG
Source organism: Arctia plantaginis (assembly GCA_902825455.1). Taxonomy (NCBI): domain Eukaryota; kingdom Metazoa; phylum Arthropoda; class Insecta; order Lepidoptera; family Erebidae; genus Arctia; species Arctia plantaginis. Next base: position 897,694 of record CADEBD010000857.1, on the reverse strand, counting down.
AGAAAAGGTGACTCAGAACTGCATCGAAGGAAACGGCGAAGAGTCACTACGGCATCGTTCGCCAAAGGACAAACGCCGATAGCAATCAGCAAACGCAACATAAAATCTGGACCCTTACGTGAGGAAATTAGTAATTGTGACTATGAAAAAGTTAAATGTGTATTAGTTGACCTCACCCCAATAAAAAATAAAAAACATTAAATATATTTTTTCATTCAACGACTGTCCGTTTGCCTGACTGTCTGCAGGTTTGTTGTTTGTCTATCTGTCAGTAATACGTGGAGTCAAGTTGCAATTAACAACTAATATTTATATCCCCGGACCCTTAAAGCTAAATAGGCCAAAACCGAGAGGCTTATGTCTGTGCCATGCCATTTAAAACTTATATTTTGACAAATATTTACACTTCGTATATAAATTAAAACCTATAGGATACTTCCCATAGAACTAGTTTCAATTTTTTTTTGTTCAAATATGTAGAGTTTATAGCTACGGAACAGTTTTATTTGTTACTGTATACAGTACAAAATGTTATACCATAACTATACTCCTAAGAGCTACTCTAAAACAACAACTCTAGCCATGCTACTGTTAAATATGGAATACAACTATTAGCTAAGAAAAGTTCAAATAAAAAAGAGAAAAAAACGTAGTAACTGCAACCATCATAAACTTAATAAATGACAACAAAAAGAAAGCTACAACTAACTGTTCTAAAATTCATTTCGAACAAATTCGGTAGCACCACGCTCGCGCCTGAGACGTCGGCTTATTTGTGAATAAATCTCATCTCTCCTGCGAGTTCGCAAACAAAGAAGAACTTATACAGATTTGACCTCAGTGGAATAAATAAAAAAGCACGCCGGTAAGGCACATTTTAATCACTTGCTTCGCGCGTCTATTGAAGGCTCAATTTTGGCGTATTCGAACGAGACTGTTCGTGCGGTGGGGCTTTGGTGACACGCGACGCGTGTTTTTACAAGTCATTTAAATAACTACTGCACTGATGGCGTAGTGGTTGTGGGTTCAAACCCCACTTGGGACGACACTTTGTATGATCCACAAATTGTTGTTCTGAGTCTGGGTGTCCTTTGTGTCCGTTTCATGTATGTTTGTAAAGTCCCCCGCGACACAGGGTATATTCCTAATGCGGGAGGTATCTTAAAAAAAAAACTAATAAGAAACTGTTTTTTTTTATGCGTGACAATGTTTTATATACAAGGTTTATACCAATGTGCTCATTTCTTACATCGTTGAAGGTGAAATTTAATGGTTAATCAAGCAGGTTATAAGTTAATGTAAAATTTCAAAGTATTCTTAAAATTTAAAGGTTTCGAAGATTCTTCAAAATTGTCGTAGAGGTTTTGCTTTAACTTCATACAATAGCAAGTCACTACGCGGCCCGCTTCCCCTAAGCAATGAGCCCAAGGCTTTCATCTTACGCCGGCAGCTGCACAGTCCGTAGATTACTTTGCAATTGAAAACAAATAATAATAAATACGAACGTTCCGAGCACGCCCCGGGAAATTGGAAAAAGGGAGAAAAACGCCAAGTATTTGGTGCTGGCCTTACTCCGCTGAGATATTGGAGCAGCCGCAGCCAGATGCTCAAATATGAGTTTTATGTCTTCAAAATATACAGATGTTACGCTTTTTATTGATATCCTTTTGTTTAGTCTGTGATGGATTCGATTTAGATACCAAAGATACGATTGTGCCATTTGAATTTTCTAGTTCAGTGCCGTTTATCGCATGTGTTTCTTTGTGTTTCAGCTGGGTCGTTTCTCGAATATACCGTAATGGATTTCTGATTTCAAATGACACAGGGACTGTAATGTACATATATACGTAGTTTTGGATATCTTACTTTCAGGTCTATCTGTATGTTATTATGTCCCATGGCTGAACGATTTAGATTTCTTGAACACATCTTACTTAGTCAATAATTTATTTTTGATAATGCACTGATTATATGTGATGTGTAATTTAAGTAAAAAAGGGATTATCACAATAGTACTATGTTTTGTGATATTACCTGTGATGATGCCAAAAACTAATTACCATGATGTCACTTTCTGTAGTTGTCTCCTGTTTCTCTGATTACTTTATTACTATGATAAATTTCCATTCATCATCATCACATCAACAGCCTATACTAGTCCACTGCTGGACGTAGGCCTCTCCTTAGAAAGGAGGTTTTGGCCTACTACACCACGCTGGCCAGACGGGTTGGTATAGGGTTTGTTTCAAGTTTTCCTTCTCTTTGCAGTGCTGTTGTCCTGCTTATTTTACTCCCTTAGTCGGCTCTTACGACACCCACGGGATGAATTGGGGTGGAGACAATTTGTATTCTTAATCCGTCACCACACGGACATTAGCCTGATATAAATATCGCAAATATGACCATGTGTCGTAATATCGCAAAAAAACTCAAGTGGTTACCCATTCGCCTTCGCCGGAATGCACATATTCCCTCACTTCTCTATAGTATACTATTTAATCCTTTTACTTCACGTAACCTCAAGTCACGGTTTACCTTCTGAATGACACACACCCTTAAAACCACAGTTGAGATCGTCAGAGAACCTAAAACTAAAAATGCAGGGACATTTCACTAAATTCCTCGACGCCTTCTCTGTTCAAGCGGTTCAGTTGTGGAACATCCTACCTGTCGCAATCAGACGTGCTCAAACACTTGCCTCCTTCATGAAACAAGTGAAAGAATTCTACCTGGGAGACGTCAATGTCAATTAACTTCTACAAAGTCGACAAGGACACATTATTTCTTATAATATTTGTATTTAGAACTTATAAATCACACGTATTTATTTAATTATATGTATCTAATAACACGACCAGCAGTATTCAGCACATAGTAATATATATTCCCTCCAGTATGTTATATATTCACCTTAGTCCAACAAATAGATACTATGTGTAATTATCACTTTTTATAGCTATGTATATACTACTTTGATTTCATCATCTTTTCTATTTCCTAAAACACCAGCCACTACCCAATACCTCCTCCCTTCATGTTTTCTCTCTATACCACGGTTGCCTGTAAGAGATTGCCTCTGAGCGAAAATACTACTAGTACTAATATAGTTTAAGATAATTATTGTATATCTATATCTGGTGTACAATAAAGCGATATATTAATTCATGTATAAATACGATTAGGTGTTAGGATATTTCAAATCTAATCAAAGATATGGCGTTTGATCAAAGTCCGACCTGTATAAGTTTGTATTTTACCTGAAATATTTCTGTAGACAAATTATCATGCAACATGTATCCTACGCAGGCATATAAATCAACAAGAATCTCAGACAAAGGGTTAGTGCCTAATATAAAGGGCAACCTGTGTTCAACTCATGTTAATCAACTTTGGCTACTAATATCTTCTTGCTTACTTTGATAGAACACGTAAAGCCAAAAGTCCATGTACTTTTGTTTAAAACATTATTCAAAATAATGGTAATAAATTTCGAATTTTTAGGGTACAAACTAAGCAGAACCTCTACTATAGGTTGTAGATTAATTTCTATATAAGTATGTTTACAAGAATCCGCGCGAGGACTACGTAATACCAGATTAGTATTTACTCGGTAATTTGGTAAATTCTTTGTTAACAGACTTGTTACTTGTATAGATATTACAAGAATGTCTTTCCATCACCCACGCGATGAATAGGGGTGGTGACACTCTATATTCTTAATCCATCACCACACGGAACTTTGATAATGATAAATGATTTTATACCATTGATATTTAATGGCCATAAAAAATGTTTACCATAAAAAATGTTTTTAAATGGAGTTGTATGAATAATTGATTATCGCGTCATGTAAACTTAAGGAATTGAATACTAACAAAATCTATAAGTATAAAATAGCAATATTCGTTAGCTGTGTTGCTGTAAATATCGATTTCATTATTTAATAAACAAGGTAAAAATTATGTCACCTGTCACAATGGCCGCTGCAAACAAGTAGTTTCAAATGAATGAAAAACCCAAGAAGTTAAAAAAAAAACACTCATATAAATCCTTCCTAATAAAATAACGAAAACTAAAAAAAAAGTCTAAGCAGATTGTAAATTTTGAATTAAAGGAAAATGCTCATTTCAGTATGAAAATCAGTTTCACGATTGTTTTTACTATGTCAAATATGTTTAAACTGCATTATTAAGCCTGTATTGAGTATTATCTGAAATATTAACGTATATTGTAACAGAACTTGTGGTTGTTGAGAAATTAAATGTGAAAATATTAACGAGAAAATATGTGACACGGCCTTTGAATTAACTAATAATTAACGATATATAAATTAAGGCAAAACTAACCCTGAGAAACCCTATTTAGTGAATGTAGTAAACATTCACTAAATAAACTACGACTACATAAATACGAAATAATGGGATTACTAAACTGCAACATATTTAAGTGTGACATTACGAATTATTATCGTGTATATTGTATTATCACGAATACAACCATTATAAAATAAAGAAATCACTTTATAAAATAAACATTTAATGAATGGTTTATTTTATAAAGTGAACGGACGGAGGAAACGGACATTAATTCAAGTTTTAGTCCTTGTACGATTTAATTTCAAACCCCAAGTTCTATAGACGAGATTCAGGGTCGAATAGCCATATTAAAATCAACAATTTTTTCAACATTTGAAATAATAACGCGAAGGTCTAAAAGTGAAACTATGAATCTTTTAAAAATCCTTCAATGTTTTAATAAAATATTGGAGTGGAGTTGTTTTTTTGCAGAGACGAAAACTACAAAGCTACTAGGAGTAAGTTTTTACGATAGGATTTTTTGCACTTAATCCCGATTTTTTGATAAGTTACGGAATTATAAAAATCCATAGATGTGGTATGTTATTTTATATCTTCATCACTACTAACTTATTTTACATCACTGCTAATATTTATTTTAAATAGAATAAATAATAATAATAATAATAATAATTTTATTTCAGACATATACAGTCCATAGGTTGTTTAGTAATGGGTTAGAAACAGAAAGTACTTAACGTCTATATTAGTATTGTTAGTAACGGCACTTAATAGTAGAAAGGCATTCAACTATGCTTTCCTATTGCTATTGCCACCCAATGCCTTTGTATAGGACAGTCTGGCCTACTAGCAATCATCTTCAGGACGCTGTTCCGGGTATTTCGCAAGCGCTTTAGCATGGAAGCCGATTTTTTACGCATGAGAGCATGAAACCCGTCGGTGCGTGTTTCGGCAAACATGCCCGATGCACTACAATGCCGCGGCAGCCGCAACAGCATCCTGAAGACGTTGTTATACTGTACGCGCAGGACGTTGTAGGCCCGTTCTGTATATGACACCCACAGGCCGCTCGAATAGAAGGACTGACAGAACGCTTTAAATAAAGTCACTTTAACGTCTGCCGTGCAGCGAGCAAACCTACGGGCGAGCATATTGCCCCTCACCGCCAACGCCCTGCGCTCCCGCTCTATGTCGCTGTCATCGCGAAGGTCACTGGTGACAATATGGCCTAAATACCTGACCTTCTCAACAACTTTTAGCACTACGCCATTGAGATATAGCGGAGCTACACGGCGTGACTGTTGTTTTTGCGTTTTGAATATTAAAATCTCGCTCTTTTTAGAGTTGTATTTAAGGCCGTGCATCTCCGCATACGTCTCGCAGATCGATAGTAGCTCTCTCAGTCCACCTATCGAAGGACTGAGCAGCACCATGTCGTCCGCGTAACTTAAATTATTGACACATGTGCCGTCTATGTGACAGCCTACATGTGTGCTGCTCAGTCGCTCGATAAGCTGGTTCATATATAAATTAAACAACAGAGGTGAGCTTAACCCCCCCTGCCTCACACCACACTCCATTCTGTACTCATCCGAGAGGGTACCGACCGATAAATGTGCAAATATTAATATTTATATAATACTAAACGCAAGACGTCCTAACAAATGAGCACCAAGAACCTTAAAAAGTAAAATGAAATGCGTTTTAATGTCATTCATTTATTGGGGATACCATTTTCTAAATTTTCTAATTGTTTACTGTTTTTTTACAGACCAAGTGAAAACACTTTTCGAAAAAGACAGCTGACAAGAGTACACTACAAGCATGAATTTGACAGTTAGCGGGAGTACAGAGTTTTTTTTAGGAAGAAGGTTTAACCGAGAAAATGGGTGATGGAAAGTGACTACCGCCGACCATGAACGCCTGCGACTCAGGAGTCACAAGCGCGTTAGTAACATTTGAGCGTATGCAAGGCCAGTCTTAACAGCGTTCAGGAAGAGATTATCATCGGCGTATCTATATTTATTTATCACGTTTTAGTACATAAAAGTCTAACTAATTACATTTTGAGCTGGCCCTTAAATCGTTTAGGTATTGTTTGTCCAGAAAGTGACGTCATTGAATCTAAGTCAATAGCTCGGCATATCGATTGTATGTTCGTAACATTTCATAACAACTCGGATACATGATGCGAATATAATGGTTTTACTGGATATGCCATAAAGTTTTTATAGACCCTAAAACCGGAATCGTTATTTATCGAGTATTGCGATGTATTTGTTGCTTAACAAGAGCCAAAAATTCGTCCCTCGATAATAAAAATGGCGATGTTGAAACGAGTGGACATCAATGTACTTAGTAGGAAGTTACATATTACAGGATAAATATAATTAGTTGAGTGTATACCTAAAGTAATACCAAGTATATGTTTATATAGGATATACTGTTTTAATCACGTGTATATTTCTGGAATCAACGTGGATGGCTGTTTCGCTTGTATAATAGTCCTTCATCATGTCCGAAAGTATTCAGATACATCGTCAGCAGCCTGTAATAGTCCAGTGCTGGACATAAGCCTCTCCTTAAAAATGAGGTTTGGCCTACTATACCACGCTGGCTAGACGGGTTGGTATAGAGTTGTGTCAAGTTTTCCTTCTCTTTTGCAGTGCTGTTGTCCTGTGTAGTTTGCTGCCTTAGTCGCCTCTTACGACACCCACGGTATGTATAGGAGTGGTTACATTCCGTATTCATAATCCGTCACCACACGGAGTAAAACCTTTTTTTGTACCTGAATGTAGGGTGTACAAAACCACACATTCAGGTACACACGTGAGTAAACCTTTTTTCCATGACAGATATGAAAACCAGTTATGAAAGTTTTAACTTCAACAAACAAAGGATGCTAAACATTGGGATGCTCCAAAAATTGATATATGTTAAATTAAGCTTAAGATTCTGTTATCCAATTCTGTCAAATTACTAGATTAACCGAAAGATCGGCACCTTTTTCTATATTACTTATCCTTCTTCCACTTGTATTTCGGTAAACAGTAGGCTATGTCACAAGAATCAAACTATCTCCAAACCAAATTTCATCTAAATCGGTAAGCGGTGGAGGTAACAGACAGACACAATTTCGCATTTGTAATATTAGTTAGATTTTTTTCTTTAATGGCATAGGGAGCAAACAAATATACAGGTCACCTGATGGAAGTGACTAGTAACCAGGTATAAATTTCTTGTTACTGGTTGACAAGAAGATAGCCACCCATTTCGGTGATTTTTTTTTTAAGTATTTCGATAAATTATAAATCAAATTCATTATAGCCGTATCGAGCATCTATTTTTTCTCACATCTAATATATTTTTAGATATGGCATACAAATAAATGGTCTATAATGAATGGACAGCGAAGAAAAACGAATTAGTTTTATAATTCATAATGTATTAGAGAGTATCTATGTTTTATATTACATTACTGTACAAGTAGTCTAATGTAGTAATCTAAGTAATAATCGTTTTAGTAGCCATAACTAAGTGTAAGAGCCTCTCTCGAAGACGCGCTCTCCACGATCTCTACATCTGTGTCTCGCGCAGACATTCTCGTCACGCGCTCCTAGCCCGCTGACGGATTGGTTGGCGGCTTCCGCAGCATACAAATGCGGTGGACCGGATAGTTTTCATAAAGATAAACCAGGATTATGAGAAATGTGGCTGGCCGTCAGGACTCCACCTTTATACGTTATTTATTTAGGGGTTAAGGCTTATGTATGTTGCGCCGTTTTGCGCAACTTGTCATTCTGACAGCTTCGTTAATGCTCTTTTTTGTTTGATATATAAATATGAACTATCTTAGATTATTCTTAGATAGTAAGTATTTATTTACTCAATTATTTTTCAGGTTAATGTATATTAAATATATCTTTTATATAAAATTCTCGTATCACAATGTTCGTTCCCGTACTCCTCCGAAACTGCTTGACCGATTCTCATGAAATTTTGTGTGCATATCGGGTTGGTCTGAGAATCGGCCAACATCTATTTTTCATACCCGTAAATGGTAAGGGTGACCCAACCCTAATTTTTTTTTGTTTTGCAATAGAACGTTTGCCGGGTCAGCTAGTATACCTATATATTTATATAAAAATAAAACTTACCGTATAAGTATAATAAGTTATGTTAAGTACCAAACTGATCCACATGACTAGAGCCTCACAGAAAACCGGTGTTGAACTTCTTCCTTTTCACCGAGTGAGTGAGGCTACCGGAGTCCGAATCCCCTCCCCGTCCCCCTGATTATGGGGAGGGGAAATCAAGAGCGGGAACGAACTTGAGTTGTGGGTGACCATTAGGCGACTGTCATCAGCACTGGCACTTATCATCAAGTGAAGCGTCTTATATTCCATAAAAACACATTATTTAAATGCTAATTACATTTTTCACTCCTTAATTATTAGTTTGTAATAAAATGTCATATTTGATGATCCAATTTGATGGAAAACAAAAACCGAAATATGAATTTTACTTTCTAATTATGAAAGTTTTGATTGTAATAACGGAGGAAAAAAAAGAAAAGAAAATAGTGTACTCCTTCCTAAAAGACCGGCAACGCGTTTTTGACTCCTGAGTTGCAGACGTTCATGGCTGGCGATGGTCACTTTGCATCAGGTACAGGTCTGCTCGTCTGCCCCCTCTAACATAAAAAAAAAAGAAAAAAAATCTTATCAGATATTCCAGTAACATTAAAACCATTTGCAGCTCCTTTATTTTTTTCGTAAATTCAATTTTTCGTTAAAACATCATGCATTTGAATGAACCTGAGTGAATTTATAAACGATTTGTATTGTAGTTGAACATAAAGTACACACAAAGTTAGTTTAAAAGCTCCTCGACTAAATGGCGGGCTCATGACGTTGGCAGTTTGTTACATTGCTGTTTGCTAGTGTATTGCAATTAAGCGATGGCAGTAGATAGTGGATTCATGAGTGTAAACTGTTGTGTGGGTAAATATGTCAAGTACCTTGTGGAGGTATTGGAGATAGTGGATCAGATTTTGATAATCCCTAATTTTTTTGTTTGTTTATTAATATAATAATGATAATGCTCCTAAAAAAGGAGAGCAAGCTTTATTTTTAAGTAAAATCCCCCAACCGCATCGAACTAACTATAATCAATTGTCAAAAATCCAGAGACATGTTTTTGTCTTTTTCGACATATAACTAAACCATTTGATCTTCATGGAAGACTGGCCTACCTACGCAGTGACTGCTGATGCTGTGTCAGTTAATGAAAGTTGTCGTGCTAATCCGTTTGTTGGTTCACCCCACGACAGTCATGATTATGGGCAGAGAATCCTTGATTCAATTTGGACAGGAGATCTACTATCCTATCAATATCTAATTACTATTATAAATAGTAAACTTTGTATGGAATGATTACAATTACGCTAGAACGCCTAAACAGATTTGGATAAAATTTGGCACAGATATAAAATATAGAGGAGGTATATAGGAGGTATAATAATAATATGATAATAATATTCTACCACAATCACACAACGCCATCTAGTCCCAATCTAAGCAGAGCTTGTACTATGGCTACTAGACAACTGATATAAATACGTATATACTTTTTTTTTGTAAACACATACATATTATACATAGAAACACCCAGACCAAATCAAACATTAAATGTTCATGCACACAAATGCTTGACTTGAGCGGGAATCGAACTCACGACTTTTGGAATAGCAGTCCGTTACACAAACCACTACGCCATTCGGTCGTATATATATACCTTTCTAAGGAGAGGCCTATGTCCAGCAGTGGACTATTAAAGGCTGTTGATGATGATACGATATTTATATATGCTGCTTTTTACCTAGGAAAAGTTGACTAAGTCGCCATCAAAGCGAGCACAGTCCCTCCTGTAAGGGCTAGTAATAATGCATACTGTTTTCCATAAAATAGAAGTAGAAAAATAAGCCGTAACTGTAAAACACTTTGTCGCTCTAAAATATAAACATAAGTACCTCATTTTTGTAAAAAAAGTGAACATCAGTCATATACTTTTTATTCTAAAATAATATATTTTTGTTGTTATATTAATAACATGAAAAACTTCCGAGCTCATACAGAAGGTCTAATGACGGTATGATGTGTCTCTATCCCGTAGGGAAAAAGGTATGTTTTTGCATGAATTCATTTTGTGCCTTATGTAGTTAAGCTTTGTATATATAGTGAGATCAGGAGTGTTGGATATTTTGATATCCTTATTACAATCTTTCAAATGGTACACAATTACATACAGTTTTTTCACTACTAATACCTTATGATTTACCTCACTATGTTTGATTCAGCAATATGAAAAAATGCTCAAGGTGCACATCCATCCTATAATAGGTATCTGGACCTTTTCAATTCCATGATGAATATATTGGTAAGAGATCATTGCTTATTTGAGTTATAACAGTCTCAGTTACGTTTTCCATTTCGAGATGTAGGATATTCCTGTCAAACAATAAATAAATTGGATAGTTGGCGCTCCACTACTGTGCGCTTTTCGAGACGCTTTTTGCCCCGCACAACCGATCTGTGGATACGACCTTCAAGAATAGAGCGTACTCCTTCCTAAAAGGCCGGCAACGCATTTGTGACTCCTGAGTTGCAGACGTTCATAGGCGGCGATGGTCATTTTTCATCAGGTGACCCGTCTCCTCGTCTGCCCCTCTGACAAAAAAAAAGCTATCGATTTATCTTACCTGTCTGAAAACGTTTATATGCTATAGGGTAAAGGTAAAAGGTTTATAAATATTACAGCATATAAACCAACTAAAACCTTTTGTATTGTATTGACCAGACTCATTGCGCTTACCAAAGAAAGAAGCAGAAAAATGACAAATATCTCGATATCCTTCACCGTTAAGATAAAATCGTCGTTAAGATAAAATCATGACAATAAAACTGTTTGGAAGATTTAAAGTGTATAAATAAACCGATGTTAATTTAGTTGCTAATACACCATTGAAAAAATACCTTAAACAAGTCTCATGTTCATGGTGATCGATAATAAATGCTTTGGCCACAAAACATATTCCTCACGGAACTTGGTGAATGAATTCCTCGCATATCTCATTACTATGTAACGGACGGCCTGGATAAACGTAGGTTAACTAATTGGCTGTATACATTACTGTATTCGTTTCGTATTCGTTCCTCGGTCGTAGGGGTAGCTAAATAGATGCTGTATGATCTATGTTTGGATAAAATTAACTTTATTACCCTATGTCCAGAATAAAACTTATGTTTTGTTTGTGTATTCTTGTAAATTCAACGTTAATGGGGAATAAAAGCTTGATTAAGTATCGAGTATTGACCTAAGGTTATTAAATCATCATGAGACTATGGTATCACGAAGTTATTAAGTCCTCACTGCTGATTAGTAGACTGCTTGGTAGGCGGAAGAGGGCATTTTTTTTTTATGGCAGTGTGCTATGCCCAAACGTTTTCGAGGTTGTAATAATAACTAGGATAGACCGGTCGTTATAGCTACGAGGTATCTGCTAATTTACTTCTTGAATTCTGCTTCCAATGCCATCAGGGCCGCCATTGCGCCATTATTTCCCTCCCACACAGGGAGAGAAGGCAGGCTAGGTGATCAACGGGGTGTTGTCAATCATTATTGGCAAATTCCTGGAAATTTATTTAAGTCTCAGTTTTAAAGTTTAATTGAATTCAAATTTAATTTAGAACTATAAAAACATGGCCTAATTCCTAGGTAAAAATTCGTTGTAATTTACAAATTAAATTAATATTAAATGTCTATAGACATTGAAAAATTAAAAAAAAAGGTAACCTCCTCAAAAATAAAGATATACATAAATATAATATTAAAAAAAAACGGTATTGATGAGAATGTATATGAAAGGGTTGTGAACCGCGTGTACTGCCGTTGTGTGTTGTGGGTAATTGTGTTTGTCATAGTTAACAACGAGTCCTCGCCTACGGCGTTTGGGATTGACGACTGTGAATCACGTCATAAGCAGTAGCGGGAGCGGGTTAACATAATATGGACGATTAAAATATTAAACCTTAATCCTGATCCCCTTCTACTACCGTTTATGACGTGACTTAGGATTTTTTATTTACTTTACGATTAATAGTAGTATAGTACCTAGTATTTCTTTTAATTATTATACTGCTAAACAATTTCATTTATGTTTTTTAACTACTTTTGTATTTTGGCTTTTAATGTCATAAATACATACGACATAATGTTAACATTAGGTACTTAATGTCAGTTTGAACGTTTAGAACGTTGAGACTAGTTCTGTCTCTATGGAACGTGGATGTCTTAAATTAAAGGACAAATACAGAGTAAGGATGGGATAGAGTTAGAATAAGAAAAGAGAGGAACCCCTACCCCAAAACATATAAGGTCCCTACCCTAAAACAGCTCTGCTAGCATACCTCTGTTCTTGCTTGCTAGAGATTATCAAGAATTATTTAAGTATCCATTTTAATATACAAATGAACTGACTGCGCGAATGGCGTAGTGGTTTAAGCGGTCGCCACACCGCTTACTTCTACACTGAGTATTGTGGGTTCAATCCCGATGACACTTTGTGTGATCCACAAATTGTTGTTCTAAGTCTGCGTGTTCTTTGTGATCATTTCATGTATGTTTGTGAAGTCCCCGCGACACAGGATATATTCCTAATGCGAGAGTTGTCTTTAATTATTATTAATACTGTAGAAATGTCTTTTATTTTCCAACAAATGTAGTCATCTAAATAACGACAAGCCACATTATATGCTGACAACTTTCTTCGCTACCAAAATTCGCATCTGCTTTGCTTGATTTGGGACTAGATAGCGATCACTACGTAATATGTCAGAGCATTTTGTTATCTTGTTTGGGTGTTCTCTGTATAAAATATGTATGTATTTACAAACATATATAGAGATATACTGATAGAATATCAGTCAGTATAGCTTTCATAGTTTTATAGCTCTGCTTAGTTTGAAACTGGATAGCGTTGTGTGTCAGATGTCCGGTTTTTTTTTCTAAGTAACACATTTTGCAAATCGCTTCTCGCTTATGCTTTAACAATCACCCTGATACTTTAGTATTATTAGCTGAATTCTAATCCGCTTTGTTTTGAAACAAGTAAATAGTGAAATATATATGAGCGTGATTCTGGTTCGCTTCTAATAACTAGTTGAAAATAGATGATCTTTAAAGCTACCCTCCCAGTTTATTCTACTTATTATAACATTTCGGGGAGGGCAAACGATCAGACGGACCATTGACACCTGCTACTCAAGAGTCACAAGTGCTTTGCGGCCCTTTCAGACCCTTCCCCAGAATCATGGGAGGGGGGGGGGGGGGTTCGGGCACCAGTGGCCTCACTCACTCGATGACTAACAATGAAAGAACTACCAAACACTGGTTTTCTGTAAGGCCGTGACCTGTCGACCCCATATGCGCCGAAGCATGGGTCCCCATAATAAAAATAACTCAAACTATTGTTGAGAATAGAACTCATAACCGCAGTTCTGCTTTCTTGTTGCCTTCTTCCAAGGTTAGCCTAGGTCCTAGCCTGGTATGACGGCCGGTAGCGAAAGACTCCACCGATGACTGCAATGAGGACCCGACGTTGCGACACCCAAGCCGGGCAAATTGCCAGCGTGTGCTGAGCCGAGTCCTCACTGCAATCGCAGTTGTGACAGGCGGGACTCAGTTCCCGATAAGTACTTGTAATTATTTGTAATGTATTATTGACTATTCAGTTAAGCGTTAATTATATTATTAATTTTAATCTGATACAACATACTGTTAATATGCCATAATAACTTATTAATACGGAGACTGAGAAATTTATTTTTTATTCTGCAAAACATGTAAAATTACTTCGCCCGACTGATTCACTGATTCATCAGAGCCTAAACCGCTGGGGCTACAAACTTGAAGTTCTAGCAGCTGATGCTTTATGTTGTAAATAATCACTAAGAAACGATTTTTGGAAATTTCACGCCTAAGTGTTCGTCATTTTCAAAGCTAGAAACACGAAACAAAAAGTAGTTACGAGAGCAAAACCGCGAGATTATCTATTACATAAAGAGAAACAAACCAAAACTTCAAGAAAAGAGCGGACTCCTTCCTAAAAGGCCGGCAACGCGTTTATGACTCCTGAGTTGCAGACGTTCATGGACGGCGATGGTCACTTTGCTCGGTCTGCCCAATATCTCCTCTCTATTATACTTTAATTTAAATTAAATTAAGCAACAATATAAGTTAACAGGATCTAGACATGATCGCAATAATTTTTAAACATGATATCAATAGACATTGATTGAAAACAATTCTTAGAAATCTAAATGTACAGATCATAGTTTATTTTAATCTTGATCACATATAAACTAAAATATCTGAGATCGTTTTTAAATCTCGAATGACTTAGATTAAAAGTCTGAAACTGACGAGCGAATAATAAGCAAATATTTTGTGTTTTAAATTGCTTTTGTTTTGTTACTTCTAGTTCGATAACCTTTTGATATAACGCGTGGCTTATATTGGTTTATCAACTTTCTTGATAATTATGAGATTGATCTTACTCTAACTAGATTTGAGACGCTTTATTTAGGACCTTACTTATAACTTTCTTAATTAATATCAGTTTTGTCGTCTACCAGAGGTTAATGTAACTTAAAAGCCTAAACTAATGGCAATCAAAATATCAATTAACTTCATGACAGTTCAATAATTTTTTACTTAATTTACTTAATGTAATACATTTGAAACACAACGACATTTGGTTTCAAACTACTTAGTTTGAAAGCTAGATTGACTGATAGAATACTAATATACTTATTTTTTTGATAAATACATACATATTATACATAGAAAACAACCAAACTCCGAAGCAAATATTTGCAGATCGTACAAACATTTATTCCGACCAGGAAATCGAATCCGAGACAGAGCACAGCAGTCGCGTACGCTACCACTGCATCACCGAGGCAGTTAATTGTATGAGAATCTTCATTAGCTATACTTTGCACGAGCATGATCACGATTCTTTGCTGTGTGTCTATTTTATCTTTAATATGTAAGTTTTTAAAAACATTTAAGTACGTTTATCAATCAGTCTGGTTACCACGGCACAGGCTTTGACTAGTTTGAGATCAGACTGCCGTGTGTTCCATGTGTGAAACATAATATATGATAAAACTAAAATATACCTCACACATTTCATACACGTCACACACGTGTAGTGACGGATTAAAAATACGGAATGTCACTACCCCAATTCATCCCGTGGGTGTCGTAAGAGGCGACTAAGGTCGCAAAACAACGCAGGACACCAGCACTGCAAAAAGAAGGAAAACTTGATACAATCCCTATACCAACCCGTCTGGCCAGCGTGGTATAGTAGGCCAAAACCTCCTTTCTAAGGAGAGGCATATGTCCAGCAGTGGACTATTAAAGACTGTTGATGTGATGATGTGATGTGATTTCACACACGGCCGTCTGGTCCCAAACTAGGCAGAGCCTGTGCTATGGTGACCAGACATCTGATAAACGTACTTGTTTATTTTTAAATACATACATATTATAGATAAATTACACCCAGACACAGAACAAATGATCATGCTCATCAAACAATATTTGTCCAGGGTGGGAATCGAACCCACGACCTCCAGCTTAGCAGTCAGGGGCACTAACCACTAGACCAACAGGCCCGTCAAAACAGTTAATAAAATTAAAGTATTAAAATTAATTTTAACCTTATTGATGGTGTATATACCATTCAGTATATTTTTATTCTACTCTTCTCATGAATAACGTATACGAGTATTATATATGTCGGAACGGTCAATAGTACGGGAGCTGATTTGACAACGAGGCGCAAGCGGTGAAACGTCATCGCTTCGGCAGAGTCTATATAAGTGTTCGCGCGGGCCGAGCGGCACACACTTACCGATCGACCGCCGTGCGGACAACAAGTCTAGGAACTGCCTTACGACTCGTTGTTTAACCTTTAAAGTTACCTACTTGTTATTAAAGATTATTTGTTTGTACCTACTTTGTTTTCTGCTCGAGAAACACCACACGACCCACACAATATGTATTCGGGAAAAGGCAACCGCCCCGACATACACCCTTTTGCCGACATCAGAAGTGGGACACACTCGAGCTGAAGAAACTCAAGAAACATCGCAGAATGGAGCCATGACGTCACGGTGCGATGAGAACTTGCTTCGCACGCTGCTGGCTGCTCAAAATCGGAACATGATGTCCCTGATAGAAGCCATCAGAGGCCCGGCAGGTACCAAGCATATGTCTTTGCCTGAATTTGACCCGGAGAAGCCGGATGTAGACGCACGTGCCTGGTGTACTACAGCAGATCTGTGCCTATCAGAAGTACCGCTTCAAGGAAGCGCCCTGATCATCACCTTAAGCAAGGCTTTGAAAGGAAGTGCTTCACGTTGGCTGGCGCAGGTATCGTTTGCGGGTATGACGTGGAGTGACTTCAGAAGCCTGTTTTTGTCCCGTTACGATTGCGTGGACACACCAGCCGCTACTCTTGTCAAAATGACGAGTAGCAAGCCTAAGGAAGGTGAATGCTACGCTGCATACGCCGCCCGGTTGTTGTCTACCTTAACATCACGGTGCTTGCTCATGTGGCGCAATTTGATGGGCGTATTATACAGAGGTTGGCGTTTACTACCGAAAAGTGAGATGCGGCAACGACGGACATTTTGCTACGAAATGTCCACGTGGCAACAGTGGAGGAGCTGGCGCGGCAGGAGGCGCTAGCAGTTCCGGAGCTGTTCCTGCAGCAGCGGCGAGTAACGAGAGGCGTGTGGAAGTTTGCTATGTTAGCTGATGTCACGCTGATGAATACAGGTGTGTCATATCCATTTTATTATGATTCTGGTGCCGAATGCTCTCTCAGCAAAGATTGTGTTGCGTCAAAGCTTAGTGGAAAGCGGGTAAATAACATTGTCAGTTTGACAGGTATCGGTCATGGTAGTGTGAAAAGTACCCTACACATTTTATCTGAGGTTATGATTAATGATTTACGATTAGAGATATTATTTCATGTTGTTCCTAATAGTTGCCTTAAAAAATATTTGAATTGGTCGTGAGATCTTAGATCAGGGATTAACGTTATTATGACGTCTGATAGTATTGTTTTGTGTCGTAATAAGGTTGTTATGCTATGTGATGTTTTTTTTAATAAGCTCGGAAACGATGCCAATTGTCAAATTGTTTTCGACAAAGTTGATACAGACATTCCGCTAGAATTTCGTTCTCAATTAATTAATCTTTTGTACGAATATTCTTTTTTGCTTTCTAGTGGTGGGCCTAGATCCCGGGTAACGACAGGACAGTTGCAAATTAGGCTTGTAGATCCTAGTCGTACAGTTAGTCTTCGTCCTTATAGGCTTAGAGTGAACGCGAAGTTGTTACTGCTAAGGTTCGTGAATTAGAGAAAGCAGGTATTATTAGACCAAATTGTTCACCTTTTTCTAATCCAGTGTTGCTTGTTAAGAAGGAAGGTTCAGATCGCATGTGTGTCGACTACAGGGAGCTGAATGACAACACTGTGTCGGATAGGTTTCCCCTGCCGTTGATAGAGGATCTTGTATCAAGGTTAGGTGACTTATCTCCGCGAGTTCATCGTTGGTGGGCCTATATGCAATCATTTGAGTTTGATATTGTTTATCGTGAAGGCAGTAGGATGAGCCATATGGACTTTCTTTCTAGTAATCCTCTCCCGACACCTAAAGGGACCTTCACACGGGTAGAACAAAGGCGTGTCGATTTAGCTGAGCTTACTAGTAACTGGTTGCAAGCTGAACAGGAAAAGGATAAAGAAATCAGTAAGATTGTGTCTGATCTTCGTAATGAAGTTTTTCCTGAGGACACTCTCAAAACTTACGAAATTCGTAAGAATATTCTGCACCGTAAGGTTCAGCGTAACGGTCGCACTCGTTGTCTGCCTATTGTACCAAGATCTCTTAGGTGGTCTGTAATTAATAACATCCATGAGTCTGTCATGCACTTAGGATGGGAGAAAACTCTCGAAAAGATTTACGAACACTATTGGTTTGAAGGTATGTCAAAATATGTTAGAAAATTCGTAGATAATTGTATCACCTGTAAAATAGCGAAGCCCCACTCGGGTAGAGTTCAAGCAGAACTACATCCCATTCCCGAGTTCAATATTCCATGGCACACGATCCATATTGACGCTTCTGGTAAACTGTCTGGCAAAAACGACGTCAAAGAGTACGTGTTTGTCATCATTGATGCATTTACCAAGTTTGTTTTGCTCCGTCATTCGCTTAATATCTGCACTGATAGTAGCATTTGTGCTATTAAGTTCTGTATAGCGTTGTTTGGTGCGCCGAAACGCGTAATAGCTGATCAGGGTCGTTGTTTTGCTAGTAAAGAATTTTCTCATTTCTGTACTTCTAACAACATAGAGTTGCACTTGATAGCTACTGGAGGCAGTCGTGCGAACGGTCAGGTTGAAAGGGCAATGAGTACCCTCAAGAGTATGTTGACAACTGTAGAGACTTGTCGTGACCGCTCTTGGCAGGACGCTTTAGGAGAGGTTCAGTTAGCTATTAACTCTACTATAAATAAGGGTGACTAAATCTAGCCCACTCGAGTTGATGATAGGAAGGGTAGCACGGCCACTTGGATTAGTGACCGCTGATGATGATGTGAGTGACGTTAATTTAGATGAGATTAGAGAGCAAGCGACACAGAATATTGAGAAAAATGCAAATTATGACAAAAATCGATTTGATCGAAGTAATGCTCAGGTTTCTATGCTAGCTATTAATGATTATGTTTTGATTGAAAATGAGGAAAGAAACCAGACAAAGTTAGACCCAAAATTTAAAGGACCGTTTGAAGTCATTGAAGTTCTTGATGGTGATCGTTATAAATTCAAGGCCCTTAACTGTAACCGTACCTATAAATACGCTCATAATAAGTTGCGAAAAATGCCGGATAACCAGGACATAACTGACGAGATCGATGTAGAACAAAGTAGTTGTGATATTGAGGAGAGTACTTAAGTTTGCGTGATGATTGGACCGTACCAGAGGTTGACGTGTAGCCGTAGCTCAGTAGAAATCGGTATCTGCTTGATGTAGTCCGTGAGTACGCGGTAAGCAGTCAACTCTGGCGGAGGTCGGGTTTCAGTGGAAACCATAGAGTCCTGGAGAGACTCGGCGTTCCCATGAGGGGTTCGCACAAGGATGAGTAACTGGAGGTTACTGGGCTATGTATAGCAAGATATCACATGCAGAGCTTAAGTATTTCGGTTTACCTAGTATGATTGATGTCTCTTGTGAGACAACGTGAAATCAAGTCAGTTTTGTTTTGAGTGTATCGATTTTGTTTTTTATTATTATTTTAAATTTGATAATAAACTCTTTGGTTAAATGTTAAGAGTTTTGCTTTGAACTTCTCTCGATGGTTACTGGTGCGATGTCACGGGAGACTGAGCTATGCGATACTGCTTGTTGAATGTTGTTTCAGAGTAACACACAGAGACGTGCGTCCCGTAGGATGGCCGTGTCGGAACGGTCAATAGTACGGGAGCTGATTTGACAACGAGGCGCAAGCGGTGAAACGTCATCGCTTCGGCAGAGTCTATATAAGTGTTCGCGCGGGCCGAGCGGCACACACTTACCGATCGACCGCCGTGCGGACAACAAGTCTAGGAACTGCCTTACGACTCGTTGTTTAACCTTTAAAGTTACCTACTTGTTATTAAAGATTATTTGTTTGTACCTACTTTGTTTTCTGCTCGAGAAACACCACACGACCCACACAATATGTATTCGGGAAAAGGCAACCGCCCCGACATACACCCTTTCGCCGACATATACATATGTACATAGCTTCTAAGGTAGTCAACAAAGAACCGTTATTTTTAATGTTATGCATACTCATGCCATATCTATGAAAATTGACAAGGAAAATTTGCTTATAACCTTCTGAACAAACTTTGTCATGTCAAAATTCCGTTAGCCCCCAACGTTTTTGTTTATTAGCTTTATTGTAGCTGATCCAAAGATCTGCCTTCATTAAATATTGATGAAAAAAGTTAGTAACATTACTGAATTAGTTACGTTTCCTAACAAAAGGACAAATTTCTCTTTTCGATTCTCTGTTATAAAGTTTAATATTTCTTAGATAATTACTAAGAATTAATTAAGCTTATTATTTCGAAAAGTTGGTCTCTTGAAAGTTTAGGGCGCATTTAACGTCGGTGTGTAGATTAAAAAAAAATCGCGTCTTTTTTAAACGTAGCCCTCCCAGAAAGAGCGTCAACTATCCCGGTCTTAGGCAGTCCTCATCCATCCCCTATCAGCCACTTCCCTCAAGTCGTCAGTCCAAAGAAAAACAACAAAATAAATACAAAACATGTTAAATTATTAGTCCCTTAAGGCACCCACGTTACCAGAATTTCAATAAAGAACGACTTAATGCGCAATAATTTGAGCGTTGAGTTGCCACAATAAAATAACGCTGCTCTTAGTAGCCCTGATATTGCCAGGGGGCTCGTATAAGCCAAGGGTAACATATAAACCCTACAAAATCGTTTATTCATTGCACATCACTAACCGGCTTGTTAAAATTCTATTTGTTCTGCACTATTGCTGGCTTGGGGTGAACTTAATACTATCGGTATTTTATGCGGTATTTGAAAGAGGAATCCGTGTATCGCAAGGTTTATGTAATGTATAAACTAGGTGTACGCTAAGTTTATGATGTAATGTTGTTTGTTTTACAAGAAAAATGATCAAATTGTTATTTTTTTTTTCAAATAAGGAGAGTTACCTTTAGTGATTAAGAATTACGGATTAAGAATACAGATTGTCACCACCCCTATTCATCCCGTGGGTGTTGTAAGAGTCAACTAAGGGAAAAAACTACGCAGAACAACAACACTGCAGAGAGAAGAAAAACTTGACACAAACCCTATACCAACCCGTCGGGACAGCGTGCTATAGTAGGCCAAAACCTCCTTTCTAAGGAGAGGCTTATGTCCAGCAGTGGACCATTAAAGGCTGTTGATGATGATGATGATGACCTTTAGTGACGACTTACAAAAAGTCACAAGTACCGTTTCACCGAGTGAGTGACGTTAAAGGAGGCCGAGACCTACCGGAGGCTAGTCAGTACTCCTCCCTTGGCTACTGAATGGACTTGGGACTCTTAAGTTCTTAAGATAACATGCCTATATATTTCAAAATACACACATATTATAGATAAATTACTCCCAGATACAAAACAAATGATCGTGCTGCGTGATCGTGAATGGGAATTGAACCCGAGACCTGGCTTAGCAGTCAGAATCGCTAACTACTAGATCAACAAGCCAGTCAAATTATAGGGTATTTTTTAATTTGCAATAAACTGGCCTAAGGTATAATTAGGACCATTAGATACAATGTACAGTGTACTATACCAATAAGGTACAAATATTGGGATCAACGAGATAAAATATTGTAATTATAAATATTTCATTGATTAAAAAATAACAGGGTTTAGATGCCTTCACCATCATCAACAGCCTTTAATAGTCCACTGCTGGACGTAGGCATCTCTTTAGATAGGTTTTGGCCTACTGTACAGTAGCCCAAAACGGCACGCTGGCCAGACGGGTTGGTATGGAGTTTGATTCAAGTTTTCCTTTTCTTTGCAGTGCTGTTGTCTTGCAAAGTTTGCTACCTTAGTCGGCTCTTACGACACCCACGGGATGAATCGAGGTGGTAACACTACGTATTCTTAATTCGTCACCACACGGACGTTTTGAGGCCTACCAGAGAATAAACGCCCTCATTTAACAACAAGTCTTCCATTTTCACCTAAAGATTTTTTTAAATCCACAAACAAATTTAATCTCACTTTGTTGCCGTCATTTTTTGTTTAGGTATAACCTTCATCATGACGGGGCATGACGTCATAGCAATTTTAAAACAATACTGTCAGGTCTCAGGTAACTAGACGGGATTAGGATGAAAAAAGCCTCCCACCTGTTGTTGCGATCATTAATCATTGAATAAATTTATCTTCATAAAGAATGAAGGCCTCGTATAATGAGTCATGAACATTTTTGATAATAAAATAAACAAGAGTAATATCACAAAGTTTTGTTTTCTTCGGGAATCGCGAGAGTATTACTTTGGGGTGTTTCTTGATAACTCAGTAAAGTTTTTTTTATGAAATTGTTGTTGAGAAGGCTGAGTATTTGACCTGAACATTGTCTTTTTTCTGGTAACGTGCATTTTTAACTGTGTCTGTTAATGATATGTCCGTTATTTAATCGAATCATTCATTTGTTTTGGATATCAATATGGTTCTTATCACGACCGAAGCTTAGAAATTTTTCATAAGAGCATTCAGATAATCTACTGCGGTGATCAAGGTACATAGCACAAAAAAATCCGTCGTGTTAAGCAATTCTTTCGTTGCCTTTCAATGAGTGAGTGAGGTTACCGGAGCCCAAATCCCCCCTGACTTGAGCGGGAGGGACTCCAAGGGCAGCAACGCAACTGTGACTTTGGAGTTGCAGGTGTCCATGGGCGGCGGTAGTTGCTTACCATCAGGTGACCCGTCTGCTCGTTTGCCCACTTATACCACAAAATAAAAAAAAAGTTCTAGCAGAGGATCCCATACGTAATAACCATACCAAGGCCGGCAACGTGCTTATGACTGCTGAGTTGTAGGAGTTCTTTGGCGGCGGTAGTTACTTTCCATCAGGTGAGACCCGTCAGCTCCTGTGCCCCCTCTTCCATAAAAAAGAGAACTAAATAAAGCTGTTACATCATCAGTGTTATTAATTAGAAGTTTAACTTAATATAACTAAAATAAAGCTTTCCCTAAAACAGTGACAATGCTTTTTTTTAAGTACAATCAACTTTACTTAGTTGATTTTGTTTGTTTCAAATAAGTTCATTTTAAATATTAGCAATAAACCAGTCAACAATATCTTAAAAATAACAACACAAACGAAATACGAGTACTTTAGAAACGATACCAAAACTTGAGCACTTCACTTAATAAAACAAATAAAATGTTTTAAATGAACACCGTGTTCAGCGCACAAATACATCAACGCTTTATCTTGGCACATCGAAAGTTGGTCAAAGAGCACTTAATTAAACTTGTAGAAGCATACCTCAGCACTCATCTGTACCTTTGTATGAGCGTACATAAGTTTGTATGGAAGTAGAGTCATGTTGCCACGCATAGAGCAGCAAATAGACTCGTTGAGATATTGCGAGTTCGTGCATCGTGAGTTTTAAGGTAAAGTTGAATTTCAGAAGTACAACTTTACACGATATTCCATTGACTACTTCTAAGGGGTAAGATCCAAATTTAAAATCAGAAATAAAAAAAAAAAATATAGTATGTGATAGGGTCTGGCTAGGCACGGCGTCGATCCGGGCGAACCTGAAATCACATGGTCTGGGTCCTCCCCAGATCAAATCACCTGAGACCGGCCATTGGGGTGGTCTTTAGTTGAAAAACCGTATACTCCTTAACATTTGTGCAATAGAGCATTAAACCGTTTTATTAGTTAGTTTGGATAATAAGACGCTAGAGATATTTAGCGACAGCGAGATAACGCATGTTAAAAAGTACATGAATCTTGTTGAAGCGTGATTAATCGTTCGCAGAGAATGCAGAGGTAAAGATCTACTCATTGCATGTTCTTCCTTGTCCTCTCTTTAATACAGATAAGGAAGTAGTTTAAAACGTTTGTCACTATTGCTTGAAGAATTACTGTCTCTGAAACTCACCCTAAAGAACTAATTAATACTACAATTCCGATAGAAATAACTCTAAATTACAAATAAAACAGTAAGAACAAGTTTACTCAAACAAGCATACAATAACAGAATGTGGTTACTTTTATTAAAATTGGATCCACTTTATCTTACCTGTTCAGTAGCATAGGTGATACAATATCAAAATAGGTATAGCGGGTTTATTAAATGCATTAAATGAGCATAGAAATAAGGGTTGAGATCACAGTTGATACAGTATTGAGAATGAATTGCCAGGGGACTATTTCACCTTGGACTTCCTTTCTAGGGTATACCTGTTTCCCCGGCTATTAGTACCCGAGACGGCGTGCAGTTTTAGTCGGTTCGAGTCCGACATGCCACCGACAGGTGGTATCCGAGGGGATTTCCGCAAGGAAAAAAAAAAAGAAAAAAAAAAGGGGGACTATTTCACCTGTCTGATCGACATGAACAAGTTGAGTTCTGTCTAATGCCATGCATTTCATTACAACTATCTCTGACTATGATAGGAATCAATAAATGATTAATTATAATCAAGTTGCAAAAATAAATTTTATCTTAACCCATACATTTACTAAAAACTTTCGTCGAATCACAGTATAGGCATTAATGATTGTTCACTCCGCAAAATTATTTCAATAAATAAGGACACTTACTTCGTCATGATAAAGTGCAATTCACCTAGAAGCTGCCTCATGTTTTCTGGAGACTTTAGATTTGTAATTGTTATGCTTTTGATGTTTTTGGAAGTTTTAAAAACGAGAGACCGTGTGTGTTCTGAGTAAAATCATTCAGGTTGTCAATAGATGTCTGTGTAAGTTTATTAAATGCTTCGATTTTTAATGAGTGCTTCTGATTAATATAAACATCATTATTTACAAAATTTAGTTATCCAGGTGTAGGGTTAACATGCGAAGATGCGATCAAAAGTTTTACTTTGATGTCGTGAGTTATTAAATTGTGTAACTAATCTCGTTGATGTACCAATACAGTGTGGCGCCTTAAATGTGTAAGTAACAAAAGCCTGAAGTGCTTTGTCTAAGAATAAACTTCATGAATATTAAACTTATGCCTGGTAAAAAAGACTTAACTGATAAGATACTAACTGTGAATTTTTGTTTTATGTGTTTACATATCGTCGCTTATCAAACATCACCGCACAAGTCAATTTGACTTATTTTACAGGGGGGTAAACAATTTTTTGACGTGACAACGTCTTATAATTCGATGGAGCCGGCTGCACGCACGAAAAAACATGACTCGCGTTACCTCGCTCTGAGGCGTTCCATTTAAGGCGTGAAGTGCAAGCGAGAGCGCGGAACGAGTGACAAAGAGGCACAATCGACCTCCGCGTTCGGCAGCGTTCGACATCTGTCTCTCTCCTACTTGAGTGAGCGATGCGTCCGCGTGGACAGCTGCTACTCGTATACAATAATACATTTTTGAAAAATGCAACCATTCCATCAGTATTTTCTTATGACGTTGTCACGTTCAACTATCGTCAGTAAACCGACTTTACAGACAACCGATTTTTTCTTGGATGTCAGGATCTTCAGGATGTCATGATAAATGCTCTATATAATAACAAGTAATAAATGTGTGCATTGTTGTATAATTTACATTGATAATTACTTTTTAAATTGGCTTAAGCTGTGGCTACCTAAATTGCCTAATACCTAAATAGACTTGAGCTGTGTTCTTTAAGATGATTGGATGGAAAAAGTAAAAATCTTGTGTGTATTTATTCTTTTTATAACTTTTACTTTCTTAAGTATAGGAACTTAGGAAGTAATCCTTATCAAACCAAGTACAAATCTTTCTAAATATTCGTGTCCCTGTATTTTCTTTGGTTCTCTTCTATTACTGGTTGAAGAAGTCATGTGTGGAGGCATTGCACACTCAGTTTTTTTCAACCAATATCTTACAGACCAATCCTTAACTCCCAGTGTACCTAAAAACGTTTATTATCGATAGTAAACAAAAAACCACGGCTTTCAGTTCGCTTGGAATCTGGATTTTTTGTAACTTTCTTGTCAATCTTTGTAACATGCGAACAAATAAATGATCTCCGATAATCCCAATTCATAGTCTTCCAGAAAGTTGTAAAAATATGACATCAGTGCTTTACAGCAATCTTACAAACATTCCCTTTTACTTTGAATTTTACATTGCGTTATACTATCCTGTCTCGTATATATCCCAAATAATTTTAGTCCTTCATCCTTAGATCTTTAAGTTGCGTTTATATTTATTTGAATTCTACGTAGCCTTGTTATTTTCGTTTCCTATTGTGTATCAAGTCGCCATGATACGGTACATCACTTAATATGAATATTTTAAGCGGTGTATACTGTGAAGAAGTCTCTGGGAAATTTACCCCAGTGTCATTCTTTTTTGTTGGTATCATTGCTTGCTATTAGTTTAGGCTCCAGTCCACCTCAAACTGCAACTTTTATTTTTGCACTAATTTTTATAAATCACTGTACATTGTGTCGTTTGTGGTGGAAATAAACATATTTTTATTATTTATTATTTTTATTATGTTTACCGTATTTTGTGTGATATTTGTTATAATTATTTTTGAAGTAGAGCCACTTTGTTGAATGGAAGACATCGCAAAATTTTCAGCTAAAACAGGGGAAATACAAAAATTGCTATTTGGAGAACATATCTTTGCAGAATCATTTTTAGGTAGCTGCAAAATTTTTTCACTCACTGCAATGCCTTCCAGTAATAAGATCGAATCTGAAGACTGACATTTTGTAACTACTGTATCTGTTGGTTGATGTGGTAAAAGAGTGAAGTTTTCACCATAAATTTCAAGGATTGGAAGATTGTTTAAGTCCCTACTATCTAGATGGTTTAAGTCCACATCAGACCACCACATCGTTCCACACGGCAAAATTTTCATCCTCATTACCTGGATAGTTGGCGCTCCACTGTTGTGAGCTTTTCGAGGCAACTTTTGCCAACCACTTTCACAACCAATCTGTGACCCATACGACCTGCAAACCCTCAAGAAAAGAGCGTACTCCTTCCTAAAAGGCCGGCAACGCGTTTGTGACTCCTGAGTTGCAGACGTTCATGGATGGCGATGGTCACTTTCCATCAGGTGACCCGTCTGCTCGTCTGCCCCCTCTAAGATAAAAAAAACCTGCCGTTCTGTACGGTTCCGAAAGTTGGCCCAATAAGAGAACGGATGACAGACGCCTGAACGTAGCCGAAATGCGAATACTAAGATGAATGGATGTGTGGTGTGACTCGGATGGACAAGGTTAGGAATGAGTATATACGAGAGAGCCTGTAAGTAGCGCCACTGAAAGAAAAGTTAAGGATGGGAGGGATGAGGAAAATGTAGCCAAAAGAGTGTTAGGTATGGGAGTTGAGGGGTACAAGAGAACAGGAAGACCAAAGAAAAGGTGGATGGACTGCGCGAGTAAAAATATGGCTAGGAAGGGAGTAAACAGTGACACGACGAAAGATACAGTAGAATGGAAGAACCATACATACTGCGTCGACCCCAAATAAAATTGGGATAAGGGTAGGCTGATGATATGACCTTTCTATTAATGTAATAATCAAAGCTTTAATCACATCTAACAAATATAAGTTAAGAAAAACTTATTAAATTACGAAGCACTCAGTAACTTCTAATCACAGTATGGCGGAATGACGACTTGAACCCTTTTGGAGAGCTAACTTATTTGAGCGCTGTCACAACTTTTTGAATACACACCTCTTATTGTTTGAACGTTCAAAATGTGATGCGTTTGATGCGTCATGAGAAGTTTTATACAATGACATTTCCAACTATTGCCAACTATTTCCATTTTCAACGCAAATTTTCGACTTAAGCGGTGCTGTTTTAAGCGACGATATCTTAATTCTATTCTTTACATACAGAATTAGGACACTGTTAAGTCTAATATTGAACAGTACACAAGTCAAATGAAATACCTGATCAGTAGTTAATTGATTTTAATAAACTACTACTAGAGAAATAGAAACTAATAACTCAGAGGTTTTTATTTTTGGTTGTAAGTAAAGAAACAAGTTATTTACAGATATCTGCAAACGTAGTGTAGGACGCCCACAGGCCAGGTGGATTGACAATTTGCGCAAGATGGCTGCCAGGAGCTGGATACGAGAAGCCCAAAATCGATCTAAGTGGCGTGCAATGGGAGAAGCCTATGTCGAGCAGTGGAGTGCGATAGGCTGATGATGATGCTATCTGCAAACTTGACCAGGTTTCGTTTGCTGTGCGTCGATTAAAAATATCGAAAATTGCGGGTACATGAAAAACTATCTAACTCACATATTCGACAATAAAGGGAGTTTACTACGGAGCCAGTCAGACGTGAGAAGAATCGTCAGACAATTCAAATGTCTGCCATTCCTATAACTTGATGGCGTTAATTCCTGCAAATCCTGTATAAGAAAATAGAAGAAGAATCCTGAACGAAAGTAAAATGCCACATGCTCAAACAAACGTTAATAATTTACCGATATTAACTGTGATTAGCCCACCTGTTGCTGCAATAAATCAGTGGTTCACTGCATTAGATTAATCTCTTGGATAATTTATTAGTTGCCGGTTGAGCTTGAATTAAATAATTCACGCCTTTGAAGTCAAGTTATAGCAATATTATAATTTATTGAACACCATTTATGTGTGGTAATTGATTTTATGGAAGAGTGCTTAGTTTTTGGGTTCGAAAAGATTTAAATAATGCCTTATTTATTTTAACATTTAGGGGAACAAATAGTCAAGTCAAATTATTTATGGTTTTTAAGTATCCTAACAGATAAATTTGTTAAAGATGAACTAGTTGTGTTCGTCGTATG
Organism: Arctia plantaginis; assembly: GCA_902825455.1. Lineage (NCBI taxonomy): Eukaryota > Metazoa > Arthropoda > Insecta > Lepidoptera > Erebidae > Arctia > Arctia plantaginis. The sequence continues at coordinate 868,683 of CADEBD010000857.1, read as the reverse complement.
TTGACGGGCCTGTTGGTCTAGTTTTTAGTGACCCTGACTGCCAAGCCGGAGGTCGTGGATTCAATTCCCACCTAGGACAAATATTTGTGTGATGAGCACGATCATTTGTTTTGTGTCTGGGTGTACTATATCTATAATATGTATGTATTTAGAAATATATAAGTAAGTTTATCAGCAGTCTGGTTACCATAGTACAGGCTCTGCCTAGTTTGGGATCAGACAGCCGTGTGTGAGATGTGTGAGGTTATTATTATTATTATAAAGTTTTTACTTTTATGCTTCGTCAGATCCCACTCCCTCGTCAGGTAACACGTTGAACACCCGTTGAACACGTCCCTATACCGTAATAAAAATCTAATTATACATTTCATCTTGATATTCATATATTAGATCAATTAATGTAGTACATATAGAAATAATTTTATTCTTCCAATTATCACATAACCAGTTGACACAACGAAATTGCGTTATAAGCACGCGCAAATGATTCGGCAATTCAACATTTGCCCAGCCACACAATACGCGTTGATTGATTGCCGAATATAAACAGTATTCAAACTCGACATCATTAATAGTTGAATTTTGAATAATTATCGTCTTAATTACATATTTGGGCATTGAAGATGGTTGAGGAAAATTAGATGATACTAAACGTAATAGATTATATATTCAAGTAGTGTTTTTTTCTGATTTTGGTATTATAGAAACATCCGAAATACATTCGATTTATAATCAAAAAATAATTTGTAAATATTAAACATATTTGTTTGTGCAAATAACATATTTGTACAAATAATTGTGTGATGAGCACGATCATTTGTACTGTGTCTGGGTGTTATTTATTTATAATATGTATCTATTTAAAAATCTATAAGTATGTTTATCAGCAGTCTGGTTACCATAGTACAGGCTCTGTCTAGTTTGGGATCAGACGGCCGTGTGTGAGATGTGTGAAAATATTATTATTTTTATCATTAATTTAGCTCTAATGTTTAGTCGTAATAGACACGGTTTTGACATCTTGGTTGCAAAATATTATTATAGTGTTACTGACTTTAAGAATGACAGGAATTTTTCAAAAAATGATTTGATATGAGATTTGACATTATTAATTATGTAAATTTATAAATTAACTGCACAATTATGTTTAGGTTTATAAATGTCATGCATCTATCTATGTATAGCGACAGTCCTGTACTCTTAGCTTGCAAGCTCGTGGCTACATCCTCATCCAGCAAAACAAACCTAACTGTCCGTGACAGCTGATTCAGCAACATGCAATGCTAGTTTTATGAACTGCAGAACCATGGTCTCCTTATCAGGATTACCTCGCATAGTCAGAATATGGTTTCTTAGTGATGAAGGATATAGCCTTTGTGCCTAAATATACTGAAAGCTAAATTACATTTGATTGTGATTCGAGTTTATTAACTTTAAAATAATCCCCCTTCCAAATGGATCCATGTTTTTCTTCAAACTAGTTAACAAAACACACAGATTTAAAAATAGAATCGGAGTTTATTGTGGGTCTCTATTCTAAGTCCAGTAATTTTAAAAATATTCCACTCATTCCTTCACTGCGACGTTGTAGTCCCAGACAACAACGTCGCCATATACGCTTGCAATGTACGCTACCACCAATGGAATTTCAAAACATCTGAAATACGACGCTTGGCCATGTCCTGCTGATATTTATGATGTTAGAAATGTGAGGGAACCCTTTAGATGGAAATAATTCTCATTGTGATGTCTAGATTTAGTTATCGAACAGGACTTTTATTAGATTTTGAGTCTTGATTGAATTTCCTACTTATTACGTAATCATTTCATTTTATCTACATTCTTGGTACTACTAGCTTATAGTTATATTAGCTTAGATAAATTCACTTTAGCAAATACTGCATAATATATTTATAGTAGAAGAAATTGAAATCATCTTAATATTGACTGGCTTGTTGACTCAGAGGTCGTGGATTTGACTTCCATCCAGGACAAATAATTGTGTGATGAGCACGATCATTTGTTCTGTGTTGATTGTAATTTTTCTATTAAATGTATGTATTTATAAATATATAAGGATGTTTATCGATTGTACAGGCTCTGCCTAGTTTGAGATCAGACGACCGTTTGTGGGAGGTATGAGATTATGGTTACTACGAGTATAATTGACCTGAATACGAGACAGCAATTACTTCTAGCCTGCAATCAGGTTTTATCAATCTTAGAGAAAGACCCAGTATCAATTTACCCAACCCGCGAATTGAATCAAGCGATCGGTAGAAATGTGGATATTATTCACGTTTTTCAAGAACGAAGAATGAATTAGATTATAAGCGATGATTTTTATACGTTTTTTGATCTCGGCGATCTATAACAAAAATTATTAATAAGTAATATTTATTGTTGAACAAACCTTTACATATGCGCAGAAAAAAATTGCGCATTACAGAGGACTTTGGCTGGTTTCATTTTTAGACCGCCTTAAGAGACAAAGTAAGAACTAGGGTAAAGGATCCCTAAAGTCTCGGATAGCAAAAAAAAAAGGACGAGCTCGAAGGGGCCGGCATCATGTACCCGTCCGACCTATGATTGAAGAAGCAACAAAGAAGAAATATAATGACATAACAGATCACGACAGACGCAATTAGCTGAAGCCTCAACACATCAATCTCATGAGTTATCTCAATACCCGATAAAGCCTTGGGCGGATGTTAAATTATAAAATAGACAGAGTAATTTGCGTCACCTTATATTTTACAGTTTCCGAGGTAGAGACGGTAGAGCGGCCATAATAATTCAGAGTCGAGGATAATCCTGTCTGAACAATAGAAACAATGAGCAGTGATTAGCCTTTTGTTGTAACTTCGTCACATATTTTGCTTGTAATTTGTTGGCGGAAGGCAAAATTATTTTAACATTGTTTTGTGCCACACAATACTTTTAATATGATTATATTTTTACATTACTTATTTTTATAAACAGGCACAGAAACAGACAACAGATTATTTAACACAAATAGTATCATTTTCACATACATTATATGAACCTTTTTTTTTTTTTTTTTTTTTTTTTTTTTTTCGTGCGGAAATCCCCTCGGATACCACCTGTCGGTGGCATGTCGGACTCGAACCGACTAAAACCGCACGCCTTCGCCGGGTACTAATAGCCGGGGAACCAGGTATACCCTAGAAAGGAAGGCCCTGGTGCCCCGACATACCTCGGGTCATCTACAGACGTGTAGACGACCCCCCCCGTGTGGGACATTTTATGAACCTAACATTCTATTCCAACTTTACACAGTATTTAAAAGTAAACAGACGTTATAATATTATTTACTTGTAGCGAAAAAGAAATAATTGTAATTTTGCGTATTTTCAGACGCAGGCCTCCTATAAGGTGGTACGACGACCTGGTTAAAGTCCCGGGAAGCCGTTGGATGCGGGGCGCACAGGACCGGTTGTTGTGGAGAGCCTTGGGGGAGGCCTATGTCCAGCAGTGGACGTCTTTCGGCTGTGATGATGATGATGATATTTACCAATCTTATATTACTATAACCGTTATCAATCCCGGCACTTAATTACATCGATGACAAAATAGAATTGTTGTTGATTATGTTTCGATAATGTTTTTTCTGACTTTTTCTTATAAGGTTCAGTAATCCTAACAAGGAATCTTAATACCTTCGTCATGTAAATCTATCTGTCCGTTCTAGTATAAACATTAATCATGCCGACACATACACATCTAAATTATAAGTTATCGCAGGTTTTACAAAACGACGACTAAACTAAACTAAACTGACGACTGCATGGCGTAGTGGTTTGTGTAACGGACTGCTATTCCAAAGGTCGCGGGTTCGATTCCCGCTCAAGTCAAACATTTGTGTGCATGAACATTTGATGTTTGATTTGGTCTGGGTGTTTCTATGTACAATATGTATGTATTTACAAAAAAAAAAGTATATATGTATTTATATCAGTTGTCTAGTACCCATAGTACAAGCTCTGCTTAGTTTGGGACTAGATGGCGTCGTGTGTATGTGGTAGAATATATAATATATATACTGAATACTATTTTTCGATTCAGTGACCCTATTTCGAAATATTAAATATTATAATATAATTTCAATTCTACAAACTAAACTATTGGTTTAATCCTAGAAAAAAATCATAACAATTGTGTATATAACGAACGAATATGAATGAAAAATGAAAAAAAAATCTGTATAAAGTTACGTACTCGTATATACAGACAGGTTTTTGTTTTGAGAACGAGCCATTAGCGATCCCAATATTATTTGATTTGATAAATTCTCTATTAGAAAAACATCAGACATAGACTGAAAATAGAAAACCTTTCAAGGTTAGCTGACTTTGGCATTCTAAGAACCTTTTATAAAATCTAGTCATAACATTTAACATCTGTTACCTAAATTAGTTCATTTTCTAAAAATAATTTCATTTGTCTGAGTGTCCAGAATTTGAAGGTCGATTCAGACGCCCTACATCCTCCCACATACCATGTAATCCTATCGTATGAGACACATGTGCTCGCGGCTGTAGCAACGAATAAATCATGAGCAGCGCTCTCGAGACCTGATTCCACCTTATACTGTTTTTGCTAAGATTTAACTGATAGGTAAACGTTTTTGACACAAGTTTTATTCGTATTTAGCGAGAGGTAAAGAAATTTTAAGAAATAGATTTTGTTATTTTTTGGGCTTTCTTGCAACAGATTAAAGTATATGCTTAGAGGTGCTTAATGAGTCTATGACAAAGATATTCTAATATTGGGCAAAGTCTTAATAGGGTCCACATATTTTCTGAAGCACGGCGTACAATCCTCAGCAACATTAAAGGTTTTTTTATGGTACACATACGCATTATTTGATAATTACTAACATAGTTATTATAAGTTAAATTCTATAGACGCGTGGTTGTATACATGACGAGGCACATTGACGTGTTATGTCAGTTCTGTCAGATATGAAAGATTGACAAATGTTGCCGTTATCAAACCTATCAACAGATCATATTAAGCGTTTTAAGGATAATGGTGATAATAGCGATAAAACAATAGTTATTTTAGTTTAGTCTGTGAGACGGAAGAGAACTAGTTTTCTTCTGCTCTCGCTTCTTTGACATTCATCACTACCTCGCAGAACTGGAATCACACGCACTCTCGCTAGCATGGTACAGATATGATCACAATCATGGTCTGTACCATGAGAGCGAGAGTGCGTGTCACCAATCACAATCATGGTCTCGAGCGGGAACACTCATAACTCTAATCAAAGATCCAGTCTCGTTTCATACTGTAGTTTTAAGCCCGTACTCGATAAAATGACTATTTTATAATATACAAATGAAAAGCAACGACAAAATTAACTAAGGAAGATGTTTGTTTTAAAATAAATGCATATGAACGTTATTTATCATAATCTCTTATGTTCATGAACATCACGCCTTTACCAGCACGTAACAAGGGAAACCCCAAACAAAAAAGGCAACACATTACATCAAAAAGACGAAATTATCAGCAACCCACTCTTCGAAGCTGAAATATAGGAGTATTCACACAATATACCGGCTATATCTAATCTGTGATATGAATGGTTCGGGGCGTGCTCCGATCCGGGCCTGAAATGAAAAAGCCCGGGTCCAATATGGCGATGGCAATAATTACAACAGAGTTGACCTTTTACACAAAGTCATACGTGTCTGTAACGATTCGATGGAGCACAAAGAAGGCATAGAAAAGGGTGGTGACTCAATTATTTCGGTACAGAACAGCTCACGTCAAAGGAGCAGTAGGCTTTCAGGAGACTGACGTATTTGTGTTGTAATAAAGAGTCATTATACTCAAAATGGGATGTTATTCATCATAGATTTGTATTGGAATTATGTTATTGTGTGGAATGTACTTACTTTACCTTACCTTACATTTACTGATGAGTGTTAAGATAAAACAAATTATTGTTTTTTTTTGGGTTCCATGCTCATAACAAGGGAATTTTATTATTTCCCACTGTATTTGACACTGTCAGTTCTAGTAAGCTGTAATTTGGCATGGGTATGCATATTAATGATCCGGACAAAGTAGTGCGATAATTGAAGAAAAATTAGGGTACTTCTACGGACAATGTTGAAACAAAAATTATCTGAAAAAGGTTGATACTTGTTTAAAATGCGCGGTAATAACTACGATAGCCTAAAAACACTGCTTATTAATAATGAACCTGTTTTAAAAATTCATTAAATATTTAAAATCTTTTGTAACTTAAGTAACTATTTAAAATAACTAAATGAGTTCCATTCCTTACTTGAAAATAAAATAAAATCCAAAATAAAATAGCGAACCTGATACTTGATTTTGGAGACGATGATTGAAATTCTTTATCAGATTTTTTTTATTGAAAAATTTAGTACAATTAAATTCAATAGAATTTTAAGCAATTGTTTAAATTATATTTTTTGGTATGTGGTGGTAGTAATAATAATATCGCTTTAATGTACACCAGGTTTTATACAATAATTAACTAAAACTAGGTTAGACAAGTATAAGTGGCGGCTTTATCCCTCAGAGGCAATCTCTTACAGGCAACCGTGGCATGTCAGGGAGTAGATAAGAGGAAATAAAAGTAGTAGATATATATATAAATATTAAAGCAAGCGATAGTTACACATAGTATCTATTTGTTGTACTCTGGTGAGTATATAACGTAATAGGGGGCATTTACTATATGCTGAACATGGCTGTAGTGTGGTGTTATTAGATACATTTAATTAAATAAATACGTGTGATTTACTAAATACATATATTTTATGAAACCTTATTGGCTTAGTAGAAAGTTAAAAAATTATGGGACATTGATGTCTCCCAGGTAATATTCTTTCACTTGCTTCTTGAAGGAATGTTTGTGCACGTCTGATTGCGACCGGTAGGACGTTCAACAACCGAACCGCTTGGGCAGAGAAGGAGACGTCAAAGAATTTGGTGGAATATCCCGGCACTTTTAGTTTCAGGTTTTCTGAAGATCTCAACAGTTTGGGGTGGATGTCATTTAAGAAGGTGAACCGTAATTTGAGGTAACGTTGAGTGAAAGAATTAAAAAGAATATTGTAGAGAAGAGCGCGCGACGACGAATGGGTAACCACTTGAGCTTTTTGCGATATTCAGAAACATAGAGAGTTTAGTTCAATTCATACTGTTTGACTGGTGGTAGCATATGTGACTGCTGTACTGAGGTCTCGTGTTTGATTACCGGGTTTGACCAAAAATGTTTGTATTATCTGCAAATATTTGTTTCGAAATTTGGGTGTTGTATAATATGGGTCTATGTATAATATGAATGTATTTTCAAGAAAAAGTATAAAAGTATTCTATCAGTCTCAATCTAGTTTTCATAGTACAAGCCCTGCTTAGTTTGAAACAATATGGCGTTGTGTGTCAGATGTCCGAAATATTATTATTATTCTCATCTCATCTAACCTTAATTAATGATATTCTTTCCCAACAGCTTTTGAATTACGATCGCAACAAATAACACTCCTTTGAGTTCGGCACAAAGTACAAAGGCGATACCAGTCATAATGTTGGCTCGTCATTGTTCCGTACTGGTTACTATAACGACACCTATTGTCTGTCTGCTAAACAATGTGTGCCCTATTTGTAAACACGTCCATCGTAGATGATTTTCCTGTTGCTTGATCTGCAAAAGATATTTCAATTTTCTTATATTCACCTTGCTCTTAATTTTTCAACTTAATATACACAATATCAATAACAGTGTATTTTTGTCAGACACAATTAGAACTGATTGCAATTATATTAAAATTTTCAGAACCTCTGAATATATCTGTATACAAATATAATTCTATGTAAAACTTCACAACAACACTGCTCAACAAAAAACAGATTGTGCAAGCTACAATAATATTTATTTACAAACTTAATATTTTCAAATACTCGAAACTTATTGAACGCCAACACATTTCATATTTTTAACTGCAGCAAATGAATTTGAAATTCACTAGTCGTCGTGGTGCCGTAGAAAATCTCGAACGAGTAAATAAAAATGAAATAATAAACTAGAGGCAATGTTCAGAAAGTTGGTCGTTGCTCGTTGCAAGTACGCCAATGATTTTCGATTTGTAAAGTTTTAAAATTGCACCAACTGTACGTTGGGCTGTTTCCGAAGCGATTTTATATTTTATTCCTTAACTATAACTAGTTACAGGTGCGAATCGTTTATTTAAGTTCTTTCTTTTCAATGAGTTTGATTTCAAACCAGCTTTTCATAACCAGTTTTTGCCCGCGAATTCGTCTGCGTTGTGGTCGAAATCAGACATCGTGGAGGATACAATGATTGAAGATTATAGGTCTATTCTCCATACAAATTTTCACCCCTTTTAAGGGTAGTTTTGAAAAATTAGTAACAATAATTTAATTAATAAAGAGTATTTACTATGAGTTTGAAAACGCTACTACCGAAAATGACTTGATTTAATATAAATTTCCAACCCGGGTTTAAAACCTTTAAAAATCCTTTCTTAGTGCATACCTACATCACCTATATTCATTTATTTAATAACTTTAGGTGATGTCATCATCATCATCATCAACAGCCTTTAATAGTCCACTGCTGGACATAGGCCTCTCCTTAAAAAGGAGGCTTTGGCCTACTATACCACGCTGGCCAGACGGGTTGGTATAGGGTTTGTGTCAAGTTTTCCTTCTCTTTTTGCAGAGTTGTTGTCCTGCGTAGTTTACTCCCTTAGTCGGCTCTCACTTATCGGTACTCACTTATCACCATTTTAATAACCAGTTTTGACGACCGGATGGGGATGTGGTTTGTGTAACGGACTGTTATTCCAAAAGTCGCCGGTTCAATCCCCGATCAAGTTAAATAATTGTCTGAATGAACCTTTAATGTTTGAATTGGTCTGGGTGTTTCTATGTATTTACAAAAAAAAAGTATATTAGTATTTATATCAGTTGTCTAGTACCCATAGTACAAGCTCTGCTTAGTTTGGGACTAGATGGCGTTGTGTAAATGAATGTAATAGAATAAAAAAGAAAAATAATAACAGTGTTCTGCAATTAATTAGTAAACGATTAGGTATTTGTTACTAAGATGTCCTACAAAGTCAGAAATATGATCTTAATTGGAATGAAAACTTAGACTAAAAGCTTTTGTCTTAAAATACTTAAAAGAATCCAAATAAATGGCTTCTTTTAATTTTGCTTGAGGGTATCACGTTAACAATATAAAAAAAAAAACAAATTCTTATTAGATTTCGAGAAGGGTTTAATTTCTAAAATATTAAGAAGGAGGAAAATGTTACTTTTAAAAACAATTTTTCCTTCCTTAAAAACGGTATCTTAATTGAAATTAGATTATGAGAGATTCTGTTATTTTTGTAATTTGAAATTTAAATAATATTTTACTTGCGGTGTGATTTCAGGTTCATGATTTAGTTAATTTAAATGGTGTTTAAAACAGTTTTAAGAGGAAATTACAGGCAATTACTGTGGGAGAGCCATGCTTCGGCACGAATGGCCGGCTCTTCCGGAGTGATACCACGGCTTCACATAAAACCGGTGTTAAGCAATTCTTTCGTTGCCTTTTATTAAGTTCCCGGCGCTTAAATCCCCCTCCCGCTGACTCGAGCGGGAGGGACTCCAAGGGCAGCAACGCACTTGTGACTTTTGAATTGCAGGTGTCCATGGGCGTCGGTAGTTGCTTACCATCAGGTGACCCGTCTGCTCGTTTACCCCTTATACCATAAAAGAAAACTGATATGGTCTGTAATTAATAATTAAATAAGAGTTTAAAATTAACTATTTTTAATTTTGCAAACTATAATTTCCATGGGGAGCATCACACTTTGTAAACATTTCTACATCATCCATGTACACAAACCTTGGTTAGCTCACAAAACATATCACAGTAATGCCTCTCCGTTTTCCATTTAAACCTTTGCGCTCAACAACATATACGAATAGAATTACCATTGCTAATTAACCTCCAGTAATATATTTGACAGTGAACGGGAAACTCATATGTTACTTCAGTTTGATATTACGTGAGTATTGGATGTTATTTAATTCAAATAATTTAGATAAAGTGCTTGTTTAATATGCAGCTTGTGTTATAACGGTGTTTATTGCGAAGGTATTTGTATAAAATTGTTTAATGTTACGTATTATTTTTGTTAATTGTTTAAAATAAAAATGAAATAGTATTATGTTCTTTGGTGTTACAATTGGGAATCTTTTTTACACGCTTTTTATTATCTTCACCTGTATGTTTGTTTGTAACCAACTGTGGGGTACTTTTTACTATTGGCAACATGCAGCCAACGCTTTTTTTTCAAATGTATTAAAATTTTATTTTCTATTTTTTAGTTTGCTTTTCTATAAAAAGCGTGTTTTTTAGTTTTTTTGAACTATTATTATTTCCCTTCGGATTGGAGCAAATCCCTTCGGCTCTCTGACTCCTTGAGGATATAGGAGCCAGCAATACCACTCACTATTCTCTTCCGTATAATCTTTGACTTTTGCAGTAACCTTATATACGAGTAGATTAATATCTAAAGAGTTTTTTTGGAGGGGTTTTGGCTAAGTCGTACCTGAGCAGATTAACCTACTTAGTTACGACTTAGTAACGACCCACAAATGCAAACACAACACATTGCAAAAGTTAAGCAATCCTAGCCAGGTCAGTCTATGGATGGGTGACCAGTTTGACCACATTGAGACTCCCCGTCCCTCGGAGAGCAAGGTCCAAGTTGCCCTAGGAACATCTTGGGCAATCGTTACGGGTAGTTGAAGACCTAAAAAGTTCAACAACGTCTTTCTACAGAACTTCGATATCGCCTAATACTTGGGTTGTACAGGTCTAATGGCAGTCGCTCCGCTTAGAAAATTGAGGGTTCAGTCGTATTGTAGTAGACTTAAAGCCGACCTAAACTAGTTTTGGAAAAAGGCTCATAGGAAGAGGTGTAAAAATTATCTTTTTGTATTTAACTTGTATCAAAATACAGCACAGGGAAGCCTATCATGTTTGGAATACCGAGAAGTGCAGTAAGTTAAAATTTTGAAACAAAATGTGCTATAAACTTGAAAATTATATAAAAACACAAGCACAACACTTCAAACATCTCACACACAAATAAAAGGATTGAATACAATAATAAAATGATTGATTTTTTTTATTATCATGTATTCATAAAGTACCTGGATGACCGCTTTGCTTGGTATTTTTTTTTGGTTAATTTTCTAAAATTAAACCTGGATAAATCGATTAATCGTCCCCGAAACCCCCTGAATACTAAATTTCATGAAAATCGTTGCAGCCGTTTCTGAGATTCAGATTACATACAAGAATTGCTTGTTTAAAGATATTAGATTTTAAAAAAACATTCAAAACAAAATGAATTATGCTGTACATAAATATAACTACCCGAAGATCTATATTTCTTATGAATTATCCATATTACAGTATTAATTAGTTCCGAAATATATATCAGGAAACATACAGTATCTGTAATCCTCTCAGCAATTAGCTTATGTCTCGTATAGCTTAAATCCGTTTTGGCACTGCAATCAATTAGCTATATAATGAAAGGATTTAGCGCTGCAACTGCATCACAATTAACAACGTGGTTAGGCGCGATACCCACTCATTTACTACAAATGTCGACCAAAGTATTAATATCCCATCAGACCGATACGAGAAACTGACAAGCCGATATATTGTTGGTTATATTGAGTCACTCACAGTGTGCGGAAACCTTTATTGAATTAAAATTAAATGACATGGTTTTGACACGCGGCTGACAAAACTTTTGACTAACAATCATTTTTTTAAAGTCTTTAAAACGTCTTTAAAATGTTCTTGGAAAAAAGGTTTGCAGTTAGTAAGTGACAATGTTGATGTGACAATGTCAGTCTCAAACTGAGAAAAAGATAGCTTGATTCTTGAATATGGACATAGATTATGGTCATGCACACGGCTAGGAGTCGCGGGCAAAAGCTAGATAAATATAAAACAAACAATATTACTATAATATATTCATAATGTAATATTTTCGGACATCTGACACATAACGCCATCTAGTTTCAAACTAAGCCGAGCTTGTTATATGAAAGCTAGATTGACTCATAGAATACTTATAGTACATACATATTACACATAGAAACACCCAAATTCCGAAACAAACATTTGCAGATCATACAAACATTCACGAGTTTTCATTCACGGGAATCAAACCCGAGGCCTCAGCTTAGCAGTTGCATACGTTATTACTGCACCACCGAGGCAGTCAGTCATATTCTTTTGCAAATCGTCAGCAGATGGCGCTGCAAACACAGAACAGACATCGATGCACGGTATATACGTCACGAAATCGTGAACATTACTTTTACTTATTTACTATATACACTCGGTTCCAAAAATTACGGGTCAGTCACAAAAATTGAAATACCTCCAGAACTGTAACAGTTAGATCAATGAAATAAAAAACAGAATAAAGACTTTTTAGTTGCGCTTCTAATAGCATATTATTTAAACTGGTTGATGAAAAAAACTTCATTAGAAAAACAAAATTAAAAAAAATGTCTATTTTAAAAACAAAATTTTTGTTTCATTTCATTATAGATGCTTTCCATTTCTATTCTGTCACAAAAAAAAATATCGTGAACGTCTTCCACGTGCATAATTATGTTCTGTGAGGTTAGGTTAAAGTCATGGCAGTCACGCTAGAGGAATGTACCAGAATCCTAACTTTTTGGAACTTGGGCGGAGCCAGCGTGAAACATCCAGAAACATTGGTGTATCTTTGTCGACTGTTCAGCGGGTAGTCCAGCGGTACCAAGAGACCGGATCACACCTTAGAAGACCAGGAAATGGCAGACCAAGATGCACAAGAGGCCAGGGAAAACAGACAACTGGTGGCTACAATGCTCCGAAATCGTTTTCAAACTGCTGTTGGTCTAAAAACTCACTTTATTCGCTTTGGAGGTGGCAATTTAAGCGCTCAAACAGTAAGAAGACGTCTTGCTGAAGCAAATTTGAAACCATTGAGGCCCGCAAATGGCCCCAAACTGGAACGGGGACATCGAATTGCAAGACAGAGATACGTGCGCGAGCACCTAAACTGGACACTAGACGATAAGGGTAATGTTCACGGACGAGTCTAAATTCATGCTTTATAAGCATGATGGTAGGCAGTGGGTGTACAGAAGACCAGGGGAGCGCTTCCATCAAGCGTGTGTGGAGGAAAAAGTGGCGTACGGTGGAGGCTCCGTACAAGTTTGGGCTGGGATTTCTACAGAGGCCCGCACCGAGCTGGTACTCATTCAAAATGGAACTCTAAATGCAGAGAGGTACGTGGAAGAGATCCTCAATGAACATGTAGGTCCTTTCATGGCCAGGATGGACCGGCATGGCATATTAATGCATGATAATGCGCGTCCCCATTGTACATTGTTGTCCGCCAGAATTGTACATGACTACCTTGAAGAGGTCGGTATCGAACTCATGCAGTGGCCAGCGCGAAGCCCGGACTTAAACTCCATCGAACACGCCTGGGACGAGCTTCAGAGATGCGTGAAAGGTCGAAACCCCCCACCAATCACGCTTCCCGAGCTCAAACAAGCACTGGTGGAGGAAGGGAAGGTATTCCTCAGCACCGGCTCCGAAATTTGGTGTACAGCATGCCTAATCGCCTGGAAGCTGTCAGAAGAGCTCGTGGATTCAATACAAAGTATTGAATGAAGAAAGTGATGAAAAACAGCAAAAAAACAATCATAAAAAAATGTAATCTTAAGAAAAATATGACTACTTTAGTTTTTTTTTAAATTTAGAGATAAGTTAAGAGTTAGAGTTTAGATTTAAGTTTTAAATTCTCAATTGAACAGTCTTCGTTTCATTAGGATGGCATACGTAGTTTGGGAGATATTCGGGTTTATGTGACTCACCCGTTATTTTTGGAACCGAGTTTATATATAGACACACGTTATCACCCGCCAGTTTTTCTTTAAAAAGTGACAAAGGCATGCTCGGCTTGGCGATGAAATCACAGATGATCGTCCTTAAATCTTGAATCGATTTCACCATGACCACGATATCGTCGTTTAACTGATTATTGCAATCATCAATTTTGGCATTCTTCCGAAAAAAAACCAGTACCTAAGGGTGCTTGTTTTAAAAAATCAAAAGCAGTGTATCCAAACCAAAGCCTACTTGACACCTCACAATGTTGTCTGTACGAACAAAAATCCAATTTTGATTAAAACTTTATAAAGAGGGGCGCTCGATTAATTTAACTTTTTTTGCGGTTGCTCTCGCCTTTTGTTACATTCTAGTATTTTTGTGATACCAGCCGTACTAGGAAATTGTATTAGAAAAAGACTTAGCAAGTTTTCAAGGTGGTACTGCTGTGTTTTTTGAAAGCCGTAGGATTAAACTGAACTGTAAATGTTTATGTCAGTAAAGATGATCTAAGCTAGAAGTTGCGGGTTCGATTGTGAGAATTAAACAAGACAAATAATGTGTGATGAGTACGATCGTTTGTTTGTGTGTCTAGTCGTAATTTATATATATATATATATATATATATTATAATATATACGACCGAACGACAGCGACGTAGTGGTTTGTGTAACGGACTGCTATTCCAAAGGTCTGGGTATTTCTATGTATAATAAGTATGTATTTACAAAAAAAAAATTATTTATATCGGTTGTCTAGTAGCCATAGTACAAGCTTTGCTTAGTTTGGGACTAGATGGCGTTGTATCAATGTGGTAGAATATTATATTACATATTATATTATATTATATTATATTAAGAAATATATAAATAATAATATGTTTATCAGCAGTCTGATTACTGTTATATTTAAGAAACAATATAACAGTTATAATATTCTGGAAGACTATATATATATTGCAGTTCAGCCTGGGAAGCAGTATGTAGGTATCTTACATTTTGTCTTAGTGTAATTTCATGCATAAAAATCTAATTTCATTAAGCTTGTGATTTTTTCTTTACTTGATCGTTTACTGTACTGTGTTATTACTGTAGTTGTTCTGTTTTTGTCAACAGCCATTACAAGTCCACTTCTGGGCTCAGACCTCACCTTAGAATGGAGGTTTTGGCCTACTATACCACGCTGGCCAGACGGTTTGGATTTTTGCACTAAACTTCTTTAACTTTTTATTAGTTTCTATGTCAAGCTACGCAGTGTAGGACGCCCACAGGCCAGGTGGAGTGACGATTTGCGCAAGATGGCTGGCAGGAGCTGGACGCGAGAAGCCCAAAATCGATCTAAGTGACGTGCAATGGGAGAGGCCTATGTCCAGCAGTGGACTGCGATAAGCTGATGATGATGATGATGTCAAGCTATTCATCAATCAATCGAATCAGAAATATCTATACAAAACTGAAACTGACTTTGAAGGTGACAACCACGAGAGTACAAAGAAGGTACGAGTAGCTATAGTTATCCATACATTAGACACGAGTAAACAAAATATACATAAAATTGAATAAATTAACGTCCACGAAAATGGAGAGACAAGACAAAGGGGGATAAGTTTGTTACAGTTTAAGTAACAAGTTGTACTACCGCGGTTGTGATGTAGTTTTCTTTTTCCTTACTTTTCATATTTCTTTACGCCCACTTAGGCTAAGAAAGTAGTGCGTGACCTATTTCGTTAATATTATTTATGTATGTGTTGATGCGATGGTGTTTTCGTTTTTGAAAATATTTCTATTGTAAATGAGAGTTAAATTATAATCATGCAGAAACAGGTAAGTGATTATTTCCATGCCAAATTTCCGGTTGGATACATTTTCGGTTGGATAATAATTTTGTATGCATATTAACGCGATCTCGTAATATATATTACACACACACACCTTTGACATGTATGACATTTCGATCAGAGCGTATTGGCAGTGGTGATAATATTTCTAAGCCTTGATATATTGAAGGCCTTTGAATCCGTGCGGTAGGAGGTTCTTCATCTACTTGCATAATTTTCCTTGGTTGAAACGTCAGGCCATTCAAAGGCTTTTTTAAACAAAAATAGGGGATCGAAATATATCGTATTTGGAACATTTAAAGTTTATAGGTAGCAGAACTGTACGGTGCAGCTAAATTTTTTGAAAAGTTTGTGTAACGTTAATAAATAAAAAATAAAACAAAACCAACACAGAGCACTAAAAATCTAAGCAAACCTTATGATTGCTATAATTTTTCGAAGAGTTCTGTTATCTGTCGCCGAACCTCTTCATCAGATGTATATGAAATTGAAATGGGACTATTCCGGAATGTTTATTCTATTTATGTATATTCTTTTTTTGTTTAAAGACGTTTGCCTTTCGAACAGAAAATCAATTTCGTGTGTAGATGACGGAGGTATGCCCGAACATTTTTATTTTATTTGGGGAGCTTGCAGCTACAGAACAAGTATTTCAGGAATTTAGTTGATGAAATGCCAATAACAAGCTTCCACAGGCACAATTACAAGCTTCCACAGATACATACATAAAAAAAAACATCTGAATTGATAAGCTCCTCCTTTTTGAAGTCGGCTAAAAATGATGTAAAATGGGTAAACTGAAATAGTCTAGTATATATTTTGACCTGCCTTGGTACAAAAGTATATTCAATGACAGAAACTAGATGGCGTTGTGTGTCAGATGTCCGAAAATATATTATTATTATTATAGTCTATCATGTTTCAGCTCAAAATGTTCGGTAACTAAGTTTCTGTATTAAAAACAAGAATATCTGCATATTTTTGTTTAGCTCATTGTATATAGAATAAGCGTAATATTTATCAATGAACTAGATTTCTTTTAGTGAAGTTCTGTGAAGTCTATATTCAGCCATAGAATATATTCACAACGATGAAGAAAGACAACGTGATCTCATCTTCTCTGAACTAAATTAGTATTCTATGTCAGCGCATAGAGAATAATATTATTTCGTAACTTCGATATTTTCTTTATTGTCCGTTTGTACGACATTGCTATGATTTACAACTGGATTTTTTTTTTTTTTCTATTTTAATTCTCTAGCTTTGACAATATTTTAGGTCACGTTGTCCCAATGTATTTTTAATACAAATTTATAAAAACAACACCTCATTCTTTAACCCGATAGTAAGGATGTATCGCACATATAACGAGCTGAATCGGATTAGAAACGTGGATGTATTTAATGATAGATTCTCCCAGTACAAGAGGGTCAAACACACATAATAAATGCTCAATGTTCGTAGTAAGTATTTCTTTTCTTTTTTGTTAATAATTTAGTTTTAATTTTAATTTTACTTATGTTGTGGATACATGAACTTGAGTAGTGTTAGTGATGATTAAGCGTGGCAAGCATTTGTATTTGCCATATGCCTTGTATTTTGCCATTTTGCCATTTCATGTTGTGTATGCTACATTTGGATTACTGTCTAGAATTTATATGTATCTATCATCTGTTTCCTGTAACATTTAATGGCAGTAATCTGTAAGTGTACCTTTTAGAAATAAATAAATAAATAAATATTCTTTTATAGTAGTGATTTGTAACTAGAAACTGTTTCAAAAAATACATTTTTATTTATTTATTTGTTGTATGGATAACATCGTAAAAGAATTACTTTGACCAGAAACTCAATGTTACATATATTCTTGATTTTTAAATCTATACTAATATTATAAAGCTGAAGAGTTTGTTTGTTTGTTTGTTTGTTTGTTTGTTTGAACGCGCTAATCTGAGGAACTACTGGTCCGATTTGAAAAATTCTTTCAGTGTTAGATAGGCCATTTATCGAGGAAGGCTATAGGCTATATATCATCACGCTAAGACCAATAGGAGCGGAGCACCAATGAAGAATGTTTCAAAAACGGAGAAAATTTATTACTATTGAGAGACGCAGACGAAGTTGCGGGGGTCAGCTAGTTTAAAATAAAATGTTATTGTTGAGTAAAACTATTTTCATATCAGTATTTATAAAATTTCTTTATAAGCTTTTGAAAATTTGATACCCTGTTTCGGTTCCAATCACAGAAAGGCCTCTTCAAGTTACTGTGATTTTAGATACTCTTAACGGAGCCCTCTTCTCCTCTAATGCTGGTGGATTATAGACCGGTATTGTGGCTTTTGAGTGATGTTCATGTCCGACATAACCACCGATGGGAAGTATCCAAAGGGTTTTTCGCACAGACAAAAAAAGTGTTCATGGGTCGATGTTTTGTTTTTAAAAAGATAACACCCGCACTAGTTACATATCCTGATATATCGCGGGGCACTTTACAAACATACATAAAACGGACACAAAGAAGACGAAGATTCAGAACATCAGTTTGAGGATCATACAAAGTTTTGTCCCATATGGGCTTCGAACCCAGAATACTCAGCGCAGTGGAAAGCAACGGGTGACATCTTAAACCACTGCACCATCCGTGCAGTAAACTCCTATAACGAAAGAAATAAAATCCACTCTAATTTCGGACCGAATGACAGTATGGCTGGAATGACCGGGGTGATACCACGGCCTCACAAGAAATGGATGCTTTGCAATTTTCCGTGCTCTTCACTGAGGGAATGAGGTTACTAAAGAACCTCCGCCCTCCTACTACTTCTGGGAGAGGAAGCATAGGTTCCTACGGCATGGATACTTGAATAAAAAATACTAATCACTTATCATCAAGTAACCCGACTACTCATTTGGAATTTTACTATTACATCAAAAAATGTATATTAAATAAAAATCAATGTACGTTTGATCGTATTCCATGCGCTGTCCATCATACATCTGATAATCGTTAAATCTATAATAATAATAACACATGTCGCCATGGACACATTGAAGGACATTAGGTACCCATCATCCAAAGTACTTTTACACGATCAAAGTCGCATATTTCGCAGATCACTCAGATCCAATGAAGCGGCATAACGGCGATCGCCATTTAATTACGCACGGCCATTTATCCGTGAAACCGCACGGGGACCACCCGCAACATATATCAATTTCAATAAACTCCTGATATGCCTCCCGTTCCCACCTTTTATTTACTGTGATAATAAAATTACCCACCTGTTAAAAGTCCGAACAGTGGGTGTATTTAGAGTTACGACAAATTATAATGACTGCCTCGGTGGCACAGTGGCAGCGAATGTGACTGCGTAATCTGCAAATATTTGTTTCGGAGCTTGGGTCAGTCAACTCTACTACAAGCTCTGCTTAGTTTGAAACTAGATGGCATTGTGTGTCCAAAAATAATCCATCCAGTCCATCCTAAGACTGTCTCTAAGCGATAACGCCACCCTTCATACATTATTGTTACTGTACATTAATGGCTTTTAATCTTTACAAAACCTTGATCTACAAATAAAGTGTTGGCTATCTATCTACCTACATACTGTCTTTAATTATCTTATCATTGGAGAACCCTGCTTCGGCCATGGGCCGGCTCGATCAGAGTAATTCCACGGCTTTACAGAAACCAATTCTTAACAAGTAATTTCATCATTACTTTTCAACGAGTGACTGAGGTTACCGCTATCCCAACCCTTCCTAAATGTACAAAAAAAAAGTCTATCTACATTTACGAAGTTAAGTATCATTAAACTCGTTTATAATATTTATACAATTAATGGTCAAATGTGTAGAATATAAAGTCCATTTTTGACCAAAACCAAATATTTTGTAATGAGCAGACCCAATTTAACTTTTGCAGATTCAACTCACCTTCGAAAACATTAGCGGTCAGGAACAATCCTTGTTATTAGACCAATGCTGTCGGCAGTGTTCTTGAATTAGTACCTTTAATGGATGATCTACGGGGTTTCATGGAGAGCTTAGGTTATAGGTATAATATGTGCAAACGGAAAAATATAGTTTATTTGTTTTGAAAATTTCTTTTCTCAATTAGAGTGCACATTAATTTCCTACATTTTTCTGTATGAGTTTTTTTTAAATCTCACTAAATATTGAGCTATTATGTTTTGTTGTGTTTCTTCCTTTTAACAATGTTCTATTAAACATGTGTGATTGTTAAGAATTGGCTATAATTGAACTGAATCTGAACAGAAATCCTATCCTCTTCTCAACAAGATAAATTAAGAAGAATCTCTTCTCCTCCTCTCCTCTGAAAAATAAAATAGTCGGACATTTTATCCATAGTAAAGTTACGCTCAATTGACTTATAGGGTCAATGGCTTTCCATTATAGTTCCTTTTGTTAATCCCAAGAGGCAATAAAGGGATTATTATACTTTGGAGACGAAGGTTGTGAAGCTTCTGTGTATTAAAGATATTAATGCCGGTCAGTAATCTAAATGACAATAATTGGAGGTAAATATTATATGGAAATATTAATACATATGTAATATTATTACCTAATATCAGGAAAGGAGGATAAATAATGAAAATGTATGAATAAAGAAAATGCGAAAGTCAAAGAGACGTTAAGGTTAAGAATAGTGATCAACTCGTGGAAAGAAGGTGTAAGTATTGTTTCAAAATATCTTGAGTAAACACAGAAAAATCTAAGGGAAATTCCCAAAGTAGAAAGAGATTGGCTGGAATGGGTGCCACATCAACAGTCTATGATAGTCCATTGCTGGACATAGGCCTCTCCTCTGAAAGGAGGTTTTGGACTACTATACCACTCTGGCCAGACGGTTGGTATAGGGTTTCAAGTTTTCCTTCTCTTTGCGGTGCTGTTGTCCTGCGTAGTTTTCTCCCTTAGTCGACTTTTACGACACCTACGGGCTGAATTGGGGTAGTGATATTCCGTATGCTTAATCCGTCACAACACGGACAGGGATAAATGAAGGGTTAAAAAAGGAATATTCTCAATGTTTTTATTGTTTAACGATAACAATAATAATAATAATCATTTGGTAAAAATATGAGCCTAATAGTAATGAAGTATGGTAATTTAATATTTTAATATGGCTACCTGACGTTTCTATCTTAGCAGCGTCTTGACACATATCACTTGACACTCCGTGTGGGTTTAGTCGGTCCGATTCCGACACACCACCCCGCTACAAACCCCGGTTTGGCCATAGCCTTCATTCAGCAGTGGGCGACAATAAGCTAATGATGATGATGATTAGCTCTCTCACCCTATCCGCTTTCTTTACTCCAAGTTACCTTCTTCCCGTTTAAAAGCTGCTAAATTCTCAAAAATGGTCAGTCAGGCGTCAGACAGGTGGCCGGCTGTAAAAGAAATCAGTCAAACAATTTGCAATGGCACCTTGCTGACTGCAAATACAATTGGGAAAATAATGATGATAAAATAGATAATTAAAAAAAATCTCTATTTCTCGATTTCCTTCTTGCACGCACTAATATAATTTTTAAATTAGAAAAGGGGTATGTCTATAAATTCTCAACACAAAATGCAAACTTCAAACGCAAGCTGAGTGAGTTCCATACCTATTGTACTTAATTAGATAATTTAACCTAATAAAATAATTGATATTCTGGAATATGTTATATATAAAATTCTCGTGTCACAATGTTAGTTACCATACTCCTCCGAAACGGCTGGACCGATTTTAATGAAATTTTGTGTGCATATCGGGTAGGCCTGAGAATCGGCCAACATCTATTTTTCACACCCCTAAATGACAAGGGTGACCCACCCCTAATTTTTTTTTCCAATATTTCCTAGAAATAATGTATATGGCAAAACAACGTTTGCCGGGTCAGCTAGTATATATATCTATATATATTTAAAGTCGACTTCCGCATTAGTAATATATCTTGTGTCGCGGGGACTTTACAAAAATACATGAAACGGACACAAAGAACGCCCAGACTCAGAACAACAATTTTTGGATCACGCAAAGTGTCGTCCCATGTGGGGATCGGACCCACAACACTCAGCGTAGTAGGAAACGGCGTGGCGACCGCTTAAACCACTACGCCATCCGTGCTGTCGTAAGTAAGTAATGTAATACTGTATGTATGTAAAGTTTTTTCCTAAAACAATTTGTAGAATCTGAAGCAACCCTATTCCCTCTAACAGAATCAAAAGCTCCGAGTCTAAACATTTTTGTTCTAAGTCCTTCGGTAAATGAGGGCGTCCGAATCCGGTTCAGTGTCGATTATTTCCGATTATTCCGGTAAATTCCGGTATATTTAGTAACAAGGAGCGTGGGGTCGCGGCATTATAAACACTCGCTCGACACTAACGCGATTTAAGGATCTGTCCTGTTGGCTTCATATGTGGTGCAAAGAGTAAGCTGAGATGGGTGACAAAATATTAATTTACTTTTACTAACTAAATCTTTCCATTCCTTTGAAGTGACACTTTTTTATCAATTGTGAAAGACAAGAAGGCAGGAAATTTATATCAACAACAATTTTCTGATGAGCTGTTGAGCGCTTTATTTCATTTTTTATTTATTTATTTGAAGAACCAACAAGAAACTACACCTTAAAAGCAAGAGATACAATGGCAGTGATATACAAGCATTAGTGCTGCCTTAATTACAAGTTGCCATGGAAAGCAAAACTTTAGGCGAAAAAGCGTTACAATGCGTCACAAGCGTTAAACAAACCTTCATTCGCATTTACTATCTTACAAAATTATGAATGCTAAAATTATTTATCTTTAAATCTTAGTTTAAGGAAATTGTAATAACTTTAAATAATTATAAGCTTGAAAGTAGGCATGATAACATATTAGTTACACATTAATTCATCAGCATTCTGCTTCCAGGATGTTTCTCAATTTCTAATCACTATACATTTTTTTACTACACTAACGCATGTGCATTTCAGAATTAATAATTGTATAAATCTATATTATTTTGATGACCAGTTTGCTACAAAATTTAAAAATACAAAATTGTATTTTATCGCTTCTGTTTACAGGAGTACATTAATTAACTCGCTACCTCTTTTAAATTGCACCAGCTATCAATCCTTAAGCCGTCCGACTTAGACGTACTCCCTTGCTTAATTTTGCGGAATGAGCTCTTAAGCGTGGCCCTTTACTTGTCTGACTTGAGGACCCTACACCTGAAAACTTACCCTATTTAATATGGGTTTCAGCCTGTTTACCTACATAGCATTTTATGTTGCTCCAAGGATTAATATCTCGCCGAGCTTAGTGGTAATGAGAGTACCTTACATTTATAAGGTTTCAATTGACGATGAGGTTAATTGTAATTAAGTACCTTCATTACATGTTATTATGTACGTAACATGTTTGTCTTCTTTGTCGTTGTAGGTTTAATAGTGCGATTTTCCTCAAATTTTGGTATGAAAGAAAATTTTCCGATAATCCTGAAATACTGTGAGTGTCATTCACATCAACAGCCTCTCCTTAGAAAGGAGCTTTTGGCCTACTATACCACGCTGGCCAGACGGGTTGGTATAGGGTTTGTTTCTAGTTTTCCTTCTCTTTGCAGTGCTGTTGTCCTGCGTAGTTTGCTCCCTTAGTCGGCACTTACGACACCCACGGGATGAATAGGGGTGATGACATTCCGTATTCTTAATCCGTCACCACACGAATGATTGTCATTACAATGAAAAAACTCATGAGGTATTTATATATGGTTATACATGGTTTAACTCACGCGTTATTATTAGAGATGGCAGACTAGTTTCGAAAGCGATAGGGCCTTTCTCAACGAGCTATGCATCCTGCCATGACAGTATCCAAAATCAGTCAGTACACCACCAAATAATAAATAAAATCGTATTTCTTCAATAAAAATCGTAAACGTGGTTCCAAAAAGTTATTAAGTATTGACAACCATTCATTATTCAAGAATCTTTTATTGATGTTTTTGTGAAGTTTTTTTTTTTAATACATAGATTTTTTGAACTGATCCTACATTTACGTCTTTTGGACGTGAAGTATTTGTATCTGTATAAGAAAATAATTTTAACGGAACGGTTTGTCCTTTAAATCCAAAAGATACAAGCGTATACCTTTCAGTATACACTGACACTGAGATAAGTTTCTTGTACAGATGTAATTACTGAAACTGTTAAAACTATTTATAACCATCTTTTTCTTGAAAGAAATTAAACCTACCTTTTCCATTCGTGACGGTGCTAAAGTAATGGCTAATTTACATTTTGTCTTGTGTAAAAAAGAAATTGTACTCACATTTTGTAACTCGACATAGGAACAGGAGTAGTGAATAAATATTATGTGGAAATTGTAAATAACCAAAATGTATCCAAAATACTTCTGACTAGCTTTTACTCGTAACAAAATCAAAATTAAATATAAAGAAGTGGCTATAGAGGGACGAAATCTACGCATATAATAAATAGAACTCCAAATGAATAATTGGTCAAAAACTAGCAGAGCATCCAGTAGTATACATACAGACTTGTACACACCCGTCTAATATCCGAGGAATCGACAGAGATTTTAATATAATCGACAAGCTTATTCCAGTCAACTGGACACTCTAGAATTGAGGTGGGAGAGTTAGGAGTACTCATATTAAAAGTAGGTATAGGTAAAAAGAAAAAGCAATGGTATTAAAAGTCGAACAGGTCAGAATCGAGAGTTGGAACCTATAATTTGAAATGGATGTTGCCGAAAAATTCAAGGCGACCTTAGAATAAATATCAACAAGTAATAATTAAAATAAATCAAAAGTCCGATTGTAAGAACAATCTAAAAGTAATGCACTAAAAGACAGAAACAGCGCGAGTTCCGAAACAAGCATGGTCCATTTTTACACTATCAAAAACTTTATAAAACCAATTTTTTCTGAGCTTTTCAACTATCATCAACGCATAAGACAAATTGCAAATAGTTGCTAGCAAGACATATCTGATGCATGAAAGTATATTCTATGCAACGTCGCGTATATACAACAATATTCCGAGAGATAACAGGAAGGTTAAAGAAATTACTATGTATAAAAAGAAACTACATTAATAGGGAATATGCATGTATTTTTTTTATTTTTTTAAACGATTCTACTAGTTATTACATTACCAAAAATAAATATAACACATCCGAAATATAAACCGTTAAGCAAAAAAAAATTTATTAAAATCACCATCATTTTGGGGCAATTTGAACACGTCCATTTTGGCGCGCTTTTTTTGTGACGTCAGATAACACTTTCAGACGAATTCGATGTCAACAACGGAGTGAAGTTTACAAGTTTGTGAAAGTTAAAAAAGTGAATGATAAAAATTTATTTATTACCATGGAAAAGCCAATAAAAACTTATTATAAACATTGTGCCGTGCCTTTGTGCCCAAATAATATCAAAACTGCACCTGACAAAGTATATTCAGTCATTGTGTTGAGTCTTTCTGCACGGGAATTTAATAATTTAACACTGAAAACGTATTAGTTATTAACTTATAATGAAACAAAAAATCACCAGAAACCAAATATTACAAATACACACAACTTGTTGACACTCTTGACAGTGTAGGTTGACGTCACGTTTTATTCAACCAATAGCGTTGCGTTTTATAAATTTGCGAGTGAATCTTAAAAAAGCCAATTTTTGATGATTAAATTTCACTATTAAATTATAATACATTTCAAAAATAATTGTATGGGTATCTTTTTTTAGCAATAAAAAATAAAAATAAAAATATTTTGTCATTTTGGTGTCACGTGCATATTCCCTATTGTGGCTTTGTTGTTGAATTGTCTATATAATGTGACTATGATCTACAGTAAAGATTACTATTGCAATTATTATTCCTTATTAAATATATAACATATTTTTATTTTTGTAAATTCCTTTTGATTTTCTTGATTTTGACACCCTACTCGATAGGTCTGATAAATCTTATTTCTTAACCTATACCTATTTTACGCCAAAATCCACCATTTTATTTTTTTCTTTCAAAAGGCCATCTGAGGACATTTGGCTTTTCGAGACACAACAATACCTTAGCCATATCCATCCAGCCATTTGAAAGATACGAGGTTATTAATAAATTTACAAACAAACACACAAGATACACGCGAAAAACGTAACCCTTCCTAGGTAGTCGGGTAAAAACTTACTACAAACTAAACTAAGAAGGCAATAATAATATACCTAGTATAATAGCTACGAATAATAGCGATTATATAATCAAATCGTTTATTCGCCAACATCAAAGGAAGCCTAACTATGAAGATTATATTTACTTGAAAGACGAGATAGAATTACCAAAACCAAGTCCGAAATCGTTATTTAAAACGTTTGAAGTTTATTTGGCCTCTTTAAAGGTAGGATGATATTCAAATCGTTTTGGACTGAGAAGAAAAATATAGATAATTGATAAAGTAAGCAACGCAGCCATTTGTGAAGTAAATTTTTCTTCGATACACACTTTGAATGGCAAATGCGGCTGATGGAGGGTTAGGAATAAGTCGTTATGGAAAGTAAAAATTAAGTTCTCTTTTCGAAATATTGTCACGTTCGAGTTGATTGTCTTTTTTTTTTGTTGGCAACTTAAATAGCTGTACACAATGAGTTTTATATTACTAACCTTTCCTTTTTGGTACACTACACCGACGTATACACGACTTTTTATATTTTACACACGGTCAGATCAGATGACCATGTGCCCACAGTATGGAAATCAGACTACTAATAAATGTAGTAATATACTCAGACATAGAACAAACCTCTAATACCACTACTAATTTATCTCTAGCTTCTTACCACTTGACGAACATCATCGGTCATAAATTAAACATTGCTGCTTGCTCGTTGATTACCAACATCCCAAAATACAATTCACAAAACCATTAGAAAATCTGATCGTATTTCTACTATTTATAAGTGGTTACTATAATAATAATAATATTTCTGACATCTGACCAATTGTGTTCTCACGTATTGCTTAAGGACTTAGTAAATAAGAATGACTTTGAATATTATATCGTCATATAATCAGAGCACTGGATTTAAGTCTACACAGTGTCGCGGACGATCAAGCAATGGCTGCGCTAGAGTGTACATCTTGCTACGTGACTCAGTGATGCGACATACTACTACTTACTAAAGTAGTGATGTTACAACATGACCCACAACCTTGATGATTCATAAGTTTGTGTATCGTATTGGTGGTATAAAACAGAACGTCAATCTCTTTACCAAAGTTTTTCGCAATCTCACAATAGTACATTTTGGTAACATTTAGCGAAGATTAAACAGAGTACAACGTGAATCCACATCCTTTTATCTTAAATTTCTTAGCCCTTGACAATTTTTCGCCTCAAAAACCGTCACAGAAAAGAATGTCGAAAAAGCAAGACCTAAATTCAAGATTATCAGCGCGTTTAAGGGAATTTATTCTACAAGGGATAGAATCACAGCGTTTTATGGTCGCCGATAAACAGCAGCCAGTGTGAATATTGCCTAACCAAAAGAATATTCTCTTTCATTCTCTCATTGAATTTGCTTGACAAAAATAAGGCTTTAATATTATTTTACGTGTCCAGGTTTTTTAACATAATTTGTATCGTGATTGCTTTGAACGATTTCTTTGAGGTTCAAAGTAAACGAATTTTATTTTCTTATGTTTTTTTTAGAGCAAGTCTTTAGCAAATTATGAATTTGATTGCTTTAGAAGTCTCTAAGTTTGGATTTGGAGTGTAGTATGGCCGTGGTCGACTGCACGGATGGCGTAGTAGTTTAAGCGGTCATCACGACACTGCCTACTGTGCTTAGTGTTGTGGGTTCGATCCCTACATGGGACAACACTTTGTG
This sequence comes from Arctia plantaginis, assembly GCA_902825455.1. Taxonomy (NCBI): domain Eukaryota; kingdom Metazoa; phylum Arthropoda; class Insecta; order Lepidoptera; family Erebidae; genus Arctia; species Arctia plantaginis. The sequence goes on along the minus strand of CADEBD010000857.1, from coordinate 840,942 downwards.
TGATCTACAAATTGCTGTTCTGAGTCTGGTCGTCTGATTCAGGTACCCTATGTCCTGTCCCCGCGACACAGGATATATTCCTAGAGCGTTGAAAAAAAAATAGTATACAAAAGCTATATCACAGGTTATAAATACCTATTATATCCATATCTATAGAATTCTAAATTCGTTATGTATTAGATATATTAAAACGCAAAATGCACATTTTGTACTGGTCAAATATGTGCAAAATGTTTCCTTTTACCTTAAACAAATACTACCAACTTCATGGCACATTTGTAGATGGTAATAAACAGTATACATCCTTTTTTTCGTTTTTTTTTATAAAGAGACATAGGAATATATCCTGTGTCGCGGGGGGACTTTACAAACATACATGAAACGGATACAAAGAACACCCAGACTCGGAACAACAATTTGTGGATCACACAAAGTGTCGTCCCACGTGGGATTTGAACCCACAGCACTTGGCGTAGTAGAAACCGCTTAAACCACTACGCCATCAGTGCAGGAAGAGGAATAATCTCGAATGAAATCTATTCAATTAAAATTTCTGAAAATTGAATCACATAATATACCCAAAAAGGTCGGTTAGGTGAACAGAACCTCTTCAGAAAAAGAGGTTCTGTTTACCTAACTGTCCGACTTCAAGGTTAAAAACAGTAACCTTATATTTCGACAACATCCATTACATTTACGACAACTTTCCCCACAAACAACAACAACATTTCGATTATAATATCTGAATATTACGTAGGTATTTGTCATTGTTCGGGCTGTTTCAATCAACGTCAGTGTTGTCATCCAAATAAAGATAAATGTCACTGTGAATTCACCAACAAGTTTAAATAGGGAAGCGAAAAACATTCTATCAAAGAACCGGTTAGATCTGTAATAATTTAATGCGATAATTGTTTGATCCCGTCGGGAGCATTAATCAATTTCCAGTACAATTCCCCTGTTAACTTTGGCAACACTTGGAAATTTCAGTCTCGCTTCTACCACAGATTATGTAATGTTACATAAAAGTAAATGTTATTCAGATACGTGCTTATTTTTTACGGGTAGTGGATGGACAACAAAGTGATCCTATTACGGTTCCGTTTTTTCCTTTTTTACTCTATCGTTCCGTACTTTAAAAGGAAAAAACGGAACCCTTATAGGATCACTTTGTTGTGCGTCTATCTGTCTATTAGTGCGCAGTTCAAGATAACACCTGGTGGCAGAAATTGGCAGAAAGGAGAGTGAAGCGTCACAGAGCTAACAATGGCCGACAAGAGGTACGGAATCCTATAAACAACACATGTAATCGATTTGTTACAAAAGTAATTAACTAAATATTTAGATTGTATAGTTTGATATCCTGCGATGCTGCGCTCTTGTAAACCTGTTAAGGGTTGAAGAGCTATGTACCTCAATCAACATTAGGCAAAAATTCCTGTGTGACATCCTCAGATTGTCTCTTTAGATAACAAAGGTGTCTCTTTTGATGGCTTTTCGATTGGATATCATCGATTGGATTGGTAATTGGTGCAACTTGATAAAAAAGCCGTATAAAAGTAAAAACAATTTCAATTCTACACTTTATGACCATGCTCTTAAAAGCCAAGTGTGAAAGTATCCTTTTTCCCATTTCTAATGATTACCGCTATTGTTGATCGTAAAAATGCCTGAATAATATGCAGTATATAAGATTGATTTATGAACGTCAAGACTTATTAGAACGATATCGTCATAGCTCCAGTGGCGCAATCGGTTAGCGCACGGTACTTATAAGCAGTATTACGTGTGAGAAATGCCGGGGTTGCGAGTTCGAGCCTCGCCTGGAGCATATTTTTTTACTTATTTCATACTGAAAGTGTAGTTTTATATTTTTATAGATAAGTTGTTGAATAAGACTAATAATAACGGCATAGTTTTATTTCAAAACGCGTATTACTTTTTTAACATTATATGTATTTTTATTAGATGCCAAGAATCGTTTTTTATTAAAACCCATCAGCGTAAGAATATAAGTGAATATGCTAGAAAAAGCTTTATTTCTATTTACAGTTCATCATCACCACTGAGCTCTTTCAAAACTGAAACGGTAGTGTTAAAAGTTTTTTTTTAATTTGCAATGGAGGGTAAACGAGCAAACGGGTCATTTGAGGGTAAGTGGCTATCGCTGACCACGAACAGCTGCAACTCAAGAGTCACAAGCTCATAGCCGACCCCTCTCCCCTTAGAATCAGTGGGAGGGAGGTAATTGGGCTTCGGTAACTTCACTCCCTTAAGCAAGGCTCTCTGACATTTAAAGTACCTACTATTAATTTTTTTCCTCAGTCAGGCAGCTTCAACTCAAGGAATCTGTACTAAGGCCTATTGTCTGTAGTATAAAACCAAAACCAAAGTCCAAAAGACCCTTACTATTCATACAATTAAAGTTTAGTACAGTCCAAAGATCTCTCCAATCTGCGTCTAACGCTTAGTCTCTGACACCTCCCGTCCAATGTTTCTTCCAGTCTTACATAATCAGATTTCACCTCACTTAAATTATAACATTTTGAATGATTTATCGGGAAAACTTGCCCGTGAAAATAAAGTATGCCTTTTTCTGTTATTTGAATGTCAATTGAGTTTTACTTTTCTTGGTGATATCTTGTTCTAATTTGCATAATTGATTTCTGCCTCCGATGGAAGGCTTGAATTGAAAGACATCGGCTAATTGGAGGATAAAGTTTTCTGATGTTGTTATTAGTTGAATTGAGGTATTTAGGGGATTGACTTAATTAAGGACAGAGTTTAGGCTTTACAATGTGATGTTAAAAGGTTTTTTTTTACCTTTTGCCTGAGCTTAATCTATTTCGGTTATCGCAAACCACTGCTGGATTGAGGCCTCTCCCATTGCACGTAACTTATATTCTGTTCGGTTACTTTCAATCATACTTATATATTTTTAGAGGCATATAATATTATAAATAAATTACACTCAGATAGTTTACTTTACTAGTCCTAGGTGGGTCTTGATCATGTTTCGGGGATCACCTGTGTCTGATCCGCAAGGAGCCAACGCCTGAGTGCCACCACTACGATGGCCAGACCGTGGACACGGCTCTCCACACGCTGGCAGAGTGCCCGGCGTGGGTTGAGCAATGGCGAGACCTCGTGGCGGCCATCGGAGTGGGAGTTCTCTCGCTCGATAGCCTGATTGCGGCTACCGGCCTCGCGAAGGAGACGGCGGAGCGGGACCGCCAGGCCCGGGAACGGGCCAGGTACCGCAGGCGACTCAGGCGCCGGAGGTCACAGAACGGCCTCCGACCTCCATAAGCCCAGGCCTGGGGGTGACAGGTGAGGCCATCTGTCACCCTAGCAGAAGCAGGCCGAGGTGGCGGCGAGCGCGTTGCGAAGCGCGCTCGCTTCCAGGGAGCAGAGGGAACATTCCCACACGGGGGGGTCGTCTACTCGTCTGTAGATGGCCCGAGGTATGTCGGGGCACCAGGGACTTCCTTTCTACGGTATACCTGGTTCCCCGGCTATTAGTACCCGAGACGGCGTGCGGTTTTAGTCGGTTCGAGTCCGACATGCCACCGATAAAAAAAAAAAGGTGGGTCTTGATCGACAGGCCCCTCAAATGCTTGTCAATTGTGATGACATGTTATTGTTTAGATTTATATACATATATGCGTAAACACAATTAGCTTTATTAGTTTTCACGAAACGTGTATCAATTTCTAAGATATTTATATGCATTACTGTAGATAAACAGAAATTGAGGATGATAATTTAATATGGTTAAATAGCCCGTGATCGCCATAGGAGAGGTCCGTTGCAATGAAATTTGGATCGTGGTGGCTGGTGTGGTGGATTTTGCAGCTTTAAATCGTCAATGATGCACTGCTATACATTCAACTGTTATGCCCCCCCCCCCCCCGTAAATCCCCTTTTTTATCATCTGAAACAGGTTTTTGGTCTTCTTAAGATCCTTCCATCTGAGAGTTGGGAATAGTGTGAAAGTTACTTCAGGTACATTAGTTACTTTTAATGGAATTTAAATCCCAAATCATGTTTTTAGTTATGTTAACTCTCCCTAACTCATTCAGTAAACTGCTTTTTTCTAAATAAAAATTACACCAAACAATGAACAATCTTGATACTTCAGCTTTAAACAATTAATAACGATCAGGTGAGCTACCGATAGACGTTTTCATTTGCGTTTTCGCCCAAAGATAAATATTTGTGATATTAACAGTGGAGACTCTGATTAACGATGCCGCATTGCTGCCCCGTAGTGTTGTGATCATGCATTTCGATCATTTCGAATGATATCTTAAATAAATAATCAAAATAACAAAAGAGATATTCTCGACGTTCTCATAATGTATTTGTAATATATTGTAACTAGTGGGTAGCAATGTAGCAAACCATTCGGCCAATATACGTTGTACAGCAAAGTCGTGTGGTATAATTTCGGACCCTTTAATCCGGTAAAGAAGTGCGTAGACATAACAGTATTCTAGACCTTATTTAAGGGTAGCGTGTAGGTACTGTCGATTCTATAATACGGAAATAAAGTATTAAAAAAAAAGTGCCAAGTGATACCATTACCACCACCTTAGGTGACAAAAAAAGGGTTGTTTGTCACCATACGGGGTCTACGAATCAAACTGTCCAAAACTACACGTTGGGTGTACGGTGAGGTGGGAGATGAGAGTGAACAGATTTTATTAAGACATCCGGACCCCTCCTAGCAACTGCCCGGAAAAGCAGAAACACCACCTTAAGGTAAAAATTGTAATTGAGGTGATTTCTAGGCACACGCAGTCGCCCTGAGGCCACACTCTAACTGTAATATTTATTACATACCACTTTTAAGAACTGAACTAAGATTGCATAAATTAATAGTCTTAAAGAACAATGGCAGAAACATATTTACCTAAAACTTAAGCGTTTAAAAAATCGAGTCACGGTAAACTTAATCAATTTTTTTTCTATGATTTATCATTACACCACCATGTGTTGTATAAGTCTTATAAGAGATAAGATATTTTTGAAGATTTTATTTGACCTAAGTACGTAATGTCAGATTCGCCATCACGTATAACTGACTAGGGATGCGTGGTGGCAATATTATATTATGGAACAATTTATCGATAATCGATTCTTATAGCTTTGGCTGAAATATTTACCGAAGGTTCACTATTATGATTATGAATTTGCTTCTGCCCACGTCTTCACTCGTACGGTAGAGTGACTGAATCAACATAATTAGAAACGATTTAAAATATTTTTGACTCTCTTTAAACGATTTTAAACACACTAAAGAAATAGAAGTGGGTGTCGTAAGAGGCGACTAAGGGCGCAAAACAACGCAGGATACCAGCACTGCAAAAAGAAGGAAAACTTGATACAATCCCTATACCAACCCGTCTGGCCAGCGTGGTATAGTAGGCCAAAACCTCCTTTCTAAGGAGAGGCCTATGTCCAGCAGTGGACTATTAAAGGCTGTTGATGTGATGTGAAAGAAATAGAATATAGTTATGTTATTTTCCACTACACAGTGTGATGAGAAAAATACATTGTCATTGATAACGGCACATAAATAGACATACATCGATTTTTTCAAAATGTCGATACGTCGTCGTTTAGTACATATCTCTTAATCTGTGGTTTAGATCCTGTCAAGTTCCGGACTCACCACGTTTGTTATTTTATTTTTGTTTAATTTAGTGTTAAACTCGAATAGATGTTATGCTTTTATTTTTTTTATTTCATATACTGTAATAACAATGAAAATAATATTTTCGGCTATCTGACACATAACGCCATCTAGTTTCAAACAAAATATTAACAATATGTTAGTACTTAACCTCGAAACATTCAAAATCCAATATCTTTTTTCCTAGACTTCTTTCGCAAGTAATTTTGATATGAGAATGGTCAAGAATAAATTCTCAAGTGTTAAGGATTTTTTAATATTTAAACGCTAACATTTCAGTTCAAATAAAATTATGTATGGGGACCTGCCATTGTCCTTTGAACTTTAATCGTAAGAATGTAATAAAGGAAACAATATCGAAATTTTAAGAGAACATCACTAGGCTGGAGTATAGCAGACCTGAAATTGAATTTACAAAAGTAAAATCGTTAACTTATCGACTTTTGCGAATAAGAATTTGATGAATGAACCCTGCAACGACGGATAATTATGATTGAGCCTTTAATTAAGTGAAAACACAGATTGATTGATTCCAGATCTCTAAAGATTTTAAATATATTTACGTTTCAATTTAATTTCTAGAAACTAAAGCCTCATTCAAATTCCTTTATTAGGAATCTACGTATTGTACGTTTTGTAAACATGATACACCAAAGTTAGTTAGTTACCAGCTTAGTTTTCTATTTATTGCTACTCCGTGCTGGCAATTTCAGTTCTCAAGGTTGTAAACTTTTGAGTTTTCGAAGTTGTAGATTCGATTAAAAGTGTCACCACCCATATTCGATTAAAAGTGACACGACTACGTAGGACAATAGCAATGCGTGGGCCAAAACCTCATTTCTAAGGAGAGGCTGATGTAAAGCAATGGACTATTTAATACTGTTCATAATGATGATCAGACGGATAATTATTAAATATTAAGTATATTGGCAACAGAAAAATTTATACTTTTGTGTTAAATAATATTAAAACTATTCATATGCTTGTAAGACAGCAGTCGTCCTTTAGATTGTATGTACAACGTGTGTCTTCGTTTTGTGAGTTTCATAAATTCCAAAATATAATATATTACTTTTGCTTTCAAAGAAAATTGAAAGAGTCTCAAAACTTCTATGAATTTTATTTTGATCACGTTACATCAATAGGTACCAGTATTTAAACACCCCAAGCCGGCTGGTCACCGTGGGGGAAGAAGACCACTACCCTTTAGCAAAAAGAATCAAAACCCTTAAAATTGCATCACTTAATGCTTGGACCCTCAGAACAGAAGAAAGCCTGCACGAATTAGGAAAAGCCTTAGACGACATAAAGTGGGATATCCTGGGTATAAGCGAGGTGCGACGACTTGGAGAGAAGATTGAAGAGCGTGATGACTACATCCTATTCCACAAGGGCAAAATACCTGGCCAAAGAGGCGTAGGATTCCTTATTAAAAAAGAAATAAAACAACACATTCAATACCTCTTTGGAATATCCGATCGTCTGGCCGTGCTCAACTTCAACATACCAGGATACCGCAAACCATGGTCAATTATCCAAGCATACGCACCTACAGAACAAGACAAAAAAGCAGAAACAAAGCCCTTCTATGACAAATTATCACAAACACTAACTAAGTATGCACACAACCACATTATACTGATGGGCGACTTCAATACTCAAGTCGGCGAAAAACTAAATAAAGATGAATATGTTATTGGGAAATTTGGACAAGGGAAAAGAAGCAAAAATGGTGAACTGCTTGTTGAACTACTACTGGAACACAACCTTTCACTTCTGAACAGTATGTACAAGAAGAACAAGAAGAAAAAGTGGACCTGGTTATCCCCCGACGGCAGATACAAAAACGAGATTGACTACATAGCAACAAACTATCCGAAAGCCTTTACGGATACGTCGGTACTCTCAAAATTCAACTTTCACACGAACCACCGCATGGTCAGAAGTTCCCTAAAGATAGAACCACCAAAAGCTGATAGGAAGTACATAGCTGGACAAAAAACAGACCAAAATTGTGACACCAATGTAAAAGCAATTGCCAAGTCCCTAAGCGAAAAAAAAGAAGAAATTACAAGGACGGAAGGGAACACCGATGTTCATATAAAATATGGAAAGCTGGTTAAACAACTGACTTTGGTTAAAACTGGGCACAAAAGGGAAAACAAATACAAACTAACCGACACTACACTCCAACTTATAGAGAAAAGAAAAAACCTGCTAGCAAATCATCCGAGGAAAGAAAACCTAAAAGTAATTACCGCTTTGAGTAAAGAAATTAGAAAAAACATCCGAAAAGATTTTAAAAATAAGAGGCTACAAACACTAGAAAAACACATACAAAGAACAGGAGGGATAAAGAAGGCACTAAGGGAACTGAGAGAGGTGAGAAGAGAATGGATACCAAAACTTAACAAAAAAAAGACTTTATCTACAAGCAGAAAGGACATAAACGAAACAGCCACAAAGTTCTACCAGGATTTGTACTCCAACCCAGAAAATGAACTGTATCGATGGGACGACCAAAGTGAAATAGAAAAAGCTATTTATAGTCAGAAGATGGAGAAAGCTCCAGGGCCAGACAAAATTATGAACGAACTCCTAAAGGCACTCTTGAAGAACTATTGCCCATACTGACAACAATATTTAACGAAATAATGGACACGGGAAAAATACCTATGCAGTGGAAAACATCCCATATCATCCTTATATTCAAGAAAGGTCAAAAAGAAGATATAGAGAACTATAGACCCATAAGTCTGCCGTCAAACATATATAAGGTATTCTCCAAAGTCATCCTGCAAAGAATAAGCAAAACGCTCGATGAAAACCAACCACGAGAACAAGCCGGTTTCAGACGAAACTTTTCAACCCTGGACCATATACACACGGTGAAACAAATAGTAGAGAAATACAACGAATATAATAAACACCTATACATGGCATTCATCGACTACTCTAAAGCTTTCGACAGTGTTTATCACAAAGCAATGTGGGAGAGCCTGGAACAACAAGGGGTCTCGCCAAAGTACATTCAAATCATCAAGAACATTTACTTAAACACCGAAGCTAGATTACAACTAGAAACCCTAGGTAAAAAGTTCAAGATCATGAGGGGCCTAAGGCAGGGAGACCCGCTGTCACCGAAACTCTTCTCAGCGGTTTTAGAAAGTATCTTCCGCAAATTGAACTGGGATGGCTTCGGCCTAAACATTTATTTTATAAGCTTTCAAATTTTCAGATAAATTTCGTCTGTGACTCATTTACGTCAAGTTGTTAGATATTATGTATTTAGAACTTATAAATCACACGTATTTATTTAATACATATAGTATCTAATAACACCACCAGTCGTGTTCAGCACATAATATATTCCCTCTAGTATGTTATTTATTTAATTATTATTTATTTATTTCATTTTAAGAGGGCTTACAGACTAATAACAAACTTATAAACTATAACTTATAAACTATATTCACTTAAGTCTAACAAATAGATACTTTCTGTAATTATCACTTTTTATAACTATCTATATACCACTTTGATTTTATCTTCTTTTTATTTTATTTTACAACTTTATGCACTTATGTACAACGGCGGGCTTAATGCCCAAGGCATTCTCTACCAGCCAACCTTTGGGGGATGTCGAAATCTGGTAAGGTAGGTGCACGGTTCTTTTTTATTTCCTAATACACCAGCAACTACCCAATACCTTTTCCCCTTCATGTTTTCTCTCCATACCACCGTTGCGTGTAAGAGATTGCCTCTGAGCGATAAGGCCGCCACTTGTACTAACCTAGTTTAAGATAATTATTGTATATTTATATCTGGTGTAGGTATAATAAAGTGATATATTATTATTAGAAATGCTACTAAATTAAGCCCACTCCAGTTAAGTAAAACATTAGTTTAATTCACAATATTGACAGTAATAATACATTTGACATATCATAGTTATTGTATACTTGACAAAAATGACAAATGAATAAAATTAAACTGTGTGTGTGTTTTTCATTTTCGTGCAAAAGCATGACCACTGTCTCTTAGACTATCTGTCACTGTCATAGTCATAGTAAACTGTGAACATCCAGATCGAGTGTACCAAACTGCTGTAATTACGAATTAGAATTTTTTTACCATTCCTTGCTTTTCACCGAGTGAGTGAAGTTACCGGTGCCCAGTGATCTTCGGACACTCAAAAGGTTGCAATACACTTGTGTTAAATACCTTCATATTAGGTCTTTTCCTATGAAATTGCCTTTCTTCAGTACTGGTCATTTCAAATAAAAGTTTGTAATGGCTCTGTATTCTAAATTCAAATTAATTTTGTTTTAAAACCAAGACATTCTATTTACAAACTCAGTCTTTTGTTTTTTGATTAGCGTTGTATTTTCATTACATTTGAACATTTTTCGTCATAATGGATACTTTAAAAATTCTTGATAGATGGGTGCCCCACGACCACGACCACGACCACGCCAGCGCAACGGACGCGTCGAGACCTGCCTTGCGCTGCTCAACAGGCAAAGAAATGAAGGAATTTGGAAACGAATTGTTACGTGCGACGAATAATGGATTCTGTTCGAAAATCGAAAGCGCTCAGCAAATTGGTTAGACCCTGGTTCAGTACCAAAGCAATGCTCTAAACCAAAAATGACCCTAAAAAGGTGATGGTCACTGTTTGGTGGTCTAGTGCGGATGTGATTCACCACAGCTTTTTACAAAACGGCATGAGCATTAATGCAAATGTGTACTGTGAAGAACTGGAGAGAATGATGGAGAAGCTTGCACATCTGCAACCAGCTTTGGTCAATCGGTCGTCCCCACTGCTCCTTCACGACAACGCGCGACCCCATACTGCGCAACAGACAGTCTCCAAGCTGCAAGAGCTGGGGTTGGAAGCTCTCCCTCATCCGCCATACTCACCAGACCTTGCACCTACCGACTATTACTTTTTCCAAAATTTAGACATCTTTTTAGAGGGTAAAAAATTCAATTCCCGAGAGGCAGTACAAAATGCCTTTGAAGAGTTTGTTGCCTCCCGTCCAGCTGATTTTTACAAGAAGGGCATCAATAAACTGCCAATGCGTTGGCAAAGGTGCATCGATTGCATGGGTGATTACTTCGAATAACAGAAATAAAAAAGTTTGAAAAAATAAGTACTTTCACTTATTGCATACAAAACGGCAATTTCATAGGTAAAGATTTTTAAAGTAAAGATATTTTAGGCTTAACTGGAGATGATCAAATTGTACACCTAGTATTCGAACAGTATTACTTGCTTATTAAAACAAGTTTCTGAGCACAGTAATTGTCAAACTTCCTAACTCCAGACGTCCTTAGAGGATCGATTCCGTCACCGATATTTGAATTTTAATATCGAGGCTTAAAGGTATCACGAGAGGCCTAGGAAAGAATCAAAATTCATTTTATTCGTCAAAAAGTTAAGTATTTAAGAAGAAAAAATATGTATATTTGTTACACCTGTTTTTTCTTCAAGTATCTTTGTTTTACTGTAATAAGTTTTTATTGGCAGTAAAATATTATATTACGATGCTCTTTCAACACTTTATTCGTTTCTGTTCGGGGTGTTTACTTAATTCGGTGTTTGAGTGCCGACTACGGATCGTTTTGGCAGAAAAGAAAATGAATAATCAAGGGCTCCTATTTTATGTTTGTTTCTAATGTGTTTTAAATGATTGTTTTCACTTTACTGGCCCATAAACATAAAGAATTTTTGATCCGGTTGTTTTATCTGCCGATAGATCAAAGTATTCACATAATATTCTATTGTTATTGTTAAAGTTGTTTCGAGTAGAACAACTTGCGAGAATATACATGGGGCTGTAAAAATATGTATTGACATTTAAGGATAGCTAAGTTGTAAAGGAGGTGGAGTGACGATTTGCGCAAGATGGCTGGCAGGAGCTGGATGCGAGAAGCCCAAAATCGATCTAAGTGGCGTGCAATGGGAGAGGCCTATGTCCAGCAGTGGACTGCGATAGGCTGATGATGAAGTTGTAAAGCTTGGTAAATTAACATATTTATATAATTATATACCTATTTTAAAGACCGCGAATCGAGGAAAGATAGGTCGCCCTCGCTGGATAGTCCTAGGACCTTAGAAAGGTGGCTAGAGTGGATTGGAAGTGAGAGCTGTAACGCATGTAGGAAGAGTTTATTTTGATTAATTAATGACTATTAAATTTATAATAACAACTAGTTTTTATAAAAATATGGAACACTTGCAACATACGTATCTGATATATATTAAGATTTGAAAAAAATATTTTACACTTAGCCCTTTAATTTTATTTTTTATTAATTAAGGGGTGCCAATATTCATAGCATAACATCCTATGATCTAAATGATGATTTTAATGATAATGATTAACTCGATCCTGACGCGAGCTGAGGCTTTATAGCTTAATATTGATGGGAGTAAGGACCGCGTCCATCTTTGATCGACATTTTTTCAAATTATGAAATACCTTTACGTGTATTATAAAGTGTATACTGTGTATATTTAGACTAAAATTACCACTTGGCAACTATAAGTTAATAATTTGTATATCCGTCTGATCGTTAATTGGGTTCGCATTTTCTATTGATGCCAAGACGATTAATTGTACAAGGATACACTAGTATATAGCGCTCAATTATAGCAGTCGACTATACTAGAAAACATCGAACATTTTTTAACAATTAATAATAACCTCACACATCTCACTTACTGCCGTCTGATCGTAAACCAGACAAAGCTTCTACTATGGTAACCAGATTGCAGATAAAAATACTAAATATATTTTTAAATACACACGTATTGTAGATAAATTACACACAAACACAGATAAAATAATCGCGTTCATTGCACAATTATTTGTCCTGCGTGGAATCGAACCCATGACCTCTTGCAGTCATGACGCTTAGCAGTCAGCAGCCACTAACCGCTAGACCAACAGGCCAGTCAAAATATCATATTGCTGATTATGATTGATTTTACATTTGAAACAATAACTTGAGGAGGTCAGGTTTTCTCTGGTAACTTTGACTGCTAGCGGGAAGTCCTAGTTCTTTATTCAAACATAATTGAACTGTATCTAAAAAGTGTTTACTTTAATCATTATCATCATCATCAACAGCCTTTAATAGTCCACTGCTGGACATAGGCCTCTCGTTAGAAAGGAGCCACGCTGGCCAGACGGGTTGGTATAGGGTTTGTGTCAAGTTTTCCTTCTTTTTGCAGTGCTGGTGTCCTGCGTTGTTTAGCGCCCTTAGTCGGCTCTTACGATACCCACGGGATGATTTGGGGTAGTGAAATTCCGCATTCTTAATCCGTCACTACACGGACTACTTTAATAAAGAACTAAAATGAAGTGACATATTTACTTATATTTAATAAAACATGATTGTTAATAACAAAATAAACAAATGTTAATTTTACGTCCACAATGAGCTACAAAAATGTTCCTCTAATTAAAGGAAACCACACCACATGTTGTTTTATAACTTTGACACAATTCAGTTAAATCCACAAAGTTATGTGTGTTCATCATTAAAAATGTAAAACACAAGTATATTTGTGTTACTGCTTTAAAAAATAAAACATATATTATCTATTTTAATATAAACATATCTTGTAAAATAAACAGCCTACACCACTCACTATATAAAACCTCTTAGTAGGTGTGATACTACATTTGCTTCTCTCTCTTTCTCTCTCTTCTCTCTAATCTCTCTAAATATTCCCTGTTTTTCCAACATTGTTCATTGATACACGGCTCTTATTGGTCTTAGCTGAAAGTCCATAGCCATGGCTAAAGATTTTTTCAAAGCAAAACCACTAGTTCCTGAGATTAGCACGTTGTTTTTTTTGTTATGTTAGAGGGAGCAGATGAGAGGACGGGTCACCTGATGGAAAGTGACCATCGCCGCCCATAAACGTCTGCGACTCAGGAGTCACAAACGCGTTGCCGGCCTTTTAGGAAGTAGTACGCTCTTGTCTTGAAGGTGTGAATCATATCGGTCCAGCAATACTGCAGACGATAACCCGTTCCACAGATTGGTTGTGCCGGGCAAAAAGTGTCTCGAAAAGCGCACAGTAGAGGAGTGCCAACTATCCAGGTAATGAGGATGAAAATCTTACCGTGTGGAACGTTCAATCAAACACTAAATACACTCAATACAACAACAATAAATACACTCTTCAGTTTCATAATATTCGCACATATAAATTTATAGAAACGTGCCGCGCATACCGGTCGCTGATCTCATATCTATTATATTTATTTTTATGATAGGCAATTTTGATCTACATTAAATACACAACGTATCTAAAGTATTTAATTGCAAAAGGAATAGTTCAATATAGTTTGGACACAAGATTACTGGTTAATTCTAATAGATTTCACAATGATATACCATATTCCAAACCTAACCATTTTCAATATACGAGTAGATGGTGGATGATAATAGCAAAAAGAAATGCATACTTAAATTTTTGACGAAAATTTTAAAAATATCTATATCAGTTAAGTTTTAGATATATTTGAAAACATGTACGTATTCTCAGCTATAAAAAATGTAATAGTCTAAGATAGTATCAAAATTCATAGAAAAAAACTTAGTACCCAATAGTAAACAGTAAAAAAACTTGCCTAGTATTTTTGAATAGTTTCCTTTTCTATGCGTGACTAATTATTGCTAACTGGACCTTGATTTGTGCTTCAGGTACTGTTGAAAATGAGGAACTATCATCATCATCATCTACAGCCTTTAACAGTCCACTGCTGGACATAAGCTTCTCCTTAGAAAGGAGGTTTATACAAATGCGTAATATGCAAATATTCTGATTTTTAACGGATACTGCCGTGTGGGTGAATATATACAATAATACAAACAACTAATAATAGTTCTCAAGTACAAGAAGTTCCTAAGTAAAAGTCGACTGCACGGATGGCGTAGTGGTTTAAGCGGTCGCCACGTCGCTTACTACTACGCTGAGTGTTGTGGGTCGGATCCCCACATGGGACGACACTTTGTGTGATCGACAAATTGTTGTTCTAAGTCTGGGTGTTCTTTGTGTCTCATGTATCTTTGTAAAGTGTCCCGCGACACAGGTTATATCCCGAATGCGGGAGTTGTCTTTAAAAAAAAAGAACCGTCAAGCTATCAATCTTTGCAATTAACAACAAACAGCTGAAGAAATACATAAACAATAAACGCCCACGCCACTTATTCTCGTTTAAGAAAAGAACAGGCAAGCATTACAGTAGTCGCATATGAACTCAAATCTAAAATTGCGTGCATTCATTTTGTCAAATCAAAAAGCACGCGTTTGTCTTATTACATTTTACATACTTCCATCTGTTTTTATAAAATCACTTTCTCAGATTTCAGTGAAGCAAGAGTAACCATATTACACATCAAAAATAATAAGTGAACATAACTGAGAAAATAAAAAAAATACAATTTATTTTTTTATATTGTAACTCTTATGTCTATTTTTAACGTACCTACCTGTAATGAGCTCTGTCATTACGCTTATTCAGAAGCGGCGAATCGTGGTTCTTTACCGTCAAAAGCTTCGTCGCAGTAATTTGTAGCACACAGTTAATTATTCATCCACATGAAGGCACCTTTGTTATTCAAATTAAGATGCTCGTTGCAAGTCACATTATAACAGAAGCGCAGTCCGAACTACGCCTTATGTAGAATAGTTAATGCTACCAAGTAGGTGCGGTGTGGTCCGGTTTAACGTCTGTGATTAATGTTAGATGAATGTACATCTCTATACATGTGTGGATAATCTCTGTAGAAATTGCTCCAGCAGATATGCATGAGAGAGTAACCTCAGATTGTGTGTATTATCATTTCTGTTAAAACCTAGCTGTGCTCGCCACGACTTCGCTTATATATTAGTACATTTATTATATAGATTTAAATATAATAGTATGTAATAAATATTCTATGTAATAAATATTCTATCAGTCAATCTAGCTTTAGTACAAGTTCGGTACAAGAAGGATTTTTTTTGAAATTCTAAATACTGTTGGTTTCATTATATATACTATATACTAGCTGACCCTGCAAACGTTGTTTTGCTATTTACATTATTAAATATTTTTTTTTGAATTTCTTAAAATCCGTTCTTAGCTGACCTCTACTCGATGAAAAGAATATTCCTACCAAATTTCAAGTCCAGTGGTTCCAGAGATATCGTGATGAGTGACTATATACGTGGAAATCTCTTATAAATTTATATAGATTTTGGACTGTATGATATTGTGTGTATATACATACACACAACATCATACAGTCATATATATACGTATATATATATATATATATATATATATTATGTTTATAAAAATGATAAAAATAAAAAATGATAAAATGATATTTATTTCTGTAAGTAAATCTTTTCAGATATTTTTACTAGTCGGACTTTATAGCTAGAAGGAGCCGGCATTTCCTAAGACTCAGTCTGGGAAGAAACGCCGAAACAAACCACAGAGGTGTCTTTTATGTATGTTTGTATATATATGTATTTATCTATGTGTAATGTGAACAGATGTATATTTGTGTAGGAATGCTTTTGTTGATATTTTCAAATATTCACGTGATAATGCGTTACGTGTATGTAAACGACCCATCGCCGTGAGCGATAAGACCACCGATTGTTACGTTTATATATTTGTAAGTATCTTATATGTTAACTGTATACAATAATGATATAAATAAATAAAATAAACAAAAAAGTTCTGCTTAGTTTAATACTAGATGAAATCTCTAAATAAAGGTACCTTAAATACCCCTTAGGCATCAGTTGTCTACTAGTACAAGTCATATTGACGATTATTTTCAGTTATTTTTTAATTTACTTAACATTTAAACGATATAAGTAAAAATCATTCGGGGCAAGAAACTAAACCTAGCTAAGATACCTTAGCATTAAAGAGTAGACAAATACGTTTACCTAGTGGTCGCGTAGTTCGTTTAGAATATAAAACCGTTTTTTCTTTTCTGTGCGAATATCCCCTCGGATACCACCCACCAGAGGCTAAGTCGGATTCGAACCAAATAGTACTCGAGTAGCCGGGGAACCAGATGTACTCTAGAAAGGAAATCCGTGGTACTCCGACGTACCTCGGGCCATCTACGGCAGGTAAACGACCCTCTGAACACCAATGTTCCGTATACTCGTCTTCCGATAGAATTACATGCTGACCTCAATACTTTTTATTAATTACAAAAATATACAACCATTTTTAAAATTTCGGTACTGAAACTGTCTTGTAACTTGACAAACCTAAGAATAACCCTACAACGATATCCCATAGGGCTTTACTTTTTACCTTCAAATTTAGAAACAACGTGTTGCAAAATAATACCAACATTCACGAAAACAGTTTTCTCTGCATTCCCCGCAGCTTATTGAAACTTAATTAATTAAAAGTTTTCCCACACGGCAGCAGCTCTCTACATATTTATTTACTTCTTAACTTGACTCTTAATCTGAGAGTCTATTCTGCAAGAGCGAAGTATCTAATAATGTTAGTAGGATAGGACTTCTTGTGAGGCATTGCCCCTTGCATCGTTCAACTTCTATCGCCTTCATAGATGTAAATGAATATAGATTAGATGGATGCGGTAATCTTTGGGATAGTGGACCAGTTTTTTATTGTGATCGAGGAAGTTAAACGTAGAGAACGTGAAAGGTTATACCCTGTTCAAAATAGGACTCCTGGTGTAAAGATTTTCTTTTATATTTTTGGCAAAACGATTATCTTAAGTTTACAAGATATTTAATATAAGTTTTATTACAACAACTTCAAGTAACCTTTTTCACATTACATCATTTAATAGTGCCTAACACGACAGTCTTTTTTTTTTTAATTTTTTATACAACTTTCGTACTAGGAATATATCCTGTGTCTTGGGGACTTTACAAACATTAATGAAATAGACACAAAGAACACCCAGACACAGAACAGCTATTTGTTGATCAAACATTGTGTTGCCCTATGTGGGGATTGAATCCATAACACTTAGCGCAAGAGGAAGCGGCGAGGTGACCGCTTAAACCTCGACACCATTCATCCCGTGAATGTCGTAAGAGCCGACTAAGGGAGCCAACTATGGAGGACAACAGCACTGTAAAGAGAAGAAAAACTTAACACACACACACTATACCAACCCGTCTGGCCATCGGGGTATAGTAGGCCATAACCTCTTTTTTAAGGAGAGGCCTATGTTTAGCAGTGGACTATTAAAGGTCATTGATACGCCGATGAATGTATTTAGAAATATATAAGTATGTTTGTCATCAGTCAGGCTCTCCGGGCAGTTTGGGATCAGACGACCGTGTGTGTGATGTGTCAGGTTATTATTATTATTAAAATGTGTCTACCAGTCACATCAATTCTTTCGCACTTCTATTTTCATCGACCGCGGAGACCAAACTAAAGTAGTCCATTGGTCTGCACTAAGTGAATAGTTGGCGACTAAGTTACGGTAAGTCCGCTAAGTAAACGAAACTAGGAGTTAAGTTCGCCCTTAACTGCAATCTAAGTCGTGATAGTTCACTCTTCTTAAAATTACGAGTATTCGTATTTGCTAATAGGAACGTAAATTTTGAACGGGTTCCAAGTATTTTTTTTATTAGGTAAATACCTGTATCAAGGACGGGTTCCAAGTATTTTTTTTATTAGGTAAATACCTGTATCAAGGACTATCACGAGAACTGTTAAACTAAACTTTTTACCATCTCTAATTTATCACACTTAGCGTAAGCTCTAGACATTTGACAAAATCACAGAGAACTGTGATTTATGTGATGTAGCAGGTAGGTAGGCGCTATTTAACAGTAAATCTAGTATTTTTTTTTAACTCTTTTGTAGGGAATGGTAGATTTATATTATAAAATAATTACTAGATTTACTGTTAAATAGGCGAAAGAGGGTCTTTATGCATAGTCTAAAAACAGCTTATTGGCAACAATACTCCTAACCTACGTACGAAAAAAACAAATGATTAATCACCTTTCATTGACAGTTCCCTGTGATTTTGTCCCATCTATAGTACTAGTACATTAGTACCCGGCGAAAGCGTGCGGTTTTAGTCGGTTCGAGTCCGACATGCCACCGACAGGTGGTATCCGAGGGGATTTCCGCACGGAAAAAAAAAAAAAAAAAAAAAAAAAGGGGCGTGCGCTCCTTGTAGGCAGAAATGCAGTGCTTTACTTGCTATTCACAGACATTTTAATAAAACGTTGGTACGTTTTAGATGACTTTAATTAATAGTAAATAAATGAAAAAACAAAATATAATAACTTAAAAACGCGTACTATTTACAAATAGCATAGCACCACACAAACATTGTTTGCCAGGTGTTTACCGAAAGGCAAGCGCAAAGCAACTCATGCCGTCGCCTCGCGCAGGACATTTGTTCGCATGTGTGTAGTAATTTTGGTGTCCGTGCACAGTTCGCATACGCACACACTCATTTCTTTTATATGCCCGACTACAGCGGCAGGATGGCCTTCGGGTTTCCGCGCTAATCGTTGTCGTCAGTATTCGGGTATAATCGGCAGTGTTCGTTGCCTATAAATCCACCCAATTACAATAGTCAGAAATATAATGAATCATGTATGCGGATTATGAATTTTGAATATGGTAAGGTTTTATTTGTTTAATTAGCAGATATGTTTCTTGTTTTTTATGTGATAAGCATTGTTTACTATTTTCTTTCCGCCAGTATAATTATAGTTTTATTTGAAAGTGTACATTTAACAGTTTATTACTGAGTTCCGTTGATTTTTAAAAAATGTTATTTGATTGTGAGGTATGTGTGGAAAATTTGCGTATAATTTAAATTAAAAATAACAAGTTCTCACAATTGTCATTCAGTGAAAAGATTAAAATTGTGTCTAAAGGTCTGTAACTATCACTCACTTGGATAAGATATTTGAGGTGGCCGAAATCTTGCGTTTATTTACATTGGGATATAGTAATCTCAAGTAACCTTAACCTTGAATATGTGAATATCAGAAAATTGAAGATGACCAGGTGAGTAGTTATAATATTTTAGCTTATTATTTTACTTATTAGAATTTCCTCCGCCACGATCTATCGCCGATCTATCGCAGTTTTGTCAGTTTTCTCATTGAAGATGTACATGAATAGTAGTACATCTAAGACTTGTTCTGTTGGCATGGTTTCCGACTTAGAGATCCATCGCGTGGCTGCCGCATACCTAGTGTCATAATCCTGTGCACGCCGCTGATAGTACTTAATGTCATCCTTTATAACTCCTGGCTCCATTTCGGCAGGAAGCTTCACTCTTGAGGCCCAAACTCTCCTTTTTCTCTTTGAGCAGCATTCAAAGAGCAGTAATGCATTTGTGAGTCTGGTCTTGAAGGTGTTCATGAACGGTGCCTAACCTTCTGCTCGTTGGTACTTTATACTATAACAAATAGATATAGCAACTAATGACTTATAAATAAAATAAAATAATATATCTTCATGTGTTGACGATGCAGATGTCAAAATCGCATCTTGGACTCATAGTCGTAGTCTCATAGTATCAATAACACAAGAACTGACGTGTAGATAGAACTTTCCCAAAACACAAAACGATCATTTAGACCAGCTTAGGCCAAAAACTGTTCTAGATACATTTTTCTCATCATGGTGCATCTGGCAGTATGCAATTAGCAAACTTTTTGGTATAATATCATTAAAAGTCTAGCATTCCCTCTAGCGGAGACTAGTTAGTGTAGGATTATTTAATTCAAATTTAAAATAAAGTCTTTAAAGTTAGGATTTAATAAAATTAAACGGACTTTGTAACACAAATTCCGGTTTTATATGAAGTAGGTGTATAGATGATAGTTTAGGATAAGTGGGTTTCTAAGTGGGGAACTGAAAAATAGAAGGCATTGTTGCAACAATCCAACATCAAACGGACTTAAATGTCTGACAATGATGAAGGTGTTTTTCCAAAATTAGATTCTTTAAAATAAATGCTACCTGTTAAAATTACTACGGGTAACTATAGAAACTAGATAGATATTAATCACTCGTTAGTAGGGCCGTGTTTTGCACGATCGGGAGGGATGCCTCTTGCGTTTGTAGCGAGAGTTGCGAGTTTGACTTCTTGAGCGGTCTCTTTACAATCTTTTCTACCTTCCCCTTATAATTTACTCTAAATTCTATTCCATCTTTAATTTACAAAATGGGCGGTTTACGTCAAAAGACCTGCCCACTATGATAAGAGTTCTTCTTATCCCTTCCTCCATTATTATATGTATGTCTATCTATTATTGTATGTTTTCTTAAAAATACTAGTAAAATACCTATATATTGTCAAGCAAGCTACTTATTGAACAAAAAACAATACCCCGACTGCATGAAATTCTATAATTCCTTAAAATTTATAAACCAGCGATTTTAATTTTTATAAATAGGTACATATACCCAGTGTCATTCTCACAATTAAGGCGAATCTAACAAAACCAGAAACGCCAAAATCTATAAAGCCGTTTAGACTACCGAAGACCAAAGAAATAACCCTACATACATGCACTCGAAAACATAACCCTTTCTCTGGTGCAGTCGGGTAATTACCATAGTATATTCTATGCAAATATAATTATAGCTTCCTTTTCCGTATACAAAGAAAAAGTTTACGTTTCAACTTACAGCGAAGCTGCAATATTCTGAACAAATAGATACTTTACAATACCTAAGTGCATGTAGACGACGCTAGGGGGCGCGGCAGTGGCTTTACGCTTGCATTGAAATATCGCAGGCTTTCATTTCATTGTTTAAAGCTATCTGCGAGCGCCTATACTCTATCGCCAGTAGGGAGACGATCAATTTTGCATGAAATACGGGACTTTGTAATTGAGGAGCAGGATAACGTTTCAATAATTATGAACCGCCAATAAATGCATTCTGTTATTTTAGTAGAACAGTAAAGATTAGCAAAATCTAAATGCATTTATGAGACAAAACAACACCTGCATTAGGAATATATCCTGTGCAGCGGGGGACTTTACAAACATTCATAAAACGGACACAAAGAACACCCAGACTCAGAACAACAATTTGTGGATCACTCAAAGTGTCGTCCCATGTGGTGTTTGAACCCACAACACTCGGAGCAGTAGGAAATGGCGTGATGACCGCTTAAACCACTACGCCATCAGTGCAGTCGCTATTGAGCTTATAGTGTCACCCGGGCGGTTGACATCGGCTGAAGTCTTGCAGCCAGTTGTCTATGTATCGGTCCTTCCAGGCAGTTGTACTCCTTTCACGTCCTGGGTGCTGCTTAGCACAATCCACTGTATTAACAAAACGCTGCCAAAGACGACAAATGACACTCCTATTGATACCAAAATACCGAGTACCTGGGACTGATTTCTTCACGCTCGTAGTATTCCTTCAGCTCTCTGCATTTCATCAGTAGTCAAATGGCATCGCTCCATGACATAAATAATGACTCAATAAAAAAAACTTTACATTTTAAAATGATAAAAGTGAGGAATATGTATACCAAATTCATCAAGCAACGAAAACACATGAAACCAGGAAAAAAATATTAGCTTTTATTTTAATGAAAACTAAACATTAATTTAAAATCAGCCAGTATATGTTTGTGATAGCAATAAAGATTGTTTACCAATCTACTTTGCTGAGAAAAAAAATTAAATATCAAAACCTCCTTTCTAAGGGGAGACCTATGTCCAGCAGTGGACTATTAAAGGCTGTTGATGATGATGATGATGATGAATAAAATAACATCCAGTTTCTGTAAATGATGCATGTTGCTTAGACTTTATTGATATGTCATATGTCATATATAAGGGCTTTTACAGTAACATACATAAATTTGTAAAACTGTAATCGATTAGTATATAGAATTAAGTATTTACAAATTTAAGTAATTAGTAAAACGAACAAAAACTATGTGAAAAGTCTTACTACACGGTTACAGATTATTTGATGACAAATTTGCTTGGGATTTATGCTGGTCACTCTCGCGAAGATACGATAGATTATATACGAGTATATTATTAGAATTCTATAGAATAATATATTTGTGTATGTAAATGTGAGTATAGTGTAGGCTTGTAATGTTAGTTCAAATCAAAGTAACTTTCTGTTGGTTTTGAGTATTTCCAAGACCTATCTAAATGTCCTACTGGCGGAGGTATCACGCTTCGGGTTGGTTATCAAGTAATTTTGATTCATCAAGAAAGATTGGGTTGATTGACTAATAAACTGAATTATAGAACGGCTGGGGCCTGTATGCCGTCTGTACAGACAGGTCCACTCAAAACTATGGTACTTTCTTCAAATGGCCAACCCAGACCTTATACTGTATTCGCCATAGTTTTTGTCTTTCATAAGGTTGCCTAATAAATTTCTCTCATAGCTAGTGTCTTTAGAATAATTAATTAGTTCAACAATTTTTTTAAACTCTGTTCTTATGAATAATAGGAGTTAATTTTTTTATGTCAATAAAGATTCATATAATACAATTCGCAGAAGAATGTGATACCTGTGTAAACGGAGTTCTTCCTAAATTGGGTTGAACTTTTAAAAAGAAGATCAGTACCCTGTCTGTTAACTACTTTATTGAACTAGTGCCTGCTTGCGACTTAAAGAACGAGGCACGGTATCGTGAGCATAGTCTAGGATTTCTTTAGCTTTTTATAAGTTTGCTATTCGGACTTGGAGTCGTTACGTCTTTTACAACACCAGTTTAATGAGTGTATGTTCATTTAAAGTTTATTAACAATAAAAGAAATATAAAAATTTAATTAGCTTTATTTATCTTTTTTAAGGAGGTTAAAACAAAATTATGGTAATCACGCAATAATTTCCATAACTTTTATTCGAAATCATAATTATTATTTAGTAGTCTTTGGCTTTATGACCGTGTAGTTAAAATTATTAGAATTAAATTAAAGTATAGGTAATATATTATTGTATAAAAAGCATTTTTTCTTCCTTCGGGAAAGCATTTAAAGTTGCCGCCAGTAATGAAACAATATTTGAGAACAATCAGTAAAGACTTCACCAGCATTCCACAAAACACCTCACCTACAAAAACCAATCAATTTTGCCGCAAAACATCTCGTAACAGTCTGTAATTATTGCCACCCTAGTACAGATCAAAGTGATTCGCTTTTGTTCCGGCTGACGGCGCCAGCGAATGATTCTGCGTTAGTACAGTGATTGCTTTTTGACGTACCATAGTTTCGGTTCGATGCTTGTGCCGATCCGATCGCGTATTACGGCCTGCTATCACTCCCATATTTCGCTATTTACAAATTGCTTGCTGATATTGTTTGAATGCTAATATGGATCCTTGAAACCGTTAGTTCAATTAGGTCGAGCTAGTAATTTTGAGCTGGGGATAAAGGTCATTGATTGACTTTATTACTGAAGCTGTATGCGGGCTAGTTTTGTCAATAAATTGTTTGTAGAAATGATATAATACATGATTTTCTTCACAGTAGATCTTGCTTGATTTTCAAAAGAATGACACATATTAGACAAGAGTGTTATGGTCACACTTATTTTTTTTAAAAGACAACTCCCGCATTAGGAATATATCCTGTGTCGCGGGGAACTTTACAAACATTTATGAAACGGACACAAAGAACACCCAGACTCAGAACAACAATTTGTGGATCACACAAAGTTTCGGCGTAGTACTAGTACTTGACTAGGTTTGGACTGTGAATCAATTAATTTATGTAATCATACATTATTACAATATCTTTTTAATGTTATAGTTCGTATCTATAACCATTTGGAAAATAGTGTTTTATTGATCAAACCTATCCAGGTTCCTAGAAATTAACGTTTCGTACAAAAATTTGGAACCTGCATGATCAGGGTGTGGGGCTTGATCGATGATTATCTTAATTTTTAAACTCCGTTTTATTTCCTTTATATAAAATCAGAGGAACTACATTGAAGAGAAACTCTCACAGAGTAATTTCAATCGTCTCATCAGATGGTAATCTCAATATCAGACCTTTCTGGGTTTATTCCATCCTCTCTACTCTAAAACTCGAACACTAGAATTAGCTAGACTAACATAAAACATCAAAGATAAAACTCAGAGAGTCCCCCATAACTGGAATTTGATTCGCCAAAAGAGGAAAGCGACGTATCCCAAATAACTATGAGTTAAACCAGTATTATGAAACTTACTAAGCTCCGAAAGCTACAAACCCGACTTGCAAAGCACACTACACACAATACGGTATGCAAAGCTTGCAGCTACTCGTGACAAAATGACATTTTATTTAAATTACGCGCCAATACCCAGTTGCTGGAACACTTTTCAATCCGACACTTTTACTAGTCTCCAAGGATACTTTACATTGGTCTCTATTGTACGAATATTTTTCTTTCAACCAGTTGTTATCTATGTGCTGCTTACAGATCTATTCATCGTGATACTCCCTGTAGGTATTTTATAGCTACGTGGGATCGGATATAAAACAAATCACTATTTTCATACCAATACTTCAGTACCTCGTGGAGAACAAGGTTATGCAACCGTGTGTTCGTCTAGGGATTGGTGAAACTAGTGGGACAGAGAAATCAACTGGATATGTGAACTGTCAAAACAATTGCTATTAGGGCGGTGTGGTCATTTATTCCTTAATCTTGTTTTTTATGGTATATAGGGGGCAAATGAGTTAATGGGTCAATGATGGTAGTCTAATACAAAGAGTTTAATACAAGTCCGTTGCGGCCCTTTGAATGCACAGTTGGGGCAGTGGTTTAAGCGATCACCTCGCCGCTTCCTACTGCGTCTAGTGTTGTGGGTTCGATCCCCACATAGGACAATACTTTGTGTAATCAAACATGTATGTGTACAATGTATGTTGGTCAATTTCCCCTGTGACACAGAATTATATACCCGATACGGCAGTTGTCTTGTAAAAAAGAAAAAGAAAAAAAATCTTCCCTGTAATCCAGGGTAGGAGGGTTAGGGTTCCTGACTCACCAAAGAATTGCTTAGCACCGGATTCTGTGGGATCAGGCTATCATTTCAGTCAAAAAAAAAATCGGTTGTCTGTAAAGTCGGTTTACTGACGATAGTTGAACGTGACAACGTCATAAGAAAATACTGATGGAATGGTTGCATTTTTCAAAAATGTATTATTGTATACGAGTAGTAGCTGTCCACGCGGACGCATCGCTCACTCAAGTAGGAGAGAGACAGATATCGAACGCTGCCGAACGCGGAGGCCGATTGTGCCTCTTTGTCGCCCGTTCCGGGATCTCGCTTGCACTTCACGCCTTAAATGGAACGCCTCAGAGCGAGGTAACGCCGCATGAGTCATGTTTTTTCGTGCGTGCAGCCGGCTCCATCGAATTATAAGACGTTGTCACGTCAAAAAAGCGTATCTCTCCCACGAAAGAAATTAAACGCCACCCGAGACAGAAGGATTTTAATATGTTGTCAATCAAATACGGAACTATTTAAACCCAAGAGTGTATTTATTTTATGTAAGATTGTCTAGTTACCGACTCGATACATACCTACTCTTTATAAAAAGGTAAAGTGACCTGTCACTTTCAGATGCTCAGTGTTGCACTTAAAATCAATTCATTCAATACAACGGTGTCGAAAAAGAGATTTTATTTTAAAAGTCCAATAGGTCTACACGGTTAAAATAGCTTTAGAGAGGACAAAACAGAATAAATAATAGACTGAATGATAAAGACCTAGATACAAAACAATTACTTTAATAAAATCTGCATAATTTTATTTAAGCAAATTGGAATTTCTATAACTGGATTATGAATAGCTCAAGCGTCAACAGATTCTTTCTTCTTTGAGACTGAGACAAGGTAAAGTATTTGCAAAGCTATAACGTGCAATAAAGCATGCAGTAGTGCAACATCTAGATCGGGCTTACCGCGGAATGTAGCATGTTTGCCCACTAAATCCCTACTTTGAGCTGCGCATGTTTACTGAAAAATTCAAGTGAGATTTCGAGCATGTCCAGTGAAGACGAAGCCAACTAAACCAAGTACAAGATGCCGGCTGCACTGAATGTTTGGGGCTTATTGAGACGTGATGCTTTGTGGTTTTACCTTTGAGGTAGCAAGATTAATAAAACTCAAAGCTTATTACGGTGGTTATTATTTTCAAGGTGCATTCGGTTTGGTATGTTTTGATAAATATTTATTCATTGCTGGATTGTGGGTCTTAAATTTAAATTGAATTTTAAAGTGCTCTACAGTCTAGACTTTTATTTTTCAGCATTAAAAAAATATTTATTTTTACCTTAATCGAAGAATGAATTTCACAAATATCACTCAGTGTTTTTTTTTCCTGCTGTTACTTAAGCATTTTTTCATCAGTTTTACATACTAATACATATTTATTTATGTAATGTAATAAAAATACATAAACAAAGTTAATCAATTGCTGTAAATACACGTATTACGAATTTATTTTTTAAGATCGTCGTTAGAGTTCTTCTCTGTCTATCTTCTAAGAAGCATGCCAAAGATACTTAAAACTTACACATCAATGTATCATCAAAATATCATAAACATCATCTGATATTTGTATTTCAATTATAATGATGATGATGATATGATACTTTCCGCTATGTTTTTTTTTTTATGTGTGAGGGGTAGACGAGCAGTCGGATCACCTGACCATCATCCATCGACAAAGTGACCATCGCCGCCCATGAACGCCAGCAACTCAGGAGTCACAAACGTGTTGCCGGCCTTTTAGAGATGAGTACCATCTTTTCTTGAAGGTTTGTAGGTCATATCGGTCCGGATATACAGACGATAACCCGTTCCACAGATTGGTTGTGCGGGGCAAAAAGTGTCTCCAAAAGCGCATAGTAGTGGAGCGCCAACTATCCAGGCGCCGACGCCGACGCCAAATAAGAAAGACAAAGAGCAAAAAAATGATGATGATGATAGTAAATATAGTTTACAAAAAGTGCATTTAAAATGCAAATATTTTTATGATATTTTCATTTACAAAATTGTGGTCAGAGTAATTTTGATCCTTTGAGCTTTAAGAGATCTGTTAAAAAACTTAATTATAATTAATTTTCTATCCGTTCTATTTTTAAACCATAGAAAATAACATGAAAAATTTGTGGGTTTTTTAATCAGATTTCTATTTTTATTTGTGAACAACCACATTTCTCTTCAGTAAATTTTACTTTTGAACATCAATAGCTTTTATTAGTCCATTGCTGGACATAGGCAATTCAATTTAGAAAGGAGAGTTTGGCCTACTATAACACGCTGGCTAGACGGGTTGGTACAGGATTTTATTCAAGTTTTTCTTCCCTTTGCAGTGCAGTTGTCCTGCGTAACTCGGTCCCTTAATGGGCTCTTACGACACCCACGGGATGACACTCCGAATTCTTAATCCTTCACCGCACGGATAACTGTTTTTCATCATTATCTATATTTTAATACTATGATGCCATCAATTAGAAAATAAATTTACCAGAACTGAAATCGAATCTTTTGCGACGAGTTGCTAGAATTTGCCTAGCAACCGGTAGACAAGCCGTAGTGTAGCAACGAATGCTAAAGAAGTCTATTGAACATAAAAAGTATTAAGTTCTGTTTGTTCAGGACAAACCTCGAGGCTTATCCTAAAATACATTTTCAATTTGTTTAACCTTCTTGACAAATAGATATTTACATTTCCACAAACAACAAATACTTCTCAACACCGTGTCTAAAACAATTTATCTTTATTTTTATTCTATTAAATTTGCGTAAAGTTTGGCTTCAATTTTGTGATTTTATATCTCCTAACCTGGTAATGGACTGACGTGATGGATGAACACAATCTTGTTATATTTAGGCGGAGGGTAGAAATGGTAAAGGAGGGTGGAAGGGAGGGGGGCAACTGTACTATCTATTATAGTGAGAGTACTAAGCAAACAGTGTCGTCAAGCAGTGTTATTAAAGATCAATTTATAGATGGATAATTCGTTAGGAAAACACGTTTTTCCATTCTGAACCTTTATGTTAGTGGTAATACTTATGTGCATAAATAGGGTCAAACAACAAAGGTCAAGAGTAAATACACGTCGTTGATAGATTTAAATTTAATGACAAACTAGTGTTGGGTGGAGTGAGAGAAAAATTAATATTCAAACGTCCAGTGATAGTATGGAATTTAAAACCGAATTAATTTCAATTAATGTCAGTTTGTACTCTAGGATTCCATACAATTGAGATAGGAATTCTTGTCATATAATATTAATAATAAATTATTAAATTGAACTCTAACATAAAATCTTTTTTTTTTTAAGACGACTCCTGCATTAGGAATATATCCTATGCCGCGGGGGACTTTACAAACATACATGAAACGGACACAAAGAACACCCAGACTTAGAACAATAATTTGTGGATCACACAAAGTGTGGTGATCCCACATGTGGGGACACAACACTCAGCGTAGTAGTAAGCGGCGTGGCGACCACTTAAACTACTACGCCATCCGTGCAGTTCATCACATAATATATTTTTTCTTTTGTGATGAGTAGTAATGGGTCAATTTCTCTTTAATTCATCATATTAATTTAATAATAATCATATTAACATAATAATTAATTTAATTCATCAATTAATTTAATATTATAGTTAAATGAATCATAAAATAATGTCACTTTTTTATTCATGATAGATCCCTGAAAAGAGATTAAGTGACAGTAGGTTGTATGTATATGAACTTATCACGTTCAAGGAAATATTGATCCGATGCACGGATGGCGTAGTGGCTTAAGCGGTCACCTCGCCGCTTACTACGCTGAGTGTTGTTGGTCCGATCCCCACACGGGACATCACTTTGTGTGATCTACAAATTGTTGTTCTGAGTCTGGGTGTTCTTTGTGTAAATTTCCATGTATGTTTGTAAAGTCCCCCGCGACACAGGATACAGTCCTAGTGCGGTAGTTGAATTTTTGTTTGATGCAATGTAGCTTTAAAAATTTACACATAGTAAATTTTGCAGATTAAACATTAAAATTATTACTCTTGTCTAACTACTATTAAGATTAAGAATACAGATTGTCATTACCCCTATTCATCCCGTGGGTGTCGTATGAGCCGACTAATTGAGAAAACTAAGCAGAACAACAGCACTGCAAGGAGAACGAAACCTTAACACAAACCCTATACTAACCCGTCTGGCCAGCGTGGTATACTCGTAGTAAGCCAAAACCTCCTTTCTAAGGAGAGGCTTATGTCCAGCAGTGGACTATAAAAGGCTGTTGATGTGATGATGATGTGAACCACAATTTTAGAGATTAAAGAAGTTTCCTTTCCTTACCAATAATAGTAGAAAAAAGTTCCTGTCCCTTATTTCTTTCCTATCAGCTAGAAAATAATAGTTCTTTAGTCGCGTTGGTTAATCGCAATCTTCTATGACATCATCATCATCAACCACCTTTAATAGTAGTAATTAAAGATTGTTGATGATGATGGATAGATGACCATCCAAGCAAAATTTGGCATCGTCACACATTTAAAAAAAAGTAGAGAAGTATCTAAATAATAATAAAAGACATATTTCGTTAAAAACTACAATAAATAATAGCAAACATCTCTGCAGTGCTAAGTGATACACCAGCATCGCGCATTTCCCCGCCAATGAATATTCAAAAAGCTTTCACGTAGCCGCCATCTTGCGCAGTGCGTACTCCATATCAATTAGTGACATCATTACACCGTAAAACGCGGTATGTCTGCCAATGAATATATTTTTAGTTTAACAGCGCCATGATGGATGAGGTTCGTTTAAATATGTAATATTGAATATGCATTTGAACTGGATCTAAGATCTTGGAAACAACGCTAGTTATTAATTTTCTCATGTTCAGTTTTAGATTGATTGGCCATTATAAAACGAATACCTGTACAAAAAAACATTTTTTGAAAAGCTTTGTGGTAATCTCTATCGTTTAAGGGTTGGCACTTAGATGTACTTGAACCAGAAGTACATCTGTATTACAGCATTTATTGTAAGTTCCTTTTACTATGATGATAGTAATCCTTGAACATGTCCTGTACTGGACCTCTCGACTCACGGTTAAGTTTAGTGAACCCTTTGGCATTCGACAATGAACGGACTGTCGGGACTGTTTCTGGAGCATTTTAGCTTCACAGAAAGAGAACACTACGCCCCAGCCCTCGTCATCCACCAGAATGGCTGTAATGATTGCTGGATCGTCCGGTTTGTACGACCAGGACTGGGCACTGCACCAGTGCCTGGTCCATTTCAAGCTCATCCTGGTCTTCCCCGCTCTCACTCTGGCGATAAGCCACTGTTCTTCAGCTACTGTTTCTTTAAAGCTCTGTAGGTAATTATAATGTACACAGATTACACATAGACCGATATAGTTCGTCAATCATAAAATTTGACGACGTAGTGAGTGTCGTTCGTGTCACTTGCGGTAATAACATTTGGATGACATGCTACCGAAACATGGGTCACATTATTATTGCATCGTGTGCGTTGGCACTAAGATACCGAGATATATACTGTTACTCATATTATCTTTTTCATTTTACATCACATCACATCAACAGCCTATAATAGACCACTGCTGGACATAGACCTCTCCTTAGAAAGGAAGCTTTGGCCTACTATACCACGCCGGCCAGACGGGTTTGTGTCAAGTTATCCTTCTCTTTCCAGTGCTGTTATCCTGCATAGTTTGCTCCCTTAGCCGGCTCTTACGACACCCACGGGATGAATAGGGGTAGTGACATTCCGTATTCTTAATCCGTCACCACACTTTTTTATTTATGTTAATTAATACTCCATAATAAAAATGGATTGGGTACCCAATAGAAGGTACACCTGTATATTTCATTTCTTGTTAAACGATTTAGAAAGATTTTCGCATCTGATTTGCAAAATTTTGCGCAATACAGATATAGTTTCTTACTTTACCTTTCGACGCTTATTAGATTTCTTATTCGCGAAAGGTTTGGTACAAAATGTTCCCACCTGACCATTTTCCTTCGTCAACGCTACACAATCATGACAGAACTCAAGAAATGAAATTTGTATTGTTCTGGATTTGTGTACGATTAAATAATATACAAGAAAGCTTTTTGAGATTGGCACAATGATATCAAATGTATTCGAAGTGTCGTACAGTGTACACACACCGAGTTAATACGTAAGGCCGCACGACAATAGGGACCGTACTCATCCGCTGGCGATTTCTTCCTATTCATTGCACACCCCACTCGCCCCACCCCCTCTTTTTTAATCCGAAACTTATGACCGTGTAAATGTAACGGCAAGGGTTAATATCGTATTTTATTGGACGTGTTTCGGTAAGGGATGGATTTCGGATTTTTTCGTCTATTTTTCTTCTTGAAATGCTTTCAATGGGTTTACGGTGTGCGTACATGATAATAATAGCTCTGGTGATATTTACAATAATACACGAATTTATTTTGTTGAAGGGAACGTTGAAGAAAGTAAGCGATGGATTTATGCTGAACTATACATATAGTAATCTCACACACAACGCCATCTAGTTTCAAACTAAGCAGAGCTTGTACTATGAAAGCTAGATTGACTGATTGAATACTTACATACTTTTTTTTGTAAATACATACATTTCAAACAGAAAGCAGCCAAACTCCAAAATAAATATATGCAGATCATACATACATTTGAATCGGGAATCGAACCCGAGACCTCAGCACCGCAGTCCAATACGCTACCACTGCGCCACCGCAGTCAATATTAATATGTTTTATTATTTATAAGATTATCCTTGTGATAAACGGCAAAAGCCAGTTTTGCTTATCAAAAGTGACTTCTGTTTTGAAAATCCCATTCATCTGTTTGCAGAGTCTCTTTTTGAGGTTTTGGGGTCAAAGGGGGGGTTTGAGGGTCAAAATAATAGGGTTATTTTCATGCTCACACGGTTATGTGCACGATACCTTGATCTAAAAAGTTTAAATATTTTTTGTCTGTCTGTCTGTCTGTTTGTTCCGGGTATTCTTCGAAACGGCTGGACCAATATTGATAATATTATACAACCAGGTAGTCTATATATAAGGAGTAACTTAGGCTTTTTTCCTCTCTGAAAATCCCTATAAAATTTTGCCCGATGCAGGAATTGAACCCTCGGGTTCGATTCCTGCATCGGGAATTCCTGCATGTAGTACGGTACGGTACTACACCACGAAGTCGCTTATACCAGTTAATCTTATAAATAAAATTAGCGTTAGGAGCGTAATGACGTAAACTTACTCTTTTAAAAAGCAATTATCTCCGCTCTATGATTTATTATGAACATTACCAAATACATTTTGACTTGATGATTCGGTACAAGTGGGTCGGGTCCACCGGAGTGATACCACGACCTCACAGAAAACCGGGTTTAAGAATATTTTATTAAGAGTGATTTAGCTTACCAGATTCCAAAATCTCCCTCCTTATTTTCTCGGGGAGAAAGGGAGGAGTGAAGGTGTGGAGAATAGGTGTCCATAAGTTGAGGTAATTAGTTACCATCAGGTGGGATACCCGTCTGCTCATTAGACCCCTTTGACATTTGGTTTCAAACTCAAACTCTCTTTATTTCATAAAAATTTTAAAATTGTTTGAAATCTTCTTTCATGTAGACTCTAAAGTCATAGATCACACACACAAAAGCAACAATCTATGGTTTGTCAAATAGTAAGCAAATAAATTTAACAAAAATAAACCCATACAAAATTCATGATATGCCTGTGCCGATCTACAACCGCCCGTTTCCAAGGGGTTGAGCCTTATGAGAAGAAAGGGCAAACAAACTCATGGCTTGTATAAATATGTATAGTTACATTCTTTTAATACTACAATGTTTGCAAATAATGATTAAAATCTTCAACATTCAGTGTAAACAGTAAAGCAACAAACAACGCATACATCACCGGATTAAGTTGCGTTTTAGTTTATAAAGCCTTTATATAAACGAACAGAAAATGTTCACTTGTATACTCACTGAGACTCCAGCGATGTCAACCGTTGGGTTCGTTTATTTTGTTGCATTTTTGTGTTTGCTGCTTTAATTTACGTATTTTGTGCTTTACTTTGCAACATAGTTTTTATTTACGAATTTGTAAGTTATAAATGTGTCCTACAGTGAGATTTTTTCGTAAAATTGTGTGGTTCTTGAGTTTCACCATAACCGAGGTACTAGCCATACGATTGGCAGGATTGGAGTCCCGACTGTTCAGTTGCACCAGAATACGAAATAATTGATGTTTTGACTGCACGGATGGCGTAGTGGTTTTAGCGGTCGCCACGCCGCTTCCTACTACGCTGAGTGTTGTGGGTTCGATCCCCACACGGAACGACACTTTGTGTGATCCACAAATTGTCGTTCTGAGTCTGGATGTTCTTGTGTCCGTTTTATGTATGTTTCTAAAGTCCCCCGCGACACAGGATTTCTTCCTAGTGCGGGTTGTCTTTAAAAAAAAACGGAGGAGCCTCGCGTTACGTTTCAGGACATTACACCTTATCGTTCTATACTGTTTGGTACTCAGACGCGATGCATTCACCAATAACCTCGATACCTCGATCACACTCGATCTTCGGAGACCGCCCAGGATCGGATCGATAAGCCTACAGATATTTTCACTAATAACATGTTTAAATAAAATAAACACAAGCGTACATATATACTCTATACCATGCTGGTCAGACGGGTTGGTGCAGGGTTTGTTTCAAGTTTTCTTTCTCTTTGCAGTGCTATTATCCTGCGTAGTTTGCTCCCTTAGTCGGCTCTTTCGACACCCACGGGATCAATAGGGGTTTGGTAGTGACACTTCGTATTCTTAATCCGTCACCACACGGAGAGTAGGTACAGTAGGTATAGTAGGCCAAAACCTCTTCTCTAATTAGAGGCCTATGTCTAGCAGTGGACTATCATCATCATCATCATCAACAATGATAGTGATGATGGTGATACACACTCTCATGTATTTATCCTCAAAGGGATAAACAGATGCTAATTAAAATGCTCATATTTTGATGACTTTCATTTTAGTGCCACTTACGTTAGCCTATTGCTGTCAAACTCAAAATATTTCTATTCAATATAAAAAAATAGGTAGACTTTAAAGTCATAGATCAACACACACAATAGCAACATTCTCTGTTTTGTTAAATGGGCACATATGTTACTTAATAAAAATACTTATTTTCTAAATATATAAGTACATACAGACTGCATGGATGTCGTAGTGGTTTTAAGCGGTCGTCACGCTGCTTATTACTATGCTGAGTGTTGTCTGTAAGATCCCCACATGGAACAACACTTTGTGTAAACCACACATAGTTTTTCTGAGTCTGGGTGTTATATGTGTCCATTCCATGTATGTTTGTATACTCGTAGTCCCCTGCGACATAGGATATATTCCTAATGCAGGAATTATCTTTTTAAAAAGCAAAGAACACAGACACAGAAAAAGTCTTCATGCTTATCACACAATATTTAATTCTGGGTGTGAATCGTACCCACAATTAGAGGCTGAGCAGTCAGAATTACAGACCACTCCACCAACAAGTTATGAAAACAGATACGTAAAACATAATTTCCATAAAAATATCCCCTAAATCCTACAATATAACACCATACCAATCGTAATTTGTACGCAATTGAAATTCAAATGAAAAAGTAATTTATTAAATTTATTCAAATCTTGACACTTGAGGTGCGAATATTAAAATGAAGTGACGTCCATTTTGTGAAATACAACATTAATTATTTCTAATTATACAACTTCAACGTTTTTTATACATTTTAATTACAGCAGGCTTTATTTTTAATGGTAATTGTTAAATGTCTTGTATTACTTAGGTTTAATTAAAAAGGGCTTTAGATGTAAAATCGGTGTATTTCGAACAAAAGTACCAATTATTATAAAAGTTAAAAAAAATACCCAACTGAACTATTTTCCAGACCACTGAGGTTTACTATCTATACATGTCCAGTACCATACTAAATAGATCCGATGACATTTGCAGCATTGTAAGAAGTTGCAGCCCAAATTGCTGACCTTAAAAAACACAATAGTTATAAAGACGTGTACAGTACTGTCATATACTAGGGTCCAGGTGTTTCTGTTGCTGTGTCCATTCATTAATTCTTACTTATCATTATCCAGATAAATTATTCGATTATAAAGTTTGAAGATAATTTTAATTGAAATTATTACATAAATAAAAAAAAATTGGTTGCCTGTAAAGTCGGTATACGGGCGAAAGT
Organism: Arctia plantaginis; assembly: GCA_902825455.1. Classification (NCBI taxonomy): domain Eukaryota; kingdom Metazoa; phylum Arthropoda; class Insecta; order Lepidoptera; family Erebidae; genus Arctia; species Arctia plantaginis. The sequence goes on along the minus strand of CADEBD010000857.1, from coordinate 804,925 downwards.
TTTACGTGACAACGACTTTGAGTGGTAAAATAATTTTAATGTGAATATTCATTCGTATAGTAGGAAGAAGGATGAAACACTTTTTATGTCTGTCTCTCTCGCTCTTAGGCGGGCTAACCATGCCCGAGTGGAAGGGACGCGTGCCTCTCACTCGCTCTCATTGTGAGCGCATAACGTGAGCGGAGCGTAACGCAGTTTCTTGAAGTGTCACCCGGCAAACCAATTTATAAGACGTTGTCACGTCAAAAAAAAAACAAAAGAAACTCCTTTGTGACCAACAAAATTTTTCATATACTATTTTGATACATTTTTAATTTTCATACGTTGTTCCAATTCAGTACAATTCAAACGAACTCTAAAGGAAGGGACTGACTGAGTCTCCTCAATCAATGGCTGCTTAGATGCCTGAGGAATATTTTTTAGAATTAACAGGAATAGATTCAATGGCATTTTCAACGTGATAACTAGATGTAGTTAGGAATTACGATAGTTAACTCTACCTTATCATTGTTCTCACCGCTGTGTGTACAGATTACAAATGGAGGCGTGGCTGTCTATTACAGACTGCCCATCGTTTGCAGCACTCAAAAACACCAAAACAACCTAGCCCTTGAAACATCTTACACAGGTTTTTTACGATCCCAAGAGAATACGACTAATTGCTAGTCCGTATTACCATGGCTTGCCATGCTTCGGCACGAATGCGTCGGCTCGACCGGAGTGATACCACGGCCACACAGAAAACCAGTGTTAAGCAATTCTTTCGTTACCTTTCACTGAGTGAATGAGGTTACCGGAGCCCAAATCCCCCCTCGAGCTGAATCGAGCGGGAGGGACATCAAGGCCAGCAACGCACTTGTGACTTTTGAGTTGCCAGTATCCATGGGAGGGAATAGTTGCTACCCGTCTGCTCGTTTGCCCCCTTATGATATAAAACAAAAACTCAGGACTAACATTTTTGCTGCTCAAAATTAGCTATTCTTCAATTAGACAATAATTTTACAAAAAAGTATAACCTTTCACTTAACCCTAGCATTATTTTTTTCTTTCTATGTTATCAGTTCAACTTTTCAGAATTATTTGTTATAGCTAATAAGTCGTTGCTTAAGTCGAGTTTACTGCAAAAGCAATTCTACTGATTGGCTAGCTCTAGTGCTATATTTATTGATCTTATATATAAAATTTTCGTGTCACAATGTTCGTTCCCGTACTCCTCCGAAACGGCTTGACCGATTCTCATGAAATTTTGTGTGCACATCGGGTAGGTCTGAGAATCGGCCAACATCTATTTTTCATACCCCTAAAGGGTAAGGGTGACCCATTCCTAATTTTTTTTGTTTTGCCATACAACGTTTGCCGGGTCAGCTAGTGAACTGTAAAGTTTGACTAATCAACACCAGTAAAATAACCGCCAATATACCATGTTAGTCCTCTAAGACTGTAAATTTTATTGATAAATTCTCGAAATGTATATTATTTTTAGATAATGGACGTTATTTATACGAAGTATGTTACCCAAGAACAATATATAAAATTCATTTCGTGGTACAAAGTACTTAAGCGGAAATATTATTCAATGTCCGCTGGAATTTTGCTTGCCCACGAGAGGATGGTAGCGAAGCTGTCTTGTCTAGTATATAGATGGATATTTTAATACATGATAGTTTTGTGGATAACAGTTTTATTGCATATTAATATTCAAAGTGCTTCTTTCTTGGTACAATATTGGAATGGAGGGATATTTCAAAGAATATCAAAAACGAAAATATTTTCTTCTTAGTAAGGATCTGTGCTATTTTATACACTTTATACAATTAATTCAACATTACCATGAAAATGGAGATGGAAAAATAACATATTAAAGTGGTAAAGAGATGGTTTTGTCAAATACTCAGAGCTATTTTACTCCTTAGTTGTGTTTAATTGAATAACCAAAATTGTTTTGTTTAGTTGTTTTGAAATTTAGATTGTTATCAAAGAAAAACTTGAAACTTACCAGAATTTGATTTAGCTAAGTTAATTATAATACGATAAATTCAGTTTTATTAAATAATTAGAAAGCAATCACGAAATCCAAAGCTCTCAAACGAACATCAAGCTATGCTCGACTCATAACTTTTGTGAGCACGTCATCAAAAGACGGACGGAATGGATAATCAAATGTCAATAAAATGGCGGCCACCATCGGCTATACATCTGCAGAATTGGATATAAAATACGATCCATTGAACACATTTCCTACACATTATGTCTGCGTCACCACGGCGGAGTAAATTCAATAGATGGTAGAAAGATTATTTTGAGATGCGTACGAAGTTTTACCTAATAAATTAAATTATTTTGAAATGATTTTCTCCTTGGTAAATATGTTTATTGATAATGGAATATTCATAATTTTCTACTCCAGACTGACTCATAAGGGACTGACTAAGTGACTATTAATAGCAAAGTTTTGGTCTTTGTAGACTTAATAACATATTCTCAGAAAAATATTAAGAGTTATTTTTTTTTGCCAGTAGCCAGTTCTCAGTATGTGCATTTGTATCAGTAGGTTAGTCCATTTAAGTCCTGCGACATCAATACTTGATTAGTCTTTTAAATCCCACATGATTGCCAAAATATTATATTGTCTATTAGAAGTACATTTAAATTGTATACTAATCAAACTAATCCATCAGAGAACTTTCAATTAGATATTTATAGTAATTAGCCTCGGCTAGGAGTTCCATTTATTTAGTAAATTGAAATCCGTATTGAAGATTTAAGAAATAACAAAGTTTTATTTTATCTGCACTATTTCTATGTTTATCAATTGAAAAGTCCCCTTGGTTTTCGTATTATTACATCATTAATAAAAATAATAAGGAAGATTATTGTTATATGTAATACGAGTAACGTAATATTGTTACATTACAAGTATTCTTGTTAATAGCTTGTGTTCGAACCTGCATCTATGTTATATTATTTAACTATTTTAAATAAATTCCACGTAGACACAGAAATGATCAGGTTCTCTACGAACTCCGGGTCAGCGGTCAGAATCTCTAACCACTATATGTATGGAACGGGTCATCGTCTGCGTTATTTCCGGACCGATACGACCTTCAAACCTTCAAAAAAAGAGCATACTCTTTCCTAAAAGGCTGGCAACGCGTTTGTGACTCCTGAGTTGTAGACGTATTGCAGAGGTGACCCGTCTGCTCGTCTGCCCCCTCTAACATAAAAAAAAAACACTAACACTACACCAGCAGGTCCGTCAGTACAAATTGGCTATATGTATTCTCATTATATGGATGCCGAAAAGGTTATATTAATATCCTTATTTTGGTTGTTTTATATAAGTCATGTTACTTATGTATAGCTTTACATAATTAATATAAATGTTCCTTATAGCTCAAAAAATTAGATTGGTCTGTGTAGGATATTTCATATCGCCACTTATAACTCGACGTCGATTGGCTGATTGTTTCTTTCTTTTAAAAATTATATCTAATGAGATTGACTGTCCTAGCCTTCTGCAAAAGTTAAAATTTATATTAAATTTGATCCACCAATTTTTATTCTATTTTCTTCCTCCAACTACAGAAAAAACTCATATATTGTTCGAGCGAGCAGCGATTTCAATAAATTGTACAAGGAGTACTCTTTTGATCTCTTTAATACCAAAAGCAATGTTGTGCGCAGTATGCTAAATCTCAATTTTTTCCAATAGAAACATTTTTAGATCGATTGTTATTTATTAAATAGGTGTAACGTCGCATAAGTTAGTGCTCCAGAACCTCTGTTACATTACAATGATTCCCTGTACAACCCTGATACAATGAAAACCTGTAATTATTTTTTTATTTAAAAAAGACAGCTCCCGCATTAGGAACCTCCTCCTGTGTCGCGGGGAACTTTACAAACATGCATGAAATGGACACAAAGAACACGCACACTCAGAACAACAATTTGTGGATCACACAAAGTGTCGTCCCATGTGGGAATCGGACCCACAACACTCAGGGTAGTAGTAAGCGGTCGTCTACTCGTCTGTAGATGGCCCGCGGTATGTCGGGGCACCAGGGACTTCCTTTCTAGGGTATACCTGGTTCCCCGGCTATTAGTACCCGAGACGGCGTGCGATTTCAGTCGGTTCGGGTCCGACATGCCACCGAGAGGTGGTATACGAGGGGATTTCCGCACGAAAAAAAAAAAAAAAAGGTAGTAGTAAGCGGCAAGGTGACCGCTTAAACCACTACGCCATCCATGCAGTCAATTGGCTTGATGTAATATATCAATCTGATCATTTCATTTTTGTAGCTGTTGTTTCCTTACTCGAAATCGAAATATGACCTCACATCCTGTATGATGTCAAAATGTTGAAGGGTATATACCACTTGTTGTGTGATGGTCGAAACTTGGTCTGGGTAGAAACAGTACTTCAGACAGCCTATTTTATTTCCAATCTTTTATTAATATTATATTAAATATTAAATATTTAACTATAAAAATAGTAGTATCTACGAATAAATAAGTAAAAAAATAGCTTATTTAATTTAATTTTTTTTCTCTTTTTTGTAGACGGGATCTAGTGAACACGCCACATGTAGTTATGTATGAGAAAATTCCTTTTTTTAATAATGTAGCTCAGCACCAGCTCAGATGATTTTATTTAAGAGAATTAAAAAAATACATAGTCTCAAACCGGTTACAATAACCACCTAAAATAATTTGGTACACAATCTCCCTTCAAGTATGGCGCCATAAAACAGAACAATTTCATCTTTTAATAACATTCATGAAACACATAATTTGTACCATAAAATTAAGTCAATATCTCTTCAGCCCGTAAACGAGAACGACTCAAACGAATACATAAAGTTGTCTTCATGAGACGAATGTGTTTGTTTTGGAACAACGTTAGCAAATACGACCGACTGATTAAAAGCTTAGAGTGAATATACTCAATTTTCTAAAACCAAAACGACCTACATGTTTTAATAAAATTATTATGAAGCTCAATAGAATTTGTTATTCACTACACGATTCCCTACTTGTTCATTATGCAACAGATTTCGCTAGTGGCAGCATTCCACATTTACGTACGCTTTTATATATAACTTTTAAAAACTCTGACAAAATACTTTCCTATGATTTAAATATAAAATACCGTGAGGTGACGGCCCGCCCGTATTAATCTTGTAGAGCCGACTAAGAGAGCAAACTACGCAGAACAACAGCACTGCAAAGAAAAGGGAAACTTGAAACAAAACCCTATATCATCCCCGCCAGCGTGGTATAGCAGGCCAAAACATCCTTTCTAAGAAGCGGTTTATGCCGTGCAGTGGACTGTTAAAAGCTGTTGATGATGATGATTGATGAAATGCAAAACTCTCCACAAAATACTGGAAAGAATCATTTTGACGCGTTAGAAGCTATCATATACATTATCCTCATCATTTTATGTGGGATCAGACATAGCTCTCTCTCCTAATAGCTAGGTAAAGAATACCACAAGTCTGAAATAGGACTGAGTCTTGACAGTAACTCAAGGAGGTCGAGATTTTGTGATTCCATTTCTTTTATTCTATTGACTTGACGCCCATTCTGTGGTTGGAGAGGCTTCTTTCTTTTTTTCTTTTAATTTTTGGAGTTGTCTAAACATTAGGTCCGCATTAGGAATATATCCTGTCTCTACAAACTTACATGAAACGAACACAAATAACACCCAGACTCAGTATAAAAATTTGTGGATCACACAAAGTATCGGCTCATGTGGATTTCGAACCCACAACCCTTAGGCGTAGTAAGAAGTGGCGTGGCGACCGTTTAAACTACTATGCCATCCGTGCAGTCAAGAACATTCTTATTAAATTCAGTTAAATATTAATAATTCAGTTTACAACAAAACTTATTGTAAGAATTCTAACAATTGCTGTTCACTATGTTTTATATTTAAATCTTCAATGAAAACGTTTTACAAAAGAATATTGTTAAAAACTTAAAACTATTAATTTATCTTTTTAAAACACTTTTTATGATTTTGTACACAGAGTTCTAAAAGTATTTTTAATTTTATAGAGGACCAAACGAGCAGACGGGTTACCTGATGGTAAGCGACTACCCCTGTCCATTAACCGGTGACCGTAAATTATGACTTAAAAAGCACTATGTAAAAACGGTATTTAAGAAGAAACTAGAAAACATTTAGAAAAATTAAATATATTATGATTGGGTAAATTATAACAATTAAAATGAATATTAATCGTCAAAAAAAAATGTAAATAAATTAGGTTCATTTTTTTAAATTGTATGTTAAAAATATTTAAGTAAAAATAATCGTGTACACCGCTGAATGACAAACATTGGCACCCAAAAACCCATGATATAGCAAAATGTTCTCTCATATACAAAGATGACGCTTATGGACAGCAGGGGGACAGTTTATAAACAGGGGATATTGACATCGAACAAGTTGCCTACAATTCAAAGTTTTAAAGTCACTCAAGTGTACACTTCATCGCGTTCTGAAACGAATCTAGCTGGAAGTCGAAGTCACAAACACAAATAAAAACTAAATCAGGACTTTTTAAAAAGTCAAACTCTCCTGCTAAGCACACTGCAATATCCCTTGAGGGTGACGAAGCAAATGTTGCATGCTAGACCAAATTTATTAGATTTTTTAAAACCTCCAATGGAAAAAGAACCTAATATTTTGAGATTTAAGTTCAGCTTTCCGTGCGACGGTTGAACAGTCACTAGAACTTCATGTTGGGGATTATTGCAAAAACTTTTGCATAGGGAGATTTTGACTCTAAATAGGTGATTCAGAGTTTCACTCTGCTACTTTGGAATATTCTATTGGAAGGCCACATTGTTCATTCGTCATTATATAAGTTATGGTGACTTTTGACCTTTGTGTTCGTTCGTTGGACTCTTTTATGGGTTCTAGGAATTTATATGGTTGCGAGTGTGTACGATGCCTGAAGTTTAAGTATTCCAGTATGATTTTTACAATATCGTCCAACTTCATACTGTTGGAAAAAACTTACAGTTTTCTGGACAACGTTCTGATTTATTAATAACTACGATTGTGAAGTTTAATTTTGAGTTCTTTTTACAACAGCCTTTAAAAAATTTAGACATGATTACATTAGTAATATTTATATATTTTTTAAATAAAATTAATGTTTATTTTTACTGTTATATAATGTTTATTTAACTTTAATTTAATTTTCTCTTTTAATTCCTAAGTACTGTTGTTAAGCTGTAATTATTAATGTCCAATTACTAATTGTAATTATTAATTTACAGGTGAAAGACTTTTAGTGTCTCTCTCTGTATGTGACGCCGCACTAAGTAGGTAAATTTGGAATGAAGTGTAAATGTAAATTAACATATTATCGGTATCATCGGTAGATATACATTTTAACGGGAGAGAAGCTTTAAAAGACCTAGTTTAAAAGCATTTTATAGTACTATTTATCAACCTTTAATAGCCCCTTGCGGGCCATGTGATGGGCCTCTTCTTAGAAATAAGGTTTTGGGCTACTATACCACGCTGGCCAGACGGGTTGGTACACGGTTTATTTCAAATTTTTCGTCTCTTTTCAGAGCTGTTGCCCCGCGTAGTTTATTGCCTTAGTCACCTCTTACAACACCCACGGGATCAATAGGGCTGGTGACACTCCGTATCCATAATCCGTCACCACACGGAACACGTACACATACTTTATGTGTATACCCAAAAGCAATGTGGATTTCAATAATTTCGTGAATCTCTTATAACTTTAATATGATATTGTTAAACAACTTCTTTCAATAAAAGTTGAATTATACACCATATACATAAATATAATAATAATAATAATATAATAATATTCTACTACATTCACACAACGCCATCTAGTCCCAAACTAAGCAGAGCTTGTACTATGGGTACTAGACAACTGATATAAATACATATATGTATACTTTTTTTTTTGTAAATACATACATATTATACATAGAAACACCCAGACCAAATCAAACATTAAATGTTCATGCACACAAATGCTTGACTTGAGCGGGAATCGAACCCGCGACCTTTGAAATAGCAGTCCGTTACACAAACCACTACGCCATTCGGTCGTCATAAATAATTATAAAGGGTTCTATAAAATAAAAAAAAAATTGTTAGTTTCTACTTGTACTGAGTTATAATTTACTTATTAACGCTGTACAGCTTCATACATATTAATTTCAACATAAACAGACAACGCTCAGGGCACTTCCTTTGAGTGAATCTTCTTTCCTCTTGTGGAGTGACGCAGATTTAAACAATCTACGTACAGTAACTTGAACACCTATGCATTTAACTTTAACCAACATTAAGCTAATGTAAACTTTTTCTTTTTTTTATGGTATTAAGGGGAAAACGAGCAGACGGGTCACCTGATGGTAAGCAACTACCGCCGCTCATGGACACCTGCATCTCAAAAGTCATAAGTGCGTTGCTGCCCTTGGAGTCCCTCCCACTCGAGTTAGCAGGAGGGGAGGATTTGGACTCCGGTAACCTCACTGACTCAGTGAAAGTCAACGAAAGAATTGCTTAACACAGGTTTTCTGTGAGGCTGTGGTATCACTCCGGACGAGCCGGCATATTTGTGCCGAAGCATGGCTCTCCCACGGTACTTTTTGTCTTTTTTTATGTATTAGAAGATGAACTATCCGTATCTATCAATCTAGTATACTCGAAATATCCATACTTCCATACTTATATTATAAATGTAGAAGTGAGTATGTTTGTTACACTCTTACTCCAGAACCACTAAACCAATTTTAAAAGTCTTTCACCAATGGAAAGCTTCGTTATCAGCTTGTAAAAGAGCTAGTGCAATGTGTGATATGTGAATGATTTTTTTAAATCGGTGTAGTGATTTAGGCGTGAAAGCGTAATAAACAAACAAACAAATAAACACATTTACACTACCATATGTGAAAGTGTCACATATGGTAGTGTAAATATGATATGATGATGTGTAAAGTATATATGTTTTATTTTTATTTTTTAAAAGACAACTCCCGCATTAGGAATATATCCTGTGTTGCGGGGAACTTTACAAACATACTTGAAATAAACGCAAAGAACGCCCAGACTCAGAACCACAATTTGTGGATCACACAAAGTGTTGTCCCATGTGGGGATCGGACCCACAACACTCAGCGTAGTAGAAAGCGGCGTGGCGACCGTTTAAACTACTACGCCATCAAATTTGTATATGTAAATAAGTTTATTTATGTAGTAAGTATATAACAAAAAATTAATACATAAAATATTTTACTACATTCACACAACGCCATCTAGTCCCAAACTAAGCAGATATTGTACTATGGGTACTAGACAACTGATATAAATACTGTATATACTTTTTTTTTTGTAAATACATACATATTATACATAGAAACACCCAGACCAAATCAAACATTAAATGTTCATGCACACAAATGTTTGACTTGAGCGGGAATTGAACCCGCCACCTTTGGAATAGCAGTCCGTTACACAAACCACTATGCCATCCGGTCGTCAAAATAAATAGTTTCTATGTTTATATTCGTCATAAGTTTTAGTTATTTTATTAGTATGTCTACTTTATTTAAGTACCATCTGTGCCTACCTTACACGATTTATACACCACCCAAAGGTTGTCTGGTAGAGAATGCCCTGGGCCTTAAGACCGTCAATGTACAAGTGCAAATAAATAACACAAAATACGTTTTTTTTCCTACAGTTTTAAATAGGAAGTTAATCATCATCTGCAGTTTAAGTGGAAACTGGGCAGTTTTGAAATCAACATATATATAAATATATATGTGTGTGTATACTAGTATAACCGGTTACTTCATAAAAAAAGTAAACCACCCTAAGAAATATTCGCTACCATCATGATTGATCAGAGAATCTCAATTTTGAATGAATTGCGTTCGGTACCCGCTGTGGAACCTGTGGATAATAGGAGTATATACTGATTTCCTGATATCCGAGACCAGAAACTCTTCGCTTGTATCTGCATTCATATTAACTACTCCTAGTGCGACAATGCAATACTTGGCCTATTATTTTGTACTATTACTTAAACAAAACAAAATTATGACAATTTGAACAAGTGTGAGACATGACACCATCGCGGCAGGATGCTTCACTCTTTCTAAAGATTCCCCTTGGGTCAGATTTTTTCTACCACTAACGAAATCTTTTATTCTTAATTCGTACAAATCCCATAGCCTCACGTGTTACTAAATCCTAATAGTTTACATATTCCAGCAGTACAAAATTCAGTACATATTTGTTTTACACAAACATTTATTCTCACTGTGAGTATCGAAAAATAGATTCAGCAGTTTGAGGCAAATATACATAAGGGCAGCGGCTCACTTGGCGTACAATATCGCCTATCAAACGAAACATCTACCGTCTGCACAAATACAGCGTATGGCCACCCAGGCTATTTGCATTTGGCCAGAGTACCGCTGACGCCGCCTAACAAATATCAATTTGATAGGAAAGGACAACATGTTTTATTTTATTCGTATCTATTTTTAAATGTTATTATATTTCAAGTTTCAATTAAATTGAAGGCATCGTTAGTTTTACTATCAAATTTTTAATCTGTTTCATCACTTCGTGGTATTAAAACCTTTTGGCAACTTTCTATAGTATATTTCTAGACGAACCTGTCTAAGTATGCTGAAGCATGACTCTCCCACGAGCAACGCAGTAGGATATGTATAAGAGCACTTGGACTTTTGAAATCTTTTTTCTCCATAAATTAAAGACTAGTAGGAACATTACCTACGAATCATGGAAGAAAAACCATATTACTTCTGTATTGTCTACAAATATAACTAAGGCTAAGGCTGATAATTTACCAAATAGCAATCTCGACTTAAAATTAATTTAAATATAGCCCAAGAAACGTCAAACTAGCAGGAATTTTCAAGAAATCTTAAAAGTCATCTTAAAGAATTGTCAAGAAATCTTAATATACCTACAGAATAGTAAGCTGTTCTATGATTAGATACATTCGCTAAGCATACCATCTTTAAATAATTAGTCTGTCCATCAGTGTTCTGTTTAGAGATTTTGACAGTATGTTGGTAATAAGAGAATAACTTATTCCTAAAAAAATATCTTAACTTAAAACAAGGACAATGCTTGTGCAGACTTCAATGTTCCCAGCTATTGCTTAGTATGATGAGTCATATCTCGACTTGAATGTGTGTCTCTACACTGGATTCACACGTCAAAAACATCTCTGGAGATTCCAAACTCCAATGATTCCCAAAAAATATAAATTTAAACTTTTTCTGTTAACGGTTTTCCAATTCAATACTATGGGATATGAGTGCCTAAAATCCTCTTTAATAATAATTTAGTTGTGAAAAGTTAGGACAATTACGCGAATAACCAAAATTACTCACATTACGCAACCTACAAATGATCAGGAAGTTATGAATAAAGTCATAGTAATCATATGGTTCATCATCCATAATCACATATAAATAATAGTATATCATCCTGAATTCTACAATCTTTTAAGCTTTTAAGTAAATGGCCATATGAGTATGGAGTAAGACTTAAAATATATTAGTGAGACGATAAAATAAACTTAAATCTTTTGACTAAAGATTTAGGGCTCAATTTTGAATAAGAAACATCGTTCTTAATAATTCTTTTAAACAAATTGCGTTGGTAAGATGTTGTACGGTAGTTTCGAAAGAGGTTTTGCACTTCCTGTATTACTTAGTTACGGAGGAGTTTTGAAAGACATTGCTACGTTTAAGTTTTGATATATGGACACGTGAGCATGCTAAAGTGAGTTTTATTTCTATTTTATTTAGATGCTGATGTCAAAACTGAGCTGAAAGAGTTTTGAACAACATTTTTGTATTATGTATGGTTTTATCTTCGTTAACGCTATGTTATATCATTTTAGTGACTTATTTATGCCTATATGATAAAATCATAATTTGTTGTGATTATATTAAGAGTTCTTAAGTCTAGCAGTCGACTATTAAAGGCTGTTGATGTGATGTGATGTGAGTGGAGACCGCGTCTCAGAAAACGTAGTGTAGGATGCCCACAGGCCAGGTGGAGTGACTATTTGCACAAAATGGCTGGCAGGAGCTGGATACGAGACGCCCAAAATCGATCCAAGTGGTGTGTAATAGGAGAGGGCCTATGTCCAGCAGTGGACTGCGATAGTCTGGTGATGATGATGAAATTAATAGTTTTGACGTGACAACGTCTTATAAATTGGTTTGCCGGGTGACACTTCAAGAAACTGCGTTACGCTCCGCTCACGTTATGCGCTCACAATGAGAGCGAGTGAGAGGCACGCGTCCCTTCCACTCGGGCATGGTTAGCCCGCCTAAGAGCGAGAGAGACAGACATAAAATTTAAATTAATGTTTTAAATATAATTCTTTGTATAAATAAATGTTTTAAATTGTTACTATTATTTCATCCTTCTTCCTACTATACGAATGAATATTCACATTAAAATTATTTTACCACTCAAAGTCGTTGTCACGTAAAACTTTCGCCCGTATACCGACTTTACAGGCAACCAATTTTTTTTAATGGAATCTATTCCGAATCCATCCTTCTAATATTTCTAACCTTTTGCTTTATTTTGTTTTGAATGAGAGGTATTCATTCACAGATTCGTTATCAGGCATTGAAAATTACCCAACATTCACCTTTTTTCGTGTTATGTCTTTTGTATTTTCTAAAGTATGTGGTTTTACTCCAAGAGAATCTGAAACGAGCTTTTTCATTCGAGATTTTGCTCACTTGAATCGGCAGAGCTTGAAGCTAGGTGTAAAAGTTAAACTTAAACTTAATGATGCAGATTAAAAATTTAAAGAAGTGAGTAGGACAAGATACATAATTGAATACATTTTCATTTTTTACGTCAAAAAGGGGGCAAACGAGTCACCTGATGGTAAGTGGCTACCGCTGTCCAGGGACACCTGTCACTCAAGAGTCACATGTGTATTGCCTACCCTTTAAACCCCCTCCTTCTCCCTCCCTCCCTCTTTTCCACAGAATCAGAGGGATCTACAACAATCAGGAATTGCCCTAACATTTCCATTGCCATAACGGCCACACAACGTTACTAATATATGACTAAACCTTGTATATTTATTTAACTAAAATGATTCATTTATGAATATAAATATACCTAAATAAAAAACTAAAACCTAAACTAAACTAAATAAATAAAAAAATTACATGTGTGTGTGACACTATTCTACAATAATACGAATAACAAATATACAACAGAAGTTTTATAAAATATAGATAAATGAAAAAAGATTCAATACACGAATATTTTTTTTTAAATGCTGTAAATTAAAATAGAGATAGCTTGAGACGTTTACAAAACCCAATATTGTCCAATAAAGCCTCAGTGAAACATTTAAACCCAATCGACTTCTTAACGTATGAATCTACAAAGGCGATAGAAGCGAAAGCAAAGTCATTAATTCTACGGAGAAGAAATTAAAATCCGATACGACACAAAATTTCCTCTTTTGACTACTAGATAAAGACTATCGTTACACTAAATACAATACAGTCAGTTTTGAACATTAGCTACATATAACTACGGTTGTATTTCAATTGTAATGAACTGGTGCTTAAGGTGAATCGACCGTAAAACAAAGGAAATTTCCAATTTAATTTGCCGAACACTTCTTATCTTTTTTTAGTATTTATCTCAGTTTGATTACATTAAAGTGAAATGTTTTTTCTCGTTTACTTTGCGGACGTACTAATTTCACATTGTAACTGGACAGATGGGATATTTTAAAGATTTCGTGATGAGTTTTATGATAATTACTAAATTGTACAAAGCGTCTGAAAGTAAATCATGTAAATGTGTCTATGACGTCAATTTCATAGACACAAAATGGAACAAAAAAAATTAAGGTAAAGAGCACCAAGGGAATATGGGGGTTCCCACACAGGAGGGGGGCCTACCCGCCGTAGATGGCCCAAGGCACGTCGGGGTAACAGGGATTTCCTTTCTAGGGTACACCTGGTTCCCCGGCTACTGGTACCCGAGACGGCGTGCGGATTTTAGTCGGTTCGAGTCGTCCGACTCTATAGCCACCAGGTAGGTGGTGTCCGAGGGGATTTCCACAAAAAAAAGGGTAAGACTAGAGGTAAAGAATACCAAAGTCTCAAAGGGGAAATTTAGTATAGTGGTTAATGTCACTGCTAAGCCAGTTGTCATGAGGACGATCATTTGTTCTGTGTCTGGGTGTAATTTATCTATCACAATGTATGTTTTTGAAAATTTATAAGTGTGTTTATCATTAGTCAGTTCAGCAGCAGCAGGCTTCGGCACAAATCAACCAGCTCGAGAGTGACAGTCTTACAGAAAACCTATTGATATAATTTCTTCACTTTTCTTCTGGTTAAGGAGAGGGAGGGGATTCAAAAGGCGTCTACGTATTTTCGATTCTTAGGTTTTGGGGTGTCCAGGGGAGGCGATAGTCATTTACCATCAGGTTAACCGTCTGTTCATTTGCCTCCCTATTTCATAAAAAAAGTTAAGCCAATAACTTTGTGTATTAATTTGAAGCAATACGTCAGCTAGTTCAATATAAACTCCATTAGAATAATATTATAAGTCACAGAAGTTAAATCATTTTTATACGTCTGTTTTTCATGAGGAAAGCAGCAGAAGTTATTAAAATGTATGACTTTCACAAACAAGAACGTACAAGGAATAGTAATTGAAACATCGGGCTGAGCTGAAGTTAGCCAACTTCCCAAATAAACTGTGTAAGTAGTATGGTTTTAACGTCTATGAAATTTTCAAACAGTAATATACAGTAGCACCTACAAGCTTCTCAGTGCAGTTCTGTTCGCGTGTTGTGATGATTCATACTAAAAACTTTCTCGAATGTTCTAGCGTTAAAATTCTGAAGCACACGTAAAAAGACTTAAAGCGGAAAATTTCATTTAGTTTCTTTTTTTACATGACTGGAGACAGAAGGAGGGTGGTGTTTTTCGAGTAATGTATACTTGTATATATACTTCTTGGGACGCTCTAAAAGCTAAATAAGTTACGCCTACAAGAGTAATTTCAAAGCGAGATACAGGTGTTTCAAATTAGGAACAATTAAAAAGATAAGCTAAAATCAAATAAAGAATTATAAAATACAATTTAGTTATGAAAACCTTATTTGTAATTAATTATGTTTACATGAGTGCATCAATGCTGGATGCGAGAAGCCCAAAATCGTTCTAAGTGGCGTGCAATGGGAGAGGCTTTTGTCCAGCAGTGGACTGCGATAGACTGCATTCTCGCATTTTTAATTATATATTATGGAACGCGATAGCTTAAAAGTTAACCTTTGTTTATTTTTCTTTTTTAATTCTCTTTATCGTAGCACGCAAGAAATTTCAAGCCTTTTTAAGCACTTTAATTCAACATCATCATCATCTACAGCCTTTAATAGTCTACTGCTGAACATAGTCCTCTCCTTAGAAAGGAGGTTTGGACCTACTATACCACACTGGCCAGACGGTTGGTATAGTTTGTTTCAAGTTTTCCTTCTCTTTGCAGTGATGTTGTCACAAATCATTAAACACACGGAAGAAACTAATCTTCTTGTGTAGTCAGTAAAAAGTAAACAGTAGTCGGGTGCTTGATTTAAATAAATTGATATTTTAGTACAATTACCAACGGCGAATTGTATTTCTGCAGGAGGAAAATGACGCAAAAATAAAGAATTAAAAATACCTAATATACGCCCAGCCCTCTAATTGATATTGAACTATTTAATATCATCATCATCAACAGCCTTTAGTAGTCCACTGCTGGACGTAGGCCTCTCTTATTAAATATATTTGAATTCATTTTGAAACGTATACGGTATGTAATACGTAATCTGTTTGAACAAAGTCTCACATAATCGGCTTAAATTTCAGACGACCTTCAGACGTCTTCCGAAGTCATCCTTCTTCATAATGCAATTAGAGTTACGTCAGTTCACGCCTGACCGATCTCCTTCATTTCCCTTTTCCGTCAAATAATCAGGAAGTGGCCCCCAGTCGGAAGTGGACGGTCCCGCGCGATGTCGCTAACATATTCCTTTTGTATGAAATGTAAGCTTTTATTTATACTATAGCAATAAAAAATAAAGAAAGATTTTAAAACAATGTTTTTTTCGGCATGCTGCCTGTAGGTGCATTGTTGATTTTAATTGCAATTTTGCGCGCAATTTACAAGTACATTTTTTTTTATTAAAACCAAATTACAACACATTCAAACTTATAAAAAATAACAATAAATATTATGGACACAAGTAGTAGTTGGCTTTTGGTACTCGTGATCAGATTTAACTTGTGTTATGGGTATCGGGTTCTCTCATAAGGTCGCAAAGCTGTCTACGTTAATATAAGTGAAGAAGGCAAGCACAAAATTACAATTTAAACTAAACTAGATTTGAAATAGAAATTAGAAAAAAGTATGTGTGTGTGTGTGTGTGTGTGTGGGTTTAGTGTATAGTGTAGTGTTCTAGGTATCATGTGCATATGAATATTGCATACACAGGTATAGTTGTAAACATACACATATATACAAAGATGTTTCGAATTATAATATAGACATAGTAGGTAGTTCTTCTGTCATTTTTGTGTTAATAGCACCGTCACTGGGTCGAGATGACTGTGACTGTGTTATTATTCATCATCATCATCATCATCAACAGCCTTTAATAGTCCACTGCTGGACATAAGCCTCTCCTTAGAAAGGAGGTTATTCTAAAATAGATAATTATGTGAAATACTTGTATCAGTTTCGTTTAAATAGTTTCGGTCTTTGTCCCTAGGGGGTACTTTAAACCTATTTCGGAAAAGGGAAGCAGACCTTTAGACCTGTATTCTCATGTAGGCCTCCCTTACTTCACTTAACAAATAAATTAAAATTTATTTTAGTAAAAAATATAGGAATTTAATGTTTATTTTACGATTTAAATAGTATGATCGAACCCAAAACACTCAACGCAGTCGGAAGCGGCGAGGTGACCGCTTAAACCACTACGCCCTCCGTGCATTCAAACGAGATTAAAATTTAAAATAAAATTTAAAAGTGATGTAAACGTAAATTTCTAATGTATTGTGGTGTGAAGGTTAATTGAAAATATTTTGTATATTTTTCTGTCGAGTGTCAAGTATTTAAATCGACTGTCGCTGTAAACGGTGACCGACACTGAAAAAGGCTGAACGCCATATTATTCGGATTTGTGAATTGAAAAAGCTCATTGAATAGCGAACAAATCACTGTCGTTGAATGGTATTGCTTTTTATTTTAAATATTCAGTTAAAATCTAAATTCAAAATTGGACGAAGAACCGAAATATATATATATATATATATATATAACATACTTACAAAAAAGGTTTAATTGTACTTCATCAAAACAAATTTTGCTGCGGTATTTATGGACCGATACGACCTTCGAGAAAAGAGCGTACGCCTTCCTCACAGGCTGGCAACGCGCTTGTGACTCCTGAGTTGCAGGCGTTCATGGGCGGAGGTGGTCGCTTTTCACCAGGTGACCCATCTGCTCGTTTGCCCCCTATTCCATAAAAAAAAGAAAAAAAATACTTCATCACGACTATTAGGTATAACATTTATAAAATAGTACATAATTATCATGTTCGTTGTGTACGTGTGTATATCACTGAACTTCTAAACCACTGGAGCGATTTTGATGAATTTTTGTGTAAATTTGAGCGGGTCCTTAAATGGTTTAGAATCACAACGCGCATGGAACTCATGGAACCCGCACTGCAACTGTGTCCTGGGCTTCTTATTTATATTGATACGAAATTTTGTTTCTTTGTTGGATAAACTGACATTTTGACCAAGTTGTACTTACTGGCTGTGGTCATGGTGGCTGTGGCGGGTTGGGGTGAATTCACCTCTCTTGGAATTAAAAAGTATCTTTAAACCTATTTATTACATTTTATAGTTTAAAATAGTATTTTCGGACATTTGACACACAACGCCATAGCTGATAGAATACTTACATCCTTTTTTTGCAAATACATATATATTTTACATAGGAGACACCCATATTCCGAAACAAATAGTTGCAGAACCGACTCTAGAATCGAACCTGAGACCTCAGCACAGCATTCGCATACGCTACCACTACACCACCGAGGCAGTCAAAGTAGTAGGAAAAAACTAGTAGGGGTCTACCGTACTTTTGACCTTCCTGATCAGGTGAATTCCAATTGTTACTTTATGTACAGTTGTATTAAGGACCTGTGTGACCTTTTTTTTTTTTTCTTTCACGCGGGGAATGCTTTTCGCACCATACCCTCCGTTGGGGAAACGCAGGGCGTGTGTGGGACTCCCGGAGAACCGGTCTACCCACTAAACCCCGCGGCGGCCTACCTCGGCAGTCGGGAGGAGCTCCAGGAACGCATCGGCGACTTCTGGAGTCCTCCCTGCCGTACCTCATGTCTGAGGCACATCCCGGAGTGACCGTAGTCACCCTGGGGCAGGACGCTATCGCGCCTCTTACTGCTCTACAGAGTAAAAGGCGCAACGGCGTCCCGCCTTAGACGACACCCCCCCGGCCGCACCGGAGTGTCATCCGTCTCGGGTCGTTTATAGCAGTCACATCGCCCCAAGATGTGGCCGCAGCGACCCTCAGGCGGCGATTGGGGAGTTAGCGACCTCTGCCGCGTCCCCTTCGCCGCCTCCTTCGAGCGGGATCGGCCCTCTCCCGATCCCGCTCTGCGGCCTTCTTTTGGAGCATAACGTCCTCGCAGAAGGAGACCGCGGCTGCCCATCCCTCGCCACTCGCCAGCATTGCCGCGATTAATGCTGGCGGTGACAGGTTTCGTCCGATCTGTCCGACCAAGACTCGACGTTCGGACTCCCATGCAGGGCAGTCCTCCAGCGTGTGTTGGGCGGAGTCCCGGTCGGACCCGCAATGGTGGCATTGTGCCGTGGCCTCCCGTCCAATTCGATTCAGATACTCACCGAAGCAACCGTGCCCGGTAAGCATCTGAGTCAATCGGTAGGTGACACAGTCGTTCCTCCCTACCCACGCTTCGAAGCTCGGTAGAACGGCTCCGACGGCGCGTTGGCTAGCACAGCCCTGGATTACAAGCCGTGCCTGCCACGCTCGCAAAGCCTGCGTATGCGCGTTCCGCCGTAGCATTCCGGGCTCATGATCCGGCGCGGCCTCCTCACCATTCCGACCGACAGAACGGACTTGGTCATAGACCATCGCGTCCATGTCGGCCAGAATGTCGAAGGGTGAATATCGAGCCAGGACCGTCGCCGCCTCAAACGAGATGGTACGATAGCCCCGTACGACCCGTATGGCCATCAACCGCTGTAGGCTTCTGAGTAGAGCCTTGCAGCGGGAGGCACCCGCCAAGTCATTAGACCAGACGGGCGCCCCATAGAGGACCATGGATCGCACGACCCCCATATAGAGACGGCGAACTTCTTCCCGTGGTCCCCCGAGATTGGGCAGCAGGCGATGCAGTGCACCCGCTACCCCGCGAACTCGGGGGACTGATCGCACGAAATGCTCTTCGAAGTTCCACCGACTGTCCAGGATGAGGCCTAAGTACTTCATGTACCGGCCCACCTGGACTTCAGCGTCTCCCACCCGGAGGCATGAGTTGGGTGGTCCCTGGCGCTTACGTAGGCCATGGAACCATATTGCCTCAGTTTTCTGAGGCGCCACCCTCAGACCCAGCTCATGAATCTTTCCCACGACACAAGCCACCCCATGCTCGGCGAGCCGAAGCACCTCGTCGAAGTGTGACCCTCTAGCCAGTATTAAAGTGTCATCTGCATAGCAGACAACACTAAGGCCAGAGGGCAGACTGGTGCGAAGGACCACATCGTAAGCGAGGTTCCACAACAAAGGGCCTAAAACAGAGCCCTGGGAAACCCCGCAACGCACCTGTCTCCGAATTTCCACCTCGCCCCGACCGATAAACTTCACTGTCCTATCGCGCAGATAGGCCCCAATAACGGCCCGCAGATAGAGCGGCACCTCATGAAATTCAAGGGCCGCCCTTATCGCCTGCCAGGGGGGGGTGCCGAACGCGTTGACGATATCAAGGCTAACCGCCAAAGCCACCCCCCCTGATCGGACTGCCGACTGCGACATGGAGCGAACGCACCTGATAGCGTCCACTGTCGAACGCCCCCGTCGGAATCCAAACTGGCAGTCCGACAGATCAGGGCCTACTCGCGACAGGTGCCCGCTGATACGATCGGAGATAACCCTCTCAAAGAGTTTCCCCGACTCGTTCAGCAGGCAAATCGGTCGGAACGCAGAGGCAAAATCTGCAGTTCTACCTTCCTTTTTCAAGAGCACCAGTCTCGCTTCTTTCCAGCCGAGGGGGAACACACGCTAAGACAATCTGTGAAAATCCGCCTCAGTTTGTCCCCCAGTACCGACAGAGCTATCACCAGCGCCCGACCTGGAATATCATCAGGTCCGGGCGCAGTGTTGCGGGAAGCCAGTCGCCGCACGACTCGGTCCAGCTCTCCCTCCGTCACCTCACACTCGTCGGACCAGAGTTGCCGGTCCGATTGTAACGGAGAGATCAAGGGACTGTCCTGGACCCTTGGGAATAGCGTGTCTACCACTCTTCCCAGGAACTCCGGGTCCAGGGTTTCCGTCAATGGAGGGACCCATGGTTTTAGCTTGCCCAGTACAATTTTGTACGGGCGCCCCCATGGGTCTCTATCCAGTCCCCCGATGAGCTCCTTCCAGGACCGAGCCTTGGCCTCAGCGATTGCATCGCTGAGAGCTTTTACAGCAGCGTGTGCTAGATCTCTTTTCCAGTGTTCTTATTAATAACATAATTGCATTCGAAGAAAAGATATTGACAGAAAATTCAATTGTGTTTACACGTACGTATCATTGTCTAAATATTTGTAATTTATTCTTGGAGATGTGGAACGATGCAAGGGCACTGTTTGAATTCGTTAAAATCACGGTTTTATAATGCTGATAATGTAACTCGATATTGTTATTACTATTCGAGTATACTGCAATCGTAATCCTGTTTTCGTGAAACTAGAATTTATTAATTAAACAGTAGCTAGAGGCAATTTAATAAATGATGATATCGATATTTACATAACTATCAGGGCCTTAACTATCAGTCACATTGCAAATAAACCATTTTAAAAGTAATCGAAAAGAATACGTAATTGGTATCACTAAAGGCACATTATAGACGAACTATAACTAACTAGTGATACGAACAATCTTCTTAAACAACAGAATATAGAGTGAGTTATAAGACTTGTTAAAACCGTTCTATAAAATACAGTCACGTCAAGTCGATTTAGAAACTAAAACCTAACCCATCAAATAAGGAATCACCGCATCATCGGGCGTCAAATAGACGGCGTCACGTAAACCGGTTAGCGTTAATCTGACAGCTAGGACGCGCTCTGACTGCTAAAGGACCATTTCCGTCCAGTAATCGACTACCGGCTGGACTGATAGCCAGTAATCAAATATTAACGATGTTGTCCGTTTGTTATACTGCTGAGTTTCGAATGGAGGGAAGGGGTTTATGTTGTTTTTATTAAAACCTGTTGTAAAAAATGCACAGTCATTTAATCTGGTTGTTTTGTTTATCTCCTTTTTTTTCCTTTAGACAAAGATCTGAATTATTTTTTGTATTGCTAAAGGTTGAGGCAGACAAAGGGCTCGTCCCAAAGCTGGTCGGCGCTGCGTCTGCCCTTGGGCGACTTTTGCCTAATCTGGATGAACCCAGCGTCGCGACGAGTTGGCTGTATACGGGGGTTGTCCGGTTGTGTGGGCAGCGGATCTGACCGCCCAAAATAGAGCACGCCTTTAGCGTCCTCAGAGGGTATTGGCGCTTAGAGCCATACGTGGTTACCGCACCGTATTGACGAAGGTGACCCCCGTGGGATTTGGAGGCGGTAGTGGAAGCTCCAGCCGTTCATCGTCGAATGGACAGGGTTACCAGCGCCTCATGCCACCCTGAGTGTTGCCGCGGGTGGACGGGACGGGTTTTCCCCTCCACCCGTCATAACGGCCAGCCGCGAGGAGGCGACGTCCACGTGTACCGGACGTCTCCTGAATAGAGAATGTACCTGAAGGTATGGCCAGCAGCAGTTCCCGGTCCGATTCCCGGTCTCCGGCGGGATGGTCTGCAATGCGGCATGAGTTCTTGAAATATATTAGCACCTAAAGCTGACCGCAATGCGATTTTGTTCGTTTCTTTTGTTTATTAACTAGTACATAACAACCTACATAATTCGCATCGTCGCACGTCTCAGTCTTAAGGTTGTAACAATCATACGACTCATAAATACAAAGTAAATCTAGTTTTGAAACAATTTGTGAAATATGAAAATAAAGAAATTGGATCGAAAAATTGAATTACTACTACTACAGTTTCCGTGGTGGTGACAGATTAAGAATACAGAGTGTCGCCACCCCTATTCATCCCGTTGGTGTCGTAAGAGGCGACTAAGGGAGTTAACTTCGCAGGACAACAGCACTGCAAAGAGAAAGAAAACTAAAAGCTGTCGATGTGATGATTATAGTACAGTCACAGAACAGTCGCAGGTTTAAGTCACATAACATTACACATGTTACACAAGCAGAAAACATATAATTATATAGGTTTTTATCCATCAATGTAATACATCTGACTACTAGTGTATTATTTATTTTCTAAATAAGGTGTATCAATACCGCAGACACACAAACTCATGCTGGCATTTATTTACTATAGTGCTCATCCAATTCTAAAATCCTTACAAAACTGCGAAGTTAAACCAACGACTACGTTTATGCTACTGAAGGTCAATAACCATTCCATTCCTAGTTTCTGCCAAAGCCCGCATCCCCCAAACAAATCCTCCTTAATACCTAATTTTAATAATTGACAATAATTTTTGGTTGCACTGTAATGTAAAGCTCCTAGTAAGTTAGCATGGGATGCAACAAGAGTTTGGTTCGCTTCCAAAAACCTGAAACTGATTTGTGCAGGATTGTAACTACGGCTATTGGATTAGCGTGTTGATTTTTGTTATTTTCTTAACTAAGTTTATTGGACAATGTATGAAAATAGATTGTTTTTTTAGGTTAAGAAGGCAAACGAGAGTAGGAATCACCAGAGAGGTAGTGACTACCACCGCTCATGGACATCTGCATGACAAGAGTCTTAAGTATGTTCCCAACTTTTGACTGTCTCACCTCTGAGGTATAGGAGCTGTTCTATGAAAACTTCGCACACTCGGTGAAAATCAACCATAGAATTAATAATAATAATATTTTCGGACATCTAACACACAACGCCATCTAGTTTCAAACTAAGCAGAGCTTGTACTATGAAAGCTAGATTGACTTATCAGTCAGTCAAATCAAATCAAATCAAAACTGAGGAGTATTCCAACTTCGATGCCAGGCGTCCTACTCTGATGGTATCCCTTTTTTTTTTTTTTTTTTTTTTTTCCCGTGCGGAAATCCCCTCGGATACCACCTGTCGGTGGCATGTCGGACTCGAACCGACTAAAACCGCACGCCTTCGCCGGGTACTAATAGCCGGGGAACCAGGTATACCCTAGAAAGGAAGGCCCTGGTGCCCCGACATACCTCGGGTCATCTACAGACGAGTAGACGACCCCCGCCCCGTGTGGGAACCCCATGTTCCCTGTGCTCCCTGGAAGCGAGCGCGCTTCGCAACGAGCTCGCCGTCACCCCGGCCTGCTTCTGCTAGGGTGACAAATGGCCTCACCTGTCACCCCCAGGCCTGCGCTTATGGAGGACGGAGGTCGTTCTGCGACCTCCGACGCCTGAGTCGCCTGCGCTGCCTGGCCCGTGCCCGGGCCTGGCGGGCCGGGAGAGTTCTAAGCCTCTCCCGGTCCCGCTCCGCCGTCTCCTTCGCGAGCATAACTTGCTCGCAGAAGGAGACGGCAGAGTTCCACACACTCTCGCTCCGCACGATAGCCGCAATCAGGCTATCGAGCGAGAG
Source organism: Arctia plantaginis (assembly GCA_902825455.1). Lineage (NCBI taxonomy): Eukaryota > Metazoa > Arthropoda > Insecta > Lepidoptera > Erebidae > Arctia > Arctia plantaginis. Next base: position 780,872 of record CADEBD010000857.1, on the reverse strand, counting down.
AACTCCCACTCCGATGGCCGCCACGAGGTCTCGCCTCTGCTCAACCCACGCCGGGCACTCTGCCAGCGTGTGGAGAGCCGTGTCCACGGTCTGGCCATCTGATGGTATCCCTGAAATTCACACGCGAATGAAACCGTATGTTTGGACTAAATATAATTGTGATTCAATATTTTTTTTTTACTCAAAATACAATAACGTATTACAACACAATTGTTGTCACACGCTGCGTAAAAAAAGTAATGTGTGTATAAAACTTTTTTGAAGTTTTAATTTATTCTAAAGTACAGCGATAACAAATTTTATTTAATTCGAGGCCTACTCTCAATAAAGCTGAATATATTTTTAGCATTTTCATAAAACCTAATAAAATCCAAGTACCCAATTCTACACAAATTTTTCGTTATAAACAAATTACTTACCAAAATGGTTTACGCGAACATTGTAAGAGTGGTCTCAGCGTCCAATAAACTTACGCTCCTGCTTCGGTACATACGTAAATTCAAATAAATGAGCGAGACGTGGAGGTTTGTACGAGGCTCTTACTTACCATGTATTTATTCTTATAAATCGGACTTTATGCAGGCACCCTCGTAAAATAGACTTTTTGGTCGCCTTCAAGGTATTTGTTGCTGGAAATTTGAGAAATAGGAGATTGCTGTAAACGACCAAAATTAGTGCTCCCATAAAATGGAGTATAAACTTATATCTATATTTATCTAGTTTCTAGATTTTTACGTGGGACAGCCATGCTTCGGCACGAATGGGCAGCTTCGACCGGAGTGATACCACGGCCTCACAGAAAAAAGCAATTCTTTCGTTGCCTTTCACTGCGTGTGTGAGGTTACCGGGGCCCAAATCCCACCTCCCGCTGACTCGAGCGAGAGGGACTCCAAGGGCGCCAACGCACTTGTGACTTTTGAGTTGCAGGTGTCCGTAAACCGGCTGCTCGTTTGCCCCCTTATACCATAAAAAAAAATTTTGAACGTGGAAGCTTGAAGTATTCATATGTGGCTGTGTATTTTTTGGAGCTTGCTAACATCAATAAGCTTTCAGAATAAGTGCATTTACTATATATGATTTTGCTATTGGGTTTAAACGTTGTCGATGAATATAAAAGGGATTTGTTTGGTATTTGATAAAACAGATTGTTGCTATTATGTGTATATCTAGGACTTAAGACTTCAAACAATTTTATAAAATAAAGATATTTTGACATTCTTAATAATTAAACAACCGTTATCTTCTACAAGTCCATCTAATTAGATTGTACCCAATTAATGTGTTTGATGCAAAAATACATATAAATGGTAGAAAATACGAGACAAAATAATTAAGTTTCTAAAGACTTGTATTAATATAATTCATTAATTATTCGGAGCTCCATTTACTTTTACGTTAAGATATTAGACATAATTATACTCGTAACTATGTGCAAAATCTTGTCCGACAATATTTTAACACCTACTGAATTGAGATGATGATGAAAATTTCTCTAGACAACAGCATTATGATCACAACCTTTATAGATTCCCATCTTAGCGCAGCCGGTATGTACTGGTAGGTGATAATTCTAGGCAGTAACTATACTACCAGCAAAAAAGATTGTAAGCAGAACTTAATTACCAAATTAATATTCTCAAAAAGCTGTAAAGAATATTTGAAAAGAAAAAACGATCTAAACCAGAAAAAAGAAAAATGTCTCAAAAAGCAGGCACAAGGTTATGTGGTGTGGAAAAAATAAACAAACTTATATAAATCAAATAACCAATTTATTGTTTGTTAGATGTATAATAAGTTCTTATAAAAGCAGTAGTACATCCGTAACTTACATGGCACATCCGATTTGGTAATGAATTTGGTCGGCTATGTTCATGACCTTCGGCTGGGTTATTTAGCATACTCTATTTAAAAACAAACCAGATATTGGTCCTCCGTCATATATGTTTAGAAATATTTCCATTTGCCAGAGTTTTGCATTGTGTTGCGACACACGAATGAGTATTGTCGAATTTTTACGATGGCTGTACACCAATAAAATTTAATATTGCCCCGTGTTGAGAGGATTTCTCAATTTATTGGTGTTCAACGTGTTTATTGTCACCATCTACTCTCAATTACATTTTTAGGCACCCATTTATAGAAAATATAAGTATGAAAATATATATAAAATATATGTACTCCTTTTGAGTTTTATTGTATTGTTTACATCAACTTTAAGTTTTTGGTTCTTAAATGGTGGTCACGTGTAGACTCTCTATCTGTGACTACGATCGGTGTACTTTGATCGATATTTAGGGTAAACAAAAAGGTTAAACTTTATACATTTTTCTCACCAGTTGCGACAGTTCAAAAACACACATGAATCACGCTTAAAATCATATTCGACATCTATGATGTACTTTTGCTTTTATTCACAGAATAATACAAACATTTGAAAGCTTTTACACAAATTAACTCACCTTCAAAATATAAGTTATGTTGTCTGGCGTAAGTAAGAACTTATGCCAGACAATATAAGAAATATTTTCTACTCAATACTTAGTAAATACTGTCTTCCAAAATAGATATAAGTTTGTAAGAAAACTTTGTGTAGTGAGTGATTTTATCTGGTACAAATCTCAGTGCGAGGTTCTTTGGAAGTTGGCCAGACGAAATGTAATGTTGTAGGGTGGCCGCATACACTTTCATATATAATATATGTAATTGTAGGTTTTCAAATTAAAAAAAAACTGAAAAACATCTTTCGCACTAGAACTAATATGCTAAGCTTTTATTTTTACGTGTGCATCTGTCGGACGTCGCCCAAATCAGAGATTTTACCAGAAGGTGATGGCCGCGCTATAGCGGGCCTCCGCTAGAAAGGGTTCGGATGTCTTAATAACAGTTGTTAGCGGATTCCTATTACTTAAGACCTCTGACGGAGTGAGGGGAAAACCCGTATCGTCAACCCCCGGCCACACTCAAGGCGGCATGAAACGCTAGAATGCGCGACTGCGCCAGTAACTACCAATCCGCAATCCGAATCGCGCAATGAATGTTATAAGTATATGCAACTTCCTAATATTAGTCATTGGGCTGCGGTCCACCAGGCATGATCACCTCGCCTGGCTTGAAGATACTTGGCTACTTGGTAGCCCAAACAGTTACATCAGTTTACTATTTGAAGTGATAAGCTCAAGGCTTATTTGGTAACTTTGGTGTATAAAAACCAGTTGATTGAAAATCGCTAATTGCCGTATATTATTTTGATTATAGCAGTATAAGGGTAATCTGGGTAGTGAAAAATGGTATTAATAGGCTGAAATATGGCATGGCTAAATAATGAAAAAGATAATATTAATACTTTTGGTTTAGTAACTGAAGTAAAACATTAATTAGTAAATTTACTATCGAGCAAAATGTAATTAGTTAGAGTATCTTGTACGATTTTTTTCAAAAGTTAATTTTTATATATATATAAAAATACATATGTATGTATGTATGTAGACGCAATATCTGATGATTAACTATAATTTAATTAGTAGAAGCTACTATCATGTTAGTAAAGATAATTAAGAATGAAAATGTACTATTACGGTCATAATGTAGAAGAACAGCCTGTAGACTAATTAATGGTACACATAGTAGGAGTAAGAACATTACAATAGCATTATTTTGTTTATTATTGGAGAATAGAAACAAAAACAAACAAAAAATAATAATATAAAAAAAGAACAAACCTTCAAGAAAAGAGCGTACTCCTTCCTAAAAGGCCGGCAACGCGTTTGTGACTTCTTAGTTACAGACGTTCATGGGCGGCGATGGTCACTTTCCATCAGGTGACCCGTCTGATAGTCTGCCCCCTGTAACGTAAAAAAAAATAGAACATTAAATAAATGCAGAATGGGTGAGTGGGTCATTCAATATTTGACAGACTGTTGGTGTTCTGGTTGCTACGCCAGACCCCGACTGGTGAGCCAAAGGGTTCGATTCCCACGAAGGACATATAATTGTGTGATGAGCACGATCATTTTTTCTGTGTCTGTGTGTAATTTATATGTTAATCAGCAGTCTGGTTACCATTTTTTTTCGAGTGGAAATCCACTCAGACTTTTACCAAACCGGTGTTTGCGAGGACCCTTGTGTCGGAATCAGACCGACTAAAACCAGACCATGTGCTACTCTTCTTCTGAAATAGGAAGTATACGGAAACAGCTTTATTAAGACATGCGCAGACCTCTCCCAGCGCCTGCCGGCATTAGCCCGGGCACCACCCACGGGTAAATTTCCACCGCCAAGTTTAGTTCACAACTTCAGACGCCCTCGTGTGAGATGTGTCTAGTTATTATTGTTATTATAAACATATTTGAGTATTAACAACCACGAACTCCTAGTTAAGTAAGATAATGACTATTATAGGTATTGTAATTACACTATTTATGCGTAACTGATATTAAGATATTGAGCAGAGAGGAGTGATATTCGAGTTTCAAAACATTTAGTTAATTATAACCTAGAATTCATATATTAGTATCGGTATGACATACCTTGTGGAAACAAGGTATGTTTGAGGAGTGTGAGTTGTTTAGTGAGGCGATTTGCTAATGCGTGTTAATGTGTTACAATTGGAACAAGCATTTTGTTCGATTCGTTCGGCTTCAAAGAAAACCGGTGTTAAGTTGTCCGCGTGGTGACGGATTAACAAAACCGCGTCTATTCATCCCGTGGGTATCGTAAAAGCCGACTAAGGAAGCACACTACGCAGAACAACAGCACTGAAAAGAGAAGAAAAACTTGAAACAAACATACCAACCCGTCTAGCCAGCGTGGCTTGAGCATCTTTTCTAAGGAGAGGCCTATGTCCAGCAGTGGACTATTAAATTGATTTGATGTTCCAAATATTTATTTATTTATTATATTTAAATTTTGACTGGGTCACGCGAAGAGCGGCAACCCACTTGTGTCTCTTTAGTCCTAGGTGTCCACTGACAGTGGTAGACACTAACCCGTCTTTTGGTTTGCCCGCTATTCATTCAAAACTACAGAAATAAAAACCTGCTTTACGATATTCTTAATGCTCGAACTATACTGTCCATGATAAACACCTTAATATAAACTGTGTGTAGGCAGCCTATTTCAATCTGAATACTTCATTTTAGTCAAACTATTTATAGCGTCCTCGAATACGGTTCTACAATTTAATCGATATCTCTCGACTATTATAATCTCTTTTAGTAATTTGATATTTATAACCTTGTGCTTCTTTAATTCTATTTGTATCGTGTTCTAAAACACTTGAATTTATTTGGGACTTCATCATCAGCCTATCGAAGTCTACTATTGGATATAGGCCTCTCCAATTGTAGACCTCTTAGATCGATTTGCCGAACCACCATCTTTCTGCCTCATGCCAGACTCAGAATAACAATTTTGAGATCACACAAAGTGTTGTCTCATGTGGGGATCGAATCCACAATCAGCTCAGTAGGCAACGGCGAGGTGACAGATTAAACCACGAGGCAATCCGCGTAGTCTATGTAATCTAATATTTACTTTCCATTAAATCTAAAATAATTAATATTTTCGTACCAAAATTTCAGTACCTTTTAATCACACATCTTTCAGCGATAAAAATAAAACAATTCAAAAATTGCGAGAGTACGTCAAAGCGAGGTATTGCGTACATTTTTCTTTATTCTGTAATTATATATTGTGGGGAGACCACGCTATCTACTTTATAGGCACCCGTAATGAAATGGAAAAACCTACCTCTTACAGATTCAGGATGTTTACGCCATTATTTACAGTTATCTCCTAAGAAATATGCATCTAATATGGAGTTATTTTAATAACGCTGTATTTCTTATTCATTGCTACCGGTGTAAGGTTGCTCATTATCCGATGTTGTAAAGAAACGAAAAAAACGTGAATTAAAAAGAAGTTTTAGTTTTATTTACTTAATCAAGAATATTAAAACATATTGATGATTTTTTATGAAACTTGGATAGAATAAGTTTTACTCGTCAGTAATTTTGTTTTCGTTCCAAGAACTGATTGTATATTTCAGCTAAGTCGTATTGTTGCGAAGTCTAATTTAAATCGCTATGCGCCAGGAAATCTTTATAATTCTCATTTTCAAGGAATATAAAACTACTTGTGAAATAGACAAGAAAACAATGTGTTGTCTGTGGTTTTCCGCTAAGTGTTAACTTACATTAAAAGTTCTATAGTATTTAATTTTGCCTTATTATGTTGTTTCATCTATCTTCTATCTTCTTATTCGTTTGTTGTTCTGCAAAAGCGACCTGATATTTTATTAGAAAATTGTTAATTATTTATAATATTGACAAAATACCTGTTTAGTAATTTACTTAGTCCGATAAATTCTAAAGCATTCAGGTATAATGGTTGACTGTGGACATCATGTTCGATCTTAGTCATCATAGACATCGTCTGACCACTGAAAGTCAAGGTCATGCTGACTCGCTCTTTCGAGAGCGTCATGCAACGTGAGGAACGCCTGATCGCTGACACTCAACAACATTTTTTACAGAGTCAATCAAGGTTTACCGTGAGTACTCTGCTAAAACGAATTTTAATGCCGCTTAAGTAACGAAAATATTGTAAAAGAGGCCTGCCCAAATTGCAACATAAGTGCAACAAGCAATCTTCCATCGGGCTTGTGATAGCTGCACTAATTACTTAGGGTTTTTTTTTTAAGATACGCGTAGTGGTAGCGTTGAAACAGATCTCACTACAGTTATCGTACGCAAATTCATAACTAAAGAAAGATTGCTCTTACTGTAGTGCGTCTGGGATAGATGCCGAATTGTTGCCTAGAGGTAAAACTGCTTATAAAATTTTTAAAATACCGCATCACGCAAAGCTGACGTTTTGCGTGATTGTATGTATGAATTGGGTCACCGAAGAGCGGTAAAGGCCGTCAATAGGACGTTGCATAACATCTGTCTTATCCGAAGAACGGTCAAAATTACATAAAGAGCAATGAAGAGGTCAATGCTTAGCGTTTTATAACCAAAGTCACCGACATTGCGTCGAGTATTGCCAAATTTTAGTGGTAGTGGACGGCGGAGGATGAGGTCAAAAAGTTTTCGAGTGGCAGCCAAGTAATAGAAGACGGAGCGTGGGTAGGTTCCACGCAAGGTGGTCCGACAACCTCGTGCAGGTCGCGGCAAGCCGTTGGATGCGTGTAGCACATTACCGGTTGTTGTGGGGAACCAGGACTGAGGCCTATGTTTATTAGTGAACGTCTTCGGCAGAGATGATGATAAAGGCATCCATCAAGACACGAGATCGATGAGAGGCATCAGAATTGGATTTTGTGGAGATTTAAGGAAAACATTTCCTATAGCCTCGATAGGCATAAGAGCGGATGAGGTAATGAAGAAAAACATGTCTTAAACGTTCAAGACTCTGGTTTAATACGTGATCGCATTTAATTATTAATTTTCGGGCAGGTATGGACGGTAATATTATTGATGCACAAGAGTTCTCGAACGTGTTACTCGAAATCAGTATACAGTAAACTACAGAGAGTATCAAATTTGGATAACTCTTCGTTTTGTAAGCGTGCTATATTGACTACCCGCAATTTCTAAAGCTTTAATATGAACAACATCATTTTAAATCGTATAGAGAGCAACAATATTGTCTACAATATTCTTCGGGGCTTCAAGGGCTTAAAGTAACTATTTTGCAGCGGTACCCTATAGAAGCAGAATCTTGACGGGATGTGGTGTTTCGTTCCGTCCCTCTTTTTTTATTTAAAAACTAGATTTTGGTTTCAAAATACTCGAATACGTAGTTGGTGAGCGATATACGACAAGCTACTGAGACTGCGGACCTTTGACCAATACTAGTACCTACCTATTTAAGAACAGTTAAGTCATAATTAAAAAACCTTACAAAGTTCAAGTATAATATATATATATACATTCCTAACTGCCAAATATTTTTTTACAGGTTTGTGGTATCAGATTTAGATTAATCATAACACGAATAAAATTATCAGTCCCTTATAATACCAAAACCAAATTTAAGTAGCGGGCACAGCTAGTTCTTTCTATAATTGAAAGAGATTTATATATTTGAAAGTAACCTAGCGAAAACTTTCTTAAACTGTCGAAAAGAGCTTAAAAATGATGGCATGGATGTGCAACTTTATCGTGAACATACGAATTTGTCCTTTTATGTTAGTTTCGTCTTCATGTAAACGTTCATGTAATGTGCACATGCCTAAACTGTAACTGAGCTTAAAAAAAAGTATTTTCTAGACTTTCTTTGAAACTGTAAAACAAGTTGTGTACTCCTATTACGGGCGTGTTTAGCAGTTGTGGTGAGCAACTAAGTTCCGAACAAAAACACCGGGTGGCGCTGAAGTCGGCAAGTGGCAGGTCTCCTCACCTCGTTAAACCAAAGTCAAACGAAACTTTCTTACCGACTTAAACTGAGGTTATCTTGCTTTCACGAACAATTTAATAATGGAATAAACTCGCTGAATTATATTTGACTTCTTATTTTGTTCGTCTCAGTTATATCTTCTTTCTTTGTGTTTGGTTCGCCCATTTCACAGCTAACATTAATTAGGGAGACTTCATTAAACCTAGTTGATGTCTTGTTGGTCACCATTATCTGTTTTGTCTTCCACAAATGGCAGCTTTTTTGATAAATTGGGTAGCTTGATTTCATTTTGTTATGAATTTACTTAGGGTTATAAGTGCTTTACCAGCTTTTATACAAAGACAACTCTACAAATTTAATATAGTAGAAAAAATCCACCATGTTAATTTTGTTCCCGAGATTTAGCCAGTGAAGAAATCTTCACAAGTTGGTGTAAATTTGGTTTAAATATTTTTGTTGTTTGTTCATTTCTAGTTTTAAAATATTTTAACTATTTATTAAAAAAGGGTAGCAACAATCTGTTAAGTTTTGTAAAGGGTTCTGTGTGCTAGTTTCATCCCTTGTGTACTTCCCACTAATTTATCAATAAATTTATCATTTATCAATCAATTTATCATTATATTTAGAACTGCAAAGTTAAGTTTAACTTTTTATTCGACGTGTATTGAGAGATAGCAATTTCTCAAAATAACTTCAAGAACCATATCTAAAGACAGATAAACTATGTATTTAAATATGTACTAAGTTCACTGTATTATCAAATTTTTATACTTAAATTGACTACCATAACTAGCAGATAATATTTTTCATAGTGCAAAATATGTATTAGTGTGTACAAACCGTTTTGTCACTTCTAGGCACGCTCGATCGCTGTATTTACTGCTAACGTGGTTGAACAAATGTTTGGAATGCATAATGTTTTAAGTTACCTTCACTATATTTGTGTAAGAAATTGTTTTTGTTGTTATTTTCTTTTAATTACTTTTTTCTGTATCACAGCTAAATCAATGAAACTGTAATTTGTTTTCCTTATGTGAGTTAATGTTATTCTTTGTGACAAATATATGATCCTAAACCTGACTTGCGTGATCGAATCCGCAACGAGGAGATCCGCAGGAGAACAAAGGTGGTCGACATAGCCCAACGGATTAGCGCGCTCAAGTGGCAATGGGCAGGGCACATAGCAAGGAGAACTGACGGCCGATGGGGCAGCAAGGTTTTCCAATGGAGACCGCGTACTGGAAAGCGCAGTGTGGGACGACCGCTTACCCGACGGACGGACGACCTGGTAAAGGTTGCCGGAAGCCGTTGGATGCAGGCCGCAACCAACCGTCCCCACTGGAAATCATTGGGAGAGGCCTATGTCCAGCAGTGGACAACCATAGGCTGAGGTAAACCTGACTTACAAATTGGAACGAAACACTCAGTGCGAGAGTCAGTCTTTCATTTTAATTTGATTCAGTATTTTTTCATAAAATGAATATTCATGCAAATTTAAGTGGTATCAGCCTATCAGATCTGGTAACTATTTGAAAGCCTTGGCCTGTTCCTCCATCTAAAAGCAAAGTGCCTTCAGATCGTAAATTCAAATCTAGTAGTAGTCACATGTTATTTATCAATGTCTAAGTCATGTGTCGTCCTCGGGAGACAAAAACAGAGCTATTTAGCAGAAGAGATGGAAGGGGGAACCGAACCAGTTCGTGATAAGCATCCATTTTTGCGAGGTCCTTTCTACGAATTTATTACACAGTTTGGCGTATTGGCCGCAGTGCGCCGTGTGGCTTGAAAAAATATATGCGACTTTTTTGTCGTGAGAGCTTTTGATTGTGGATGTTACAATACTCGATCCTGATATTTATGCTTCAATATTGCAAGTTGAAAAATTATACTTCTGCACAGTGATTGCAATATTGTTTACTGGGTATCGCAGAGACAAAGCTTTAATTGCGGCTTTATGTAAATTACTCTCGCAAATGGCGTGATAAATGTGTCTTTGTATATATTTAATTCTGCAACCAAGTTTCTGAATAACAATATTGATTTTGTGTGTGGACGGTATTCAGACAATACTCGTAGCTCCTTGGTTGATTGAATCGATTTGGGGATAAATATCTGTTGCGTTTCTCTAAAATAAATGGAAGATCCTCCGATCAGGCGAGGTTATTATATCTGGAAATCGCTTACAACTGTGCCATAATATCGGTATTCCCGAAAATGGACATGGGAAAAAAAGCAAAGTATCCTGTTTTTAATAACTTATCAATTAAAAATAACCATGGTAGTTTGAATCAATACATCAAACATCAATTTGTAGTGTAAGAGATATAAAATGATTATTTATCTGTGGCTGTTCAAACAGTAATATTTTGGAATATCAGATTCAGTTTGTTTAGTTTAGTTTGAAATATTTTGTTTTATAACTATTTGTTTTTGAGAAAACCTCCTTATTTTTAAGTCAGTTAAAATCTGAAAACGAAATAGTCGCACTTAATTATTCACCGCTATAGAATCACCCTTATACAAGCCTTGAAGGATCTCACGGGAGCCTCTATCCTCCTTTATAGCGCCTCTTTTAAAACAACCCAATGATACCTAGCAGCCGATAATACATCTATATATACGAATATATATCCGAATCGTGACAATCACACTGCTATGAATCTTACACCCATTCGGGTTAATGGGCTTTCATCAACGCCTGCCTGATTTAGGTGCTCAAAAGGTTTTTTGTGGAGGGATTTTGCGTTTGGTGAGTTAAAAGAGAAAGGATTGAAAAGTGTTTTGACATTTTTGTTACGTTGAAAGTAATGGTTTTGTTACAGGTATCACAATTTTATAGGAAAATAATAATTTCTTTTACACATTTTCGAAATAAACAGGTTTTCTATAAATTTACAATACCGTAAGCCTGTAGGCCTAACAAAATATAGAACAATAAAATGGATCCGTTTTATAAAAATATAACAAAATACAAGAAAATGTTTTTATATAAGAAATTCGACTGAATAATGATTACCAGAGCTAGATCCAGAGCACTACTAACATTCCCGGACTCGTTGCTCCACTCGATCTTGCCGGAGAAGTCGAGCTCGACTTCAAGCAACGAGTTTTTCTCTCCACCGACATCGCCAACACCTGTAGTCCAGGGGAGAGGCCGGCCACCGACTTGCTTGGGATCCCGAGGACTACTGACCTCGAACAGGGTCCCCGCTACCGGTGGTGATGTGCGCCGCATGAAGTGAACAAATTCTATCATCAAGAATGTCATGCGGGAAGACTAGTCTCTTTGTTTCCAGCTGTCAACGTACCAGCACCTGCTGTCACCTGCTCGTTGTTGTAGTACTTGAGAGGATACGCTTTGACGTACGGAATAGCTTAATTATCCCTTCTTCGTCACACACTGTGGATTTAGTAGCCAACAGTATGCCTCAGTTGGTATCACATACTGATGATGTTGATGAACTAGTAGAGAATGAAGTTTTATCCGTGGGTACCCAATAAAATGATAGGATAAGGAGCGCTTTGGAGGATGCGATTCTGGAGTACTGGTATGTAAATTGCAATAATAGACCCCGGTCATCACGCCCATTGCCCATTCATAAACGAAATTTAGCGCTGGTGGGTGCCCTTTTTTTCTTTTTTTTTTCGTGCTGAAATCTCCTCGGATACCACCTATCGGTGGCATGTCGGACTCGAACCGACTAAAACCGCATGCCGTCTCAGGTACTAATAGCCGGGGAACCAGGTATACCCTAGAAAGGAAGTCCCTGGTGCCCCGACATACCTCGGGTCATCTACAGACGAGTAGACGACCCCCCTGTGTGAGAACCCCATGTTCCCTGTGCTCCCTGGAAGCGAGCGCGCTTCGCAACGCGCTCGCCGCCACCCCGCTGGTGGGTGCCCTGGATTTCTTATTTCCTGATTATTTAGACAATAACGAAGATCTTAGTGATATACATTCTATTCAATACTGTGCGGCTATTGCAGTTTGTCAAAAAAGCCGACTAAGGGAGTAAACTACACAGGATAACAGCACTGAAAAGAGAAGGAATACTTGGAAAACCCTAATTGAAAACCCTATTGCAACCCGTCTGGCCAGCGTGGTTTAGTAGACCAAGACCTTTTCTATGAAGTGGCCTTTGTCCAGCAGTACTAAAGACTGTTGATATAAATGTGCTAATGTCGACATTTCTAGTCACAAAATTTGTTTTCTATGGTGAACAACTAAACATATATCAGCTAAGATTAGGATTTTGAAACAGTATATACAAAATGTGTAACCAATTAGCACAATGTGACGATTACTCCAATTTGTATTCTGTTTGTGGCTTTTTTGACTAATAGGGTCTCATATTAACACGTATATAAAGCCAATTTACGAATAACTCGGTGAGAAGTATCTGAGATTCTTCGTTTATTTTAACCTCAAAAAAAAAATCAATGGTTGTTTGTTTCTATGTCATGTGCTGCCGCAGCGTTTTCTTGGTAATTTCAGAATTTTGTTTACACTTAGCTAGACTTACAAATTGGAGAAATTACCCTTTGCCTTACATTTTTGTTTACTGTTTACAGTCAGCATCTCAGGTACCTTCTAAACATAAAACAGAAAATAAACATTACTTAAAGTAGACGTTCAGAAGATGCATGTTGTTGAAGATTGCAAATCGGTGCCAAAGAATATTTTTTATATATTATTTCAAAATGTTACAAATATTCGATGCGGTTCAATGTACTTTTATGTGTGTTTGAAAGACTTTCGTGTAGGTTCGGGCTCAACAGGGAACCATTGTTAAATGGAGGAGCGACTTCTCTGTATCTTCTGTCATGCTAACCGAGAGTTACCTAGAACCAAAGTAGCAGTTAATACCGATACCGTTCGCAGGAGATTTTATTCTTAAATAGTCTCAACAATTTAACTAAAGTCATATTTATTTCGTTCTTTATTAATGGCAAAGTGAGTTTGTTTTTTTGTTACGCTTTCTCGACTAAGTCACTAAACCGATTCTAACAAAACAAGCTTATTTTTAAGATATTCGGTAGATAGACTACTTCGGTATAAATGAGTGGCAGGTTTTATCTTTGTTTTTAGTTAAGTATAAATCAAGAAGTGTAAGATTGGAGCTTTGTTCCAATTTAACCCACCGGCTGTTAATTAGACCACAGGCGCGCTTAATTGGTGCTAAATAAAATTATACGTAGAAACTAAATAATACTTTAGGGAAAAATAAAGTATTTTGCACTTATTTAATAGACGTTTTGGAATCTTTTGCCTTTATTTGTTTTTGTAAGCAATTTTCTCAGTGCCTCGAAGGAAAAGTGTATTAGTGGTTGGTCTTGGTTTATTGGAAACATCACTAATAGTTTTAGTTAACTAAATTAGTATAAAATGTTACTAAAATGTTGATATGTGACCGGCCTGTTGGTCTAGTGGTTAGTGAACCAAACTGCTAAGCCGGAGGTTCGGGTTCGGTTCCCACCCAGGACAAATATTGTGTGGCGAGCACGCACATTTATTCTGTGTCAGGGTATAATATATCTATAATATGTATGGATTTAGAAATATTTAGGTATGTTTATCAGCAGTCTGGTTACCAAAGAACAGGCTTTGTCGTCTGGATCAGACGACCGTGTGTGAGATGTATCTATCTATACTTAATATTATAAAGCTGAAGAGTTTGTTTGTTTGTTTGTTTGAACGCGCTAATCTCAGGTCCGATTTGAAAAATTCTTTCAGTGTTAGATAGCCCATTTATCGAGGAAGGCTATAGGCTATATATCATCACGCTAAGACCAATAGGAGCGGAGCACCAATGAAGAATGTTTCAAAAACGGAGAAAATTTATTACTATTGAGAGACGCAGACGAAGCTGCGCGGGTCAGCTATTGATAAAGTTAAAGTATGCGTTAATGTCCGTGTGGTGACAGATTAAGGAGAATACGGGAATACGGAGTTAGATTGTGGAGGAACGGGTGGCATGTCTCTCCAACACAAAGGGAGGATCCTCCGACCAGGCGAGGTGATCATGCCTGGCGGGCCGCGGCCCGACGGTTGATGTTGGGAAGTTGTATATATGCTAATCGGCGTTTTTTTGTCTTGAATGTAAGGCGGTTTGTAGATTGTCTAATTAATACTATTATTTGTGCATATTATGTACACAAAAAACACTTCCTCACAAAGACTGCCAGCCAATAGCTATTATTGCAAACAATAGCTCCCGCCTAACTACACTAACAACGCTAACTTATATTTTTTGCTTCACTTAAATTACACCATTTCGACGTCCGCACCGGACGCAATCACATTCGATTGTGATGCAAATCACCCCTAAATTGCGACCCGCAGTTACCAGTAAAACAATTGAAATCTCGCGTTTTTACCGCTATATGATTTTATTTTATTTTATTTTTGTTTGGACGTAGTTTGATCAATCGAACCGCATTTGTCATTACCCCGTTTTTGTTTAAAATATTTGTTCTGAACTCTACAGATTTTTATACATAATATAAGTTTAATTTTAAGTAACTCTTTTATGGACATACGAATAGGTTACAGTCGAAAACAGTCTAGGCTTCATGGTGTACGGGATCGGGAGAGGGCCGATCCCGAACGTAGAAGACGTCGGCGTCGATATCAGCCATCGACGGGGCCGCGGGCCGCCAGAGAGTGGGGACCGCTGGTGGCAGATTGATTGCTGCGGTAGGGAATGGAATGGCCGGCCTGATTGCATTGAGATGCAATCGGGCCGCCATGCCGTGATTGAAGGGGGAAGTGTTCTACCCTGGGATAGGGCCTGATTAGGCATGGTGTCAATTCGGGGAGGACCTGAAATAACATGGAGGATAAAAGAGATAAAAAAGTATTTATTAATTACTAATGTATTTTAAACAAAAATTTCAGAAACTCCAAGGGAAAATCGACATAATGAAGTAACATTGAAACTCCTAAATACAATTCTATCCAGATTGCAATTTAAGAGTATTCAATTAAAAAAAAATATGGCATAAGGGGGCAAACGAGCAGACGGGTCACCTGATGGTAAGCAGCTACCGCCGCCCTCATGGGCGGGTGACTTTCGGTGCAACTCAAAAGTCACAAGTGCGTTGCTGCCCTTGGAGTCCCTCCCGCTCGAGTCAGCAGGAGGGGAGATTTGTTTCTTTAATTTATCTATCTTAGATATGTAGATACGTATGTGTTACCACCTATAAATACGTCTCTGAAAATAATAAAAAGGAAAGGAAAACTTAAGTAGGTACTTGCTATCACAATAAACTCAAAGAGTATACTTAGATATGCACAATGTAGATCGATGAGATTCTGATCGTCAGTGCATTGCATAGATTGCTATGTCAAAGGAAAAAAAATTGCCTTTATTCTATTACCAATAATCGATAAATACACAAATTATTTTTATCATGCTCTGAATAATATCTACAATCAATTTACTAAAGTTATTATAATATTAACACTTCTATAAATTATTAATAATAAATAATACGAGTACTTACACTTTTAATTATTTACAACAAAAAAATGGAATTTCATAATTTCTGTTATTTTATTATAATTTATTGTTCTTTATTTATTATCTTTTTCTATTTATTGTTGTGTTAAAAAACAATCACGTCTAAATATTTTTAGGTAATAATCGCCTCTTTGGCATACGCCTCCCCCAATACTTTCCACTGCTTTCTGTCTCTAGCTGTTCTCATCCAATCTGATCCAACACTTTGTGTGAAGATGTCTCTCAATCTTGTTCTTTGTCGCCCTCTCCTCCTCGTTTCCTCTCTGGGTAATCACTCTATTACTTTTATGTCAATCTATTGTTTTCCATTCTACATACGTGACCAGCCCAGTTCCATTTCAATAACTGGATTCTTTCTCTTATGTCCTGAATTTTCGTCATTGCTCTATTTTTTTTTGGTACTGATTTTGTCTCTTAATTTTATGATTAACCTCTGCTTTCCATTTTTTGTGTCCTCTTACTTTGTGAAGTTGATAGTGGTTTACCTAGATTTTGTCAAATACTCGCAAATGTGAAGCAGAAATTAAATTTGGTGTGAGGACTATATTGTTAAATCATGTGTTAAATAAGTACGTAGCTAAATCAACTTTACCATGTAATACTTAATGTTGAGAATCAATCAACTGATCTGATTCTCTGAGTACCGAATAAACAAAAGTCTCCTCAACAAATATTGGGATGATTAGTGGCCGTACAACTTTTATTAAATGTACATAAGCATAAGCCTTGTGCTCTCAGTAAATATACCCAAGATTTGACCTTTTTAGTGTTGAATATCAGGTTCTCCGATAGCTACGAGAACTGTTACAATGTTTTTTATTAAAGGACTTGACCTGAAAGTGCAAACACTTTGCAGCGAACTATGGGGAAACTAACTTTATTATTGTGATTTAAAATATCGAATTATGGAAAGAGATCTCTTTTAATCTTATTTATGTAGAACTAGCGATCCGCCCTGGCTTCGCACGGGTGCAACGTAGATACTACTAATGTGGTGTCAGTGTGGAGTAATTAATTGTACTATTATTATGATAGCACTTTACTATTATTATGATAGGATATACTACAGGATATCTTTATATTATGCAATATTTATAGACCCGGTCCTGCCGGCTGCTGCCACCCGGGACGTATGTATGGGCCGATGCAGCGACGACCGCTTTGCCCCCGCATCTTAAACCTCTAAAATCTTCTAAAACATTAATTTTAGTGATATGCTGTAAAGAGCAATTATAATCTTAATGAAACGCAAAACGTATCTAACGATTTAAATGGATATGGAATAATATTATATTGTTCAAAATTGCTTCGTAAATAACCCATTATTTTTTGTAATATTTAAAATATAAAAATGGTTACTGTGGGTTATCATGTGGGAGATAAGCATATACCAGCGCGGACTTTTTTATAAATCTTTTTAAGATATATTCCGTTGCACATTATTTTATTCTACCTCGTAAGGTTTAGCCAGCGTTTGCAATGTAAGCGCATAACAACATGTTTTTTATGACATTTTTTTTCTCTACTATAATATGCATGCATTACATATAAACTTTCCTTCTTAATCACTCTCTCTATTGGTAAAAACCACATTAAAATCCGTTCCTTAGTTTAAAGGACCTAAACGTATAAAAAAAGCGACTTTCTGTTAGACTATGTACAGATTAGAAATATTTCTAAATGATGGCTCGGACTTCTCGACGTCTTATCGTGGGAGATATGCTTCGGCATGAATGGGCCAGCTCGAACGGAGTGATAATACAGCCGTAACGAAAACTGGTTTCTTCGTGGCTTTTTACCGAGTAAGTGAGCCTTTAATCACCCCTGATTCTCGGGGGTGGGAGAAAAAGGACGGAGTCCCACTTGTGACTCTTAAGTTGTTGGTGCCCATGGGTGGTATCAGGTGGCCCATCTGCTCGTTTGCCCCCTTATACCATGAAAAAACTTGGCAATAGCCAGGTCGAACTGTGTATGTATAGGCTCTTTAGTATTACTGGTTTGCTTTCTATTACCTAAGTGGCACCAAATTACAGTTGGCCAAATGTGATTTCTGTCTACCCTCTGGGAATACAGACAGGAGCTATGTATAGAAATATTTTAACATTTTTAAATCACCGTCAATTACTATCATAATGTTGTGTTATTTTGGGATTATGTTTATATTTTTAAATAAAAAAACTAATACGACATAATAGTATTAAGATTTTATTGAAATAGTCTCGCAGTAAAGAAAATATGTTTGTGCAGGGTGTAAAGGGATAATGGAGATCGAATTCTCAAATACTATACGTATAGAAGGATAGCTTAAATATACATTTTAACAAAAAACTATAGTTAGCGGTGTCCTGAAAACTATAAAAACTTCAACGAATATCATAACATAATTAAGTAATCTGTCCTGGGCGAAACTCCACAGAAATATATAGTGAACTAGCTGTACCCTGCCAAGTTTTATTGCGGCATTGTGGTTGCGTTAACGAGAAACGAGAAACAAAACTAAAGCGATAAATTTCGCAATCTTTAATCCGGATTCGTGTCAAAATTTGAGCTCAATCGGTGCAGAACTTTTGAGTTACATTAAGAATTGACAGCTATCTTGACGGCTCGTATTTCAATAGCGAAAAATCAACCACAAACTATTCGCCGTATGTCAAGTTGACCTTTATTAAACATGTACGAGTAAGTCTATCTGTGAACAGAATTGGACAAATGTATGCTACATAGGATAGGAAGGGGCCAAAGAATCAGTTTTGTTTGGGCGTGCAGCCAAAACGTGATTATGTTGGCAGGGTGTACCGTTGTATGTTAGTAAGTTTATTTATATTTATTAATGTTGTATTTTGTACAGCTTCATCGCGGTTTTGAGGGACGTGCGGTAAAATGGCTGCGATCTGGTTTTCTGGCCGGTTGAGCTGTTACGCATGGCTTCATGAAGGTATATTTTGATACAGCTCTTTATTTTCTGTTTAAACCTTTTCCTTCTAAGTTCTAAAAGACTTTGTAGGTTGTAAATATTACTTTGGATGTTACTGTTTTCAATATTTTTAATTGACTGGAATTGAATTTGAATTTGAATTTTGAATTGAATTTGAATTGAAAAAATTTTGTACTAATTTGTAGTATTTATATAGGTAGGTATAATAAGCACACTCATGGTTATTTTAAATCTAGTAAACACTGTGCGAGACCAGAAACTTCGCCCCTAAAAGAAGAGCCCAGTCAGGGCAACTAGTTGTGCCTTTAAATGAAAAATAATTCTCAGAGATATCCAAGAAAGACACTTTAAGAGATTATATAGAACGTACAATAATAAAACCATGCAAGTATGCCATTCGTTATTTCATAAATACAATTAAATGGTCAAATGGATAAAAATAAAGCGTCGGTACATAAAATGGGAAGCCTGTGCCAAAGCAATCACTAGCTGGCGTTGTTCCCACACTAAAAGGATTGTTTCTGACGCCTCAATATGATGCTGCAATACTCGGAATTTCACAGTTTTTGAAAAGTGGAAATGAAGAGCTATAGGCAATTCGTTTAAAATCACGATCGTGGGTGTGAACTGGAGTTCGAGCAGGTCTGGGTAGCATACTGGTAACTCGCGTTAGCTTTTACCAAAAAGGCCGAGACCATCAGCCTTATTTAAATACTAGCTACAAAAAACCTTTATTATCCTTATATAGAAACTTAATTATGCACTACTATAATACTTTTATAAATTACTAACCCCCAAGGTGTTGATAAACAAAATCAAACTAATTCTGCACACAACTTATTTTTATGTTCGGAAAGTTAAAAAGAGTTTACTACAAAATTCAAACGTAAGTATCTGTAACTAATTTTAAACCTAATAACCCGAGAAGATTTTAGATTCTAAAATTCTAAAATCTAACCGGAAAAAAGGCTCCATTTAGCTCTCACTAAAAATACGTAGCGGAAAGTGTAGGTGCAGACCAGTTTAAAGTCCCGGGAGCTCGATATTACACGACCATACATAGTTACACAGAAAAATGCCGTAACGGGTGTCACCTTGGGAAATTTTACACTCTACAGCATATTCTCACCTAGGTAGGAGCAATGGTATTTCATAGAGAGATGCCTAGTGTGCTGAGTGATGGGGTATAAGCGGTGGCGATAGCAGCCCCTGTTTTTTATGGTCAACCTTTAAACTGAATTAGTAGTATAGTACATAAATTAAATTATATAAATAAATATGTCTATTGAACTAAACTGTAAAGATTAATTCAAGTACATTCGACGTTTTAGAATCTCATAATATGTATCCCATCACTTCTTTCCATTTTAGGCATCTCGATTTAGAAAAAAAAAAGGGAATCTTGAAGCGCGCTGCTCTTCAAAGTAAATGGAAGCGTGGTGAACTAGTGCGAATGCTGCTGGGATCAATTAACATTACATACCCGACTAAAAAAGACCAACAACAAAACCAAAGACGATGCAATACATGCCTAAAAATGGAAGGCGCTGTCTAAACTGATCCATATAGTGGTGGCGAGGTAATCTAAGAAAAAGATAAATGAAAAAAACACGTAATCTGCCATTTTGTGGCGGATTGGACCTACAATTAAAACTGCATATAAATTTTTGTACTGTCATCAGAACTAAATGTGTGCACAAATTTTAGATAAATCAATCAAGTCAAGAGGAAAAGGGCTAAAATTATAATTACTAAATTTGACCCAAACAGGTCAAGTGTAAAACCGTTTAATAAGAATAGTTCAAAATTTGAACGAAACTCAAAGTAATTTAAAATAGTTGTAAACTAGAAAACTAGTTTACAACTATTTTAAATTACTAGAATAGTGTAGAAGTTATGTTATCATACTATATACGTTAGTTGCTTGTTTTCTGAATGGCCCACAGGGTTGTTATTATAGAACTTCTACAATAACATGAAAGTTTTACAATACATACTTGTAGATGTCCGAATACATAATTACTGAATTTCATCAATATTTGCTTAGCACACACAATCACAATTGCTATATTATACCCTTAACAACTGATTCATTTCTCAAAACAGTAAAAATGAAATCTTGTACTAATTATTACTGTTTGAATTGAGATAGAAATAAGTAATGTATAAGCCAAGACTTTCAAATTTGCAGCCCAGCCAACTCAACTAGAAATATAAAGGTGTCCTGAGTCATTGGTTTTAGCTTATTAAGAAGCAATCTTAGCATTACTTCAGTTCAGTTTTTTCATTATATTTATTTCCTTTCATAAACTATTATTATATTTATATTATCAGCACAAAATATATTCGACTTTTCACAACTCGCGAACGTTCGTGACGGCTCACTTTTTTCATTTCTTTCATTTGTTCAGTTCTCACAGCTAACCTAATAATTAGTGTGTAAGAAGCCATATCTTCAATCGCAACATTAAGTGTGTGTAAGCGTTCTTCTAAATAATGGTGGTAAATTAATTACATGATAGTTGCGTTCCCAAGGGCCCCGTTCTAAGGATTCTAAGGTACATTAGCATTTTAACAACTAGTGCGATGTGAGTTTTGATTTGTATCTGTTCTAGTTTTATTTCCTTCCTTAAATTTGTTTTAAGTTACTACTTCTGTTAGAAACTGTAAATAATAATATGAGAAAACCCTAACAGGGTTTTCTCATATTATTATTTACAGTTTCTAAGGTATTGTTTAAGAGAATTTGATAGCTTTTACAAACACAAAAATGTATTTACTTTATTTATAAAAGCCTGCAAATTTCAATTTAAGTTCTCGCTTGTATTGTGTATATAACTATCAAAATTGATGTTACGCAATGCCTTCTTTGAATGATTAATAAATAATATAATATTATGTTAAAATATTAACCATTATTTATATTACCCTGAGGGTGTACCCAGGATTATAATATATTAAACATCTTTATTTTCTCAGATAAGGTCATTTACCTAGATCTATAGCTAAGTTTCACAAGTAAAAATTGCCTGAACATAAAATCGACTCATTGAACATGGTTTTAAATGTTAGTGAATGTCAATAACACTGCGGGATCACTAACGTGATTTTTTATTCTTATATATTACCCTTTAGACCGAGTTCGTCTTATGAATTACACCACAATATAACATGTTCGCGCCAGCAGCGGGCGTTTTATGCTAGATTCTGATACGAGTCTCCCTTGAGACCTCTTACAAAATAACTTCTAGTGTGGAATTTTTATTAACCACCCTCTTTGAGTGGCACAGGATGATAAATCCTAGGCAATTTTATTTAGTTCCTACACCCAAAATAGAGGCTACATTTAAGATGTTTTCTTAGTTTATGAAAGGTTTTGGTCAGACATCATTTCAAAATATTGCTCGTGAAGTGTAAGCAAATATATTAATGAACGGCGAGTGCTGAAATCGAAAAATCATCGTTTTATTGTAAATCTTTTTGATGTTAGAAAGATGGCATTGCCTTGCACTGTTAATATGGGTAAAAAAATAAGATTTGTCACATCAAAATTTTGCTATCAAAAATTAAATAAAGACAGAATTATATTTCACCCAACTAATCCTTAAAACCTCGTTATTTTATGCCAAGTTTTATAATGTAAGTTGCATAATGTTCAAAATATAAAAAAAGGAATGAAACTACTGAAAAATAACAAAGAAATATTAGTGTAAGCAGTCTGCCTAATTGGAATACGGATTGTGTTTTTAAAAACGTAAAACTAATCATCATAAGGATGCTATATCAGCCGTAAATCTCTTAGTTCCGAAGGCTTTATCAGAATTTAAAGATGCAAATACAAACAAACAACAAAAAACTATTCCATAAAACTGTTTTCATTTTTCATATTTGTTTAATAGAAACACATAAAAGGATACTTTCATACAAATGTACATACAAAACTATTACGAGTTTGATTTACAGACGAAATTAATCTAATTCTCATTTTTCAGTATAATTCGAAGCTTTTTTAACTGCATTGCACACATTTATGTGACAATAACAACGTAAGCTTGCTTAGTGTTATTCAAACCAAATTCTAGCATTCGTTAAAACATATTTAATGGTTTCCTCCTTTACCTCAAAGGAATAGTGGGATGGCATTAAAAAAAAAAACGAGGTGTGCCGTCTAAAAACAGCGCCACTCTTAATTAAGAAACCATGTCGAGTAATCCCATTGTTAAAAATAAACCATGATTACAAACTTTTTAGCCTAATAGCTGTTTGCATGAGGTTTTATAAATACAGCACGATTATCTCGAATAGAGAATGAAGCGGTCCAGTTGTTATTTGCAGGCCTCTCGTGAAACCGTACGGTCCTTAATTTACCAGTATATTAAACATGGTCATTAACAAAATCTGATGTTACATCCTCATCGTTTTCTGTAGCGTGTAATTTCCGACATCGCCTCCCTTTGCCATTGCCCGATAACACTTTATTTTAGAAAATTATTACTATTTTTTAAATTAAAAATATTTATGTTTTTGGTTTTCGGACCAAAATAATTTTAAACTAGCGTGATATCGCTGTGTTTTTTTACAGCAAACGAGTATATATGTTGTTTCACCCTGTGTAAACCTCGTTAAAGTGCTCATTACCCCCCCCCCCTCTCCTCCCCTCCCGAAATGTATAAGATTGGTTTTGGATGGGGCCGCGGTATCACTGTACTCGAGCCGTCCATATGTACCAAAACATGTCTCTCAAACAGCCGAAACGTGTCTCTCTAAAACCGATACGATTTAAATTCTTATTTATCACGATGAATTTTACAGGTAAACAACATTTCACTCCTACCATTACTTCACTACACACTAAACCAAACATTTTCCTCACAAATCACTCGCAAATTCACTTTGCGGAATGTCACTAGGAAGTACATTGAAAACGGAACTTCCATATTCTGACCGCATTGAACAACATTTTTAAATCCTTTCCTAAGGAGCAAAAGGAGCGGATAATGAACTCCAGTGGAGTGTTTTCAAAAGGCGACTTTAAGCAAGTCAAAGCTTCTAACTGTTCCACCAAGTTTGTTACTTTACCTGTTTCAAAGTAGTCTTCGTGGCACCTACTATTTCCTTCAAATTGTAATCACTATTCTAACCATTATTGTAATTGTGAAAATGTGTTGTTTAGTTTATTATTTCACTCAGTCATTGCAATGTGTGATATGGAGGATTATAGATGGTTTCTCTTGCGACCTTTACAATAGGTTTATCTGATACTTAGTTGGTAGGGGGTCCGAAAATAATTCTAACTGATGTGTAGCACTGGAGTGCCTTCTAATAACTTACCATAGACAAAGTTAAGTGTTCCCGTTATCACAATCATTACAATTCGATCGAGATTCAGATGCCAATGGGATTTAGGACCAATTTAATTTAAACTTCTAAAAACTAAGTAATTATTTTAAACTTCTTCTTACTCCGAGCTGTTTTCCAATCTAGGTTGGGGTCGACATTAAGTCTATTACATACAGCTGAACTGCATATTGCGAACGACTGCTCTCAGACCTCCACAACCCAAGTATTAGGCGATATCGAAGTTCTGTAGAAAGATTGTTGTTGAAGGCTCCAACTACTCGTAACGATTGCCAAAGATGTTTGTATGGCAACTGAGACCGACGCAACGGCATAACGTGCTCCGAGGCACGAAGGACGAAGGTCGACTTACTACTGTGTAACAGAATTTTTATCGGAAAAAAATTTTACTTAAGTGCTATGATTATGGATATATTATCTGGATGTCTAGTGTGGAGTTTGTAGTGTATGTTTTACTATTGTATCCATTAAACTTATAAAGTACATTAAGTCACAAGTAAAAAAGCTCTTCATTAAAAAATGTTATTATAATGTATTGGACTTTATCTCTAACAATTTGTAGTGTTTTTATTTTTATTTTTTGTAATTATTTGTTTTTTCTTCCTGACATTAATTTATTATTTTGACTATAGTTTGACTTTGAATGTTGACATTGTATGTATCACAATATAATTATAGTAATCCATGATGCTAATAATATACCTATAGGTTATTTTATGTTTAAATTATATGCAATTATAAATGTACAAATTGAAAATTTGCACACCCATAGTGGTAAAGCACAGTGAACCTGTTGTGAATGAATACCATGTAATTAATACATGTGTTATGCAAATAAACAATCTGAATCTGAATCTGAATCTGAATCGACTATCTATAGACTGACCAGGCTAGGATTGCTTAACTTTACAATCTGGTAACCTACTCGGTTCCTCAGCATTGCAAAGTATTTTAAGTTACTGTAATTTTAAATATCTCAAACACAAACCAACAATAGTGTTATAATTAAAACCAAATACGGTATCTATAATAATCTAATAGATTATTATCTTTTGATTGTAAACGTTCAATATACAAATAATTCGTATGTTATAAAATTAATAAAACACACAACATACACATATTTCGTAGATAATATAATTATTAGGAATTCATTAGCACATCATAATTTCAATTACGATTGGTCAATTAAGAAGAACAGATTATCTAATCAAGCATAACAAATTAAACCACGACCGTTATTATGTGATTTTCAACAGTACCAATGTCCAACAGTGGGCTAGTAAAGGCTGTTCATGATGATGATGATCAGTTATCATTATATTCCTGCTCTTTACTCAATATTTTTGTAGTTCGGCATATTTATTGCCAGTTACCTGCCTAACCCCAACTCACATTGGGCTTGTAATCGATTTCATACGTGAGAAAAGAAATGTTTTATTGGGTAACAGGGTGTTGCAAATTTCGGTTGAAAAATGACTGAACCTGCATCAGTGTGAAGAGGCTGGCATCACGTTCCCTGGAATTATTTGAAACTAGCTGACCCTGCAAACGTTGTTTTGCTATTTACATTATTGAAATATTTTTTTTTGGTTTTGAATTTCTTAAAATCCGTTCTTAGTTGACCTCTACTCAGTGAAAAGAATATTCCTACCAAATTTCGAGTCTTTAGCTCTAATGGTTCCAGAGATATCGTGATGAGTGACTATATACGTGGAAATCTCTATATGTATATATATAGATTATGGTAATTTACATACATACTTTATATAATACTAGCTGTATCTTACCACATACGAGTACATTGTGGTTGTATCGATGAGAAATAGGGACCAAAAATTGACTCAAAAATTAGATAAAAACAATATTTGAAGTCTGTATATCAGTTTGTATATCATGACAAAATTTGAGCTTAATCAATGTAGAAAATTTTAGTTTTTGTTTATAATATATAATAAGCTTAATATTTAAACACTCAGTCTTGTAACGTAATTCTTGAAATTAAAACGTACTAAATTAAAGATGGTTGAAGACACAGAGACAAAAATATAGTGGACTGGGCTTCACCTATTTACATAGAATCGATGTCCTTCACATCCTCAAGCATTTCCGAGCATTGTCCTCTAGAATCCCTACACAATACTGAGCATCAATAAAGCCAACAGTTAAACAGTGTCAGAACAGCTAACATAATTCACAACGGCAATCAAAAGCTGAAATTGGCGGTCGATGTAACGGGGACACTTAGCAAAGTTCGCGCTCTGGGACCTGACATGACATTTGCATTGCTAATGTGCCCTATTCATATTCGTACATAAATTGTTGTGTTGGTTTTTGTCTCATGTTGACGCAAGTTGCTCGATTATACTCGTTTATGTTACATTGTTGCAGAAAAGCGGCACTACTGCGTGTTTGATGAACTGACAAAAGGTACAAAAAACTACTTCCAAATAAAATTATTCTGTTAGTGGTAAATAGAGGTATTTTCGTGGACTGGCCATCGAAGATAAGAGGAAATAGATACTTACCGAATGGAAATATGGTAGAAGAGGCCTATGCCAAAAATCACACTGAACTAAGAGACATTCTGTAAAATATTACACTTTT
The DNA here is from genome assembly GCA_902825455.1 of Arctia plantaginis. Lineage (NCBI taxonomy): Eukaryota > Metazoa > Arthropoda > Insecta > Lepidoptera > Erebidae > Arctia > Arctia plantaginis. The sequence goes on along the minus strand of CADEBD010000857.1, from coordinate 754,049 downwards.
TCAGAAATTTATCTTAAATGTTCAGGATTAAACGCTTATTGATTGATATCTATTTAGTACTTAAATTGTCCCAACTCGGAAATCGAATATAGAAGTTCTTAATGATAACACAGAAACAGCCTCAAAAAGGAACCTGTCTCCAGCAAGTCTTTGATTGGTTTTAACCGAATGACTAATATTGCCAGAAGCCCAAATTCTCTCCCCTTATTCCACGGGACTCAAAGTATGAGAACACATTATTGTAAAAAGCTGTTCATAAATCCAGCTCCAAAAACCAATAAAGGGCACAAAAATGATGGACACCGCCATCTTGTTGAAATACACGATAAATAACCTCAGAAATGTTGTTAAAACCGATACATGTCGCATCGCACACGGAGATGCAACGAACTGAATTTTAAACGCACCCCGACAATATTGGCGTCGCTTATCGTGTAATTGTCCTGTGTATTTGAACTGTCCCAGATCTGGGGAGCTTTAGAAAGGCGGCATTAGATATTATGAGACCAAAATGGATTTGTCTTTACATTCTCCCTGCAAGCATCTAATAGTCCATCCAATATCCATCTAATATTTATCATGATAATACTTTAAAAATATAATATGTTTGTATAATATTTCAGAGGGCAAAGAAAACAAAAAAAAAACTTTTATTTGATACAGTACATTTCTAAGCCCGAACGAAATACGCAATAAGGCCAGACGGTTATAATAATGAGAATGTCTTACTATAGAGGTGTCAAACACAATCTAATCGAAATACTTGAGGCTGTCAGCCACGTCTAACATTAAATAAATTGTAGGTCCGAATACCCAATATTTTCATATTTTATTATTTCAAAATGCATTATTATCTTAATAAAAATACAGAACTTAACAGAATATGGCCTTAATAAATATATAGATGTAGTTTTTTTTTTTCTTATCGATCGATTTCGGTTCAAATTGACTGCCTCGGTAGTGCAGTGCAACTACTTGTTTCGGCGTTTGAATGTTTTTTTTTGTAAAATATGTATGTATTTACAACAAAAAAAGTGTATCAGTAGTCTATTAGTCAATCTAGATTTCATGGTACAAGCTCTGTTTAGTTTGAAACTAGATGGCAGTGTGTGTCAGATGTCCGAAAATATATAAAAAAAGAAATCGATTTTTTCACTGCTATGCACAACTTGCATACCTCGATCAGCAGTGACTATTATGTTATCAGTTCGCCATTGTCCGCCATTAATTGGGCGTTGTATCTCCCGTACAATTACATACAGACTTAGTTAGTATTATCTTTTACCTCATTATTATTATTTAGTAAACTATTTTAATGACATTTATTTTATCCCTATTTTTACACGCTTTATATTAACTTCACTTGTATGTTTGTTTGTAATCGACTCCTTTGGACGTGATTTTGACTGACTTTAAACCATCAGAATTCGTTCAAACTTTGTAGATATATCGAGGACCGATGACAATACACTAATTAAAAAAAAAATATAAAAAAAAAAAAATAGTTTAAAAAAACTAAAAAACACGCTTTTTATAGAAAACCAAACAAAATAATTTTAAAAAAGCTTGGGGCGCTTTTTACTATTGACAACAGGCACCCAATTCTTTTTTTCAAATTTATTAAAATTTATTTTCTATTTTTTGTATTTTTTAGTTTTTTAAACTATTTTTTTAAAATGAAAAACACATTTGTTTATTTGGAAACTATAAGAGAAATCTGACTGTTTTTAATTATCTATGAAATTTTAACTGTTAAATCATAAGACAAAGATACCCAGATAAGCCAGCACCCAATATCTCTTTAATATTCCTGTTAACATAGCCTGCGCTATTCAAACAGTGTGAACGGGGATGTTGGCTATGCGAAATATTTAATATCGCTAAAGGATTTGTGAGACATAAATGTGCTAAGGCGGGAAGCATTTCGTTCATACTTAAGAATGCCATAAATAATATGGGTATCACAGTTATTTTAGAGTCACAAGGTCAAGCTACTTTACTGTGCGCAAATAATATACGATCTTTTTGCTATGGAGCTTTCTTGTATGTATTTTCTTTTTTATTCGTATTAATTTGTCTTTATTTCTTTTCTCTTGTCTGATATAACAGTATTAATGAATGATAGAGTAGAATGGAAGAATGATATCTGACCTTTTTCTGATTCTAGGGGCAGGAGAATCACGAGACGCGCAGCAGGGAGCTCGCGCTCTTTCGGGAGCACAAAGAGGACATAGGGGTCCCCACACATGGGGGGTCATTTACACACCGTAGATGGCCCGAAGTACGTCGGGGTGTCGGGAATTAGACATAATCACCGGTGGGTGGTATCCGAGGGCATTTCCAAAGAAGGGAAGAAAAAAAAGGGGCCCGAGAATCGAAGTGCGGCAGCGTAGGTGTGACTTCAGTTGTGGGTGTCTCTTTGTTGTCTGCTTGCTTGCCCTCCTGTTACAAAAAAAGATATCTGAAATGCGAATGTTTACATGGAATTTTCAGATGTGTGGTTTAAATAGAATGAACAAGGTGATGAATGACCCAATTAGAGGAAGCCTAAAAGTAGTTAGCACCAGTGGATGAAAAGTTGAGAAACAATAGGTTATCCTGGTATGGACATATAATGCGTATAAATAAACAAAATGTAGTGAAGAAAGTTTTAAATATCATATTTCAGATAAATTATTACGTCAAAGCAAGCACTGACATATTTTATATATTCTCTGTCAACAAAGTTTTGAACCAACAAGTATTCAGTGCTATTGAAGAGCTAACTACACGATAACTTTGTGTGCTCATTACTAGAATATCAAAAGTTACTTTATTACCAGCGAGATTTCAAAGAGTACCATTAAATTAATTGCCAACTAGAGTACAAAAAAATACTTTTTCATATAAGTATAAAAAGCAGTAACATTATTGTGAACATTCGGTAATTTAAATTGGCGTATAGGTAGCTTAATACTAATACACCTACCGATATACAATGTTGATCTATCTTTAGCATACTCGATAAAACGTAGGTAGGTAAAAAAAAATTACTCATACCGGTAAAGTCAAACCTACCCAAGATGATACATTTTCTTTTAATAATCTATTAATATAAGCAATATTTTGCAGCAATAAAGTCGATTATCACATTACTTTTATTCAGAAAATCTTCAAATTTTTTAGATATATTATGAATGTATACAAAAAAACATCATATTTTGTAGATACATTTTGTATATATATTTGAAGTGCCTATAAATAGAGACTTATTACACGTCACGAAATATACGCACATGCGATGAAGCTTTAATTTATTCAATCTTTGTTATTTTTAGAGTAAGCCCGTTTGTTTACAGTTTAATTTAAGTCCTTAATCATTTTATTTACATGTTTTTCAAAGTAAGTTTGACGTTTGACGTAGACGGATGGCGTAGTGGTTTGCGTAACGGACTGCTATTTCAAAGGTCGCGGGTTCGATTCCCGCTCAAGTCAAACATTTGTGTGCATGAACATTTGATGTTTGATTTGGTCTGGGTGTTTCTATGTATAATATGTATGTATTTACAAAAAAAAGTATATGTGTATTTATATCAGTTGTCTAGTACCCATAGTACAAGCTCTGCTTAGTTTGGGACTAGATGGCGTTGTGTGTATGTGATAGAATATTATTATTATTATTATAAAGTATAACAGATTGATTGTAATTTAGTTATTGATACCTCTAAAATTAATTATTCAAACATCAAAATTATATTTTTGTTTCATTTCGAACTAAACTCGCGACACTGTTACCGTTACCAACACCTCTGTATATAAGTATCTAATTACATATTTATTTATTAGGTTAACTCACAGCATATACATGTAACATTTATGGTAAAATCTAAGTTATAAGGTTCTGATATACATGCCACTTACGAGCTAACACAGCTTTCACAGTTTAGACAACATATTAACAAAATCACACACATACATATATTGGCCTCGTGTACACGAGAGTTGAGTTTGGGTTTAAATACATTGATAATATAACTATATATAATATAAACATATATTGTGTATATACGTACAACATAGATATATATTCATGTCGGAACTTTTCACTTCGCGTCGGTTTTCACTTCTGTCGGCTCTCCCGGAGTGCCACCGTGTTTCTGTTTATTTTTGGTATTACAAAGCTACATTTTGTATTACTTAAATTGGCTGTGACATAAAAAAAATTGTCTGTGTGACAATCTTCGAAATCAACTCATCTGTTCTTTTTCATATCCATTCTACCTATATAAATAAAATCAAAAATGTGATGCACTTCAAAATAGATGCCAAGAAACTCTAAGAATACTTTTTTATGGTATATGGACAAACGAGCAGACGGGTTACCGTTAAGTGACTACCACCACCCATAGACATCTACAACTCTTCTCGTCTCTTTTAAAAAGACAACTCCGCATTATAAATATATCCTGTGTCGCGGGGGACTTTACAAACATACATAAACGGACACAAAGAACAAGCAGACTCAGAACAACGGTTTGTGGATCACAAAAAGTGTCGTCCCATGTGGTCCCATCGAAGTCAGTAGTAAGCAGCAAGTTTCAGGTTACCATGTCGTGGAAATACCATCAAAGTAACAGTATACTAAATTTCAGATCAATCGGACCTGTGAATTTTAATGAGATCCCTTCATCACCTAGGAAGTGAGCTGATGATTATCAAAATTTATAGTTAAGAACCATCATTAAAAATTCGTATCGCAATATGCCCATCCGTTCGGGAGCTACGATGCCACAGACAGACATATACACAGATATCTACGCAGATACACAGGTTAAACTTACAACACCCCTCGTTTTCCGTCGGGGGTTAAAAATGATAGTTATTGGCAATTTATAGTAATAATATTCAGTAAAACGCACCTATATACATAAGTAAAAGACTCGACTAGTATGCAAACGCAAACATGTGCTCTGGCTTTTTGAACTATTGATTTCATTTCACCTATTTATCTCCAAGTCCATAAAACTTGCATAACTTTCCTTACTACCCCAATGGTATTCTTTAAAAGACTGCATATAAAAGCTGATTCGAATCTTTACACTCGATTTCTATCTAAACTCGTCTGCAGAGAATCGCGTGGTACTTATATCGTACTTAAGTCTCTTAAGTTGAGAACTTGTGTACTGCAGTCTTTCCAGAGTCATTATGTAAACGTAACGTGTTATCCTTCTCGCTTGGCGTAATTTTGTTCAAGTAATGTTCTGTTGTTCTTTGTTGTTTAAATGTTCCTGGTACTGTCTACGTTAGTTGGGGTATAAGATCTTGTTTAAGTAGCACGTTAAGAGTCTCTGTTGAACTATTCTATGAAGTTATAAATAGTACAGCGAAATTTAAAGATAAACACGACGAGTGGATTTTTTATGTCTTTTGGTCAATAAGGTAAAGTACAGTAGATGTTCACTTAATTTCAAGAAAATAGTTCATTTCCTCCTCAAAGGCCAGTATCGCACTTATGATTTTAAGATGCAGGTACAGAGTCACCTCCTCTCAGATGACCAATCTATTTATTTGCTTCACGTGTTATTAAAGTATTTAATGGAGACCGCCAACTATTTAAGTGTCTCCATCAGCTGACGAGGAGCTCGGCATCACACAACGTCTGTCAACCACAGTACAGTCCCGCATACTGCAGTGCCACGGTAGAACTAGTACTCGTAAAAAATAATGAGGGAAATAACAAATGAATGACTGTTTTCAAAACTCAAAAGTACCAGCTAAATGAATTTATAAATTTAAATTTGGAATTCTTAACCAAAGAGGAGATATTTCAGATCAAAGTTTTCAGTAAGACAAAACGCTACTTTCATATAGGACTTAATAGTAAATAGTTGTTGCGCTATGAGAGTTTATCAATATATGTATAATTTCATAGGTAAACCAACAAAATTATGTTTGTTGAATACGGTATAATGAAGGTATACAAAGTTTAAACTAGAATTTAACATAAAACATAAAAATAATGTACCTATTCTAACCTACTCCCTAGTAAGGTCGTACTATCACTTAGTTTATGAAAATCATCAAAATTAGAGTTGCATAAAAGTTCATACACATTTTTTTCATTTTGACCTATAATAACATCACGGTTTGGTTGATTTATCAGATTGATCAGATTTGATGTGATAATCACTAATTTGATTATTGTCACTGGTAAGATTTAATAAATTTCCAGAGAGTTTAGGATTATATCGCCAGTGTTGAAACAGTTACGCGAATTGTAATATACGATTTCAAATTAGCGTTGAAGGATTAACCTTATATCATTTGCTGTGTAAAGGAGTTCTACAAATTTGTGTGAAAGTTATTGGTGTTTGCTACTAGAGACATAAAGATTGAGTTATTTTGGTTTAAAATGTAAAATTAATATAACTGTTCTAGTATAATTCAAATAGGCTCCGTATGTTTTCCATTTAAATCTAAATCAGAAAACTATGCACGACATACTCCACTGCTTGGGGACTCTTTAACCTAGATCATATTGTGCTGGAAATGTCCACAAATCCTAGGTCTCTTACACTCACAGTCACCCAACGAGCAAGGGTTACCTAAATATGTTACTCTATAATATATATACACTGCCGGAAAAAGGTTTGAGACATTGGCCAAATCCCTAGACAGAATAGCGACTCCATAGTTCGCCTGCCAGTGCAAAGAAAGGTGAAGGGAACCAGATTCCAGAGCAGGGCACTTTTGCGCTGGCCCGCTGAAATCTGCAATAGGAAGCCGCGTGTCATCTCTATCCGACAGTCTGCCAATAGGAAGAGATAGCGAGAAAAACAAAGGGCTTTGTCAGCTGCTTGTACCACCACAGTTGACATCTCAACGTAACCACGACCGCTCTGCCAAGAGCGACACGACACAGAAGATCAGCTGACAGATAAGATTATTTTGCATTTCTCATAGTTGAAAATATTTTGGACTTACTTCTCAGCAGATTAATACATCAACAGCCTATACTAGTCCACTTCTGGACATAGGCCTCTCCTTAGAAAGGAGGTTTTGGCCTACTATACCACGCTGGCCAGACGGGTTGGTATAGGGTTTGTTTCAAGTTTTCCTTCTCTTTGCAGTGCTGTTGTCCTGCTTAGTTTGCTCCCTTAGTCGGCTCTTACGACACCCACGGGATGAATTGGGGTGGTGACAATTTGTATTCTTAATCCGTCACCACACGGACAAGATTGATGAGATGATGAGATTAATACTTTATGTTGCAATTCGTTGTCATCACTATTGTGTAAGCATTTCTAATCAATAACGTCTGGTGGACATAACTATGTATGTCACGAAATTATGTATGTTATAGTTGTTAGGTCTAGGATTTCAAGGGCAGAAAGTAAATACTTCTTCAGGTAATAAAGCAACAGTTGAGCAATATCTGACACATTCATAATATTCGTGAGTGGCATGGGATCAATAGCTTACGTCAAAGTCAATCAGAGAGGCAATATTGATGGGTTGAGGTCGGGATTCTGTGTCAGACGCAGGGTTAGGCCGCGGAAAATTGTTTTTTTTTTTGTCAATACTGAAATGAAAAACGATAGAGCTTTCCGCTGCAAGGTAAAAGTTCTTAATATTTTATATTGTTATAAAAAATGTCATTGCTATGAGTTGAATTGACATGGACGTGGTTTTGTAAGAAAAATTGTTAATTGAAAAGTACACACAAATTTGAGATATTTGCCATAACTTTTTTAATAGACTTTTGCTATATATAAGATAATAAAATTTACATTTTTAGAAAATACGATAAATTACACATCGATTGCACTACTAATAAATTAATTTGGCCTTGACGAGAAGATTGGGATTTTTTTGTAATTTATTTCAGTCTTATTTATTTTATTTTATTTTATTTTGTCCGTGTAGTGACGGATTAAGAATACAAATTGTCACCACCCCAATTTATCCCGTGGGTGTCGTAAAAGCCGACTAAGGGAGCAAACTAAGCAGGACAACAGCACTGCAAAGAGAAGGAAAACTTGAAACAAACCCTATACCAACCCGTCTGGCCAGCGTGGTATAGTAGGCCAAAACCTCCTCTCTAAGGAGAGGCCTATGTCCAGCAGTGGACTAGTATACGCTGTTGATGATGATGATTGATGATTATTTATTTATTTCGCCCAGGTGGAGTGACGATTTGCGCAAGATAGGCAGGAGCTGGATGCGAGAAGCCCAAAATCTAAGTGGCGGGCCATGGAAGAGGCCTATGTTCAGTAGTGGACTGCGATATGATAATGATGATTTCAGTCTCAACACACGTGTCACAAACTTCTTACACTTTAACTTGATTTTATAGAACTGCAGAATTTTTAATGCCTATGTCCAGCAGTGGACTAGTAAAGGCTGTTGATGTGATGTGTGGTGTGCAGAGTTTTTATGATAAATGACAATTTTCTAGAGTTTGGTTAGAAGGCTTGAACAGTTTGAGTCCAATGTATTCAACCCTGACTATCATTACCTATCTCTTACACTTTCGAATCCACATACATGAAAAATATTCCAGGGTTTCTACTTTTAAACCTACTTACATAAAAAGGGGAAAACACAAAATGCAGGTGTATAATACATTTACAGTTTTGGGGAAATAGAGGTGAGAGTCGTTGTTATGATGCTTCCTAGAAGTTTGATGCAACAGAACCAAAATATAATACTTTCTTACCGAATTTTCTTTCCTCTACCTATACGTAATTCCTCAGGGACCTAGCAAGAAAAGGAAGTGCAGACATTGACATAACGAGTCAACTAACCCACTAGTCTGCAATAAAATGCATCCTGGATATTACTCAGACCGCCTTCAAAAATTATAATTATTTTAATGGCATTATACTGAGCGAAAAAAGTAAAACTTGAACGCGGGCGTAACGTGAATTTTTCATTAAAAACAATTTCTCTGGCGAACGCCATTTCTGAGATGGTTGGCAATTAGTGGGCCCCAGTAATTGCCCAAATGAAATCCTCTCGGGTATTGTAAAGACGCGAGCCTACTGTTACACAGGAAAAGTTAAATAAATGGCCGTTGAATGTCTTGTCTTTTGAATTTCAGCGATTATCGTGAATTATTCCAATGTCTAAGTTTTCATATTTAGCCTTCTTCTTGGCAAATCTTTCAATTGAGGAGTTAGTTCTTTCAAAGGAGAGGAAGTAAATTAATTTGCATTATTTTGATGTTTCTACGCTATATGTTAAACTAGCTGAATGCTCGGACCGGGCAAAACTTTTGAGAGGTTCTCTGAGATGAAAAATAGCCTAAGTTATTCCTTATATAGACAGCTACCTGGTAGTAAAATATTATTGAAATCGGTCTATCGGAAAACTCTTTGAGTCATGTAAATATACAAAATACTTAGAAGTTTCTTCGTTTTAATTTTTTTACGTCCATTTTATTTACTAAATAGACCAAATTACTTCAGGTCTTACTATTTTCTACAAAAACTTTTTTATTTAAGTAATATGTTAAAATATTTAGGACCCTAGATAATTATATTTTAAATAAAATAATACTAAATTAATAACTTGGTATTAGGATCAAGTTACACTGGCCGTCATGCCAGGCTGATTAAATACGCGGTTGTGCTGCAATAAATTAAAAAATAAATTCATAACTTATTTATGGGAACCCTCCATGAGTCCGTGACTCAAGCAAAATTTTGACAGATAATATTATTAAAGGCATTTTTTAACAACAAACAAAAGAATGTATTTTATGGTTTAACAAAAAAGAAATCATTTTTTGAGATGGGAAAAAACCATTGTACTTGCGACACTGTTACCGTTACCGACACCCCTGTTTGTAAGTATCTACTTATATTGGTCCCGTTTGACTACATTGATAATATAACTAAATATAATATAAACATATATTGTGTATATATATATCACATATATTCATGTCCATTTCGTAGTACTTACTACTCGTATACTGATAAAATATTGTTTCTATCGGGTTCTTATGTTTTGAAATGGTCACTTTCTGATTAAAGTTTAAGCTCCCTTAAACTAATTTCCTACTACTACTATACGAGTATACTTATATACATCTATATAATATACTACTATATATATCTCCATACTCCCTCCCACTGTATACATCCACTTCTATATCAGAGGAATATACAACCTTCATCGTAAAGACTTAATAAACAATATTTTTGATCAGGTAATTTCCCATCCAGTGTGCCTATAGCTTTACGTTCCTTCTTTCTGGCGTTCCTCTGTTAACCTATTTACGCTGTTATCCAAGTAATGACGGCAAAGCCTTTATTTTTACAAGCGAGCACAGAGCCGTTTTAATCTTACGGTGCATTTAAGTAATATGTTTTGAGTTTAGTTTAAAACGTTGACTGTTGGAAAATATTTAGAACTCAGAGATTATTTCAAGTTTATCTTTAAGACACATTTAATTAGATGGGTTAACTAACATAAATCTAATGTACACAAATAAATCTAGTTATTTTTATTATTTATTTGAAAGCCTGTTGTTCTAGTGGTTAGTGATCCTGACTGCTAAACCGGAATAAGTCAGGTTACCATAGCAGAATATCTGACTGGTTTGGGATCAGACTGCCGTGAGCGAGATGTTTAAAGCTATTATAAGTTCATTATGGGGCGATGAGGCTAGAGGAATTTCACAAGAAAAAGCGTATGTTACGAAAAACCATTAGTCGCTCTCCCTCTCTCTCTCTCTCTCTCACTCACTCTCTCTCCGAAAGTAGTCCGTCTACATTGCACGTGAATTTTAATTAAATAAAACGAGAACAACGAGACATGATGCGTACATTGAGTTACCCACGGACACCACACGGCTTTTTATTATTATTACGTTATACCAAGGAATGATTGGAACACTAGATAATGACATAGGTACATGAATTATCTGATAACTCAAGAAAACTCAGGCCCCCCTGCCCAAGTTTATGGTTAAAATATTTGATTATTGTTTTAAATTTCCGTTCCTTGGAATGAAAAAGAAATCTTTAGAGATTCTCTTTGTCACCTATCTGTCTTTTTGATAACTCTTTTTTTTTCGGTAACGACTGCCGGTATTTAATTCAAATTAACATCAGGCTTCAAAAGACTGCATGAATAAGTAGGATGCAGTATTTGAAGGCCTTAAACAATTGAGGTTTTAAATCAACACATTCAAATGTCAATATTTCTGGAATAGCAATAACAAGTTTTTCATCACATCATCATCACATCAACAGCCTTTAATAGTCTACTGCTTGACCTAGGCCTCTCCTTAGAAAGGAGGTTTTGTCCTACTATACCACGCTGACCAGTTTTGCTGCTGCAGTAGTATTTACATTTAATTAATACGTGGGAAATAAAATTCTTCTTCTTCTTCTTTCTTTTATAAGACAACTCCCGCATTAGGAATATATCCTGTGTCGAGGGGGACTTTACAAACATACATAAAACGGACAGAAAGAACACCCAGACTCAGAACAACAATTTGTGGATCACATAAAGTGTCGTCCCATGTGGGGTTTGAACCCACAACACTCTGCGCAGTAGGAAGCGGCGTGGCGACCGCTTAAACCACTACGCCATTCGTGCAGTATAATAATATGATAAATACCTACTTAGTTCTATTTACTAAACTACATTTCAATATGATGTGTATACATTATGGAGAGCAATATACGAATTGAAATGAATTGAATTAATGATCCTGAATCGCGATATGAAAATTCATATTTTTACTTCATTACTGGTTTTTATCATCTATTATGTTTTTTATGGAAAAGGAGAAAAACAAGCAGACGAATTACTTAATAGTTACTGACTACTGCCAACTTTGGACCAAGGTCAATAAAGGACACCAAGGTCAGTAAAGGTCACCACGGTCAGCAAAGGTCACCACCGTCAGCAAAGGTCACCACGGTCAGCAAAGGTCAGCAAGGTCAGCAAAGGACACAAGGTCACAACTGCAATTCAATAGTCACTAATGCATTTCCACTCTCCTCAGAATGGGGTGGGATTTGGGAAAAGCAATGAAAAGATTAGCAGCGATCTTCTGTGAGGCTGTGAAACAACTACATAAATTCAAAGAAGTAAAATAAGTGTATATTTGTAGAAGGTAGATACGAAAATACTGAAAATGAAATAATTTAAATTCAACAACTTTGCTGTTACAGACTAAAGACAAACAGTAAAGACAGTTTCAACATCAAATGTAAAATCCACTGTCTTTTTTAGCTTCGAGAGGTACTGATAACAAACGCGTCACAATTAAAACATCAGAACATTTCTGTCAAACAATAGTGCAGCTATATTTCATTGAAATGTTTTATATTTCAGTGAAACCTGAGTCTTTGTTCCTACTGAAAAAGTAATGAAGGCAAAAAATACATAATAATTCAAACCTTTCTTGGTGACGGTATGAAAGGTAGTTTTTGATCCATTGGGGATCTTTTGGAAGGTAAAAGTGTATGCCCTTACCGACTAAAACCATCCTGGTATTCTGCTGCCTATCAATGATTGTAAAATGAGAATTGTCATGCTTGCACTCTTCTACAAGATCTAAACTTCAATGTCAGACAATTTAAAAGTATGTAAGTTTTCTTACAATTTCTCCTGAAGTTTGAGAAAGCGATGCTCGCCATATAATGCGCCGCGTCGACTAAAAAACATCCTAAATAATGCCCTTCGGCCATATTGGAAGCTAATAATTGGAAACCAGTTGCCAAAACAGAATTATTTCTCTTTTATCGAAACCTGGTGTACAATAAAGAAATATAATTTTGTTTTAGAACCTAGTTTCCAACACATAATGTTGGATCTTGTTTTGAAACTCTTCCAATATATCTACAAACTCCTTGATTAGAAATAATTTCCTGGCTGTAAGTAGCTAGGAAATTCCAGCAACACGACCTCTTTTTGTAGAAATTAATTCTATTACTGTACTTCTTTTAACACAATTTCAGAAAGAAACCACTGCTCGCACTAAATTTTAAAAAATTAAATCATTTAGTATTTAATAATCAACACTTGATATCTATCATTACTGACAGTGGGATAACTTCTTATTTTTGTACATAAGAAACTCGTAAGAAACTAGAAAATTATTTGTAATCAAGGATTGTAGGTTGGATAAGTTTCGAAAGAAGATGAAACCTTGGGTTGGTAACCAGATTCGAAAACAGAATTATTTTTCTTTATTGGAAACCACGTTTCGAAAAAAGAGAAATAATTATTTTAAATAATTATTAGAAAACTGGTACCAAACATTAGTTTAAAATAGGGCCGAAGGAAATCTATGTGATGTAAATATTATCAAGGAATGCAGATTCCCAAATGGTGGAATAACCTCTATGCTCTGTGAATTAGTAAATACTGCAGTCTGAAAAATTGCTTTTTTTTTGAGGAGTCTATATTTGAGGGTTCTTCGAAAAATGATAAAATATATTCTCTCCGGCGTAAACGTAAGGGATACTGATGTATATCTAAACATGTATGTACAGCGCATCGCCGCTCGCCGTGCGCCGACTGCGCTGTGTCGCTCTGTACTGCATTCAGTAATAAACTAGTGTTAAACGTGTAAGCTCGTTTCATTACCTCAAATACATATCATTGGCGACGAGGAAGGATTACCTACAACAACTCGAAAATGAACGCTTATTTTGGGAATTTGTCTATTTTTGATTACAAAAATAGTGATTGGCAGATTTACAAAGGTAAATTATTACAGTTCTTAAAAATAAATACGGTAGAAGATGCGAAAAAAGAGCGGAATTCTACTGTGCCATCTCACAGAAGAGACTTACCGTTTACTGCTTAACCTCGCATTTCCTAAGGAGTTGGAAACGTTGAGCTTTGAGGAACTAGCTGAATTACTCGATAGTCATTTTAAGCCAAAACAATGCACATTTGTGGACAAAGCGAATTTTTTTAGTGCCAACAGGAAGTCAGGCGAAACCCTAGGAGAATGGGTGGCGCGATTAAGAGGTTTAGCAACCTATTGTGACTTCGGCAGCGCTTTAGAAACGAATCTGAGAGATCGTTTTGTCCTTGGCTTATATGCAGGTCCAGAACGCGAAAAGCTGTTCGATCAGAACCCGTCGACGCTCACGTTGTCACGGGCTATTTGACCTGGCGAGGCAGGCTTCATGTGCTAAGGAGGCGAAGGCTATGTTAGGGACCAGAACAGAGGAAGTCTCATTTAAAGAAGAACCAGTATACCGGGCGAGATATAAAGGCCGAGCTAATGGACGACGAGGCGCTGAGGGTACTTCTGGGTCGGTCGTTCGCGGTAGTGATCGGTGCTCGGTTTGTGGTCTTAAAAATCACAGCAGTGATAAATGTCGTTATAAAAATTATAAATGCCTAAAGTGCGGGAAAAAGGGGCATTTAAAAAAAGTGTGCGGTAATTCAAAGTGTACATCGTGTATTAACCATTTAGACTCTAATGAAGGTAGTGTTTACGAGCCGCCGGACACGGGTTGCGAAGAGTGCCATAACTTTAACATAAGGTACGTGGCTGACAAGCCTATTCTAATAGAATTAGTCTTAGGCGATCATTTAATTGAAATGGAACTTGATTCCGGATCTGGCTGTAGTGTCATTTCTCATAATTTATACAATAAAACCTTTACTCAATACCGATTACAAAACTGTAATGTAAAAATGTGTTTGTATAGCGGACATAAAATTTCTCCATTAGGATTTTTTTTTTATTATGGCTAAATATAATAAAATACAAAAACCTATTAAAGTGTTCGTAGTTAAGAATGGAGGACCTCCCTTATTGGGAAGAGACTTTATGTCCGCTTTTAATTTGATTGTTACTACTGATATTAAGTCTTTAGTGTGCAGCGATAACGATGTCTTAAATTTATTAAGCAAATTTCCAGACTTGTGGCGAGACGAACTGGGTGCATTTAATAAATTTAAAGTTACCCTACAACTAAAGGAAAATTCCGTTCCGAAGTTTTTTAAACCCCGTACTGTTCCTTTTGCCTTAAAAGATAAGATCGAACAGGAACTAAATCGCTTAGTAGGCTTAGGTATTTTAGTTCCAATAAATCACGCGGAATATGCCACTCCTATAGTACCGGTGCTAAAGGAGAATAGCAGGGTAAGAATCGCGGGCGATTTTTCGGTTACCCTCAATAAGGATCTTTTAATAGAAAAATACCCTTTACCCCGGATTGAAGACGTTTTTTATAAGATCGGAGGGGGTGAGCTATACAGTAAAATCGACCTTAAAAACGCATATAATCAATTCATTCTAGACGGGCCTTCACAGGAACTTACGGCAATAAATACTCATAAGGGTCTATACAAATATACTCGTTTAGTTTACGGATTAGCCAACGCGCCGGCTATATTTCAAAAAGCCATGGAAACACTTCTAAGCGGAATAGACGGCGTCAGCATTTGGCTTGATGACATATGTATTACGGGGCCAGACAGAGATACGCACATTAAGAGACTAACTGAAGTCTTAGGTAGATTAAACGAAGCCGGGTTACGTCTCCAAAAAGATAAGTGCGAATTTTTTAAACCAAAAGTTGTTTATTTAGGATACGTTATTAGTAAAGAAGGGCTAATGACTAGTCCTGATAAAATCAAAGCAATAGTAGGCGCTCCCGAACCGACTAACGTCACCGAACTTAAGAGGTTCTTAGGAGTGGTTAATTACTACAGAAGTTTTATTCCTAATGCTTCGTCCTTATTGAATCCTCTGCTCGAATTATTAAGGAATGATGTAGCCTGGAAATGGGGAAATAGACAGCGGCAGGCGATGGTGTCAGTGCGCCGTGAATTAGCGTCAGAGCGCGTATTAGCGCATTTTGAGCCGACGGCTCAGCTCGTGCTGACAGTAGACGCGGGGCCTGCGGGACTCGGCGCCGTATTATCGCAGCGTGGGCAGGATGACGCGCGGGAACGCCCAGTCGCGTATGCATCGCGATCGCTAACATCAAGTGAGCGTAACTACAGCCAGATACAGAAGGAAGCGACCGCCATTATATTTGGTGTGAAAAAGTTCCATCAGTATTTGTATGGCCGTAGTGAACCATTCATATTAAAAACCGATCATAGGCCGCTAGTATCCATTTTCGGTAATAAATCTGGTATACCGGTAACAACAGCACTAAGGCTACAAAGATATGCCATTATATTATCGGCTTATAACTATACAGTTAATTATGTGTCGGGTGATAATAATATAGTGGCCGACTACTTTTCACGCGCGCCTTTAAAATGCGTAAACAAGTCGGAAGAAATATATAACGAAATAGACACGTATTATGCAGTGCAGTTTTTAAATGAGTCATCGCCCGCTAAAACGATACGTGAGGTAACTCAAGCGACCGAACGTGATACGGTAATTCAAACAGTTATTAGGTACATGGTAAAGGGCTGGCCGCGAAAAATAAGGTGTAGGGAAATTTTACCTTTTTTTCAATGCAAGTCAGACTTGCAGTACGAAAACGGCTGTCTTTTTAGAGGACACAGAATAGTTATTCCGAAGATTTTAAGAGACAGTATGTTACGCGAATTACACGATACGCATCTAGGCATAACTAAAACTAAAAGTAACGCACGAAGTAGGATGTGGTGGCCTGGAATCGACCACGATATCGAGCGTTGGATAGGGTCTTGTACAATATGCGTCAGAGTACGCCCCGCGCCCCCACGCGATCCTCCAGCGCCGTGGCCCGCCGCCACTAGTGCCTGGCAGCGCGTGCACATAGATTACATGACCATAGGGCAGAGGGTATATCTCGTAATTGTAGATTCATTCAGTAAGTGGGTGGAATGTCTATACATGCATAGTGGAACATCAACTAAAGCGCTAATTGTGAAATTAAAGGGTATATTTTCAACTTTTGGTATACCTAATGTATTAGTCTCGGATAATGACGTAAAGATCAATTCAGTCGAGTTCAGATCATTTTGTATTTCTAATGGTATTAAATATATGACATCGCCCATTTACCACCCATGTAGTAATGGCCAAGCCGAGAATTCAGTCAGAAATTGTAAAAAAATGTTAAAATGTATTTTACAAGATAACTTACCAGTGTGTCAGATTCATGAACTATTGTTAGGCTATTTGTTTAATTATAGAAATACTGTGCACTGTACCACTGGGGAAACGCCTGCTAAATTGATGTTCGGGAGGAACTTACGCTCCCGTCTCGACTTAATTATGCCTACAAAAACAATGACTCATACTGACACTACAAAGTTGTACGGGAAAAGGCAGTTTGTTGTTGGTGACGTCGTTTGGACTCGTTGGTACAGTGCACGGCAAGAATCTTGGAAATTAGGGGTAGTAAAGAATAAAATAGGTAATAAGATGTACAAGATTTTTATTAAAGAGTTGAATCAATACTGTTTCAGACATGTTGATCAAATTATTAAGAGTGTTGGTAATAGTCAGCCGACATTTACGAATACTTTTGCCCAAGAATCTCCACAGTTACAATCGCCCAGTACTTCTCTTAAATCGAAAACTAACTATAAACCAGGGGCAACTAAAAGTAGTGAAGTGCCTGTAGTTTTGAAGATGCGACAGTGGTCGCCGATTATGACAACGGGGAAGTACGGGGCGATAGTGAAGCCATCGAGAGTGAGGGTACGGGTGCGGATAATAATGTAGAAACGGAGTCAAAACCGGCACGACAAGTTCAAACTTTACCTTCAGAATCCGTAGAACCTGAGGTGAACATACCACCACCGGGACCATCACCCGCACTCTCACGCTCAAGGCGTCCTAGGAAAGTAGTGGACTATAAAATGTATTATTAGATTATAACTTAACTATCAAGTATTTAGTATAATAAGTTTAATTATTATATTAGTTATCTGTTTATTATCTGACTGTATTAAATAATATTGTCACCAGATTTGAAAGACTAAGTGTGGAGGAGTGATGTATATCTAAACATGTATGTACAGCGCATCGCCGCTCGCCGTGCGCCGACTGCGCTGTGTCGCTCTGTACTGCATTCAGTAATAAACTAGTGTTAAACGTGTAAGCTCGTTTCATTACCTCAAATACATATCAGATACTCATAAATGTAACTACATTTTTATCTAAATTATCACGAATACCATCTGCATAAAACTGCTATTGATTGGTATCTTAGTAAGGTGTAAGCTCTGCATTTAGCTCGAACTTAGTATTGCAACATTTTAATTTATTTTCAGTTAACGTTCCAACAATGGCCTATAATCGTCGGATTTAGTATTTTAATTACGGGTCATGATCCAAAGAGGGCTCAAAACATTCTATGAAATGGGTTTTATAATAGAATCGGATACAAGCTCTGAGTTCAGATTTGGCTGCCAACGGATATAAAGTTTAGTTGTATTTTCAATTCAGATGATAGCAGCTTTAACTTGTAACAACTGTTATTATTTTTTAACTTTGTTTACGTGATAACAAATAATGTGATAATAAATAATAATACTTAAATGTAAAATTTCTGAAATGAAGTAATAATGTAATATATGTTACAGGCTTTTTCTATTTTCTTTTATAACATCTTATTTATTTCAATTTCTATCAATATAAGTAACTATGATTTTACTATGAGGAATGCTTAGTTTATAAATGTAATTGGAAGCAGATTTTCTTACTTTTATTTGTAAGTTTATTGCAACCTACATCCTAAGTTGCTTTCTTAGTAACTAATCAAAATTCTTCTTAACTGTTTTGACCTTTCTTTTTTTTTTTTTTTCCGTGTGGAAATCTCCTCAGATACCACCTGTCGGTGGCATGTCGAACCGACTAAAACCGCACGCCGTCTCGGGTACTAATAGCCGGGGAACCAGGTATACCCTAGAAAGGAAGTCCCTGGTGCCCCGACATACCTCGGGTCATCTACAGACGAGTAGACGACCCCCCCCCCCCCGTGTGGGAACCCCATGTTCCCTGAGCGCGCTTCGCAACACGCTCACCGCCACCCCGGCCTGCTTCTGCTAGGGTGACAGATGGCCTCACCTGTCACCCCCAGGCCTGCGCTTATGGAGGACGGAGGTCGTTCTGCGACCTCCGGCGCCTGAGTCGCCTGCGGTACCTGGCCCGTTCCCGGGCCTGACGGGCCGGGAGAGTCCTAAACCTCTCCCGGTCGCTCCGCCGTCTCATTCGCGAGCATAACTTGCTCGCAGAAGGAGACGGCTAACTATTTTGACCTGCCTATACATATGATTGTAAAATGACACTTTCGATTTATATGTTTTGTTTGAATAATAATATGTAGTCGATCTGATGATGGAGTCAGAAGTGGGATAGTGGACTTCTTGAGTGACTTCTGGTAAATACTTCGAGTAGATAGTTCGAGTCGAGGTTCATATAATTCGTTTTGACCCATAGATTGAGCTGGGTTACGATGAAATGATGTTGAAACCAAGAGTAGATAAAACTAGCAGTAGATATCCTTTTTAAACCTTGATGATTACGTTAGTGTGTTTATTAGTTTTACTATGCTCTCATTATTAAATAGAACATGGTATAGTTAATGTACTGTGTGTTACCCAATGAAACTTTTGACCTGGCGAAGGAACAACTCTCCATTTGGCCTAACTCATATTCGCCTATTTGGGACAAGACAGAAAAGACGCATAAGTGACGATACTACAATAAACCCTTAAATTATTTAGAAATCCTTACTTCCTGTAAATCGGAAAGTGAAGTTTGTTCGTTTGTTTATTTGATTCGTACGCTTTCACGATTGACTTACTAAACTGATTTAAATAATTCTAATAACACCAATAGAAAGCTACATTTACAGCGACTAACAATGGCTACTCTTTACCGCGACAAAGCTAGTACAAATATATTTTCGGTATAGATCTGATGTAACAAAAACTTCATTAAGTGACATGAACTGACATTCCAAACATTTCTAAAATTCTTTTAAATTATATCGTAGAAAATCGTTCAAGTATCATTTTATTAATAATTTAATAGTCTATGAAATTGGATTCATACTAAAATGTTTATTGAACAATATAATGTGTAATAAAAATTCTGAAGCTATTGTTCGAATACTTAGTTACAAACTTAGATGTCTAGAATATTTGATTAATATTGTCTGACCCTTCAGTTTTTGCGTATATAAATATTAAATACATGTTGGGGATTTTTTATATAAATGGCTATTTAATCATGACTGACATTGTGGTTTGGTAGTTCATTGATCCTGCTAAGCCAGAGGTTGTATGTTTGATTATCATCTCGATTTTATTGGTGTGATGGGTTCGATCCCGTCATGGGACAACACTTTGTGTGATCCACAAATTGTTGTTCTGAGTCTGGGTTTTCTTTGTGTCCGTTTCTTGTAAAGTCCCCCGCGACATAGGATATAATCTAGCGGGGGAGTCATCTTTTAATAAAACAAGATGGGTTTTCACATCAACACCCTTTAATAGTCCACTACTGGACATAGGCCTCTCCTTAGAAAGGAGGTTTTGGCGTACTATACCACGCTGGCCAGACGGGTTGGTATAGGGCTTGTGTCAAGTTTTTCTTCCCTCTGCAGTACTGTTGTTCTGCGTAGTTTTCTCCCTTAGTCGGTCGGTCACTCTGTATTCTTAATCCGTCACCACACGGACAATGTACTAATGTTATAGAATCTTGCATATGACAATTAATTTATAACCAACACATCCGACGAATACAAATTTAGCACATGTCTTGTACCTGACTGACCTTTCAGTCAAGCATTACATGAGTTAGTACAAGATAAAGCCGGTTGAGATGAACGTCCTCGCCGTCACATGGCTGTATCCACACATCATACTTGAATGTTTTATCCTTATTACATATTAGTTTTGTAATAATATTAAGTATTAAATTTATAAAATACAATACATACAATTTGTGAAAATTATCAAAACATTAAATTAATGAGGGTAGTGAGAGTAAATTAATAAATGGTTTTCCAATATTGTGCTTCATTATCTTATTTTAGTACACGCTGTTATTATTACTGTTTACTGTAAATAACAGGTTTACATAAACCCTTTTTATATTGAAAATTCATAGTCATCAAGTCTAAACAAGCTTGGTTAAACTAAAAACAATTCTTTTTAAAACCTTTACTAAGATCCTTCTACTTTCAGCGGATTAAATACAACATGTTTTATACATGTCTGTTTTTTAATAATGCCGTGCGCACTAAGCCGTATGTCCGCATTGATCTCACTCCTTTCACCGACACAGTTACCTGCACTGTACAGAGAAATTTCGACAAACACCGCGCCGCAAATTTCCACGGCAGCGCCTCCCCGGCCGCAGCCGCTCCTAGCATTTGCATCTCATTTGGAATGCAACCATTCCAACTATAAGATAAATAACCGCGGATGCGGTAATATAATTCATTTTATATTATTTACATACCATTCCCTACTCTTCTTACTTACTTACTTTTAATACACTCCTAATTTACCCATCTTTATTTGCTAAAATTCACGGTTTTGGCAAATAGGTTAGCCCCTAAATTATTATTGGTGATGACAAATCACAGTTGGTAAAATCTAAAAGTTAAAACACCTCTACCTAATCGTTCGGAAACTGGTGTGAATTTAGGAGTATATCTAAAGAAATATTGAATTGAAACAAAATACATTTTGATCAGTCTTCAATTGTTTTCCTCACCAAGTATAAGTTTATTATTAATGTTTTTCTTACATTTAAAAAATTATCGATCCAAGCGCAAATAAATGCGACTGTGGTGCATCTACCCAGACAATGGGCCACTTGTTAACATGCCCCACGAGCCCAGATTCGTGTACGTTTGACGACTTATGACGAGCAAAGTTAAACGCCATTCGCGTCGCCGAGCACTGGGCCAAAACCGTGTAAAGCATTGACATCGACACGATGAGTAAGTATATTTAAAAAAAAACTGATTGGATATCGTAGAGTATTATAACTCTTTATTCAGTGCTATTTTATATAAACATATTTGTATATGAACAAGGCTGCATTAATTATATAAAGGTTATAATTTTAATATTCTCTTTAACACCCTAATATTTTACGCTTACTCCAACAAAGATCCTAACAAATATAGTTTGAACAACAACAGTAACAAACTGTAAGTCAATATAAATAAATTAAGTACCGCATCCACAAAACGGAAGCTCGTTAATACCGTTATACGTCTAGGTCGAGATTTTGCAAGCAATTTCCGCCTTAGCGACGAATGCAAATACGAATGAAATGTGTTATTTATCGCGTGAATTACAACCCGTGGTGTTAACTACTAGTGGATGCCTTTGAGTCCACATTTGCATAGCCAAATTATGGATTTGACATGCCAGGCCGGGCAAGAATACGCTTAGTGTTCTTGGCACTAGTCGGTGCGTTTAGTGAATTAAATGGGGTTTGAATTTCAGAATTGATAATATTATCTTTCTTGATTTGAATTTTAGAAATAGTTTCAACATAATCTTACTGACATGACCTTTCAAAGCTAACATGTCTAAAAGTTAGCGTATGCATGGGCGCTGACTGTTGTGGGTTCGATCCCCACATGTGACAATACTTTTTGTGATGCACAAATTGTTGTTCTGAGTCTGGAGTATCCGTTACACGAATGTTTGCAAAGTAAAAATCTTACAAATACAAGTGAAATGTCATGTCACGCAACTTGTGTATGTGTGAATAGTATAAGAATTTATCGCATCGCTCATTAAATATATACAGCCGATAAGAAGTCCGCTTTTAAGAAGGGGATGAGGTACACTTTTAGATGTTTTAGTGCGGAATTATATGCGATGATGTCACAGAGACATTGATTCCCTGTCAGGTATTTTTCACCTTTGCAGTCAATTCTCTACGATGGGTTTTACAAGACAATCATGGCTAGCCCTCTCGGTCACACTAGTTTTATTTCCAATAAGCCACGAGCAACTTCTGAGCTTCATTGAACCTCAACTTGTATAAATGAGGTAATAAATACACGGCAATATAATATTATATGATCTATACAATGTATATGCAAAAAAAAACACACAAGTGCAAAAATAAATTATAATTTTGTGTATTATAATTTATTTTTGCACTTGTGTGTTTTATATTTTTTTTGCATATACATTGTTAAAACTCAAAGCCACAGAACTGTTAAAGCTCTGATTTATCATCTTAGCAAAAGACCCCTGACACCCGGAAGGCACTTTAACCCCTTAAATAAAGGGTTTTAAGGGCGGAACTAGTCCGACTTGCCCAATACATATACACATATACACAGACGCATAAAGTTAATAAAGCTGTCTTTAGCAAATTAAGTTTTACTTCTAATAAAGTAGAAAAAGCACGTATATTGTTTAGGACATAAAACAGACTGTGTCAGACAGAAGTGTCAGTTTAAATAAATAACAGTAAAATGAGAAGTGTCAAAATGCTGCTTAGGTTTACTATAGTTCGTTTGGTAAAATTTTGGCAAGGATGAAAATAGTTATATTGCGGAGCTGTACGTAAGAAAATTCTTCGAAGATCAAGTTGAGCAAAGGTTCTTTTAAATTAGGTGCAACTTTTAATTTAAAAATACAAATCCAATATAGCTTAACGTATTGACTGCATGGATGGCGTAGTGGTTTAAGGGGTCACCTCGCCACTTCCTACCGCGCTAAGTCTTGGGTTCGATCCCCAGATAGGACAAAACTTTTTGTGATCCACAAATTGTTGTTCTATGTCTGGGTGTTTTTTTGTGTCCGTTTCATGTGTGTTTGTGAAGTCTTCCTAATGCGGGAGGTCTTTTAGAAAAAAAAATCCATATTTTATATATTCTAGAAATTTAAAAAGAATAACTATAGAAAAACCTTTTCTTGATATTTCGAAAGAAGTACATACTAATGTTCTCCTTCGAACGTGACTTTAACAACACACACACATAAGGCGAGTTTAAACCATCGGCTTCATCTTAACTGTGTCCAACCCGAGGGACGGCCGTTTTACCTAATTAGGCCAAGTGGTGTGGAAAATTACTGTCAGATGGGGCCTGTTCGACCGTAATTGCTGAAGGGTTGCCGATCCTCGTCCACCGCGAGGGTTCAGAGGTTACACCAAATCTTTGAAAGTGTTTTTGAAGATTTTGACATGTTTTACAAAGAGCGTTCGTATTTAGTTCTACGTCTCTGACATGTTGTGTAAGTAGGTAAACAAAAACAAAAGTTACTTTGTCAAATGTCATCTTTTTAATAGTTTTAATTAAAATAAATAATTAACGATTTCTGCATATACTCGTATCCAGTATCCACCTGTTTCTTAAGCCAACTCGCGACAATTATTTTAAATAACCAGAAGATGTAATTGGATCCAAATTTAGTTCAGATCTCGATCACGTAAATGTCAAATTCGGTATTCTCGTAGTAAAGTATTAAACATCCAACATAGACTCTGCTAGTCAGTAGTTCGGTCCGCATCTATTCTGCACCGAAAATTGGTAATCGGAATATCGGTAAATTTAATGGTACTTTAATGCGAATGAAACGTAATTCGTATTCTCATTGAAACGGACATAAAGAGGGTGTTCTTTATGAGAATACCGTTTCAATGAGAATACGAATTACGTTTCAAGTTACGTTCAAGTACGAAGACTCAGAACAACAATTTGTGGGTCACAGAAAGTTTTGTCCTATCTGGGGATCGAACCCAAGACTTAGCGCGGTAGGAAGTGGGTAGGTGACCCCTTAAACTACTACGCCATCTATGCAGTCTCTGCTTAAAAAACAAGTTTGATATTTCTATTTATGTAAATATTTTTATGAGCAAAATATCTATTTTTAGGCAGTTCATAATTCAGTCTCAATTCAATCACTTTTCGTTCTGTGACATTTTAATATTATGAGAATTGGTCTTCTAATAGCCAAAAACACATTTAGTAGTAAATTATACAAAGCTTTGTTTGTTGTACATTAGAATTAAAAGTAAATAAACTAGATTTAAATTACAACAAGACAAATTAAAGATAAACTAGTTATAAAAAACAAAACTAGTTATAAGTATAATATGTATGATGTGGTAGTACTTATTAATAAATAAATAAATAAACATAAGAAAAAAGGTAGAAAGGCAATGAAAGATTGGACGAATAAAGCGCATAACTTTGCTCACATTTTGAGTATTGACAAATCCGGAAATATTTCCAATGAAAAATGTTAACAGTTTTTCTTTGGAAACATTCCGACCGCATTCTGTACAGCTTGATCCGACCATTTTCCAAGTAAGTATTTTTCTTACAATTCTACGTATCGGTACACGGTATTCCAAAGAATAAGTGGAAATAAATATTAGGTAAACCAAAAATGACAAAACTATAAAAAATCTTTTATTTAAGTAGTATTTCAAATTGAAAAAAAATTATAGTTGAATATTGTTATAGATATCCAATTTTATGAATAGACAAAGTTGTTTTAATTCCAAATGTGACATGATTCTATGTGCCGTATTTGTTTCACAACATTTTGTTCTCGAAACATTACAGGTAAATTAGCTTGGAGAAATTTTTGCGTTTGTAGTAGTGTATGGTTGTGCGTGTTTCCACTTTCCACTATCAAGTGACGATTTTTTGCTTTAGATTGAAATATCTCGGAAACGGTGCTAGATGAAAGGAAAAAAAAAAAAATTAAATATCGGTCTCTCCTCTTTGAAGTTTCACTTCTATCGTGTGTGAATCGCATACACACCTTTTTTTTTTTATAAAGTCAAAACCTTTTTCTTTAAAATAAAAACTTGTTTTTATTGAAAACAAAAATCAGAGTGTTGCTAGGGATAAGTATAAAATTAAATAGTAATGTTAGGATATCGAAACATTTTTGTATAGGCCAGAACGATTTAGTGGAAACGCGCTCTAAGATCTGAGTAATATACACACCACTACATATGCAAAAATTTCTCGAGACTAATTTCACTGTACATACAAAGATACATCTCTTACTATTTACCCTGATGAAAGCCAATTTTTTTTTTGATAAGGAACAAACGGTCATACAAAAGTAAATATTCAAATTATTTGTACATAAAGAGCTAAAGTTGTCTTATGTGACTGTAACAGCATTTAATTTTGGTTGATGAACTAAATTCTAAGCTACATATATGTCAACCTATCTTCTTTATGTACTATTCTTCTACTGGAGTAGTAAAATATGTATATCACGGTATAAGGCTCACGGTAACATCACATCACATCAACAGCTTTTAATAGTCCACTGCTGGATATTGGCCTCTCCTTAGAAAGGAAGCTCACGGTGATCTATCGTAACTGCCTACAATGGACGGGAGCAGGGCTTGACCGAATATAGGTATAATAATTAGTGTATGTATACAATAATGTTTAATGTGTAAACATAAAATATAGTCAATATTAGTAAAGAATTTTTATATAAATCTAAGAATAATATGAATAGATAATGTGTAATGTGGTTTTGGTATAATGTTTTGAATTTATAGTTAGTTCAGAAGGCTTGCATAGTGCTCTGCGTCAAATGTTTGATGAAAGCCGTCTGAGCTTCGTTGAGTGACACGAGAATAAAGTAGCCTAGAGTCTTCGTTAAGCTTAATTACTTTGCGATATATTCTGGAAAGCAGTGTTTGTATTTATTTACAATATATATTAGAGAATTTCAGCTTTGTAATATAATTACTTAGCCAGTCATTGACAGTTTGATCGTATTTTATTAACGATATAATGACCTGAAAGATGTTGTTACAGCGCTATTTCGTATTAAAGTACTTACTAACTTTAAATTATAATTTACTTATTTTTTAGAACCTATATTTTACTTGTGTTCATATTTATTAGTTTATCAAAACAATATAAATTAAATTGTCTAAGATTTGTCAAAGAACGGGAGTCACGTCCCTCCAACAGAATGGGAAGATCCTCTGATCTGACGAGGTGATCATGCCTGGTGGACCTCGGCCCAACCATTCATGTTGGGAAGTTGTACTCGTATGTAAGGTAAACGCCGTGAGAACTTTTCATATCACGATACAGGATTAGCAATTACTCTTTAGTTCGGTGTGTCTTTCATAGATGGCACTGATGTATATTATTTCGTTGTATGTGGAAGTCGCTACACATTTTTGTTAGCTTCTGACTTATACAAATATAAGCTAGAATTTGTCAGATAAGATTGGTATATTTTGTTAAAACAAAATGTTAAAATATCGCTTTATGAGACAAAAAGGCTGAAATCTATATATCAGAAATAATAGTTTTACTATTTGATATCGTAATTCTGATAGTATTTTGATTACCTATTGTTCAATATCATAAATTTGACAGCATTTTTATTTAAAAAACACTTTGTTACTGATTTTAGTTAATTTGTTTACTAATAATTTTATTAGTATGTCCTCTTATTATCAAAATTGATATTTATATGGATACTACGACACACAAAAACCAATTTGATGAAAGAGAAAACAATTTTATCTCATACCTATCTATTTTATTCCATTTCTGTATTAGCGAGCTAGTGTGAAAGGAAGCTCTTGAATCAAGCCCTTTAATTAAAACCCGAGCAATTACTTGTAAAAGCTCGCTCCACAACTCCGTATGACACATTTAGTGGCATTGGGAATGTGATGTCGTTAAGGCAATGTCAGACTGTCTGTTTGCAATACGGTTTTTTAACACTCCGGTTCGGTACGTTATAAATGGTATTGATTTTCTGATGGAAAACTATTGTGTACATGTTTATATGTTATGCAGGTGTTATATGCAGTGATAGACTGCAAACTGTAAGGGAGCAAAACGTTCGGGACGAAGATCAAAGATCCGCTTATGTATGGACATCCAAAAGTTAGCAGAAAAGAATCTGCTCAAGCCCGGGTAAGAAGGTCTACACTGCAGCATTTGAAAATGACTGAAATAGAAGACAAAAATTTGAACATCGAGTAAAGATATTTATTAAAAATAAACTGAAAGTCTGTAATCGCCATTAGGAAATGTTTAGTGTCCATGCAGACGGACATTCTCGTCTGTCATATAACAGCGAGCACCCCTCCGTAAGCGAAATGATTTAGAGCCGCAAAAGTTTCTATGGGGGAATATTAGTTACTTTTTATGGTCCCTTCCGTGACCATTTCTGTTTATGGGGTGAATCTGTGTGTTAATTTGGTAATAAAGACCACTCTTGTGTTTTTTTTGTTCCAAATGGCTTTATAAATTATAGCAGTTTAACTATGAAATAGTTGCTTTGGGTTTCTTTAACAGTTTTTGTTTTTTTTGACGAATATGTAGTCGGTTACATTTATAAATATACTTAACTACACATGAGTCATAGTTTTAGTATATGATGAAGGATTAACAGGATATTCGGTGAAAAATTTGTTAACCTGTGAATCCAACTTATTTTCAAATTTAGCAAACATACATGCGCCTGATGCAGATGCATCTGAGCAGGTAACTAAAAGGTGATAAGCTTATTACTACCTTTTTGATACTGTTCCTCAACTATAATGTCAGGTAAATACGACTTTTAAGGCAAATCTGACGATCAAGTTTAGAATAATATCGTTACATTAGTCCTTGAAATGGGGTCAAAAATTTGCTCAGTATCTGCGGCAAGTGTCCAGAAGGTCCTTGTGGTGACGGATTAAGAATACTGATTGTCACCACCCCTATTCATCCCGTGGGTGTCGTAAGAGCCGACTAAGGGAGTAAACTACGCAGGAAATCAGCACTGCAGAGAGAAGGAAAACTCGACACAAACCCTATTCCAACCCGTCTGGCCAGCGTGGTATAGTAGGCCAAAAACTCCTTTCTAAGGAGAGGCTTATGTCCAGCAGTGATGTGATGTATCCAGAATCTGTTAACTACTATAGGAACATAAACGCAGAAAGAATAATCTAGAGCGTCTATGTAGTTTGATGACAAGCGTAGCAGCCGTTAATATTCACCAATTTACGAACATGTGTCACGGCTTTAATTCAAAGCAGTAAATCAGCATTCACGTAAGATTCATTAGCTGTTGTTGAGGAAATGAAATAACGTTTCAGGATGTATATTATAAAGTTTAATAAACAAGTTGTAAAATAACTGTGAGATAGACTACGAGAGAATACGGAAGTATTTAAATTATAATTCATTTCAACCTGCGAGGTATTTATGGAACCAGATGAGAACCTGATAATATCGGTCGAAAACAGCCATTGAAATATTTCCATGTTATTTATAAACGTGTAAATTTAGTTCTTTTGTTTATAATAATTTATATAATATTGTTTAAAATTTATTAAACATTGACATGCATTGAACCATAGATACCTGCTACTGAAGAGTTGAAAGCGCTTTACCACCCTTAAACTGGGCCGTTGCAAGTCGTGATGAGAGTGGACCTGGAATACTACGAGAAAAGACACTGTGAGCTACATAAAATATATCCGAGTCTGTAGAAAAAACAAAGATTTTGATAGAAGGTCTCGTATATTTTTATAGATTATATTTGTACTCACTAACAATTCTGTGAGACTTTGACACAGTTAACTGAGCATCCAATCAACGCCATATCGGTGACGTTTTAAATTATATGTCACAAATACTATCGCTTTCTATCTTATAATTTGATATTCAGAATCCTTGAGAAACTTCTCTGCACAATCCAGACGTTAAATGTTTTAGGGAAATCAAATCATATCCAGGACTCAACAAGGGATTAAAGCAGCGAGGTGCATAATTTATTGTTGAGTACCGCATTGCTCAGATCGAAATATCTTCTTCTGTTCTATTCTCTCTTATTTTCTGTATTGATTTGTACAATAGGAGGTCAAGATATAATTACTACCCTTATAGTAGGAACGAGATCGCCTGTTGGTCATATTTCGACGAGTTTCAATGGTCTAGTTTTATTTCATTACCCAGTAGAACTTGTAATTCATATAATTCTACAGAATTCTATAAATTTCAAGTTCTACTGGCATACATACATACATACATCATCATGAGCCTATCGCCTTCCACTGCTGAATGAAGGCTTCCCCCAAGGAATGCTAACTACCCCCGGTCTTGGGCAGTCCGCATTCATTCCATGTCATTTGTTTCATAACTAAAAAGTACGACTAGGTTTATTTGCAAGCCATATCAGTCCATTTAAATATTTACACATGTAACTCACATACAGTCATCAAAATATCCGTGTAATTCCAAATCAACTTTACGTAAATGCACAATATAACACATGTATACATATTACATTCAAATTCCTAAAACTCATCAACCATATCATACATTACACAAAATATACCTATTTATTTGTATGCCACAGAGATCCTTAATAAAATACAATTATAACTAAATACTTACGCGCCGTGATATTATCTGTCCTCAATAAATGCGCGAAGCAGAAGGGCCCTATGGCCCATTATCGTATAATTATCGAAAACCTATAGTAATATCCAACGCAATATCCTAAAAATCAATCAGACCTCGCCTCGCCGGAGCCACGGGCTACAGGAAAAAATTGGAAATCAATCTATTTCTATAACCAGGCGTCGCCCAAGTATCCATTATCATAATGTGATGGGGACCCAATACTATAATCAGATATCTGAAACCTTCAGTGTTATGTTTTATATATGTATATTTTTATTACACACGAGCACGGGACGCGTTCCTTTTCACAAATGCTTTGAGTATTTTTCGTAGAATTATTATACAGTGGCTGATCTCGCTTTATGAATTTCATTATGATATTTTGTGATATAAATAAATATTACGTAGGTTTTTTGTTAACATACAGCCTATGACCTCGTCGCGCGTATGAGCGCAACCTGGTCGCAACTTCAGGCCATTCAAAAACATGTAAAGTCTATTTAATACATCATCCATGTACTCACGGAAGGAGTTACGAAGGAGTTAAGGAGGACGGATAGTATTCGCACAAGGGAGCTAGAATTAGGGCTACTTCAAGTATCAGATGGAAAACGGACCCATATGTCCTTTCTTTGACTTATACTAAGACATCTACTAGCGCATCTATTGGTTTGATTAGTATAAAGAAATAAAATAAAATTTTAGATTAAATTTTTGACGCACGAATAATATAGTGATTTAAGCAGTCACCTCGCCGTTTTCTATTGCGCTGAGTGTTATAGGTTCAATCCCCGCATGGGACAACACTTTGTGTGATCTACAAATTGTTGTTCTAATTCTGAGTGTTCTTTGTGCCCTTTTGAATAATATTTATAAAGTTCCTTGCGCCACAGGAGTTCCTTATTCAGAATGCGTGAATTGTTTAAAAAAATGCTATGCTAAACGTGTTATTTCCTTTAAGACGAAAGATTCAATTTTTTTTGCTAGAATTAAAGTGCTACGTTGTCCTAAGTAATAATGAGTTTGTTCTTGAAGAAACAATATAAATCTTTATTTCATTCCAATTGCTATCTCGTGTATGTAAATGAAGAGTGTATGTCACATCAAGCCATTACTACGTCGAGCTAAGCTTGCGAAATCAAGAAATGAGTCGATCAAATAAATAAAAGGTTATGACACATCAAAGCCAAGTATCAAATTTAGATTTAGTCAGCTATATTTTATGGATGAAAGTTGTGATGTCTTTTCAATACAAAAGATTGTAGATCTATTGTGAAAACTTTTATTGCGCCATGCAGTGTCAGTTCTACTACATAATGAGGGTTTTCTGAAATGTTCCACGTGAGATGGCAGCACTGTAGCGTCAGGTCCAACCACATGTCAAAACACATACACGATTTGTATTTTTCGATCATTTTTTTTGGTTTATTCATTCTTAAAACCGTTACAAAAGGAATATTGTTTTCTAAAATGCCACAGTGTTGTGCAGTGCCTATGTGTGCAAATAAAACTTTTGCGCCTCTCTTTTTGAGCTCAATCTTCAGTTCGGCAACCTTTCTCTGGCCGTAATCTATAATAAACTCAATAACACTTCCAAATTCATAGAATTTCACTAAAAAATTATATGTTCGGTAAGAATCTGTGCTATCTGACAGCTGTTTGGACCTGACGCATACGAAGCGCCGTCTGGTGGCAGAAAAAATATCGAAAACCCTCATTGACCTTATACCTCGTTATGCATGACATAAATTGAATCTGGAAAATTCAAAATCATTGTTAAATTTACAGATTATTTAAATTTCGTTTTGACTGATTTCTTTCAACACTTAGATGACTAGCAACCAACCTGTGGAATCAATTGTCACCTGCAGTATTTCCGGACCGATACCACCTCTAAATATTCAAAAATGTGTACTCCTGCAATAGGCTACTCACGACTGCTTGTCAAGTGTTCATTGGTGGCAGTAGTCTCTCTCTTTTAGGTGGCCCGTTTGTTCGTTTGTCTCAAATGATTATTTTGCATTAATGTTTATTTATAACCAAATATTACATGTGTACCATGTACACAAGGGCTTTAATCAAGCTGATTTTAGGCCCTACACCATTATTTCAGTAGTAACTTGACTCAGCGATTACATAATGAAGTAAAATGTTAAATTTTGTGTTACTAAGTAAAATTAAAGTTATATAAAAGCACTTTGTAAAATCTTTTCCTTTTACTAAAGGATATTTCTTAGCGTTTAAACGACGAATCTATCGCCGTAATACTTGTAATTGGGTTAGCTTGTAGCCAATTTATTTGGCTTAGAATTTTTTGCCTATAAATTGTTTATAAAGTACACAAATTTGTTCTTAGATACTTAGTTATAGGATAAGGAGGGCCGAGAAACTAGATGTATATACTTTAAGGATTACTTTGAACATTGCCTATTATTGATTTTAGTGATCATTGTGGATTTCAGTGAGCCATTACGATTTATAATAATAATTTGATAAACCTTGCACACAGTCGTCTGATCCCAAACTACGCGGAGCCTGTACTACAGTAACCAAACTGTTGGTAAACATACCATACCTATATATACATACCATAGATTACTAAATACATTCATACTAACTACTCGTACTAAAGGTAAATTACACCCAGACATAAAGCAAATGATCGTTCCCATCACAGAATTTTTTGTTTTAGGTGGGAATCAAATCCACGACCTCTAGGTTTAGCAGTCAGGATCACTTAACACTTTACCAAGATTACCTGTCTAACTTTTTCAAGTATCGATGGCAATCAGTGCAGAAAATTATCTTGTATGTCGTGTTTGAGCACACTAATGCTGTTCAAATTATATTTCTTTATTGGTAGATTTTTAGCACAATCAAATGAGATCTTAATTCTTTAACTGCGAGAGTTCTTAATGTAATGTTTAAACATCTATTCTAATAATTAATCGTAACGCATGATGTTAAACTACAACAAAAAAATTACAACTCGTTTTCCATTACGTGGAACACCCACACGGGCCATCATTTCAATTGTATACTCTTACTAACAAATTATGGATATTCTGAAATAAATGGATTATTATTTCATCGGACCTCAAGGTGATGTGGCATGTCGCAACTAGCAAATTGAAACCTTACGGTGAAGTGGTGTGCCGTAACACGAGAGTTTTTGCAAAGGATAATCTAGATAAGAAAACATAAAAATCTTGGCCGCCTTATAAACATATCCTCCTGACAACTAGCCCATTTTCGTTCCGGCGTCCAGTGCTTGTTTTTAGTATATATCGGTTTCTAACAAAATGAAACGCCGGAAACCCACGCGTTCTCCCTTTGAACAAAAAATTGTAGCGCATAAATTGATTAACTGAAAATTGCGAAAATAATTATTACTTTAATTACATTTCCCCTTTACATTACCACCGTCGAACACGCAGCTGTATGACCGTTAATGTATCACCACGCTCAACTTTAAAACGCTAACCCAAGCAATATACTCCTTTTAGTACGTATATAACATTACACAGAGTTTAATCAAGTTGATCCCTTCAGTTGATGGTATTCTGGACCCTTGCTCCGTGCCAGTTGGCTACTACCGATTAGCTAATGAAATTGTAATTGTTATTTAAGACACGAATGAAGTTCGCCGACGTTTGTATGAAAGTTTACCTTACAGCATAAATTATCTGTTTTACGAATTTTTAAGTCAATTTTATAAAATCTTATTTATTAAAAAGAAGAAAAAAAGGTCTAGATGTAAATGAACACTTGGACTATGGTTGCTGGAGGGTTTTTTAAAGTACTAGAAATTGTGTAACTATGTTATTGTAAGCTTTAAGAATTAATTTCAATTATTCAAATTGTTTGAAAGTTGTTTATTCAGTTCTTATTATTAAGACTTGACGACTTCTAGGTACTTTGTAAATATTCCAATATTATTTTATAATCGATAAACCTAAAGAGAAGTTTGCCAACATTTTTTATTCAAGTAATGTCTTCTCGTGGGCAATTAGCCTGGTTATACAACGTTACCACTCACACACACATACACACACACACACACATGTTATGGTTGGTAAATTACTCATTTGTAGTGCGTGGTTTTGAATTATTTGTTTTTCCTGTTCAGAGAATTAATGACATTATTTTTTTAAATTCTTCTTTCATAAGATAAGTAACAGGAGCGTTTGAAAACACAATCGGATTTAAAAGAATACGCAGGGATCAAAGCTACTTAACTAATGCGAAATCAGAGCAGTCCTTAATTTAACTCAAGATGAAGAGTTATTCCTATTTTGGGTGTCATTTGGGTTTGTTTCAAGTTTTCCTTCTCTTTTCAGTGCTGTTGACCTGCGTAGTGTGCTCCTTTAGTAGGCTCTTACGACACCCACGAGGGTGAATAGGGGTGGTGACATTCCGTATTCTTAATCCGTCACCACACGAAGGACTGTACAACTAATGTACCCATTTTTTTGAATGGGACCAATGTACCTATAATAACTAATGAACAAACATAATTTTTCGAGATGTGGGCACAACGTTTGCCACACCTAGTGCCAGAAATTAAAATTGTCGTTCTTCCTTATGCGAACAGTAAATATTTTCCACAGTTACTGCTAAAATAGACAAAGTTCGCGATGTAATGCACATGAACGGTACAAGAACTAGTGGCATCAAAACCAACAACAGGTTATTGTTAGATTTCATAAACATACCAATAATTGCAACGCTGAATCTTCATTTGCACGATATATGTACATATATTTACATTTACCTAAAACGATGCTGATTAAGCACATAATGGGTCTGGTGCAGATTCTCTGCAATGCAGCTACAAGAGCAAAATTACTTCGCAATTGGAAATAAATAAAGACGACAATTGGAACGATGGCGATAGATAATGTAGGGCGTGAAATGAAACTTGCACTCTGTGAATATATTACTCTAAAGTACATTTTTGTATAATATTATGATGGAAAACATCATAATCTAAAAAGATATTAAAATACAATTTATAAAAGCCAATCTGAATCGTGCAATAAAAGTTCTTGAACTGATTAATTAATTAAATTCAAACTTATATTTACTGATGAATAAACGTCGTCGTTTATTAGTTACGTATATATACAAAACCCCTATCATTTATTACCCCCCATAAATGCATATACCTCAATCTTTCTCAGCATCACTCAATCGGTCGACCGGCAGAGAATGCCTTAGTCATTAAGTCCGCTGATGCATGTGCACTTGTGCAAAAAGCTTTAAAAATAAATAAAAATAAAATGATCAGAAGTCGAACTTAAGCAGAGACAACTTAAATTGGTTCTTAGGGTCAGAAATATTTGATTTAACCTAACATTCTAACAGTATAAATGTGTTTATTAAAGTTCATTAAATTTACTCAATTAACAGCTAAGCGCTCTTTAAATACTAGTGTTGGAAAGAATTAGTGCCAATTAGTCTTGAATAAAAAAAGAGTAGTTTAAAATGAGTAGTCTTTAAGGTTTATATGTTTTCTTTTTCAATTAAGATCAAATCAATTATTTTTCACTTTTAGTATGTTTGTTGGCGTTTTGGTAGTTGTTTGTTTGAATTAGTTAGTCTAAGATACTGAGTAAATATGGTACTTAGAACATCACTTACTGTAATAAAATGAAAGATTATTATAAATAATTAGCTTTTGTCAGCGACTTCTTCCGCGCTGAATTAATAATTTGGGTATTTTATTTTTATCCAATCAGCTTCTTCATTGTTCTTCATTCAGCTTCAATTCCGTGTGGTGACGGATTAAGAATACATAGTGTCACCACCCCTAGTCATCCCGTGCGTGTCGTAAGAGCCAACTAATGGAGCAAACTACGCAGGACAACAGCACTGCAGAAAGAAGGAAAGTTAAAACAAACCCTATACCAACCCGTCTGGCCAGCGTGGTCTAGTAGGCCAAAACCTCCTTTCTAAGGAGAGGCCTATGTTCAGCAGTGGACTAGTAAAGGCTGTCGATGAAGCTTCTTCAATAATTTGCTTACTGTTCAAACAAACAAAAAGATTAGTGGTTTTGATTTTACAACATAAATAATTTGTACAACCAGAATTAAAGTAAACAGGTCAATGAATAATTGCTGGTATAATTGAATTTAACACAATTCTGTACGCTACGTTTTTTTTGGTTCCTGTCCTTTGCCAACACGTAAAGATTTTTTGTATTCGAGACCCGTCTCTGTCTAGATCAGGTAACAGTGGCTTTGCTAAAGTTTCTAAGGTCGAAGGAAAAGTAACATAAAATTAAGTTTTATTCCTAATAAGTTAAGAATAATTTAGAAACTTTAGCAAAGCCAAGAAATTATTGATTTTTGAGATTACCCATACAAACTTTCACCTCTCTCTATACTTAGGAATTAAAGAGAGAGGGGAGAACAGGGGAGATTAGGCAAAACGGTAAACATTCATTATTTCTAACGAAGAGTTAAATAATAAAAGCCTTATAGTTTTTTTTTATTGATAGCCTTTACAATTTTTTTACCTCTATTTTACACCCTTAAGGGATGATTTATGAGATAAAAACTGTTCTATATCCTTTCCCACAACTCAAACTATCTGCGTACCAAATTACATCTAAATCATTTTAGCGGTTATTAATTCCCCATTCAACCTTCCACTCCCCTTTTAAGGATTATTTCTGGAAGTAAAACGATCCTATGTCCGTTTCCGGGACTCAAACTATGAATATACCAAATTTCATGGGCTATATACACACAAAGATAAATATTAAAATATTTAAACACCCATCGAACCCTTGACTGACCCGTGCAGTTGAATGCATTACCGCCGTAGCACCAAGGCCGACATCGTAGAAAATAGCCAATTATTATCTAGGCGCATTCAACGATTTATTAACCAGGCGTATGTCTAGAACCTTCAAGAATGACAACCCAATGAACTGACATCAGTCGTTCATTCGCCTAGGATCATGGTTTAAAAGTACCATAAAATAAATTACAGGAATAAGGTGCAAAAGTAGTAGCAAAACATTGAAAGAATTGCTATTATCCGATGAAAATAAAGGATTTATCGCATGCAGCACGTTCCACTGCGGGTGTCTACACTGTAAGCTATAGATACAGCTGTACAAGTGGTGCAATAGTTTCAAGTGATGTATGGAATTGTTGCGCGTTCAAGCAAACATTTCCTAGCAGTAGCGTGCTCTATTTAAAAAATATTTTTGTTTCATCGTCACTGTACGTATAAATACACATTTCTCCGAGGCGTATTGTACACCATATTTTCTTTATTCTTTCTAACCATGTTTTTAAGTCATGAGTGAGTGAAAACCGATATTATACTAGTAGTACCGGTAATCAAACCCTCGGGGGGTATGGCGGTAACGAGGCATCGCACTTGTGATTCTGGAGTGGTAGATGTATGCGGCAGTAGTGACTGACCAAAAAGCTGACCCGTCTGCTCCTGAACCATATAAAAAAACTTTTGTTATCAAATCTTCTCTATAATGAGAGGAAGCAGTGTTTATTTCTATAGCCTTAGAAGTAAAGTAAGAAGCTAAATGTAACAATTAGTGCTCCATCTTTGTAGTGAACTGTTTGTATTATAGTTATTGATGGTCTAGATCTGGGCAACATTGGATGCGGTATTGCTCTCACTTATAATTCAATTAATTAAATAATTTAATTTAATTTTTGTTTTGTGAACATCAAAAGCATGTAAATCCTTGCCTGTTTTGTAACCCTAATGACCTCTTTTTAACAGTGAATAAAGCTATCTGTCGGTTGAAAACATAGAACATATTCGGCAATATGATGTAC
The DNA here is from genome assembly GCA_902825455.1 of Arctia plantaginis. Taxonomy (NCBI): domain Eukaryota; kingdom Metazoa; phylum Arthropoda; class Insecta; order Lepidoptera; family Erebidae; genus Arctia; species Arctia plantaginis. The sequence goes on along the minus strand of CADEBD010000857.1, from coordinate 715,912 downwards.
CTACCTGACCTCTTTAATTGTATTTTATTTTTAATTAAATAAACTTCAAAGTATTATATATATTTTGTCCTAAAACATATTATATGTATTCTGTCCTAAAAACATCTATATCCTTAAGTCTCCTTCTAAAAAAATGTGAAGACGACCGAAGCTCTGTAAAATCAAATTTTATTTTCACAAAAATTCTGTTTCATGCAAGATTGTTTCACACAAATGAATGAATAAAATGAAAAAATATTATATTTCTATTTATGGTAAATGTTAGCATTATTAAACTTTAGTATAATAGTGATCAATATAATTGCAGACGTTCATGGACGACGACAGTCACTTTCCATCAAGTGACCCGTCTGCTCGTCTACCCCTCTGACATGAAAAAAAATTACAATGAAGAATTAATTTTTCTTTTTTAATTATTAGAATCTGAAACTGTAGAAACATAAAATAGGCTTACCTCTGCTCATATTCTACGAACATCAATGGGTTTCGTTGTCGAGGATCGTTTAGTGTACGCTGTGGAGCTCTTTACTTAATTCCTCAGTAGGAACTCTTACAAAATTATTAAGTGCTCGTATTATTAATTACTTAGCTCGACAGACAAGCAGGCTTTGTGTGGAATTCTTAAGACACTAACGTCTTCTATAAGATCGCTCGCCTGTTCCACAGAGACATCTCTTAATGCCGGATTTACTTTTACTATTTTATATACTTAATATTGTGTAATTTATTTATAATATGTTTGTATTTAGAAATAATATATATAAGTATGTTTATCAGCGGTCTGGTTACCATAGTTCAGGCTCTGTCTAGTTTGGGATCAGACGGCCGTGTGTGAGATGTGTGAAAATATTTTAATTTTATTACTTTTAGTTTGACTTACATTGTTTAAAGGTATCTAAATTGTAAGAGCCATACCTGGGCACAAATGGAATGCTACCAGGGCCTCAAAGAAAACCGGTGTTAACCAATACTTTTATAGCTTTTCACCGATTGATTGAGGTTATCGGTGCCAAACATCCCTCCCCTCACCCAATTCTGAAAGAAAGGACTAAAAGGGTACTGGCAGGTGTCCATGGGCGGAGGCAGTCACTTACCATCGAGTGACCCATCTTGTCGTAGGCCCCCATACCATGAAAAATAAAATACCTGATCATGTTAACAGAACAGACCTTGTGGCGACTCCCACGTATAAAGAAACATAAACATACTATAGCGCCATCTAACGAAGACACACCGAACTACGGGGTAACTCTTGAATCAGAATTGCCAATCCTGTATCGCGATATAAAGAATTTGCTCGCCGATTAGCATAATTATATACAACTTCCCATCATCAACCATTAGGCCGCGGCTCGCCAGGCAAGATCACCTAGCCTGGTTGGAGGATTCTCCCTTTGAATTGATGGGACATGACGCCCATACCTTCAGAACCTAATAAACTCAAATAAACGAACACAATATACAAAATGAAGTAAGCAGTTAAAAAACAACGAAGAAAAAAGGTCTGTTAGTGGAAACAGTGAAATTAGTAAAATATCCAGCGTTTATTCCTCTCAAGGGTCCTCACACTCACTACACAACCATCCAGGTATACACAACATGATATAAAATACATACGCCAAGTAATTTCAGGTAGTAAAATTCACTCTTGGTACCATTTAATTCGGTAGTATTACCATTGCCCACTCGGGCTTCGGGAAATTCGTCACTTCCGGCCCCGCTCGGGCCTTTTCGTGAGAATCGCCTGAAGATACTAATTTCCGGTTCATGAAAAGCCTACGAGGGCTTTTTGTTACTTTGTTAAAAATATATTTTTTTGCTTTTTTTTTGATAAGATAACGGTTAAGATTTTAAAATTTAACAAGTTGTATTATAGTTAGGGAAGTTGATACGCTTAACATATACTTTATAGATGATGACAAATTTTATTACTTACTATTTTATTTTTTGAATTTGTTAAAGATTCTGGGCTCCGTAAAATACTGTAGAACTATTTTAACCTATATAATAATACTGGAGCCCAAATCCCCCCTCCCGCTGACTTTACATATTTCATGGTCTATTGCTGATATAATAGGTACCCAGTTGACGGTTACCTGTTGGTCTAGTGGTTAGCGATTCTGAGTTCTAAGCCAGCGGTCATGGGTTCGATTCTCACCCAGGACAAGTATTGCGGGATGAGCACGATCACTTTTGTTCTGTGTCTGGGTGTAATTTTTGTATAAAATATATATTAATAGGTTTATTGGGAAATATATATTTTAGGTTGATCCCCTATTATGCAAGTGAGACTAAAAAAATATTTATTTATTTAATTTATTTTATGGACTTTTGTACATCGGCAGATTTAATGCCCAGGGCATTCTCTTCTAGCCAAAAATTATAGTCGCTAAAATTGTTTGTTTTAAAACGCACAAATGCGTTTCAAAACATTGCTTGTATTTATTCACTCCAGTCCAGCCGACCTATTTATGTCCTCCCAAGATGTAAAATAATTTCCTTTCACTTTTTAACAATTTCTAAAGTTTCCCCATCTACCTAATAAATGATAATGTTTTACTTAAATCTTCGTACGGATGCCTACTCAACACGAGATGTTCTTTATTCTCGACATTAACGTCGATTGGAAGTCATTAAAATCTTGCGCGAAGTTCGTTGATAATTAATAAAGTGTTTGTGGCTTGTACTTGAATGGTACATGTAAATAAACCAGCTAAAAATGTTAATTACTGAGCTCGAGATATTTTTGCAATAGGTAAAATACTAATTACACTTAATCAGAACTTAATCTGTCTTTGTTTAGTACTGTTATTAATATTATTTATAACGTAAAAACTTTTATTAATAACAGTTTGACATATCTCCCATACGGCGGTGCTAAGAAAAAAACCGGCCTTTTTCTTGCTTTATGTGTAGAAACCTTTTCACATAACCGGGGTTTGCGACTAGGCGGTGTGTCGAACTCGAATGGACTAAAACCACAAGGTATGCCACTCTTCGCTTTAAATAGGAGAGATGCGGGAAGAGCTGTTATTAAGTACACTTATACAAATGATAAATGGACATGCTCATCACACAATTATATATTCTAGATGGAAATTCAACCCACGAAACCTGGCAGTCAGTAACAGCCATGATCACCATACTCAGGACTAACATACCTGTTCGTTCGATAGCTTGTTGCGTTGGGTGCGTAGATAAAATAGACGTAAGACTGTATATCGTGAACTTGTGTAATTAATTAAAATTTACATATGTACATTGCAAACATGTTTAACGTGCGGTTGTTACAAAGTCTAAGTATATAAGCAGTACATTATAAATCCCTCTTGAAATGGTCACTGTGTAGAAACGTCTCTCATTGGCGGAACACATATCACGTCATTTACACGTGCGTTGATTGGTGCGTAGACATGCCCCCGGCCTTGGAAGAAGCAGCTTCCAAAGGGAACAAAGGACAGAGTTTTGAGAATGCTCGCCTCACAATGCCCTTCTCTGTGCGTACATCTGCCACCCTGGAAACACCATCCTTGCCTGGATAAGTAGTCACAACGCGTCCAAGTTGCCACTTCATCGGTGGCGTACAATCCTCTTTGATGATGACCAGTGTATCTTGCTGTAAGTCCCTGCATTTGTGATTCCATTTACTTCGAATTTGCATTTCTGAAATAAATTCTGTGCTCCACCTCTTCCAAAAATGTTGCCGAATTTGTTCAACTCGTTGATAGCGAGGAAGTCTGCGCATGTCATCTTCAGCTATCTTTGGGTGAGCACATAATGGAGAAGTAATCGGACGGCCTATGAGGAAGTGAGCAGGACTTAAAGGAAGGAGATCATTTGGATCAGTAGACAATGGTGTTAACGGACGAGAGTTAAGCATACCTTCAACTTGTGTGAGTACTGTATTGAACTCTTCGTAGGTCAGATGTGCATTACCTATAACCCTCATGAGACAGTGCTTAGACGATTTAACGCCAGCCTCCCATAAACCACCAAAATGAGGGGCATACGGAGGAATGAATTTAAACTGAATATTTTCACTATTAGCGTATTCTACAATATCTAAAGAACATGTTTTCAACAATGTTTGAAACTCATTCCTTAAGCCTACAAAATTCTTTCCGTTGTCGGAAAATATCTGTTGTGGTTTTCCGCGACGCGATATGAAACGCTTAAGTGCCAGTAAATAAGCTTCGGAAGTTAAATCGGATACCAATTCCAAATGTACAGCGCGCGTAGCAAAACATATGAATAAACAAATATAGGCCTTAAACGTCTTAGACCCCCTACCTCTGCGGCTCATTATGTACACGGGGCCGGCGTAGTCGACGCCACAATTGTAGAAAGGAAAACTAGCGGTGATTCTTTCCACGGGTAAGTTACCCATGAGTGGGGTAAATGTTTTACCCTTAAAACGAGTACAAGTAACGCATTCATGAACCGTTTTTCGTGCTAGATTTCTACCTCTGAGTGGCCACCATGCTTCTCTTAAATTAAAAAGAAGTGTCTGGGGTCCCACATGTAAAATTTTTTTATGATGAAAGCGAAATAATAAAATGGTAAACAAATGTTTACTGGAGAGTAATATAGGATGTTTTTTGTTAAATGTAAAATACACAGAGTTACATATGCGGCCACCTACACGAATGATGTTTTGATTGTCAATAAATAAATTAAGTTTTGACAAATAGTTTTTGTTGTTTAAGCAGCCATTATTACTTAATATTTTATGTTCATTTTGAAATGATTCTAACTGACTGTATTTGACTAAAACTGATTCTGATTGTCTCAGTTCCTCCACAGTGAGAATTCCACTACGCCTGTTGGTTTTATTGCGCGTATTATAAATAAAACGTAGTAGGTATGCGCATGCACGTATCATACGGTGGAACTGAGAAAATCTATGAAATGGAAATAGCGTATTATCTGAATAATTGTTATTATTACACGTAAAAGTATGTATTTTTACTGGTTTTAATTCGGGTAACTCGTCATGTTGGATATTTGGTTCTGACGTCACGCAAGCGCTACTATCAAACTTGATATCGCGAAGAAAAGGTGGTCCATGCCACCACGCATCACAGGAGATTAAGTTATCTAAGCTGACACCCCGCGAAACTAAGTCAGCTGGATTGTCTTTAACTTTGACATGACGCCATGGTAAACTTTTAGTTAAATCCTGTATTTCGACGACACGATTCTGAACAAAAGTTTGTAATAAACTAGGTGCCATTCGCAACCATCCTAAGACAATTGTCGAGTCCGTCCAAAAGGTTACCGATTCGAATTTACAACGCAGCGACTCATTAACCTTGTGAAATAATTTAGCGCCCAATAATGCACCACATAGCTCCAATCGGGGTATGCTTACAGGTTTAAGTGGTGCCACCTTACCCTTCGAACATAGTAACCTAACCGATATAGTTCCGCTATCACTCACCGCGCGTATATAAACACAACTACCATACGCTGACTGCGAGGCGTCCGTAAATATATGCATTTCCAAATACATAGGTTTAATTGGTATAACGTGTCGTTCCACACGCAAAGTATTTAGAAATACTAAGTCATTAACGAACTTACGCCAAATTTTAATAACCTCTTGCGATACTTCATCGTCCCATCCTAATTTTAACAACCATAACTTTTGTAAAATAATTTTAATAATCATTATAAAAGGGCTCAGTAATCCTAATGGGTCATATATTTGTGAAACCGACGACAATATAAGTCGTTTCGTGATTATTTGGTCACTGTTCGTAACTAATTGAGTGGTGAAATACAACTCATCGGTTGAATTGTACCAATTTAAACCTAATGTTTTACTATGAATGCATTCAGCAAGTGACAACGATTTTGAAAAGTCTAATGAAGTTTGTGATATATCGCAGTTAAAGTTGAAAGTCCATTTTCGTAACGGGAAACACCCGCCCTGCAGGACATTGGAGACCCTGCTACATAATTGCAATAATTCGTGTTTATTGTCCCGACCCGCTATATAATCATCGACATACATATCCTCACATATAGAGTGGCTGACCTCAGTATCGTCACACTCATCAGCGAGTTGTCGAATACACCTAACTGCTAAGAATGGTGCTGACGCTGTTCCGTAGGTGACGGTATTGAGTTGATACACACCGAGGGGTTGAGAGGGATCCTCGCGCCAGAGTATCAATTGTAGATCACGAAGGTCAGGGCTGATTAGGGCTTGTCGATACATTTTTTCTACATCACCACATGCTATATACTTATACTGCCTGAAGCGTAAGAGTATAGAAAAGAGATCCCCTTGTATGGGCGGTCCGACAAGCTGAATGTCGTTACACGACTTGCCAGACGTTGTGGGGGCACTTGCATCAAAAACCACACGCAGTTTTGTGGTTTTACTGTGCTCGCGGTACACACCATGATGCGGCATAAAATAATGAGGATTTGAGTGTGTGTGTACGCGAGACATGTGGCCTAAGGCACAATATTCGCGCATAAATTCGCAATAAAGCTGTTTGTATATAGGGTCGCGTTGTAATCGTTTTTCTAATGCGTAGAAACGACGTTCGTCCTGTTCCCGACTAGTCCCTAAAACTTGAGGAGGTTCCTTAAAAGGTATACCTACGATAAACCGTCCGTTAGAATCGCGCTTTGTATTTTCTAAGAAATGCTTTTCGCAGGCTTTCTCCTCTTCCGTGCGTGAGTCATGAATTTTAGGAACTTCTTCGAGTTCCCAAAACCGACGTAGTTGTGCATCTATGGACTGAGTAAAATTGCAATGGATAATGCTGCCATCCTTACGCGCCTCATGGTGGATAGGTCCCGAAATTACCCATCCCAACTTCGTATCTAATAAGAAAGGTCCATTGCGCAAACGCACCTTGTCTTTTTTGAGTAAATCCCAAAATATGTCTGCGCCTATTAATATATCTATGGGTTGCGTTTCATAATATAAAGGATCCGCTAGCTGACATTTATTTGGAATTACAAATTGATCGCGATTTAACGGCACAGTCGGTAGTTCAGACGTAATTTTCGGTAAAACAATACACTTGATGCGCTTAGTATAATTATTGTATCGTGACCGAATAGTTACATCGCAATTGTTTGTTGATTGTATCACAGAACTACCAACGCCGCGTATTTCGTGAGTGGACTGTACTAATGGAAGGTGTAGTTTTTTACATAACGAATCCGTAATCAAACAGCGTTGACTACCGTTATCGAGGAGCGCACGTGCTACGTGAAATCCCTTAAACCGGTCCGCTATCTCAACTAACGCCGTAGACAACAAAATAGAATGCGAGAATGCACTGCGCTTAGATGTATCAATGTTATTGACAACAATCGAATCTATAGGTGCGTTTGTATACTCGGCGCTAACGACTGCCTGAGGCGAGTGCCTCTTTGTGCTCAAACCGGTTTCTAGATAACTCACATTTGTGATAAGGCCCGTAATACTTTCATTGGTTGTGTTATTCGTTGTATGTAGTAAAGAGTTGTGTTTTTTGTTACACAATCTACAAGTACCGAACCTGCACTCCTTTGGCGTATGACCCGATCGTAAGCAATTTTCGCATAATTTATTCTTGTGTACGAACTCGAGTTTGTCCTTAGTTGACGCGTTTAAAAATTGTTCACATGAATAAAGCGAATGATTAGACTTGCACATTAAACACTGCCTATTTCGTAATAAGTGGCGATCAGATTTATTGGTCGAAATGTTGCAATGTACTTTATTATTGTGTTTGTGGCTGTGTAATACTGACTTGTTGTGATTTAAACTTAATGTGTCTAACATATCTGCTCGCGATTTTAAAAATTCAAGCAAATCAACCACCTTTGGCTTATTATTCAAATCGTTGCTACTTTTAAAATTTGAAATTTTGTACTGTTCCCATTCTCGCTCCGTAATCTCGTCGAGTTTAGTGACAATAATATAATTAATGAGGGTATCCCATGTATCCGTTGGTTCTCCTAGTAATTTTAAGGCACGTACATTTTTCAAAATAGAATCAATTAGGTTTTTTAATAAGATAGGAGATTCTTTTGTTACCTTTTGAATATTGAACAATGCTTTAACGTGATTATGTATTAATAAATTATTATTGTTATATCTGTTCTGAAGCAATTCTAAAGCAATGTTGTAATTATTTGAAGAGAATTCTAGTTGTTCTATGACCAAGGCGGCACTTCCTTTTAATGATGATTTAAGATAATGAAATTTTTGTATATTTGAGAGATGCTGAGATTCATGAATTAGTGACATGTAGGTATCTCGGTATTCAAGCCAGTGTTCACATGAGCCGTCAAACGTAGGGAGCGTAATTGTTGGTAATTTCACCGAGTCGATTCTAGAACTATGACTACTAGGACTTCCGCCAACCTCCGAATCATTTATTAAACACTTCGCCTGAGCTACTATACTGAAATATGAGCTTTCAAATTGATCGCGTTGATCTAATTGCTCCTCAAGATCATTTGTAGAAACTAATTCCTCTATTTTTATTTGAAAGTCGTTAAATTCCTGAAAAATACTTTCAGCAGTTTTTATGCGTAATTTTAAATCCGCCTTCTCGATGGGAGACAATAAACCAGCACTTTTCAAACTACATATATAATTAGAAAATCTAGTCAATCTACCCTTTGTTATACCGCGTTTTCGAACAAGATTAACATACATGGTTTCGTCGCCTGGAGCGTTTAATTTGACAGGCGATCTGGCCCTGGTCCTATCAGTTGACTCCAATGTGGTCATGTTGCACTAATAAAGTGAATTTACTTACGTTTATGATGTCTCACACTGGGGACACTGACAGGCACTGCACAGCTAAATTGTAATGAAATATGGGTTAGACACACACCGAATTAGAAGGTATACAGCTAGGGTTACGGAAGGAAAGTAAGATGGATGGCCGTACGGTATGATGATGATGCGCAATGTTGTGATGTAAGCCACCTCTTCAAGTTCCAGCTAATCAAGCATCGGGTAAAGCGAATGTATGCTTGTCCATGGAACCACCAGCTGCATAAGCGCCAAGTTTGTCTACGTTAATAAGTCCACAGGTCGGCCGCTCAATTACGTTGATATGTCCGGCTTGAAAAAGGACCATATGTTCGTTCGATAGCTTGTTGCGTTGGGTGCGTAGATAAAATAGACGTAAGACTGTATATCGTGAACTTGTGTAATTAATTAAAATTTACATATGTACATTGCAAACATGTTTAACGTGCGGTTGTTACAAAGTCTAAGTATATAAGCAGTACATTATAAATCCCTCTTGAAATGGTCACTGTGTAGAAACGTCTCTCATTGGCGGAACACATATCACGTCATTTACACGTGCGTTGATTGGTGCGTAGACAATACCAGTATCACAAACATATTGTACATACAAATTATTATTTACACATACAAAATACTTATTGACGATGATTGATTTAATACTTATTATTTGACGATTGGATGGCGTAGTGGTTTGTGTAACGGACTGCTATTCCAAAGGTCGCGGGTTCGATTAACGCTCAAGTCAAACATTTGTGTGCATGAACATTTGATGTTTGATTTGGTCTGGGTGTTTCTATGTATAATATGTATGTATTTACAAAAAAAAAGTATATATGTATTTATATCAGTTGTCTAGTACCCATAGTACAAGCTCTGTTTAGTTTGGGACTAGATGGCGTTGTGTCTATGTGGTAGAATATATTATTATATATTATTATTATTACTTATAGTTACCGGCGTTATTAGAACTTACATACTCTACTCCATTTAATTTCTCGTAACCGACCATATTTAATAAATTCCCGTTTCCTCCATTATCGTATTATGAGAAATCCCTGCAAAAAAAGATTGAACTCACGTTGGGAACGTTAAGGTTTTACAGGAAATTAGTGCTCGGGCTCCAACGAATGGATTTCCGGCTGCAAGAGGAGGCTGTATTTAAGTTTTATTGTGTGAGCAATGGTTGTTGCTGGCTGATTCTAACGGACGTTTAAGTGCACTAGTTGGGATTTATATTGCTGTTATTGGACAGTGGGAGCACATTGGTATGTTGTGGAGCAACTTCGTATTTTCTCCGGTAAAAAACTATGTGCATTGTAAACCTTATTGATATTTTACTGCTAATTTAATTTTTAATTTTCGGGATAGAGACAATTAAACATCAAAAATGGTGCCGTAAGCTGAAATACAGGTTTATTACCTAGTTCGGCAACGGAGGCTATCTCAGGTTTAATGTGTTACTTATACTAGGTTTATGTTGAACAAATTGGGTTTGCATTGGTACAATAAATGTTATTATTATTAAATTCTATTGATTATTATCTATAATTATGTTATCCTGTATGTTATAGAGGATAAACCTGCAGAGGAGTCACCAAAATAGTAAGTGACTACCACAGCCCATAGAGGCAACTTCAGAATCCGTATCCGTCTGGAAATATCGCAGGCAATATTTTTAAAGTGAAAACTCTTTTAGGGGCGTTGGGCATTTTTGAACAACAAACCAAATAATGTATTTTATGGTTTAACAAAACACATTTATGTATGTATATATGTACAACGTAGATATATATTTAAGTCGAACTTTTCGTATCGTAAAAAATACACACGTAATTATTCAAGTTTTCTCGGCACTCCCGGAGTGACACTGTTTTTTGAAGTCAAAACTTCTTTTGGCGCGTCGGGCATTTTTGAACAACAAACAAAAGAATGTATTTTATGGTTTAACAAAAAACACATTTGTGTAAATACAAGCACAAAAATATATATCTATGTTGTACACATAGATATATATTTTTGTGCTGCAAAAGAGAGTGATTCGAGCACTTTATAATTTAGGCAATCGTTGTTCATTGAGGCAGAAATTTTAATAAATAAACATAATGTCAGTGGCAAGTCAATACATTTATGAATATGTAATATATGTTCATAAAAAACAAAGATAGGTTAGTGAAAAGAAGTGATGTACATTTTATAAATATAAGAAATAGAAATAAACTAGTAGTACCCGCCTCCAGGCTCCAAAAGATAAACAAGTCTTTTCGAGGTCAATGTGTCCGAATTCATAATAAAATCCCAAATAATATTCAAGACTTACTGACAAATTTAAATTTCAAGATTAACTAATTTAAATCCGCAATAAAACGTAGCTTGTGCCAGAGGGCTTACGACTCAATTGTGGATTATATAGAAGACAAAAATGCTTGGGATTAATTAGCGCAGGCTATTTCTTAAGCAAAAATGAAATGTGGGCTAGTGTGTTTTTCATTATTATTATTTTTTCTATTTTTTATGTTTTACTTCATTTCTCTTTTATTCGTTTTTTTTTTTCTAAATCTTGTTTTCTCTTCATTGTCTTTTTAAATTTTAATCCGTAATAACGGACATACTGGCACACATGAAAACAATGTTGTAGTATATTTAACATATATAATCTGTGAATTGCAAAAGAGTGGCCATGAGTTTGTTTGCCCTTTCTTCTCATAAGGCTCAACCCCTTGGAAACGGGCGGATGTAGATCGGCACAGGCATATCATAGATTTTGTATAAGTTTAATTTTATGAAATTTATTTGCTTACTATTTGACAAAACAGAGACTGTTGCTTTTATGTGTGTCTACATAAAAGACGACATCAAACAATTTTAAAATTTTTATGAAATAAAGAGAGTTTGAGTTTGTCGAACTTTTGCAATCGAAAAAAATACACACGTAATTGTTCAAGTTTTCACTTCTGTCGGCACTCCCAAGTGTCACTGTTTGAAGTAAAAATTCTTTAGGCGCGTTGGGAATTTTTGAACAACAAACAAAGAATGTATTTTATGGGAAAAACAATTGAACTCGTGATACTGTTACCGTTACCGACACCTCTGTATTTGAGTATATCAGTTTTCACTTCTGCCGGTACTCCCAGAGTGTCACTGTTTTTGTTTTTTGAGTTACAAAGTGAAATTGCTGCTAATTCTGTAGGCATTGAATGTAAACTTTTAAACAGAGGTAATAAAGGCTGTCGATTTCTTTTTGTTCTTTACAAGAATAAATATTTAGCATTTCTAAGTAGTATAATAGCTCTAAGTAGTAATAGTTTTGAGAGTGGATTGAAATAATGAAATTAAAAAAAATCTCTATCAGGATCGTTTGTTAGCTGTAACCATAGGGGGAATTTACTCATATGCTCTAGTTACAAGGCAGTAAAAATAATAATTCATTACAGACATTCACATTCGTCGATTGCGTGGAATGGAACTGTGGAGGAACATTCAGAAATAAAAATCATGTACCTACATATTTTTTGCGTATTTTAAACGATATTTATACCCTTTGTGAACTAATTTCAATCATTGCCAGGCCTATTTTTCTGATGATTAACGGTTTTGACTGTTAGGTCACAGGTCGTGGGTTTCACTGTTAAATTAGGATGTGTGATGAACATGATCCTTTGTTACGTGTTTTTTTTTATGGAAGAGGAGGCAAACGAACAGAGGGGTCACCTAATGGAAAGTGGCTACCGTCGCCCATGAACGCCTGCAACTCAGGAGTAACAAGCGCGTTGCCGGCTTTTTAGGAAAGAGTACGCTCTTAAGGGTGTAGTTTATCTAAGATATTTGTGATTTTAGAAATATATAAGTATATATACCAGCAGCCTGTTCAGCATTATACAGACGTACGGGATAGATCAAGCATTAAAAAATATTTAATACTATGTCCATTCTTATTAAATAAAATAAAAGAGGACAAAAATGGTATCAAACCAATATTTCATTTAAAGCAGGCGTAGTTTTAGGGTTTCGTATATATTAATATGTATATATATGCTTTATCGTACTATATTCTTACTATACTAACTATTTTAAGTAAAAAAATTAACTAAATAAACAAATTTCCCTAACTCCTACATCTGTCCAGCTAACAGAACCCAGAAACGCAAAAAACAAGTTACGCAGTCTGGCCACGTCCACTGAAAAATCATGGCGAATTTATTCCTGTTCATCCCTCGCATTAAAATCCGTGGCTCGCGAAGCATTTTTTGTTATTATTTGTGACAAAAATGTTCTACTGAGCATCGAACCCCCTGATGAATTTTAAGTAGCAAACACACTTACCTAAATCTTATCTACCTATGTGACGCTTATTGATCACGTAAAGCTTTTCCTGATGAGGTGGAGGAGGTGTCTAATCAAATACTTAGAATTTATATTTCAATTTCACCGATCCTGAAATTTATTTACAAATTTGGGTGATTAGTATTAAACCCATAAAAGCTTTAGTTTTATTAACATTATATTTAACACATACATACAAACGCACACATAATACAATTTTAAATATATGTAAATTTTTATAAACAATGTATTCTAGACTTTATTTTAACATCTTCATTCAAATTATTGTGTTAATAATCACTATGTGTAAAATATGGAAGAGCGGCTATTTGTTACTTTTTGTTAAAAAGAAGATATTTCTGTAAACTAATTACTTGACACAATATTTTTTCTTTTTTCAAATATCTCTCTTAAACAATTTAACTTAGTCAATACTGTAGTTTAATTTCTGACTTTCGAAATAAGATTTTTGTTTTACTTTAAATATTCAGTCCTAAAAACTATCGTATTCTTTTAAAAAACAGCTTAACGTGATTGATAAAGTAATTGTATATGACCTCGGAATAAAATCATATTATTCTAGAACAGTTTTTTATTGCATAGGAGCAAAAAAACGATACAACATCAAATCTACAGAATTTTATAGTCCACTGCTGTCCAGCAGTAGACTATTAAAGATAATGATAATGAAAAAACTACGCAGGACAAAACACAAACTCGAAAACAAGACACAAACTCTTTACCAATCCGTCTGGCCAGCGTGGTAAAGTAGGCCAAAAGCTCCTTTCTAAGGAGAGGTCAATGTCCAGCAGTGGACTATTAAAGGCTGTTGATGTGATGATGAACCTCAAAAAGTTAAAAATCAACAAGAAATTGGTTTACACTGACTTTCTGCGAATCCTTGGTATCAGACCAGTCGAGCTGCCCCATCCAGGCCGAAGCAAGACTCTCCCACGTTAATACACTTAGTCCTCTTTCGTGTCATTATTATCAACAGCCTTTAATAGTCCACTGCTGGACATAAGCCTCTCCTTAGAAAGGAGGTTACTTAAACTAAATTAAAAAATCTGCTAAATTAAAAAAGAATATTAGGTAAAGCTTAGTAAAAAGTCTGACTGCCTTATAAAATAATGTTTGTAAAGTCGTGAGATCCGACTTGATTGCTTAAAATGATCACAGTAACTCAAAAATGTGAAATAACAAGAGTCACTTTGGTAAAAGGAGGGATTAAATCTTTACTATTTTTATGTTAAAAAGTCACTTTAGTTGAGTTTTCAGATCCCTTTGAAGTCGAACACTAATGGCCAATTATTACTTTTTACCGTGGGATAGCCATGCTTCGGTATAAATGGAGTGGCTCGACCGGAGTTATACTAGGGCCTCACAGAAAACCGGTGTTAAGCAGTTGTTTCATTGATTTTCACCGAGTGAGTGAGGTTTGCGGAGTCTAAAATCCACTGGTTCTGGAGGCAAAGGCTCAAAGAAAAGGGAGAAACACACTTTTGAATGAATTACAGGTGTTTATGGGCTGAGGTAGTCACGTCCCGTCAGTTGACCCGTGTGCTCGTTTGCCACCTAAACAATAAAAAAAATTAGTAAAATTAAACAATAAAGCCAAAAATGTATTCTACGAGTATAGTTTGCCTTTTATATTTAATATGATAATTAATTCTATGTTACAACAGATATATATAAAAAAAAAATAACGAAGGGCAAAATAAATTGTATTTAGAATATTTCGAATAAAATAAATTGGTAACAAAACGTAAACGCATAATCGTTCTAGTTGTGACTGTGTCATATTAAATTTGTAAATCGGGCTTAAATCCTACATGTATTTTTGTGACCCTCGATTGAATTTGACCGGTCGTGGTCACGTGATCTTAGTCTAATCACAGCATTATGTACAAAGTTATATTCGACTGTATTTTAAATCGCATTAGAGCAAACAGAGGCATAGCGGGGGCGGGCTTGTGTCATAGTAGTTTTATTACATTACATTACATATTACATAGCATATGAACTAAATGTGTTTCGTATTTGTATATTTAGCTATTGCCGCGGCGCTTGTATTATACAGAGACAATATTGTGGCTTTTATAACCTTTTTCTATATAAAATATAGGTGCTATATTTTTCCCAAAGTTTATTTTTTGGTTACGAAACCGCTCATCGGTTTCATAAAAAACTGATCTGACCATGCCTACTTCGTAATAGTTTAACTTTAAAAACGGTTCTTTATGGAGCTGTGACTAGTAAACGTTTTAAGGGGTTCATATCGATTAGAATTTGAAATTCGTTGGACTAAAAATTTACAAAGTTATATTGTACAGAAAAGTCTAATTAATCTAATTTTAATTCAGTCAGAAGAATTTTTTTCAAATTGAAAAGAACACCTTTTTCCTGCAAAAATATCACCATAATAAATACTACCAATTAAACATAACCCAAGGACCTTTTTTTAGTAGGGATAATGGAGTATTTAATTCAGTCGCAGTTACGATGGACTGGTTGATTATGATACCTACGTCATTTTATACTTAAAATCACTTTTTCGAAAGAAAAAATCACTTAAAGTCCATAAAAAATACAAAAGCAACATTGAAATATACGCTTTATAAATGGTGTATAAGTAATCACTATTATATTATTCATAGTAAGGCAGTGCTACGCACGCTTGCCTCGATCTGAATACATTCCCGCGATTTCCTCTTTATAGCTGTTCCCAAATGTGTTTATATACGCTGTGTCTCCCCGAATCTCTTTTATGCTCTGTTTATGGGAACCACGATTTGATATTTTAAATCTAGTCGTCATTTTTGTACACTGAAGTGATTCATGGAGACGGTTTCTTATAGATACATTCAATTTGACAGTATGTGTACACTTTATTGTGTCATCAAATAGACAAACTCGGTGTTTTTTTATTGTATGGTATAGTGACAAACGAGTAGACGGTTCACCTGATAGTAAGTGGCTACCACTGCCCATGGACACCAGCAACTAAGAGTCACAAGTGCGGTGCCACCCTTTTCGTCCCTCCCCCCATTATTATTATTCCCCTACTATTAGGGTTGTGTAACTTGAGTAGAGACACTAGGAATTTCGTTTGGCCAAAATTTACAACAAATAATAAACAGTGGGCAAACTTATATACTTATATACAGAGGTGTCGGTAACGGTAACAGTAACAGAGTCGCGAGTGCAATTGTTTACCCATCTCAAAAAATGCCTAACGCACATAAAGTAGTTTTCACCTCAACAGAGGTGTCGGTAACAGTTACGATAACAGTGTCGCGAGTTCAATAGTTTTTTTCATCTGAAAAGTTTTTTTTTGTTAAACAATAAAAGATATTTTTTTTAATTGTATTAAAATGCTCAACGCGCCTAAAGAAGTTTTCACTACAATAAGTGATATCATAACGAACTTAACAAAATGAAGTAAAAAATATTTTTTTCTCTACAACTAAAAATATTTTAAAAACTAATTTCGAAGACAGTATTATCATTTATATTTATTTATATTTCATAAATATTTTTTTTAATCAGATCAATAATCCCATCACCCATCTATCTAATGCGTGCCTAGTAAGCATTGGTTTTGATTGATTGATAGGGCCTCCTCTCAAAAATGGATTTAAGTAATTTATATCCGGTGTATTTGTGAGTAAATCTTTGAAAGGGTTATTTATAATTCTCTAAATAATTACCTACCTTGAAAAAAATAACATATTCTGCGGGGAACAGATGGGTTTTAGAAAGAGCAAAACCATTGATTTGGCCATATATCAATTTCTTGAAAAAATACACTATAACTTAGATAAAAGAAAACCGATAGCTGCAATGTATATGGATATGTCAAGGGCTTTTGATTATGTGGATCAAAAAGTATTATTAGCAAAACTCTACAGCTATGGTATAAGAGGTAATGTGCTGGGCCTTATACAGTCCTATTTAGCAGATAGAGAACAATTCACTCAAATTAGCCAAGTCAATATTTAATCTAAAACTGAAAAAATATACTCATCTGGCATTAGTGCAGTTACGTATGGTGTTCCGCAAGGATCTGTTTTGGGACCACTGCTCTTCATGTGCTACATTAATGATTTGCCTAGTGCAACAACAAACCAGATGTCCTTATTTGCTGACGATAGCACAGTTATATATAGTAATGACAGTTATACAGAAATCGAATATGATATTAATAGAAGCCTTAATTCAATAGTTACTTGGTTAAATAAAAATAACCTTAAAATTAATTTTAATAAAACTAAAATTATGAACTTTAGACTTAGAAATACAAATCAATCACAGTTTTTTATCAAATATAAGGGAGAATCAATAGATGAAACGAGTACAACAAAGTTTTTAGGGCTATACATCGACAATGACATGACATGGAGAAAACAAATTGAGAATGTATGTATGAAACTGTCTCAATTCGCATACGCATTATATATGCTCCAAAAAATTGCGAACAGGACCGCACTAATAACAGCCTACCATGGCTATGTCGCCTCCACTTTGAGATATGGCATTATATTTTGGGGAAACGCGACCCACGTATCAGATGTATTACTGGCACAAAAAAAATGTATTCGTGCTATTTGTAAATTGAAAACGGACGGATACTTGTAAACCACATTTCAAGAATTTAAAAATTTTAACTGTACCATCGCGTACATTTATGAGGTCGTTATATTTGTAAGATAGAATTTTAAATTATTTGACTCTTTGGAAAGTCGACGTCGCTTAAATAAGTTGCACTTGTTGCCCACAAAAACTCCCTTCCCACAAAAGTATATATGCAATGGCACCGAAATTGTATAATAGATTGCCAAACCAAATTGTATTGAGCACTAATATTAATGAATTTAAATGTAAACTCTTTGAATTTTTAACAATAAAGCATATTATTCCATAAACGAATATTTCAATGACCAATTTTAATACTATTGACATTCATTGATTATTTTTACTATAAATTTTAATTATCTTTTATTATTATTACTTAATTTGACCTGAACTGATGATGACTTTAAATTATATATACTTATATGGATTGATGACTTTGTTTATGTAAAATGTTGTATGCCTTTCGGCGGGACATAGCTTGCAAATAATAAAATTGACATCTTAACCACCTACATATGTTGGTATTTAACAAAACCACTATCGTTTATACCCTACCATAAATGCACCTACCTCATTCTTTCTCAGCACCGCCCAATGAGTCGACTGGCAGAGAATGCCTTAGGCATTAAGTCCGCCGATGCATGTACTTGTGCAAAAGCTTAAAAAAAAAATAAAAAAAAATATGTATCACAAAATTGAATGAATAAATGAAAATGAAAAAATGAAATGAATCAAATCTAATCCTTCATCCTTTCAGCAGGCTCCCCAGAATGTACTCATTCCCTTCTTTATAGTAGCAACATGCGTAGCTTATTCGCGTGTGTTTGAATTATTCACTATTCATGGTTTAAAAATAAATATTGTATCATATTATCCAGTCAAGGTATTATCCAGTATGTTATCAAACTAAGAACTGTCAACGAAAAACGGTCATCTAGTAACTGACAGAATAAAACACTTTTTTGTACGGAAACCGTCATGGGTTATTGTCTCATCGGGGCATAATGGCAAAGTGGTATATCGGAAACAAACCGACTAAAATCAAATACTTAAAACAATGTTTCTCTCAGAAGTACTCTAAAAAGGTCATCCATAGGAATCCTCAGAAACGGTAGTAAAGCATTGAATTGAACGAAACGTTCTAGTTACCATTGTGTTTGCAGTATAGTTTAATAACTTCACTTACTCGCATTTTTTTTTAATTTTTAATTTTATTTTTTTATCTTGTAAAAAAAGACAACGCCCGCATTAGTAATATAACCTGTCTCGCGGGGGACTTTACTTGAGTTCAGTCCATGGATGGGTGACCATTCGTGACACACACTGAGACCCCTCCGTACCTCTGAGAGTACGTCAAGCCGTCGGCTTCGGTTACCTTACGAACATCTGTGGCATTCCTTAGGGGAAGTTGGTGCCCTTAAAAGTTCAACAACAGTCTTTGCAAAGAATTTAGACATCGTCTATTACTTGGGTTATGGAGGTCTGATGGCATTTTTTTTTTTTAAAAGACAACTCCCGCATTAGTAATATATCCTGTGTCGCGGGGGACTTTACAAACATACATGAAACGGACACAAAGAACACCCAGACTCAGAACAACAATTTGTGGATCACACAAAGTGTCGTCCCATGTCGGGTTTAAATCCACAACACTGCAATCTTGGTATTAAATTGGTATTAAAAAATCATAAAACAATGGATATTTCATCCTCCATCTCTTCATCTTTCAGACTGATGAAACATTTCTGTCATACAGAACATTGCCGTCAAAATCTGCCCTGCCTTTTGTTTTTAAAGCTTGCGACAAGAGTAGTAAAAGTACAAAGAAATTAAGCTTGAAATGCGTGAATTACACAAATTAATTTCTGAGTATTTGTACACACTGTTAATCTTGTATCTTGTATCATGTCAAACTAAGTTGTATAAAACCCTGGAAAAGCCATGCTTCAGTATGTATGGGTAGCTGAACCGGAGTGATACTGGGCGGCTGCTGTGCTAAGGTCTCAAGTTCCATTCCCGGGTCGGACCAAATGTTTGTACGATCTGCAAATACGAGTATGCATGTATTTACAAAAAATTGTAATAGTACTCTATTAGTCAATCTATGAAAATAGATGGCGTTGTGTGTCAGATGTCCTAACACTATTATACCTAGGCCTAATAGAAAACCGGTGTTAATCAATCTAGCGATACTTACTAAGTACCTAAAAAAAAAAATGTTATGCCTATACATATTTTAAGGGTTCAACGTATAAAACAAAACCTTTTGTTGCTTTTCAACGAGTGTGTGAATTAACTGGAATCAAAACCACCCTCCTCCTGATTCTAGAGGGACTTACGCACTTGTGACTCTTAAGTCACAAGCGTCATGGGCGATGATAGTCGCTTCCCATCAGGTGATCTACCTGCTAGTTTTCTCGCTATACCTAAAAATAATCTAGAGTTAACAACAGTTAAATTCTAGATATAACAGCCATTATTTTTACTAAGTTGAGCTTACACCGTCTGCTATTCTAACTCGAATCTTCATATTTTAAATTATAGAACTTTATATTCATTCTGAAAGCCAGCGATAACATTTACTTTATAGACAAATAATAGTTCGTCTGATTCTTGAAACTTTATACATAGTTTGAGCTCAATATTGTTTAATTTTTATTTTTAGTCGTACTATTCAAAAGGTATAATTTTACTGCTTTACATATTATTTTGGCTACCTAGCCAAAACTAAAAAATAAGAAAAGCAATAAAATTTTCAGTTTAGATAAAAACTGTGTATATTTTGTTAATACAGACTTGTAATATTACTCCCTTAGAAGCAAAAATATTTGGCAATTTACTTGAGAATTCCAATCACAGTTGTCGGAGAGCATTTTTGTGAGCATTCAGAGCATGTTTAATAAAAATAACTGTCACATAACATTAATAAACTGTATCGCTTGAAATATGTATATTAAAAGAATTTTGTTGGAGTGAAATCTGAGTAACTGTATGAAAATGAAGACAATGAAAAAGAGAAACGAGTGTGCTTTAGACCACGCAACTGAAGTAAAACTTGTTGGCTATGAGAGAAGGAGAGAAAGGAAATGTGTTCTCACACCTCTCTCTATTGCCCCTACAGTGGTATACGAAACTTAACTCTCTCTCTTTCTATCTTCACTAACTTATGTCTAACGCTCTCGTTACGAATTAACCAGTTAACCAGCTTACTCCTCAAGTCAAGCGTGAGTAAAGAAGTTTTAATTCAAAAATAGGTTTATTTGTTTTGGTTGTATTTTCTATATTTGTGTTAATAACGGAATTACATTACGGAAATGAAAGTAAGCTGAATACTTGAATTGAATGTTACCCATATCATTATGTTATAAGTTTAACGTGTTTTTTTTAATAAGTAGTTCGTAAATATTGCTATAACACTTATGTTTTAGTGTGAAGCATACTATTCTGCGGCACTCTCTAATCATCATCATCAACATCCTTGAATAGTCTACTGCTGGACATAGGCCTCACCTTAGAAAAGAGGTCTTGGCCTACTATACCACGCTGGCCAGACGGGTTGGTATACGGTTGGTTTCAAGTTTTCTTTCTTTTTGCAGTTCTGTTGTCCTGCGTAGTTTGCTCCCTTAGTCGCCTTTTACTTATTATTAATCATATTAATCTAGATATTTGAGATCTTTCGAGATATTTATCTGATTGATGTATGGAAAACATAATATAACGGTATCTCCATTTACAACGGATTCATGTAGAATAGAGACCTTCTCTTCTAATATTCAGACTTTTCAAAGATTCAAGAATTAAACGAATAAAAATAAATCACAGCTCTCGACTACAACATTCAAATGAAAAGACTCCAAAACTAAGTTGCCCCTAGTCACCTTCATTTCTCAAGCGTTTTCATTCAATGCTACAGTACGGGGGAGGGGGGGGAGGGCTAAAAAAACTGTGTAAGTAGCTCATTCTTCGGCGCCCCGTTTAAAATCCTTCCAAGTTAAGGCACGAGTTGGTTGTAGAAAAAGTAGAGAAGCAAAGTTCGCTACAATCCACGCCTAACGAGCTCTCTAGGTAATTAACTATTTGTTTCGAAGTCAAAGAGTAGAGTTTTGCTTCGTTCCGCGTCCTGGTCTAATTCAGAGGCGAATCAGGAAAACTTACCAATAAATATTAAAATATATTATGGTCATGATAATGGCCATTCTTTTTTCATTTGCTATTCTTTTATATGTCCTTCAAACGTAGGAGGCTCTCATATTAACTAATTATTGTGAGTTCCTTTCTATATATTTATATTAGGTATGTTATCACCTCATTTATGAGCAGACTTTTTTGAATTGGGTTTAATCAAAGTTTGTTAGTTTTATATTTAAAAAATGACCTCAAGAGTAGAAAGTTAAGGAATCCAGAAAACTTGCTACAGGTACATAACCTACACCACCATAGTCAAGATAGGCTGTAGAAGAAGAAATAGGTTGTTAAACGTTATAACTTAGTCTATGCTTTAAGTCTACCACGAAGTTTATTTAAGTGGCGGTCTAGTAACATTAAGGTTGCATTTAAATTTTCATATCTATCTAGGTCATAAATTATTACATTATTATTACATTAAATCAACCAACTATTGAATAGTAGATGAATAGTCTACTATTCAATAGTTGGTTGATTTAACTCCCAGAAAAAAAAATTGAGTAAGTTAAGTCTTGATTCTCTAAGGTTTAACGCGATTTGTCTATAATTAAACCACGCGCTAATATTTCGGCCAGGAACAGACGCGACTACAGTTTTTAACTTGATGAAAAACACAAATGAGGTTTTTAATTGAATTTTTTAACATACCGTCGAGTGGAAAAAGCTCTTTGTTGACGTGTTAAACACATACATAAATGATAATTTCATGAAGCAATTTTTTCGTTTCACTTTATCTGAAGTGGAGGTCGCTACGGAATATTAATTTTTATAATGTGAGAGATTATATAAAATATCTGGTTTTTGGAACATCGCCGTATTTAACGTCTACTCCACAATATTTTGATTACACTTGTTGTATAATACACAGAAATTGTAATGTTGCTCCATATTTAAATAGAGATTTAGTAGAAGATTGTCTCTCACTATTGTCACTTATGAAAACTTATAAAATACAGTTTTTTCGTAAGTTTAGTTTGCATACCGAAGTTGGTTTCATTCATGACATTATGCACAAATAAAACAGTTTGTTTATGAATGAATGAACAAAAATAATTGGAATTGGATAATGTCCATATTTTTTTATAAATGTTAAAACTTTAAGCTATATTGTACTCTGATTAACAAAACTGCAACATGACACCATGGTTGACACAGAAAGAGAGGAAACCCAATATTACTGTGTGAGGAATACTTGAAGGATGGAAAATGTACAAAGCGCCACAGACACACGATGTAGGTGGTTTTTTTTTTGAGGCAAATGGATGAACATCATTTATTTTGTATTATTATCAATGGTATATTAATTGTTTCTGCAATTTAATGGTTCATAGTCAAGTTTACAAAATAATCAGGATAAAAGCCAATAAACCCCTAATAGCGTGTTTGTCAAAAACTATTATAATATATTTAAAATATTTAACATTAAGATTTTATGAAGTTAAAGGCGTGAGATGAAGGTTTATAAGACGGCTGTTAGACCTGCGCTATCTTATGATAGCAAAGCCTGGCATTAAAACAGACTCATGAGCAAAAGTTCCACACAATGGAAATGCGTATGCTACGATGGGCAGGAGGAGTCACACTCAAAGACAAGGTTCGTAATGAGTACATCAAGGGGAGTTTCAAAGTTCCAAAGATAACGGATAAACTGAGCGAGTCCAGGCTGAGAAAGTACGGTCACGTAATGCGTAAAACCGAGGTTCATGTCGTGAGGAAGTGCCTTTCTATGGCCACTATAAAGAGGGGAAGAGGAAGACCTCAGACCACCTGGCTGACGAATGTCCAGAGGGACATGAAGGAACTGGATTTGAGAGAAGAGGACGCACAGCGACGGACCCAGTGGCGTCGCATGATTGGGAAAGCCGACCCTATGTAGCGGGAGAAGGCGAGGCCAAATAAAAGAAGAAAGACGTGAGATGAAGTGCAAATACTTATGTGTAGTGTAGTCTCTGCAATGCAGATTTAATTTATTTCCCACATTCACTGAACAAAAGAATATTGAAAGTACTGTTAGACTAAATCCACTTGAACAATTTACCTTTAATGTATACATCACCAAAGAAAACTAAAATATTGTTTGTTGTTAAATGAAATGAAAAAATAAAATATGCATCTCTAAAGGAAGTTATGTAGAAATTTCCAACAGACATTTTATTTTATCATGTCTACAGTAACATCCAGTAGGGAAATATAGAAATTATAAACATTTCTAAGTTCAATGTTGTACTGTTTTATCTCGTATGTTTGAGGGTGTTTTTTTCATAACCAGTTTGATCTTTGCCTACATTAGACAGTAAGTTTGTAAGATGTACTTTATTAATTTAACAGAAAAAGACGTATATTTTGCCATGCAGCTAACACGAGTTAATATTTCTATAATTTACGCTGTATCTAGCATTCTTTATTCTTTTCTAGTTCTGGCAACCTCACAAAGATAAGAAACACACAGCAAAAGGATTTGTTATTTCTAAAACATACAATCGGCTTCTCATATATCTAAATACTGCCGTCAGAATAATCTACTATTACGTCTTCTTAATTTTACGTAAAAATATCAAATTTATCGCACCACTTTGCTTTATCACTTGTCTTTGAAGTTGTGACTTATTATTTTACTTGAAATTTATATAACTTGTATGCTAGGTAGTTTGCATTTCCAGGCCTTTGTATTGCTTTTTCTAATATACTAATTGACCTAACAAATTACAGGTGTCCAACATCACCATCATGTATCTTGTAGAATTACTTACCAACGGACACAAGTTTTTTATATCACTTTTATATTTCTTCAATATTGAAATTAGGGTTGTCCAAAAGTAAATGTATGTCTTTGTTCTTCCGTCCATGTTTTTAAATAGCCTCTTTAGTACAATCAATTAAACTAAAATAAAGTTTGAAGGTAAAGTAGAGGAATATTTAAATTAGATAGCTATAGGTGACATATAATGGATATAAGGGTCATGTCCTTACAGGTAGGGCACCCTAAAACTTATAGTGAAGTAGTACTAAAGAGGCATGCATTAGGTCTTTTTGACTCGGGTTGCTGAAACACATACGGTGCTTGTTTAATTTGCGAAAATATTCCGTAAACATGGCATCAAATTTTAGAGGCAAAGGTTTTGTTTTTGTTAGTGAAATTACATTCGTTTATCTATCTTTTTTTAAATAATATTTAGATGAGTTTTTTATTCCTCGAAACTCGATCTAAGTGGCGTGCAATGGGAGAGGCCTATGTCCAGCAGTGGACTGTGATAGGCTGATGATGATGATAAATTAATAACTGCATTATCTGTAACTATACTGTCAATTTTAGATTTTGATCAGATTAATATAACTTCTTTAAAAAAGTAGGTATTCAGGTGCCAAGACGACAGCATCTTCACCAACGTTTTAATCAATTCTTCTAAATATTTTTTATCAACTTCGTTGTAGCTATTATATTTTATAATAATATTTTCACAAATTTTCATTCTTTTGTATGTAAGTAGCTAAAAAATAGCTCGAAAAAGATAAAGAAAATATTAGTGATGAGCACGTCGACCCACGTAGCTGACAGGTTTTTATTAACCTTTAACTTTATTAAATTTTTATTATAATTTCACGTATTTAAACGCTTCATACGATGGAGTACCTACCTGGCAGTTGTAAACCAAACCAAATTTCTCACCTCTCTCTTCAACTCCTCAAAGAAAGGTATTTAAAATTAAAAGTCATAGAAAAATGAAATCCATTGGATAGGGATCGTGTTCATATTTACATTGGAGCCATAAAAGGCAAACGTCTCGTCGTCTCGTTTCCATTCATACGCGGGCGTGCGTAGCTTCGTCATGAATAATGCAAACCCGTACTGGTAGCGAGTCGCGGTCCTTTTAATTTTGTTTTTGGATTTGAGCAGGTGGCAGCCCTGATTTTGAGCTGCCGAAACGTCCTAATTGTGTAGCTGATGAAATTGTACAGGTGCGTTGGGAAACTTGCGACCGAATGATAATTGAGCCAGATGTTACTGATGTACGGGTAAAATAGTCTACCTTTTTCGTATGGAAATTGTGTAGGTAAGGAATATGAAAGTATTCCTTTTTTAATATTTATAAATGTATGAACCGTAATGTATGGTCCGTGTGGTGACGGATTAAGAATACAAATTGTCACCACCCCAATTCATCCCGTGGGTGTCGTAAGAGCCGACTAAGGGAGCAAACTAAGCAGGACAACAGCACTGCAAAGAGAAGGAAAACTTGAAACAACCCTATACCAACCCGTATGGCCAGCGTGGTATAGTAGGCCAAAACCTCCTTTCTAAGGAGAGGCCTATGTCCAGCAGTGGACTAGTATAGGCTGTTGATGAAATGTATGAACTGTACAGTTATTGTAATTGGGGCTAAAAGTTTAGGTAAAAGTTTCGGTCAAGTATTTCAGTAGCAGTATAAAAAATATTAATAACAAAACTTGACACGCCTTACATACGGCCATCTGATTCCATCCTAGGCAGAACCTATACTTTGGTGATCAGATTGGTGATAACCTCACTTCTATCTTTGTAAATACATTTTATAAGTTAATACGAGTAGCATCTAGATACGGGGCGAATGATTGTTTTTGCGAATATTTATCACACTAGTATAATTATAATGTTTTCAAATTTTACGAATTACTATTATTTTCTATTTTCATACATTTTCCCGATTGTCATAACGCGGTGTGTTCGTGAGTCACTATTGTTGATACTGGTGTAAAAGGAGTTACAGTAGTAGGCGTGTTGGAGGGATCAGTTCCATTCCTTTTTTTTCCTTTGCGGATATTCCCTCGGATATCACCCACCGGTGGGGTGACTATGTCGGACTCGAACCGACCAAAAACCGCACTCCGTCTCGGGTACCAGTAGCCAAGGAACCAGGTGTACCCTAAAAAGGAAATCCCTGGTACCGTTCCTTACACGCCGTGGACGTACCTCGGGCCATCCACGGCCTGTAGATGATCCCCTCCTGTATGGGAACCACCATGTTCCCTTTGTGCTCCCAAAAAGGCGCGTCTCGCCGCCACTCCGGCCTGCATCTGCTAGGGTGTCAGATGGCCTCACCCGTCGCCCTCAGGCCTGTGCTTATGGAGAACGGGGGTCGTTCTGCGATTAGTTCCATTCCTAGAAATTTATTTAGTTTTATAAACATTTTCATTTCGTTCAGTATATTTTGAATTCCTAAAGTACTTAAATAGCCCACCTTTTTAGGGATAACAGCTTGAGTGTGTGTAAATATATATCTTCTTATCTTAATTTGGAATGAACTTCAGTTTAACATGATAATTGCTAAGTAATTTAAACAGAAAGTCCGCCCTCAATTAAGAGGCAATGTGGAAAATTAGCTCAAATTGTTATGCACAAAACGAAAGAAGCTACCCCTTTGTGTTTAAGGTATTTGCATATCCGTGTCAGGGAGCTTCAGAGGGACGCCGTCTGTAGTTTAGAAACAAATTATATAAGTTTATGTTAAATATGATAAACTAAGCTTTTTTACTGTCTTTGACTTCTGTCTCATTCTTTTCAATGGCTCTTTTGACACGTGGTTACGTATAATATAAATAGTAAAAATTACATAAACGTGTACAAAACATGTTATAATCTCATTATTTACAAAAAACATTCGACGACTTGAGACTGTATTTGTACTAAACACGACCTTGATTTATGAATTCAATAGAAATCTGTTTTGTCAACATGTACCTGTTTTTTTACAAGTTTGATTAGATTCACGTCTTATATCATGGAGTTCTATTGGAGGTCTCACATAAAAAGAGCCCCGAAAAGAAAGAGAACAAGAATTTGTAAACGTAATATATAATGTTATCTAATATTAAGTATATTTTATGTATTGAATAATAATAATTTGTCAATAATATGTATGTATTTAGGAATATTTAAGTATATATTCACAAGCAGCTATCCGTGTGGTGATGAATTAAGAATACAAAGTGTCACCAACCCTGCTCATCCCGTAGGCGTCGTAAGAGTCGACTAAGGGAGTAATCTATCCAGAACAACAGCACTGCAAAGAGAAGGAAAACTTGTAGCAAACCTTAAACCCGTCTGGCTAGCGTTATAGTAGGCCAAAACCTCCTTTCTAAGGAGAGCCCCTTTCTATGCCCAGCAGTGGACTATTAAAGGCTGTTGATGATAATGAGCACTGGTATGCCTAGTTTGGGATCAGACTGTAGTATTTGAAGTGAGTCAAGTTATTACTTCTTACCTATTTTCTTTTACCTAATACAAAATTCAATATAAATGATATGCCTACTTATAATAAACGTCAAAAAAGGTACGCGCCAACAACGGTCAATATGATCGAACGTCAAAAGGTAAGCCAAAGGGTAGCGTCTGATGCTAATCAGAATGCGATGGAGTGGTCCAAGTCAAAGGACACTGAAACAGTATACTATTTGGTCCTTATTTCACTAAACAATTTAAAAAGTAACCTCTAGTTAGTACTTCTTCGTGTTGTATTGCATTATTTACACGAGATATAACATGGACTCAAACAGTATATTACCATATTTATATTAACTCACACTCGTCTCGTACCTGTTTAGGGTACTTAGGGGTGGGATACATAATGAAGACGTGTTAGGACGAGTCAGCATATGTGTTCCGGACAGATACGTGTGGCGGCGCCGCCGGCCGCCGCTGCTAGCTGTCCCGTGCGGGCGCACCAACCTGCAGAGAGAAGCACCGCTGACGCGCGCACTACGTACTCTGAATATAATTGCGGACGAAGTAGATTTATTTTATTGCTCACTGAGTGAATTCACAATAACAGCATTAAGAATTATTTCTTATAATAAATAAGTAGATGGTATAACACTATTGCATTGGGCTAAGCCTGTAAAAATAGTTGTTTTTAAAGAAAATAAATAAATAAATAAATAAATAAATAAATAAATTATTCTGGTCACGTCATAACACTCTTCTTCTCCACTCGCTCAAATAGATACACTCATACAAAAATTACATAGAATTAAATCATAGACTTTGAGGGGTGACTGAACAATAGATAATCTAAAACTATTTCTTTACTCCTAGGCCACCTATAAACATGATACTTTGCATGGAGTGTGGTTTTAAGTTGTTAAAGCTTGAAGAATTTAACTTAAAATGCGGGTGTTCCATCAAGCGGTTGCGATTTTGCGAACAGACCGAACCGTGTACCAATTTCACGAATTTAGGAGTGTAAGAATATACATTCGAATGTTGTTCCAATGAAAAGAAAACAAGATAGAATTTGACATCAAGTCAATTGCAGGTCAATGTAAATCTTGCAAATGGTTTAATACTACTTGGTTGATTTTTTGTTGAAGTAGATATGGAAGTAATGCATAAAAAAAAGACAATGGTATATTAAACAATTTAAAAGATTATACTGCTAAAGTTTCTTCTAAGTTTCCCAATTTTCCCAAAAAATACGTTCTCTACTTGGACTAACATTTCCGTACATTGGGAGTCCCGTGGTCACTCCGGGATGACATCATACGGTGTTCGCAGGCCCGAATCCTGAGAGCCTTATTGTCGGAGCAAATTTAACGGAAGGTGCGCACAATTTTGTATACATCGTAAAGATATTGATGGAGGTGAATACTTTTAAAATACAGACAAGCGATTTCTGTTTATGACTATGGCAATTTCAGTTTTTTTCTGAATAAAATTTGAGTTGATATCAGAAATACTGTTGAAAATACGGAGCTTTTGACAGGGGGAAGTTTTTTTAAGAATGGAACCTAAAAGTAACTTTTTTTAATACAATTCAGAACATCAAGAAAAAGCATGTTAGTACTATTGCTAATGACAGTCATCATCATTATCTTCCTGTCCATTCCACATTTTAGCTGAGGTCGGCGCAATGTATCACATTGCAAAGGGTATTGGTTGGATCATTTTATAGTTAGCAGTATGAAGTCGTTTCCAGGCGGTTTCCAGAAGAAGATAAAGTTGGGCTACAAAAATGGATTGGGCGACGGATTCAGAGGATGATACCGAACGTTTCGGTTAGGGCAATGGGTCTGAGACTGCAGTAGTTCAAAGAAGCCATTTTTTGCCTAGCCATAGAAATCGTAATAATAAGACAATAGAAGTGGCATAGACGCTTGACCTTGTCGCCGCAATGATGTGTAGACGAACACCACTTACAGAAATTCACACTATTCGTAACTTAGTTGCGCGGAGCGTCGTATGTCAATTTATATTGTTAAAATGGTGAACCGCAGTATAATGGGTTGTGAAAACGCATCAAGGACTTGTAATTCAACTAATAAAGGCATAAAATTTTATCGGTAAGTTTATTTTTTACCAATAAATCATTGTTTTTACCAACTCACCTCGAAGAATACTTAAATAAGATATTTGCCTTTGTGAACATACATTTATTACTTTCCGTTTTGTACAATTACCATTGCTGTTTTGGTTCTTATTGTACGCGATGTTGGCAAACTAGTCAAGTAATGAAATGTAAAGCATTAGATATCGTTGTGCATTAAGTATGTTTACGATACGGCTGCAGGCATTGGACGCCAGTTAGTGATGTAACCGTTCCATTAATTTGAAAGTACAGTTTATATCGATGTTAGTATAAAATGATATTTTTCAGATTTTCGAACGTAAAAAAAACTAAACGATATATACAGGTAAAATGTTCTTAATATAAATTATACAATAATTTCTTTAGGAATTTAATTATTTGTTTAAGTTTGCGTATGAAAATGATTAGCATGCTGATAAATGTAAATAAAATGTTATTACTATTTATTATCACATAATTATAATTAATTTCTAGATTCCCGAAAGATTAATACTCAATAGTTTATTGATCCTGAAGTTAAAGAAAACATTTTAAATATTTTTGTTCATTTTACAGGTCAATAAACTCATTTTCACTCACTCGTAGAGTTGCTGATAACATCAACTACTGGAGATATTTACTTATAGTTAACTTTATTTTCAAACCTAGTTTTAGGAATAAGGGTATTACACAGACGGTATTGACGATTGTGTAAATATAAAAAAAGAAAAATACTCTATTTATTACTTACTTCTTAATAACTTAATTCTGTATTAAAATAAATCTAATTGTTACGTAAAGGAACAATTTGTTCAGTAGTAGCTTATTATTTCAATTTTTTGTTCCTGTGAGTTGTAGTGTTCATCACATTTTTAATGTTTTTTTATTATTAAAATAATATTTCGAACATCTGACACAACGCCATCCAGTTTCCTATACCTATTTGTTTTCATTTTCTGTATATGTTAAGATGTGGCGACATCGGTTTTGGAAATAAACGGGCGCTAGTTCATTTCTAGTGTCTTATTATTACGATTTATGTGATCTTACTGACCTAACTTAACTGACCTGACCTGACCTGACCTGACTTAGCTAATAACAAGGATGATAAAAAGGTAACCTTTATTCAAACTTGTATGAAAGTCGTCATAAAAACACTTTTTTTTCAAAACTATTATGAATCTACATACAAGTTGGCACCTATCAGAGATTGCCTTTCAAAAGCCAAATACGTACACGGAATACAAACGTCATCATACATACAAATATGTGTGGAATTCGGAAATTAAGCTTGCAGTGTAAGCCTGGGCTTTGTTAAGCAAAAACTAGGGGACGTACTATTCAGTAGTTTGTTTTACCTCCGGGTTCCTTTGTGCGGAGTGCGATATTACCGCAAAGCCACCGACACCAATTTCCTATGCTCTTTGTTATTCATAAATCTGTATTATACTCTGTAGACGTGTAGTTTACTTTTTGGCATGAGACTCATGATTTCCGTGATATCGTAAACTATTATTTATTTAAAAAAAAGATTAAGTTTTTTTATGATATTGGGAATAAACGAGCGAACGGGTCACCTAATGGTAACTAGTCAAAGTGACTACTGTCGAAAACAATGAAAGAACTGCTTAACAGCGGTTTTCTGTAGAGCCATTGTATCACTCCGGTGATAGCATTCCTCTCCCACAACCATAATTAGGCCTCTACTAAGTTCATTGTACCCACTGTTGTATTCATTTGTTAGTATTTAAAGCGATGCTAAAAATAATATAAAAAAAAACAAATGTGTAAAACTTATCGCAACTGGTTTCCAACTTTTAATATAAGTATTCCAGCACAAGCACAGCTACCGAGGCAGTCGCCTGTTGAGTTAGCAGTTTTGCAATTTGAATCAACTCACTTATTAAGTCGGCGTCATGAATACCGGATTAAACTGGCAACGAGCTACGTTAATTAATTGAGATATAAAATAAACATCCCTCCTTCTCAAAACCCACTTTTTGACTTTAAGTATAAAATACTTGGAGTAAAATGTGTCACTCGACAATGTCTCGAGAACTGTTTGTTATTTCAAGAGTTAATGAATAATGAAAGTCTATTTGTTTCAACTTTTCTGTCACCCTCTGTATTGTGTCAAAAAGCTTAAAAGCTCCTTTAAATATTTTTTTAAGCGAATAACAAATAAACTACATTACGAAATATTTGTTATCATCCAAATAACTTATACGTAGAGGTTATTCCAAAGCTGCGAAGTAACTTCTCAAATCATATTTAAAAATATATTGTGTACCTATTGTTAATCTTAATAAAACAGAAATCTCGGCAATGCTCTTATGTGTCTTGAGTAGTAGGTATCCAAGGGCAGCGGTAATGACTTATCATCAGATTACTTGTCTAATCTCTTTAATCCCTATACCATATAAAACTCTAATCAAAAACTGATGCCAGATGTCATAAGGGTGAAAGAACTACCAGATAAAACACCACACTATCGCATTCCCCACGGTCACTTTTAAAGCCATTCAAGAAATAAATAGATTACCACGTTTAATGTTATACATATAAGAAATATTCTAGTAATTTTACTCATAATGATACACAATTTAACCACAGAAATCTTATTCAAGCAATTGTCTGTTAATTATTAATCTTCACGTTCCCATGGCAACCATAATGATTATCACGAAATTTACATTATTAATTTCCGAGTTTGCGATGAAAATAAATTGTTAACTGATAAACGAAAGGACTGATAGCATCTTCTTTATGGAAAACCAATTTTCCTGCAAGATCAAATCAGATTTTGGAGTCGAATTATATGCTGTGTACATCGGGGCCAAGGACCAACCTACAAATGAAATTATTTGAGTTCGGGACTTTTTTGTTTGGATTATCGTGTTAGAAATTTTATTCATGATAGTACATTTCAGTATGTATATTTAATGTAATGAAATGGTACAGTATAAGGTTGGGTTTAGTAACGTGATGCTGGTAATAAAAAAAAAAAAATTTTTTTTTGGCATTTTGTATACAAACTTAGAATAAGTTAGTATGTTTAAAACTAATTAAGTTGCTGATTTTTAATGGAACAGTGAGTTCACCATGGTTTTAAAAGTAAAAAATGAGCCAAGTGTATACCATAGTCTTCTACTACTTGATCTAGAAATTTATCTTGAAGGCAAGAAGGGAAACTCGACTCTAAATTAATTTGGCACTTCAAGGTTTAAAATTTTGCAAAGTAAACTCTCGAAGAACATTTTTAGTACTCAATGTTGTAAATAACTATCTAACTATACTCTACACTATCTTGACATAACTTAGATCTTTTAAACCAAGCAATGGATGTTTACCAATAGAGAGAGTGATTAAAGAGGAGGGTTTCTATCTATGCATATTATAGCAGAGAAAATCCGAGTATTTCAAAGATTTGTCATAAAAACATGGTTTTGGGCGCTTATTTTGCAAATGCTGGCTAATCCTTACGATATAGACCAAAATAATGTTCTACGAAATTGTATATCTTAAAAAGATCTACAAAATAGTAAGCGATGGTGTTTATCTCCTAAGGGTGATTATCCTTAGGATAGTAAGATAGTATAAATAGATAGTATATAGTAGGAGTGTAGTAAATATTACAAAAAAATAATGGGTTATTTACGAAGCTATTTTAAACAATATATTATTATTCCTTATCTAATTAAGGACGTTAAATACGTTGTGCATTTAATGTAGATTAATATTGCAATGTACAGCATATCATTAAAATGTATATTTAGGAAGATATCGGAAGTTTAAAATGCGGGGACCCCCAGCAGGATAAAAGCGGGCCTACAAATATTGCATCTAAAGGTGTCCTTTAGTATAATACTATCAGAAGAATAGTATAATTAATTAATTTACATTGACACCACATTTATAGTATTAGTAGTATCTACATTGCATCCGTGCGAAGCCGAGGCACATCGCTAGTGGAATAATAAAGAAAAAATATCATCCGCAGTTTAAGTGCACTTTTTTCAAATTTTGTTTTGCCACTTTTTCAGTGACATTAACAATACAACTGCAAAATTATAGCTTTAAGCTAAGCCATGGACAGCCAGACTTTGCAAAACTATAAGGGTTTCCGTATTAGGGATACAGAACCCTAAGATGTATATATTTTGGAGTCGAAGCCAAACCCATTTACTCTAAGCTCTAAAGGGTTTATTTACATCAACAGCTCAATAAGCTTTGCTTCACCAGAAAATCTAAAACTCATTACTTAAGTGATTAAGGTTCAAATCCTAATGAGTAGTAGTTATTATGTAAAGGGTCCACCTTGGTAAGTAATCAAGTAATGGTGCTTGTAATGGGAAAGATAAGATGTACGTGGTCGAGGAGCCGATATCGGAGCCCAGCTTAGTTACCGTTCAACATGAATATTCTTGAGCGTTAAATAAGGTATTTGTGGATGGTGCCCTCTTCATCGTATATTTTTAGTAGCTTTTGTTCACGGCTTCACTCGTATATGTGTTGATTTTGTCCAGCTAGACCGTCACATCATCATTGTTGCCTATAATAGTCCCCTGCTGGATATTGGCCTCTCCTTAGAAAGGAGGTTTTGGCCTACTATATCACGCTGGCAAGACGGATTAGTGTAGGGTTTGTGTCAAGTTTTCCTTCTTTTCGCAGTTCTGTTGCTCTATTAGTCGGCTCTTACAGCACCCACGGGATGAATAGGGCTTGTGATACTTCGTATTGTTAATTCCTCACCACACGACTAACAATATTCCTCGGAAAC
The DNA here is from genome assembly GCA_902825455.1 of Arctia plantaginis. Lineage (NCBI taxonomy): Eukaryota > Metazoa > Arthropoda > Insecta > Lepidoptera > Erebidae > Arctia > Arctia plantaginis. Next base: position 680,895 of record CADEBD010000857.1, on the reverse strand, counting down.
ACCGTGGGAGAGCCTTTCTACGTCACATATGCGCCAGGCTTTTCACATTTCTTCAGGCCACAATTCCACATTTCATTCTGTGTGCATTTGTTTAAGAATTTCGTATTGTAGACTGAAAACGGGCATACGCAAATATTTAAACTGGTAAAAGTTGCAATTGACCAACGAACTTTATCAAAATTTATCATAAGAATTCCAAAAAAATTACTTGGAAAATATATATGGACCTGACAACCACTAAACCCTAGAATTTTATAAATTTGGAGTGTCTATCCTCGTTTTTAAAAGGCAACAAATAAACCTTGTGTTTCCAACTTTCTGTATTAATTGCAGTCGTTACTTGCGCGAGGCCGTAGGGCAGGCTTGATAACACCTAGGACATTACTCAACCAGCTAAGGGTTGTACTGAATACTTCAGATTTCTGAGATTTATGGAACTCATACGCCATGGCTCTTCTTTACAATGAGGGTAACGGAATTGTAACCTCCTTTAGTGACTGTCTATTTATCGTTCTATCTTTTATCGTTATAGTTACGCTACTAATCCTCACCATTCCTACTTTGGACTGCTTGACGTTGATAGACTGTTAATACTTTCATTGTCGAAACACTGAAAAGGCTAACTAATTGCTTTAACAGGTTCTTTTTGCTTCGAGTTGCCAAAGTCTGCAATAACAGACTGATGAGTAATAATACTAATTCGGACATCTGACACACAACGCCATCTAGTTTCAAACTAAGCAAAGCTTGTACTATAAAAGCTAGATTGACTGATAGAATACTTAAATACTTGTTTTTGTAAATACATACATATTATACATAGAAAACACCCAAACTCCGAAACAAATATTGGTAGATCAAATATTTGGTCAGACCCAGAATAAAACCCGAGACCACCGAGGCAGTCAATCTTAAGTCAAACTATCATATGCAATAAACATCTTCATTACATGTTAATCTTATATATAGTTACACATCACCCTGTTAAAGCAAACACCTTTTTCAAAAATTTAGACACAGTTTAAAAGTAAAATAAACACTGCTCATAAAGTTCCCGAAAGCTCTGTAGGTCACTGATTTGCGGTGACAGTGCCTGTTAGCATCGGTGCACACGAACAAAATGTTGGTAATAGCCTGCGGTGGACAGAGCGGTGTTTGTTCGTGACCAGTGACGTCATCGTTTGTGTATCTCGCTAAAGAGACCAAAGATTATTCATAGTCTAGCAGATTGCATTAATTAAAAATTAGATTACGGAAAAATGATAATGACGTAGAAGAATATGATACTAATATTTGTCTCTAATATTCATTATTTGGGACAAAACTTTGCTAGTATTCTTGTAAACGAATGCCCCGGGTGGGTTTGGACATCCGGACATCTTAGCCGCGTTTACGCTACCGCCGCTTTTTCCAGTTACGTATATTATATGCGTAACTCAATTATGCATCAAACATTCCAACAAATAAACAAAATTATCTAACACAAAATAAACCAATCTTTTTTTTGATTTCTTATACGTTTTATGATTTTTTTGTGTCAGTCAGTCAGTAGAAACATGTAGTACCAACAAAATATCACTTAATGTTATTGGGTTTTACTCTTTTGTGTTTAACATTTACTCACAGAGGACTTCAACATATACTCACAAACGGTCTGCATGGTACCTACGAGATACGGTTAGTAGTTTGTTTTATAGCCGATGTTCAAACAACCATCGAGTGTACCGGGTTATGGCCCGCGTAAACACACCTGTTAATAAAAAAAGCTTTAACTCTTCAAATCTACGTATGTAATCTATCTATCTATGAAATTGTGAATGTTCTGGCTCACATAAATGTACCAATATGTACATTAAATAGAAGGAATAAAATTAATTTATCATATTAAAAAAATATATTTTATAAAGAAAGAAATCAAGAAACGAATAAAGGAAAATACCATATTCTTCTACAAATTCAATATTTTCTGAAATTTTAGTCCTTTGTGTTACTCGAACGTGATGCCATTTCTGTGCTGGTATCGCGACCATACACGATGTTTCTCATAGAATATTAGCGAAACCATTTTGAGCTCTCGAAATTAAAGTCTAATTTTAATCTATAATAATGTGTAAATCCATGGATAAAATAATAAACTTATTGTTATTTCAATAATTTAAAATAGTAATGTAAACATTCATACAGACTTCTGCACAATCAAAGTTATATTTTAATTAAAATTCTACATGGGTCTGAGTTATGAAAACGAATATCATATTGAATTTTTTCAATATAGCTGGCTGGCTTATTATCCTCATATATTCAATATCCACATTTTTGAACTGAAAATGTCAAAACTTTAGGTTTTGATATTGAATATTTTATGTTCATTAAAAACCAGCGTGACCTACCAAAACCATCTGAAGCCCATATGTGACTTTGTTTCACTACAACTCGCTCTCGACGGCGTTGTGATTGGTGACGATTACAATGCGGGCCAATCACAGCACCGAACGCGGTCACCGTTATGATCCAGTAGAATTGAAATAAACTCGCACTTGGCCCTCTGTTATAACTATGCTAACGAAATAAATAATTACGTCATCACTGGCGTAAATGTTTTTTCTAATATGTATTCACTAGCTTTTACTCGCAGCTAGGCCCGCGTAAATAAAAAAGTCTATGTCTTTGCTCAAGAATCAAAGTATCTTCATACCAAATTTCATTTTAATCGGTTCAGCGGTTATTGATTCTCCATACAAACTTCCACCCCCTTTTCACCCCCTTAAAACATGTTTTATAGGATAAAAACTACCCAAGACCTTTCCCGGGACTCGGACGATCTCTGTACCAAATTTCATCTAAATCGGGTAAGCGGTTTAAGCAGGAACAGGTTACAGACAGACAGATATACTTTCACACTTACCATCCTCCACCACTTAGCTCCGAACGCGGGAACCGTGATCGGTTCCCGCGTTCGGAGCTGCGGTTGGTGTAGAGTTCAGCGCAGACTAAGCAGACCTGTCGAGAGCGAGCTGATGTGAAATAAACTCGCACTTGGCCCACAGGTGACCCGTCTGCTCGTTGGCCCCCCATTACCATAAAAAACGACAAATACGCTTTGCTTTATATAAATACTCTTAATGTACTTTACTTGTTAGTTTCTTAAAAGTTATTGTTAAAAGTACGTATAACTCATTTGCGAGTAATTCTAAGTAAATTGCCATCGCCGTAAAGATATCTCCAGTCTTACGTGCTCTGATGAGCGGTGGATTATTTTGTTGACTTTACATTAAAAGTTTGTAAAATAAATACTTAAGCCTTTTGCTGGATATAGGCAACTCCCGATGTGCTGTATAGTATTTTGTGAATATAGCTAGCTATACTCTTCTACAATTTGATTTGGCACATTATGGTTGCAAGTGGAGGGGTTCGTGACTAATTGGTAACCGAGTAGGATAACAGATTGAAAAGTTAAGCAGTCAGTCCATGGATGGGTGACCATTCGTGATACACACTAAGACCCCTCCGTACCTCGGAGAGTATGTCAAGCCGTCGGCTTCGGTTGCCTTATGAACATCTGTGGCATTCGTTAGGAGAAGTTGGTACCCTTAAAAGTTCAACAACAGTCTTTGCAAAGAATTTAGACATCGCCTATTACTTGGGTTACGGAGGTCTGATGGTAGTCGCTAGTATTGTAGCAGACTTAATGCCGATACCAAACTTGGGACCAAACTTTGGGAAAAAATCTTAGAGGAAGGTTGCATTGCTGAGCAATGACAAAACTAACGCAAAAGAAACAGATAATACCATCTTTGAATCGCGATGTTTATCGTGTCAAAATTTGAGCTAAATCGGTGTAGAGTTTTTGAAGCATATACAAATGCGCTTAACATTTTATATACATAGAAGCACTATTTTGATATAGAAAGGTTTTCAAATCAAGTTTAAAAAATATATAGTGTTGGATCTTCAGCTTTGACATAGATAATATTCCGAGCCTCAAAATTGTTAAGCGGAATGCGCCTAGCATCTATCTTGCTGACAGGAGCAATTTCCTCTAAAACGATTTCATGTATACCATTTGTATTCATTGTATTGTAGTTTTAGTCTAAGAATAGATCTGAAATGACAAGATGAAGTTCTGACAATAATTATTATTGTTTTATCTTCTGCATTACAGAATAACCTTCACTTAACTTTTTAATTTTCTTTTACGAAGCAAGTGTAACATTTTGTAATAATTTTTTCTTAAAAGCTTTAAAGTTCTCCTGTAATCTGAGTAATTTTAAAGCAGATCAAGTGATATATACAGCATTATGGCAATAGTGCTATTCAAAAACGTTCTTCTATTTCATAATAACCTTGAACGAAATTCTAAAATGCCTAGTTAATATTCAAGACTTCGGAAACCCTTATTGCTGGAGTGCTTAGGTGCATTTATATTAGATCCTTCTCTATGAATGTTGGCCTCAAACAGTTCTAAATTAATATGCGCTAATTCTCGCTATGTCAAGTAAAAGCCGTGCCCGAGGAATTACGCCACAGGTAAATGGAAATGTCGAAGTCTTAATTGATTCTGGATTCTTATTCTAATCATGTTATAGTGGTATAATTATTTTTAGGAATAACATAATTTTACAAAGAATACATATTAACATACACTCACGCGCTTTTTCTTCTAAGGGGTAGGCCGCCCTTTTAGTCACTTCCCCAGAATCAGGGTGAGGGGTGTTTGGGCTCCGGTAACCTCACACACTCGGTGAAAAAACTGCTTTACACAGATTTGTTAGGCCACGTTCTCGCTCCAGTCGAGCTGACTCATTTTTGCCGAAGACAGGAAAATAATGTCACATTTATAACACGCTTTTATCAGCTTGGTGTGTATGCATGTATGTATCTATGTGTGTATGCATAAATGTATGTATATGTGTAACGTAATCTTCGAACGTGATTTTGACCCACTTCAAAACGTCGCATGAAATTGAAACTTTGCATACTTATTAAGAATCTATGACAATGTAATAATTTAAATACTTTGTCGTATTATCCTGATCAGGACCTTCAAAATTAACGGGTTTATCCATACCTGAAAATAAAGTAGTGTCTTTTGCCACGTACTAAGGCGTGTGCTGAAGCATATGTGAAAACCCTACTTGTAACTTTTTTAGTCTTAATAAAATAATAATAATCATTAATGACAAAAAAAGAAAAAAAAATAGTTTAAAAAACTAATAAAACACACTTTTACTCGTATAATAAATTAATATTTTGCTAAAAATTTCAAAAATAAAATTCATTTTATCGTAAAAGGGCGTGCGGTGCTTTTTAATTAATTGTATAATACAATAACTTTACTTTTACTAATTTCTGTCAGTAAAATATTTTTACACCAATTGAGATCTAGCACCCCATGCTTTTAAAAAAAACTTCCTACTTTTTAGTTCGGCTAAAAGCGTGTTTAACAAAAAAAAAAACTATTTATTATTTCTGCATCGTCATAGCCTTGAATGGCAAAGACTGCCTTAGGTATAAGCCCGTTTTTATCAAAATATGCAGAAAGTCAGGCCCGACAAGACAAACCTCTCAGGATTGTCAAAAGCCCAAGCCTTCTAATTAAATTTAACAAAGAATAGGACTTAACATGATTTCTATTTACCGCATGTCCATTACTTATCTTGATAAGTAATAATTTAACAAATAGGCCGATTAGCATACTAGATCCAGTTAACGCAATCGTGCGGCTAAAATGGCGCACTATAAATTCTGTACTGTTTTAACTTAGTACCCACCAGTGTTGCGTTCATTGTTCATAGATGTTATCGCATTGTACTGGCCTTATCGGTGCTCATTACGATACCAGCGAACACTGTGTGCATCCACTGATAGCAGGTACTTACTAAAAATAGTGTTTGCACTTTACCTGGCATCTATTTAGGTACTTGTGTGTGCGGAATCTTTTGTTTAAGAAACATGAATTGTATTTTGTTTTGTTTTAAGTTCTTTTTTCTTAAATTTGTAAATTTATTGTTTAAGGACCTTTCTCACCATATTGATTATTAATTATGTACCATTTCGTCAGTGAAGATGGAGAGACATAACTCGTGACATCTCACGTCTGATTCTAAATAAGGCAGTGCTTGCGTTATGGTAATCAGATTGCAGTGCTGATTGCAGTGCTGATGAACGTTCTTATATAAAATTTCAAATAAATATATATTATAGATACATTATTACTAGACACGGAATAAATAATCGTGACGATCACAAAATTATTTGTCCTAGGTGGGAATCGAGCACACGACCTCTGGCTAAGCAGTCAGGACCGCTAACCACTTGATCAACAGGTCAGTCATCAATCAACTTATCAATTTGTTTTGATTATTACGTAAAACACGTAATAACGCTTGTTTGCCAAAATTAAAAACTGATAAAATAATCACTTTGACTACAAATTAGAATAAACATATTCCTTTATGTAGTTAAAACGCCTTTTTACTCGAAGGTTCTTTGATTTATAGAAAAACAAATCTCGTTCTCTAGAAAATAAATAACAAATGAAATTTTGTAATGCCAAAACTACGTGTCAATAAAATGAAAAAAACATCCTAACATTAATCCTTAAATGTTTTTTTTCCATCTTTAATAAAAAACTGAATTAACTCTATTTATGGGTACATAATAATGGCTATATTTCATACGCATCATTATTAACCAAGTTTAAATCGATATATGTACATATAAAATTGTTAAGTTGATTTGTGCTTCAAAAAGTTCTGCTCCCATTGTTCTCAATTTTTGACACAAGCCGCTTTTTAAAATTGTTTTATATATTTTTGGTGTGACCACACAACCAAAATGGAAACAACGAAACGTGGCAGGATACAGCTTGTATTTTATAATTCATTTCAGTCAGTCAGAGTTAAATATGCTTTACGTTCAAAAACATTAGTGTCAATTTCAAATATTACGACCACTATTCTGTTAACGAATCCAAGCAATTCTAAAGTAACTACATTTTAACTAATAAACACATGTAGTAAGTTGTAGGCTGTCTCGTTGTGATCTTCTATGAGCGGCTTTTCTTTAATCAGCTAAAGAGGCAAGCAGACAGACTTACCCACTTTACATAAATATGTGGGTAGATTGCGATCTCGAAGTTTATGGGTAATGAACACGCTAACCTTTTCCGGGTAATCTAGTTTTATGAACATGTCCCATTATTATTTTAAGGATTATATTCTGAAAACTAACTCAAACTTTGTAAAGAACAACTTATAAAGAAACAGGTTTATGCAAAGCTTGGATTTAAAACTTGCAGACCTGGTTACTTTGAGAGTTCAGCGAGACAGAATATAACATACCAGATTTGTCCGCAGAAATGTTGTACAAAACTTTGTTTTTCATACGAGATAAACGTAAACTTTGATATATTTAAAACGTAAACTTGCAATTTACCTTAAAGTATAAACTATTTATTCCTTTTTATCTATATTTGACATATATTTTATTTTGATAAAACTCGTAATGGCGGGGTTTGCTGCGATCACAATGTAGAGAGTAAAAAATTAGAAAATAAACATAGCTACATACTCGTATACTTCTCCCACAAGGCCATCTGATCTCAATCTAAGCAGCTAAGTACCTAAACTATGGTAGCTAATCATCTGATAAATAATAAATAACATTTTAAATATATACGTATTATAGATAAATTATATCCAGACACAGTTAAAACGATTTTGCTTTGAATCGAACCCACGACCTCGGCTCACGGCTTAGCAGTATAAACCATGAACCACAAAATAACTGACTCGTCCAACAATTATTTCAAAGCGTCTTAAATGAATGCAATATTGTATCGTGCCATTTTTAGCAGCAGTTATCGTATAAATTTTAACCTTTGATTCGGTAACATACAGACATAGGAATTTGGATTCCAACTTTCGCATTGAACAATCACACCTTTGCGAAATTGCTAAAAAAGCGATCCAAAAAACAAATGAATATGATAAAATTTCATATCCACCTTTGAGCTATTGCAATAGGGTTGTCACTTATGTGTTGATAACCTTCTGTTTTTCTTTAAAGATCTCCAATGAAACTACTTGTTTTTTTTCTCAATCCGTTGTCTTCTGTAAGTTCCATTTATTTATTATTTTAGGAAAGTTTAATATACAAATAAACATTTAGTATAAAAAAAAACCATTTAATTTTAAAACAATTCTGAGCTGAAAAACTTATTTAGTGGATTACGGGCGTGCCTCTTATGCCATTATTTAAATATAAGAAAATTAAGCAAGATATTCCTCGCAGAAAATAACCCACATTCATTTTTTATTGAAAATTGATCTTGGAGTAGAAGCAAAAGATCCTTATAGAAACATCTCAGTCCGGAATTTAATAGCCACCAATAATAACCGGATGAGGTCTAAAAATTATCATAAACCTAACACTGAAGTCGTCCTTAGGGAAAAGATGAACCAGAATCAATTGGACCACAGAACGCAAAGGTTGAACTTTATTTCAAAGAAATAGAGCTAATATCGAACGTAACAAAAAGCTTGCAACTCAAAATGGGACCATATAAGGTCGAACTTGTAATATTGAAAAATGAACTTTATTTCTGTTATGTGAAGTTCTGAATAGACGCAGCAACGAATTTTGTATCCTACAGCCTGCGTATATCGATAGGCAGTGAAAGGATCGACGGACTTGCTTCATGTATTATTCATGACCCGAATTGGTGTTTGTTTAAATTTGATGTACAATATCTTACACGGATTGAAAATTTGTTCTAACTCTTTGCTTAACATGACAATAAGCTCTATTAGACCTGTGAACGGATAACTGTATGTGTGAAAATTAAAAACTTTATATTAAGTACATAAATTATAATTTTATTAAAGATAATGTGATTAAAGATTATTCTTTGTGATCGGTGATGTTACTTTACATAGGCCAGCAGTATTATAATCTAATTGCATACATAAATATTATTGAAGACTCGAGCGTAACGTAACAATAAACTCGAGCTATAATTACATCTTATATAATAATTGAACATTGGCTAAAAACATTCATGTCATATTACCGACCATCATTTAGTCAATTACGGTCATGCGCACGAATCTTTTGATCTCTTTCTAACTTTATCACGTCATTTGATTTAAACTTAATTTCGTTTACACATTTTTTACACAAAGCTTACTCAGGATTCTTAAAATACTGACGCGCAACCAGAATTTTACCGTCCTAGCCGAAAAGTCTTAAACAAAATTTACAATATCCGATGTAACATTTCTTTTCCTACTCCATGTCACACCTTGTTTACTGGTAAATTTTTGCCTAAGTTGCAAAACAGCAATGGAATCAGAAGTGTGCAGAGTGTATTCATTGGTGTCTTGGTAAAAGTTGCTTTGATCAGATTGACGGGCATTTATTTTATTTATCACTAGCTCAGCGAACGTCAGTGCCCGCTCTGCGTCTTTATTGCGCCTCCCCGCGAGCAAAGTGAATTTTGATGTGGGCCTTTATGTATTTCAATGAAACGTTTACAGTTTTTTGTTTTTCTCTTGTTTTGGTCTTGTTTCTTTGTTTATCCTGTTAATTTGAAGGTCTTTTTGTGTATGGTTATGTTGTGTTTTAGCTGTAAAGTGTTCAGTAAGGGAAGTGTAGGAAAAAAGCTGAAATAGGTCTTTATTCATACTCATAAAATATTTTCGACTTAATTACAGTTTTCGTTGTTTATACGTCCAGTGCAGGATTTTCATTACATTTTAAAAAAAAGTGCATGAAAACTGACTTGTCGTGGCGTGGTGATAATAAATAAAATGCTTTCAAGAGTGCATTTAACGACCAAGACATATATGACATGCAGCATCTTACCTTCAATCTCAAGATTTGTGACGGCAGAAAGTGCCAATCCTACGGATCAAGCGATCAGCGTAACTGAGCAACATTGACACAATCCGCACCACTCCTCGAGGAGCACGTAAATACGTCGATCATGCCTAACACGAACACCAGGAATGGATCGACAGTTTTCGAAGTTTATACTACTGGACTGACTTAATTTAATTTAAGTTGAAGAACTGCAAATAGACGAGACCCCAGAGAAGAGTTGTTAACCTAAATTGGATGGTATAAAAACGAATCTCAAAATACACGTAATTAGAACCTGAGAAGATTAGATGTAGGTTAATTTAGATAAGCGTTTACCATATTTTGGGTAATTGGAGTCCGTTTCAACCTGTAGTATCTAACAAACATTCAAAAAGGTGTACAAATGAGAACTATCATGAATATTTAGTTCGAGTATTTTATCCGGAATGTCTAACATTTACGCCCTGTTGTTATAATAGAAGCTGTGCTCTGGGCATGCCGCATTATTACACTACAAAATAACACAGTGTAGTTAATAAAAACCTAAACCTACAGCAGGCACACGCTTTAGAAAGCATTTTAATGTTACACATTGCCGCGACTCTTAATCGAATAGGTTAAAAGGATGTATAAAGAGAGAAGGAGAGGCAGCAAGAGTGCAATGATGATGAGAATACCGAATTATAAGTACACTACCTAATATTTCTATTGTTTGCATCCAAAAACGTTCTTGCAGGAACTATCTGCGGTTACATTATCTTTATGCAGCACATTAATTCTGCAAAAAACTGTTATTCCGTGTGTTTCCGTGTGGTGACGGATTAAGAATACGTTATGTCACCACCCCTATTCATCCTGTGGGTGTCGTAAAAGTCGACTATGGGAGAAAACTACGCTAGACAACAGCACTGCAAAGAGAAGGAAAACTTGAAACAAACCCTATACCAACCCGTCTGGCCAGCGTGGTATAGTAGGCCAAAACCTCCTTTTAGGGAAGGCGTATGTCCAGCAGTGGACTATTATAGGCTGTCGATGTGTGATGTGAAAAACTGTTAAGAACTGTCCTGGTGTTATTGATTAGGGTCACGTTGGCAACGTGAGTGACATCACTGGTATGGTAAACGTTCATGTATTGTATTTCAGTACAATATAGTATCACGAACTTTTAAACTTTCGCGTTCCATGATAATTAATATTATTTAATGGGAATTAACGCGATCTCTTATTTAGGGTATTACATTACAGATTATAGACACATTACAGACTCAGTCAGCCTGTGACCACGGCCGGTGCAACCTGGTCGAAACGTCAGGCAAACCAGAGGTATGTAATACCCTAAATAAGAGATCGCGTTAATTCCCGTTAAATAATATTAATTATTATCACGAAGTAATCTACTGTAGTAAATCTAATTCCTTAGCAAAAACGTTCATTATGGCGCAGACAACAAGTCCACGTCGAATTTCGCAGCCTGAGAAAAACATCCACCGTTGTGACTGATATTTCCCGTAGCTGTCCTCGTGGAATTTAATTTCAATATGTTTTTTGCATCGACCTTATACCGTCAGTATTTAGGTCATGTTAGAGAAACAGGAAGGTGATATGGAGGCACCCAAAATTTATCTATATTGGATATAGCTATGGACTTTACATGATGCTTAGCTTGACTATGAATAAAATACTAGGCCAAACTTTGAATCCTGAGTAATCATATTTGTTGCATTAAAATAACAGATGATTACATATTAGAAAAAAAAAATATATTAGAAGATTAATTTACTTCTTCAATTCAGATGTTTTTATGGTTTAGGAGGCAAACGAGCAGACGGTTTACCTGTTGGGAAGTGATTTTTGGATGGCCCATAGTCACCAGCTCAGTCACAGTTACGTTAACTCCTTTCGAGTCCCTTTCCCAGAATCGGGGTAAGAAAGGGCGAGGGGGGCTTTCTTAGGGTTGGTTTCTAGAACAGCAGTAGTCACTTTCCATCAGGTGACCTATCTGTTGGTTTGCTTCTTACGTAATAAAAAATATGGTATTTCTCAGGCCAAAATTAGTCAATTTTCTTTCTCAACCCTTTAACCAAACATTTTTTTGAAGATGTCTAGAAAATCCAGTTGCAGGTACCTGCGAATATACCCGCAATATTTCTTCAGCTATTTCGTATTTCCTGGGTGATATTTTCAGAAACACTTTATTTTTGCATACAACTAACGAGTGACGTGTGGAAGTGGCGCGCGGGCCGCACGTAACGAACAGACCGGAACGGACACTGTTTGTTGGAGCCATTGAGCGACGGTAGACCAGGAGCCGAACGAGGAAAAACAGAACAGTCTTCAAAATTATTTGTTTTTTTTGTGTTTGGAAATTAGTTAGTATTAGTAAAAATTGCAGATTGCAGACGAGTTCATAAGACAATGAAGAATGGCATGGCAAGATAATTTTTTACCGTGTATATTAATACATTTACACTAATGTAATAAAAAATCTTTAAAATAATAGCATTACTCTATGAGCAGTCAGCATCTCAGTACGATTGGAGGGGACGCTTTAGACAACACACACATGTGGCTGGCAACGCGTTTGTGACTCTGAGTTCGAGTTGAGTTCGTTCATCGAGTGACCCGTCTGCTCGTCCGCTCCCTATTCTCTATAAAAAAACAAAAACACAACTCGACAAGCTCAAGATTCAAAATAGATATATTTCCCACGTGTCAATTTTTTATTATTTTAAAGCAATTGTCTAGGACTAATGTTTATAGTTAGTTATAAATAACAATATGTAATCAATATACTCGTTATATATAATATAATAATATACTATTCTACCACATTGACACAACGCCATCTAGTCCCAAACTAAGCAGAGCTTGTACTATGGGTACTAGACAACTGAAATAAATACATATATACTTTTTTTTGTATATACATACTTATGTAATATTTATTAAAAATAAAAGTGCTCATTTAAATCGAGTAATAAAAATCTGTTACGCACTGCTCGCAGTTAATCATATCGGTTGTAAAAGTTAATTGACAGAAGCAGGTTCATACGGTGTCCCTTGGGATATGGCCTACAGTTACATGGGCCATAAAACAAGCGAATTCCATTGAGGTCATTAAACACGATTCTGTAAAGCACTTAGTTGGTTTTCATGGCAGTCTGATAGTTTATGTTGCCTTGCTTGATTCCAATGACATGATTAAAGTTGACGCAAAATGGTCGCTAATTAAGAAAACATAATGTAGGTGCATAATCTTCTTAGATATATCATCCAGCTTGTACTCTAGAAACAATGTATAAAAGTTAAAGAAAGTTGTTGTGAATTATTAATGAAATGTTTTAGAAATTAGGGACGTGTTAATCACATCAATAGCCTTTAATAGTCCACGGCTGGACATAGGCCTCTCCTTAGAAAGTAGGTTTTGGCCTGCTATACCACGCCGGCCAGACGAGTTGGTATCGGGTTTGTGTCAAGTTTTCCTTCTTTTTGCAGTGTTGGTGTCCTGCGGTGTTTTGTGCCCTTAGTCGGGTCTTACGACACCCACGGGATGAATTGGGGTAGTGACATTCCGTATTCTTAATCCGTGACTACACGGATAATATATTACTCGTATATTACATACCAATAGGAGATATTGTAGCCGCTTTTCTTGTCAGGCGGACTACTCACCGGCTTACCCAGTGGAGAGATTCACGAGATTACCTCAGGGCGCCTTGTAGAAAACAGAAGTGTGTGCGTGTGGGAAACCTACGGGACTCCTTAGAGAAAGACAACTTACACCTCAGTCATACATACATGAATATTTCAATTTTTTTTTATTAAAGTTACAATAATAAAAAATAAATAAATTAGTGGGTATATAAAAAAAACCGCAGCGGCGCTCGTCAGAGCCGAGCTGATGCTGCTCGGATCCTCCTCGTCTTCAATCCAGGAGGTCACTTCTCCTTCCGCCCGAGTCGGCTATTTATATTAGGTATAAAGGAAGGTTCAAAATTGATATTAATAACGTTAACGAGAAGTACGTAACCCTTGAGTACGGCTGTCCGCTTGCTTGGTGAGCCGCGTGACTGCCAGTTTGCCAGAGGGTACTGAGAAACTTGATTTCGCACCAGAAGGCCACAAACGAAAAAGCACGCCGTCTGAGACTGACCGTCTTGACCCGAAATCTGGAGCCCTACGAATGGATTAGCACTCATATTATCGATCAGGTTCCAGAAACAAATAAGTACAAGAAAATTATGAATATACTCACCACTGGCGTGGGTACTTCGAACAGATAAAATATTACTAAGATGAAATCACCAGACAAACAAAATACTATTTAAGATCGAAAGACAAGAATTAGCAGAGTGTCCCCTGTGGCTGAAAGCCATAATACAATGACTTACCTACAAAACAACGCCATCTAGTGGTCCGATGGCGGACGAAGAACATCAATACTATAGTTACAAACTACTTTGGATAAATCAATAAATGCGACGCGGGGCAATAGATGTCGCTGTTTACAACTCCGTACGCAATACAAATACCTATAATAAAAAAAAACTGTTACAATATTTAAATCAATGGTCTGGTTAAAGGAAGGTGTGTATGTAATCCAAACAATAAAACAGTAATTGTGAATGAAAAGTATACGACTAGGATTGCAAATAAAATAAAACTACTAAATTTAAATTTCATGTTAGACAGTCCCCTGCTCTCTGTCTATCTAAGACAAGATATACACGCCGAGGGTACAGAGAATCAATCGGACAGTGGGGAAGCTGTTTTCTTTTTCAATCAGTGGACGTCCTTTGAGAATTGATGCGTACATTTGTGATGCAAGCCAAACCGAGGACCACAGTCTAAAAAAAATACCCTACAATTTTTCGCTGGCTGGTTATTTTCAGCGTTGTGGTGTAACATAATTTTTAAACTGTGTTCTTGGGTATCCAGCTCTGTACGAGTAGTAAGTGTAGTTGTTAGAAAATAAATTGAATATTGGAGAGTAGCTCAGATCCCTTCGTATTTCGTTTCCAGATTGAGCGTGGTTTTATTTTAACTTGGCACATCGTAAATGTTAAAGTAAGGTGAAATTATGGGCAGTGGGCAATAAATAGGCGCAGGATAATGGAAGGCAGAGAAACATTGATGTGGTTTACGATGCGCCCTGAGTACCCTGTAGAAACTACTAATGTCTATTACTATTAACTATTGATGTCCTACTATTATTAGGGAGGTGGATATGTAACCTTTGTTAGCTTATGTTAGTTAATTAAGATACGTTGTTTAAAACAACGGTCAAAATAAAATGACTAAACTAAGTTGACAATGATTTTATTTCGTTTTTATTATTATCATATCAGCTGTTACAGAGTGTGACACAGTACCGTGTGATGGTGGCGACTAGGATGGATGGTTATAACTTTTTAATGGAATAAAGCTTATTATTATTATTCTAAAAACCTCAATACTGAAAACAATTAATAAGCCACGGTACATATCAATACGGCATGCAGAATTCAGATCGCGTGAATGTTGAAAAATGGTAATACATATGTGTACAATTGCTGATAATATGATAATTGGAAAATGACAAAACATACGTATGTTTACTTATGTACTCGTATGTGTGTTTATATATTGTGTATGTCTCTGGACTTCATTTATGTTCAATTTAATATTTTACTGACTGTGACTGTTGACTGCACGGATGGCGTAGTGGTTTAAGTGGTCGCCACGCCGGTTCCTACTACGCCGAGTGTTGTGGGTTCAAACCCCACATGGGACGACACTTTGTGTGATCCACAAATTGTTGTTCTGAGTCTGGGTGTTCTTTGTGTCCGTTTCATGTATGTTTTTAAAGTCTCCCGCGACATATGCAAATGCTTGCGTTGTCTTTAAAAAAAAAATTACACCTACCGCATCATATTTCTACATCACCTGAAGGTTGACTGGGAGAGAATGCCTCATGGCATTAATTCCGCCTTTGTACAATATGTGCATTAAGTTTTAAATAAATAAATAAAACACCAATCTAATTAAGCTCAAGTATGAAGTACTTCAGGTAAATAGCTTATCACCCAACGCAACATAACTTATATATAATTTTGATTACGTTTAGTGATATTCATTTAAAAGTTATCACAGGAACCTTTTAATGTTTCCTATTTTTACTACCGACGTATCCTAAAGCGTGTATATCCCAAATGGTTCGGTTTTTCCTACAAATTAGATGAAGACACTCTTCCTGCAACCAGTTTGTCCTTATGTATACTATATATATGAGAATCAGAATCATATTTATTTGCAAAAATATTGTGACAAATGGTGTTACATGCAAAAACATTAAATAAAATCAAAATAGTTACGATAAGCAGAGTAAAAAAATAATAAAATAGAAAATAGGGCAGAAAAAACATAATAATAGTAACAAGCTTAGTCAATTATACAATAAAATTAGTAAGAAAATTGTCAACCAAATGAATAATTAATAAATGTTTTGCTATTACAACCAAAGCCACTATAAGAATCATGTTAAACGTCTTTGTTTGCTTACAGGATATGGAAACTATTGGAAATATATATTGAAATGTGTATACGTTTTTACTGATTATAATTCTTGAGAGTTATATATTTTTCTCAGAATATTATATTAGTTTTCATTTTAAAAAATACTTTTAATAGTGCATAGTAGGCGTTTTAAGGAATGTAACGTGGGTGTATTGTTATAGGATTATCGGAATTAAATAAGCCTATAAATTTCAAATTGAGCTCGATTTGTATTTGTAATTTTAACAATATTTAGTTTATATTATCAAAATACCATTTTTTAACAGGAGGAATGAAATATTATTTGGAAAGTGTGGTGATTTAAAGGTTCGTATAGTATGTAGATCCAGGGGTGCTAGGCTAGAAAACCTCCCCCCTTGGTGCACCCTGGAAACGCTGGCGATGGAACTGTTTCCTCCTTGTCCTCTTGGAGGAGAGGATTATCGCCAGCGGCTAATATTCTAGCAGAAGAGGTAGCCGTTCATCGGCTCTCGGGCAAGGCCTGGTCCAGAAGGGTGGGCGTGTCTGCCGGTTGTCCTGCTGGCTCTTCGCTATTCGGAGCATGGAGGAGGAAACCTCGGTAAAAAACCGGATGGCGGGGCCCTGTAGGGGCCACAGTTTCTCCGTTGACAGCGGTGGAGAAAGGAGGACGGGCTCGGCGTGTACTGACACTACCACCGAGCAGGCAGGGGGACGTAGTCTCCCTGTCAACCGTCGGCATATCGTAATCCCGAGAAGAGCGCTGTGGTTAAGTCTCGCGGCTCTGATCGGGGCCGAGGGTCTTGGCTTAACCGCCCGGCTTAATTCCCCGAATCCCGTGTTCTGGTGCGTGGCCAGGGGATGCATGGCTGATGGGAAGTTCAGTCTCGAGCGCACTCCAAGCCGAGGTACCTGCGGACCCCTCGGTTGGGTTAAAAACTTACGCTTGCCCGGGTAATGGGGGATCTCTGCCCGGGTGGACCTTTAGTTCTCCCCCACTCGTGGGATTATTATGGATGATTTACAACAAATTAAAAAAACGATCGGAACGGACGGGAGCTCGAGTCCTCGAGTTCCCTGGGGCTGAAGGCACAAAGACGGCGGACTCCTTTGCTGAGAGGCTGCGGGGAATATTTGCGACCACAGATGGTGTCAGGGTCGGCATCTCGGGCCTGGACGACTCAGTGACGGCCGAAGATGTCCGCGCGGTAATCCGGGAGAAGATGGGGTGCAGCGCGGACAACGTCAGGGTCAGCACCATCCGCCCCGGTCCAGGAGGGCTTGGCGCCGTGTGGGTCAGCTGTCCCGTAGCGTCGGCCAAAGTATTGGCCGACGCCGGCAGGCTGCTCATCGGTTTCGTAAGCGCCAGGATCACAGACCTGGCGGCGAGACCGATGAGGTGCTACAAATGCCTAGCATCGGGACACACGCGCGTCAAGTGCGACAGCTGTTTCGACTGCGGCGGACTGTGTTTCCGCTGCGGTCAACCGGGGCATAAGGCGGCAGAATGCTCTGCCGCCCCTCACTGTCCAGCGTGTGCGGCGGGCAATAAGCCCGCCAATCACCAGATGGGGCAGAGAGGCTGCAAGTCTCCCCGCAGTTCTCGGCAGACGCCAGGGGCTAGCCAGTCGACCCAGGCTACCCCCGACGTCAATATTGCGTCGACGTCGTCGCCCATGGAGGAGGTTGTAGAGACGATCCAGTAATGGATCAAGTCTCCAACCTCCTGGTCCAGACGAACCTGAACCACTGTGCCGCGGCGCAGGATCTCTTCCTGCAAACCATGGCACAGTGGTCGATAGGTGTTGCCGTAGTCGCGGAGCCCTATTCTGTCCCTCCCCGTCCAAACTGGATGGGTGACTGGGACGGCTCCGTGGCAGTCGTCGGTTCCACGACGGCTCATTCCCCGCCCTTGTCGCTAAGAGACAAGGGCACTGGATATGTTGCCGTCGAGTGGGGGGGGGATCACCATATATGGTGTTTATTTCTCCCCCAACCGGAGTTTGAACGACTTCGAGGTTTTCCTAACCAGCTTGGAGACCTCGATACGGCGACTAGCGTCTGGGCACGTCTTTGTGCTGGGGGACTTCCCAGGTTCCCCCAGGACGGACGCAAGGGGCGAGGCCGTAGAGGAGTGGGCGGCCTCGGTGGGCCTCTGTCTTCTCAACAGAGGCTCCACCAACACGTGCGTGCGACAGCAGGGGGGGTCGATAGTGGACCTCTCGTTCGCTGCCCCTGCCCTCGCCGCACGAGTAAGGAACTGGCGTGTCCTGGAAGAGGTTGAGACGCTCTCGGATCATCTGTATATCCGATTTGAGCTCTCCCGGACCCAGGACTCCAGTAGAGGTCACGTGGCGCGGCGTTTATCCCGCTTTCCGCGGTGGGCTGTTGCCAGACTGAACCGGGACCTACTAGAGGAGGCAGCCATAATTCACTCGTGGCTGTCTCCTCAGGCTCCGACCGAGGAGGTCGACGTGGGGGCTGGTCGCTTTGGCGATGCGATTACGCATGTATGCGATGCGGCCATGCCCCGCATTCGAGGTCGTCGGCCTCCAAGGAAGGAGGTCTACTGGTGGTCCCAGGAGCTGGCGGACCTCCGTGCGGCCTGTACACGTGCCCGGAGGTCCTACACGCGCAGTCGGCGGCGTCACCGTGGAGACGGTGAGGAGGACCGGCTTCATGAGGAGTACCGACAGGCGCGGAAAACTCTGAAGCTGGCCATTAGCCGCGCCAAAGAAGAAAAGAGACAGGAGATGCTGGAGGGTCTTAATCGTGACCCCTGGGGTCGCCCTTACCGCGCGGTGCGACAAAAGCTCCGCGCGTCGGGCCCCCCCCTTCCGAGAGGGGCGTTCGACGATCGATGCCGTAATGCGCCTTAGGGCCGTGACCGAAGAGGCCGTGAGCTGTGGCGGCGTGCTGTTGGCGGTGTCATTAGACATCGCCAACGCATTCAATAGTCTGCCATTCAGCTGCATCAGGGAAGCACTCCACTATCATGGGGTGCCAAAGTACCTGAGGCGGCTAGTGGCAGACTATTTAGAGGAGCGTACCGTCGTGTACGAGGACCGAGAAGGTAATCTGAGGTGTCGGCCCGAGGATGTGCGCGAGTGGCACGAAGCCGCTCGCTGAGCCACGATGGCTCGTTGGTCGTTCCGGCTGGAGACACCACGCGCTGGCTTCGCCGCCGTGGAGGCTCTCCAGCCGGTCATCGCCGAGTGGGCAGGGCGGCAGCACGGGACCCTTTCCTTCCGGCTGACGCAGGTGCTTTCCGGGCACGGTTGCTTCGGAAAGTACCTGCACTCGGTCGCTAGGAGGGAACTGAGTCCCGCCTGCCACCACTGCGACTGCAGTGAGGACTCGGCCCAGCACACGCTGGCGGTCTGCCCCGCATGGGCGGCGCAGCGACGGGCCCTCACTGCAGTCATCGGAGTGGATCTCTCGCTACCGGCCGTAGTACGCTAAATGGCCGGTAGCGACAGTTGTTTTACCGCGGTCGCAACCTTCTGCGAGGTAGTAATCTCGCGGAAGGAGGCGGCGGAGAGGTCCCGGGAGGACGACCTCCACTCGGACCCGATCCGCCGTCGGCGAACCGGGCGGCGGAGGCCCGCCTATCACAGCCTCATGCCGCCCTGAGTGTGGCCGCGGGTGGACGGGGTGGGTTTCCCCTCCACCCGCATTAGTTTGGCCAGCCGCGAGGGGGCGGCGTCCGCGTGTGCCGGACGTCGCCTAAAGAGAGGAAAAAAATATTGAGACGGAGCCCGCACCAGGAGCGGGCTGGCGCTAGGAGGGGTCCGGATGTCTTAACAACAGCTGTTCCCGGATCCCTCCTGTTACAGGCGCAGAGTGGCACACCGTGTGGTTTTAGTCGCTCCGAGTCCGACACACCACCCCGCCGCAAACCCCGGAGGGGTGACGGTCCGAGGGGATTTCCACACGTTAAAAAAAAAAAAAAAAAAAGTATGTAGATCCATAAATGACGAAAAACAAATGAAACATTTATGAAAATCCGTGACTTTTAGGCCCGTACTTCAAAAGACGTCTCAAGTATCGGTTGAACTCTGATTATCTAAAGTTACTTTTAAGTTCAGATCAACACTTAAGGGTCGATTTCATTATAGAACGCTCATTATATTATACGCGTTAGAATTATTTTCTACTTTCTTTTTTGTAAACAATAATACAAAACTACATTTTTTTACTTTTTAGGTATTAGTGTTGATTTTTAACGTATGTTCTGATTCGCAAAAGTTCCTTCATTGTGGTGGAAATTGTCTCAATAAACATTTCACGCATAATCACCATTATCATCATTATTTTCTTTGTCTTCTTTTCCCAACTTCATTTCAAGAAATCTTGTCTGGTTTCTTATATGGCCAACCAACAGCCCGACCCCAACTCTTTTTGTGAATATTATGGTCTTGGATGGGATACAAAACTGTAATTTCAGCAGCTTTAGGATGCCTGGATTGTGATCGGATGATCTGCTAGGACAGGACATAAACTAGCTTAAAACATTAGGCTTTTCTCTGTTCCGAAAGGGTCAAAACCTAACTAAGAAAATGACTTTGTAGAAAACACGGATTGAAACAATGTACATATAGCAAGCATTAACAAAAAGCAATGACTTAATCAAAAATTAAATCCGATTCCACACATAATATACAAGGTCAAATTTTAAGTCTCAAAATGTTATTAATTTTATGTACGCCGGACCTACAAGGCCCTACATACAACTAGTACCGAAGGGTACGAGTTTCACCGTCAATAAAACAAAATACATAACTTAGACGTTGCTTAAACTCAACTTTAAGTACCGCCCTACGAGACACGCGTTATTTGAGGCCCGTAATAGTGCGTAAGTCGTAAACGAAGGCTAAAGCCCGCTCAGTACTGTAGCATATTCGGTTTAATGACCCACATTTCTCCTACTAATGGCCAGGTACATGATCAGTAGTAGAAAAGCGAAGTGTTGTTGCGGGATCTCGTGTCACATGTAATCTTGAGACAAATTGATGGGTTAGGGATGTAAGTTAATGGGCGGACTAACTGCGCTGTATGAATCTGGTTTTGAAATATGAAGTGTGTTATGCTATTACATTTCTGTTTCGTTTTAGCTTACTCATTTATATTTGTTTGGAAATTTTCTGTAACTGTCAGTATTGGAAAGGTTCTGACGTATCGGTGTTAATAGATACGTGACTCTAGAGCTGATAGCGGGCAGTGGTTTTCACGCCAGAACCTTGCGGCCCTAACGACCATCTGTTCTGTTAGCTGTATGGTTTGGTTTCTATTATTTAAACTTGGCAATCTCTTCCACATATTTATACATCATTATGATAATGAGTTATTACATATGTCTACATTTTTCTATAGTGATATGAAAAAAATATCCAACTTCGAGGTGTTATAATATCATTACACATTTTCAATTCTTTTAATTTGAAGCCAAAATTAAACACAGTCTGATGCTTAGGCAGAACACAGAGCGTAAAAAGAAACCCGTTTAACTAATTATAATTCATAATTTTTCATCAGAACATGCAAAACAAAGTGACAATGAAATAATGGTCCGTCTGCCAACAACGAATTAACCTCTATCAAAACCAGAACAGCGTGACTCGCAGAAGACGTGTTTGGCATTAATAACAAATCCAATGTACATCTAGACATATTTTATTCATGTCTATTCGTATCGAGCTCACCGCCACAAACAAATACAGGTATCTTGTTTACGTACAACTACAGTTTGTCTAGGATTAACTTGTGCACTCAGTGCTGTTTGTATAAAAAATAAACTTTGTCTAAGGTCGAACAACAGCATTCAAAATAGAATGTAATATACCGAACGGTTTGTATTGTATCTACTTGAAAATAGCACAAGTAATATTTGAATATAAATAAAAAAAATTTTTTTTTTGAAAAGGCTTACTAGCAACTGAAATTACTAGTAGTCCCGTTAACCCCTCCAGCTAAGCTAAATTGCTTGTGTTAGGAGTGGGTTCACGTCGGTAGTGTATTGGTCAGGATTCGAACCCACGATCTCTTGATCGCAAGTCCAACTCCTTAACCACTAGGCTACCGCCGCTTATATACTATTTATTATTATATATTGAACTAAAGACTGGAGAAAGTGACTTATATATTTTTATGGTATACAGGGACAAACGAGTAATTAGAAAACGACCGGAGTGATAACGGCTTAACAAAAAATTGGTGAAAGCAACTCTTTCGTCGATTTTCACCGATTGAGTGAGGTTACCGGAGTTCAAACCCCTCTTCCCTCTATTCTTGGGATACTCAAAGGGTGTCGCGCAATCCTGACTTTTGGGTTGACAGGTGTTATTAATTTTAATCACAGTCATTATTTATTTGCGGAGAGCTAGGTTGTTTAGAGATTTTAGGTTTATGTTAGTGGTACACTGTGTTCTACCACATTAAGCGGAATACAAATAATCATACATATAGAAATACCATAAATTAATTAAATTTAATGCAGTTACATTATCAAAATGTGTCAACAGATATCAGCACGTTGTTCATAAATGTCAGAAAAAAAGATTTAAATTGTCACAAACAAAATATATTAAAATTGACAAAAAAACGTTAAAATTTAAGTAATTTTCAATAAAATAGAATGCTTTTAAACGATAGGTTTTTTTTAAATCTACTTTTAAATATCTGTGTACTCTCAGCAGATTAAACATATATTTGGACAACTTGTTGTATATTGTTGGCGCCATTACAAATATACTTTTGTGGTATAATGTGGTTTTGGCTGGAACTAAATGTATGGCCTACCAGATCTGCGGTTACTTGTAATTGTCGCGAATTTTGACCAGTTCCTTTTAATAGATGATGCTGTTTCAAGTATGGACATGGATTGAATTGTTAGTATTAGTAACCTGATAATGCAAGGTTTACACCGCACAGTGTCATGTGTGCCAACAGTCTCTTACCATCAGGTGCGCTGTCTGCTCATTTTCCCTCCTTTGCCATAAAAAATTATAAATACTTTATGTTTATGAAGAACTTATTTTTTTAATTTTGAATCTACATTATTAAACACTTGGTTTGCAACTCCAAATATAGGCTCAGATGTAAAAATGTAATCATAAAGAGAGGTCATAAAGTACGTTTCACCTTTTAAGCAAAGAGAGAGTCACTAATTTTGTGGCAAAATCAACTTTCTTTCAGAGCTTAGCTTTTTTGTGTGTTTGATGATTTTTCTGAAAAGCTATAATACTTTAACGTCAACATTAGTTGTGAAATAAACCTTTTATTCACTTACGATAACTGCACAACAGGAAGGATTTTATAATATATTAATACTCATTTATTCCATGATTATTCGCTCATTACAACATCCCCTGGGAACCCATTCAGAGCCATCTATTTTAAGTACAAGACACTTAGAAGGCGTCCCGAAATCGTTAGAATAAAATGCTTTTACATTTAGAATAAACAAAGCCATCAAATTACAGAAATCGACATGGCAAATAAATGTATCTTTGTTTACAAGAAAGGGGCAAGTTTTCAGATTATTGTACTTAAGAGAGAGATCTACATTATCTCTGTCTTTGAGCACAACCAATATTTGTACAATTTGGTCATTGTGTGGAAAGAGTAAGTGATTTTAAAGTGTTACCATATATATATATATATATAATTTTTTTATGGTATAAGGAGGCAAACGAACAGACGGGTCACCTGATGGTAAGCAACTACCGCCCATGGACACCTGCAACTGCCCTTGGAGTCCCTCCCGCTCGAGTCAGCGGGAGGGATTTCCGAGGGCGGGAGGGAGGGGGCTTCGGTAACCTCACTCACTCAGTGAAAGACAACGAAAGAATTGCTTAACACCGATTTTCTGTGAGGGCGGTTTTGATGAAGAGTTAAGTCTTAAAGTAGTTAGTTAATTACTAACATTATATAAATCTCAGATAGTTTGTGTCCATCGCACTTAGTTTTTCACAAAACTGCAATGAGAAAGAGATTTCCTTTAACACGTTGTGGACCTTCTAGAAACTCTTCTGGTAAAGAATATTCTAAGTTATGCAAGATTTTTCTAAATAATTGAGATAAAGTTGAGATTCATTCTATTTTAGATTTTGATAAAGATTTTACAAGGGTGATCAGCTTATTATGAGACTGACTTGAAATGATTTCCTTTTTGGATGTGGCTGACTGAAAATAATCAACACATTAATATGGTTCTACAAAACAGCAAAGGTTATATTAGTGCCGGCAACCGAAAATGTTTACATCTCCCTTTTCCGTAGCAATTAAAAATATAATAAATCTTTCAAACTGTAACAGAGACGAGTGGAGCCAAAGTCAAAATAAAGCGGGGCATACACGAGACATAATAAACACGGTCATAAAACCGCGACCGTGGCTCCGACAAAAGTAAACAGGACATCCGCTTAAAAAACAATGCAAAGTGTACAGAGTACGGACGAAAAAAAAATGAATATTTGTTCAGCAAACGAATTTCGCGCAGTCCAAATAAACTTTTTGAACAGAAACCGCGTGGAAACGCGGTCGGAGGAGCGCAACGCGAAACGGATGGGTATTCGAACGAATTTTTACGGAACAGTTTAAAGAACTTTTTGCAGGCAGATAATTCGAAAGGTTTAAAATTCGAAACGCGAAACGCAGGAGTGATAGCTGTGGCAAAAAATGTTTGTAAAAACTGAACGCCATTGGCACGTCTGTCTACGGCATGTTCTAAAATTCAATTTTCCTGTGACCGCAAAAAATATATTTTTGCTTTTGATAAACTGCCATTCATTTGATTTTCACTGCTATTTATTTACATAGGAAGCTGCCATGGGCGATGAATGGGATTTTATAAATCATTTACCTATTCATTATTTTCCTTTTTACTATCCAAAAGCACTTTTGCGTGTAATTTAGGAAGCCATAATTTCGTCATAGAAAGTTTAAAAATAAACAGAAATCGTTTCAAATGCTCTATTAGTGAAACAACATTTACCTGTACACAGAGATACTGACTAAAATTAAGAAATAACAAAAAAAAAAGTAATGGAAATTGTAATGGGAACAATAAGATTCTATAGTCAGGGATTTACTCGTATTTTCCTCGTACATAATACCAAAGTTGACAGTACAAAAATAATTAGAAAGAAACTTTGGAAAGATTTTTAAGTAATTTCACCAATTAACACGATTATCAGCTTCACTCGAACTCATAAACTAATTATTTCTATGGTCCTGTTGGACAGCTTTCCGCTTCTTTCCGTTCTGTTTCTAGCCAGTTCCTCCCACAACTTTAAATTAGGGCATTCAAACTTGTGAACGAAGCCGTCTTGAAGACCTTGACGCCAAACACCAGCTTCGGAAAACTCGTCCTAAGCCCTCCTATAACTGTTGTAACACTTACAACACGCGTGGTGAGCTTCTCTGTGCCTCATGTGACCGTGTATTCAAAACCAAATTCGGTTTTGCGAGTCACGTACGGGCGCATGAGCTGTTGAAAGGTAACAGGGTGTCGCCGGAAGACATCATTATCATCGTCACTTTTGTGGTAACAACACTTAAAAGTTTCGCATCGAAACCAAATTTAAAAAAAAATCGCTTGTCTGTAAGTCGGTTTACTGACGATAGTTGAACGTGACAACGTCATAAGAAAATACTGATGGAATGGTTCATACTTGACGAAAACATGTAAATGTATTATTGTATAGCATCTGTCCACGCGGAGGCATCGCTCACTCAAGAAGGAGAGAGATAGATGTCGAATGCTGCCGAACGCGGAGGCCGATTGTGCCTCTTTGTCGCACTTGAAGCCTTAAATGGAACGCCTCAGAGTTTTTTCGTGAGTGCAGCCGGCTCCATCGAATTATAAGACGTTGTCACGTCAAAAAATTGAATTTGTAGTTCATTTAGCATTTCGTAACTAAAATGATAATTTAACTAAGAGGTTCAAGGTAAGCCAAGTTCTTTATTGGCTTTTAAAAAGCCCTTTAATCATGGGCTCATATCATCAGATTCAGTGCAACAGATTAAACTCGGTAAAAATAGTCTGATGGTAATACCAGGACTGTGACTATGCAATATTGTTTCACCTTTTTATTCACTTCCTTCTATTGCTTTTTTTTTTACTAAAATGTAACTATTCATTGTATTTTATAACAAATAGTTTTTTTTTATAAGTTGACTACTATAAACGTCGTTTAATATATACATAGATAAAAGTCTTTATTCAGAATCGATTTCATAGATTTACAAATTGCTCCACAAAACCGAATAATGGGGTGCTCCGGGAAAATACAATGCACTTGGACACTTTTACACAATGGTGGGGACATCATTGCATCTTAATTGTTGTGTGGCTATTATTACACTTCTTATAATATTAATCAACTATTTTTCATTCAGTGAAATTAACTGTGTTGTAAATATTCATAGTAGTAACATTTTTAAAGTATGTTATACAACTCATTTTACTGTGTAAAGTAAAAGTGATACGGGTTACAGCTGATTAAATGTACTGAGTACATTATTTTGGCAAAAACTGAACTGTCTAGTACTAACCGAGTGTCTAGAAAACCAAATTTTGCAGAACATTTACTGGAATTAGGTGCTAAAAGACGGGAGCTTTAAATGCGACTTCAAACGTCACGTTGACGTCACAAGATGCTGTACCTTTTGCAACCTAACATCGTCTCGCCTGGATGGGAGCCAGGCGAGAAAACTTGTAGTACGGGAGCTGGTACGTTGAAGACAAGCAATTTTTGAATGTATTTCGAAAACATCACACTAATAAAAAATAAAATAATAATCTACCACATTCACACAACGCCATCTAGTCCCAAACTAAGCAGAGCTTGTACTATTTCTACCAGACACCTGATATAAATACATATATACTTTTTTTTGTAAATACATACATATTATACATATTATAAACATCCAGACCAAATCAAACATTAAATGGTCATGCACACAAATGTTTGATTTAAGCGGGAATCGAAACCGCTACTTTTGGCATAGCAGTCCGTCACACAAACCGTCAAATCAAATGATAATACTGCATGTACCTATAATAGTAGTATAATAGTTTTTTTTGTATATATATGCATAAAATCATTATTTTATGCGATGGATATACGTGTACATTACAAGTTACAAATACTGCATCAGAAACCAATAGAAATTGTAATTTGAATATTTTTTATACAAAAGTAACATTGTAAAAGATTTTATTTAAAAAGATAAGAATCATAGGTAATAGGTACAATATTATTTAAAAAATAATACTATAAAGGATTTCGATATAATTTTGAACTGTATATTATTATCTCTTATTCACACTTTGAATCTTAGACCGATACTGCCTTCAAACCTTGAAGTAAAGAGCGTATTCCTTCCTCAAAGGCCGGCAACGCGCTTGTGACTCCTGAGTTGCAGGCGTTCATGGGTGGCGGTAGTCGCTTTCCATTGGATAACCCATCTGCTCGTTTGCCCATTTTTTTCCATAAAAAAAGAAAATTATTCATAAACATCTCAATATTGACCACCAAAAACGCATCCACGCTCTCGGTGCAACCACTCTCCTAGTTTGCCGACAGGAGCGTTCCGTCAACGTCCTACAGTCTCCAATTTAATAACATTTCCCGTGGGAACCTCACAAACTTTATTAGCTGCCCATAAAACTGAATGCAGACCGCCAGCGAGTACCCATGGAACTGCAAGCTAGAGAGTATCTCTATCATATTTTACTACTTCTTACGTCATTTCTTCTCTAGCTTATTTATATAAGTAAATATAAGATGGCAAATTAATTTTACCAAAAATACGTCCATATTATTGATTTTGAGACAAGCAAAGAAATAAAAATTGTATCTACATACAGTTTTACAATGTATACAGTTTGGATGTAACTATCTACCTATATCTCAGATCATCACATCACATCAGCTGCCTATAATAGTATACTGCTGTACCTATGTACAGCAGTATACTATTATCTAGGCCAAAATCTCCTTTCTAAGGAGAGGCCTATGCCTCTCCTTAGAAAGGAGATTTTGGCCTAGTATAATACGCTGACCAGACTGGTTGGTACAGGGTTTGTGTCAAGTCTACCTTACCTTTGCAGTGCTGTTGTCTTACGTAGTAGTAGTTTGTTGTCCTAGTAGTTTGCTCGCTTAGTCGGCTCTTTTGACACCTGTATCTATCCGTAAATATTGCTTTAAATACTTTTCGTGTAGATATGATTACTTAACGGTAATATAGTTTATATGTAATCTATGCCGTTTTATTTACCATGAAAATATTTACTTTTCAAAATAATATTCTATCTGTCACCAAATTCCTTGAAAACAATAAAAAATATTATCGCTTTATAATGACTGACAAAAATTTAAAATTAAAGTATATAAAATTAAAGTTTACGTTTGTTATTATAAATTTGTAACAGTTTTCTTCCTAATTTGTTTTGACGACTCCTAAATGGTTATTTGTTCAGCAGGCGCTCTTGAGCTTCTTTGCTTAGTTTAAAAACTTTTATTTCTACCTCATCATTAAAAGTAAAGAAACATTTAGGAATTCTCGCGCAGTCAGCAGTTTAGTTTGATGGGCGAGTTAAACTTTGAATGGTGTAAGGCACTTTTAAACTGCTTAATGTAATAAATTACACGGATTTTATTTCTTAGGGATTTTTCAACACTCAATTTCTGTTTGTGAGATTTAATTTTTGGATTTTTTTTTATGGTATAAATTGCTTTGTCCCCTAAACGTGCAGTCGGGACAGCTGGTGATAAATGACTACCGCTGCACATGAACAAGAGTTCCAAGGCTATTGATACACTTTGAGTCCCCCTCCTAACATCTGGAGGAAGGGGTGGTGACTTGTTGGCCTCAATCACTTTTTTTAAAGACAACTCCCGCATTAGGAATATATCTTACGTCACGGGGCACTGTACGAACATACAGGAAAAGGATACAAAGAACACCCAGACTTAGAACAACAATTTGTGGATCACACAAAGTGTCGCCCCACCTGGGGATCGAACCCACAACACTCAGCGTAGGAGGAAGCGGCATGGCGACCACTTAAACCACTACGCCATTCGTGCAGTCTAATTTATTATACACATTAATTGCTTACACTCTAATTGCTTAAGACTGTTTTCTGTGATGGCCTGGCATCACTCCGGTTGAGCTCATCTATTTATGCCGAAGTATGGCTCTCCCATAGCAACTAGGTGAAAACAGAACTTTGTCACAATCAAAATTATACTTGTTTCTTTACTTCTACTGATAATAGAATACGTTTCATGTTGATGAGCTGTGTATTTATTTTGACAATAGACTGTTGAAGCGTAGATGTGTGCAACCTACTTTTGCACACATCGACCGGCACGATGACGCAAAGCGGGCCTGCAGCGCCCGCGCTCTACCTCTGGCACTCGGCTTGCAAGCGTCCCACCGCGAACACGTACTCATATAGTCAACTCATGTCAGTGTTTAAGAAATTGTGTAATCCAAATACTATATCAGTAATGTACATGTTACAAGAAAATTGGTTGTATAATTCTCGATCAACAAGCATTACCGCCTCTTAATACAAATCTCGACATAGACCAAACATAAAAGTTATGAAAGTAATAACTCCTAGTAAGAAAGCTAGCAAGTCTCACTCGTGGCTCTGTGAAAAAATATATTCGTTGCAAGCTTAAAAACATATAGAGTAGCCAAGTTAATAAATTCTAACTTTGCTAAGTTTTACATACAATTAATATCATTAAACCCTCTTCGAATTTTCATCCTTACATATTGAATAAAGTTCAATATAAAAGATCCCTTGTTTACTTCTAGCCCACATATTAGGATTTAAAATTGTATTTTTTTTAAAGGAAGCATTGTTTTAGACAATTTGATAAATAACATAGGTAACTGATGTATTAATAAGTATGTCTAGTGGAATCTTGTAGTAACTAGGTGTGTATTGCAGATTGATTGTGTTTATTCCAATATAAAACGTTAAAACTTTAACTATCCATCCAGTGACTTGTTTAGGAATGATCACAAATCGCATAACACTGTCTCATCACATCACATTAACAGCCTTTAATAGACCACTGCTGGACATAAGCCTCTCCTTAGAAAGGAGGTTT
Source organism: Arctia plantaginis (assembly GCA_902825455.1). NCBI lineage: Eukaryota > Metazoa > Arthropoda > Insecta > Lepidoptera > Erebidae > Arctia > Arctia plantaginis. The sequence continues at coordinate 650,377 of CADEBD010000857.1, read as the reverse complement.
TGGCCTACTATACCACGCTGGCCAAACGGGTTGGTATAGGTTTTGTGTCAAGTTTTAGTTACACACTGTCTAGTAAATAAATAAATAACCTTCCTAACTATCTATCTAATTTATTACCAAAATCTTGTATAATATGTCTATTACTATCAGGATTCACATTTCTTTACCCAACTACAAAATGCAAAGTTTGATAAAATACCCACTATCATTAACACAAATTTTAGATTTTGTATTCAGACATTACATAAAAATCGTGATACTTTCTGTAGCAAATTAAAAAACTTCTAATAGCTCTGGGACTATTTTCTCCTGCAAAAATATTTCTTTGATTTATGTCGTGAGATTATTGAAGTTTTAACACCTGTTTTTTTATTTCCTTTCTCTTGTCTTTAGGTTGAATAAGGATTTTTCTAGAATATTCTAGAATAAAATAATAACCAAATGTGTAATGAACCCCCTACGATAAACAGTACATCGGTACTTGCAAGTAAATAACATTAGCATAAAATTTACGAGCAATCATTTTCTTGTCAAACTTTTATTGCGGTTCACGTGTTCCACTGACTTGCCAAGCTATTTGAATAAAAACATGTCGTAAAAACAAACCAAAATAAAAACGACGAAGCAGGAAAAAGTTCTAAAGTCAATTAAAACTGTTTCTATTAAATTAAAATTAGTTTATATTTTAACAATTTATGTTTATTAATTTTGTATTGAGAAGTCTTCAGTTCTGTCATTGTGTGTGTCTTCAGTTGAGTATTTAAATTAATTTAAATTAATTACTTTCATTAGTTTACTCGTACATATAATAGCAAGGTTTGTTAAAAGCTGTTTGAAGGAACTTTCCTCAATTATAAACTTACCTTATAAGGGCTTGTGTAAATAAAAAATACCTAATAAATTTAAATTTTAAAACATTTAGTTTAAAATTTTATTAATCTAATTTTAAAGACTTTTTATTGTTTACAAAATTCGTAAAAGCCGTATGAAAGTAACGCATGCGGTGTTCATATTTTTCTGATAACTTCTGGGGGATCTATCACACCCAGACACAGAGAATCCAAGACTATCTAGGTTAGAAGCCACGATCGCTAACCACTAAACCAGTCATTCGAAGGAAGGTGTGATCAGCGAGTTGACGTTAATCTGTCAGGTTAAGGTAGAAAACCTTAGACAGATACTCTACAAAACCATTTTTTACTCCATCCATTTGAAATGTTATGCAAGGGATTTGTTTTTTTTTTTATTTTATAAGACAATTCTAGCACTTGGAATATATTACTTTACAAACATGCATGAAACGGTCACAAAGAACAATCAGACTCAGAACAACAATTTGTGGATCACACAAAGCTTTGTCCCATCTGGGGATCGAATCCACAACGCCACTACACCATCCGTGAAGCCAATCAGTAGTCATCAGAAATCTATTCAAATCTAGATTTTTCAATTTTTTTAACGAAAAATTGATCTAGATACGAATGAAGTTATTTTAAAGCCAGTTAGCGCAGAATCCAGTGTCGATAAGAGGAATGAATTGGCAGCTTATTACAAGTTCGTTAGCAAGGAGAGAAATCGCTGGCTGTGGTTTTCAGAAGCGGGGTTTCCATTTATCAGTTACTATAAGCGTTTTCCTCTTCGTATTTTTACCCTGTAATGTTCGTCTACTGATTCTTTATATTAACTTATATATTATGTTGCAATTTCGACGCTATTCTAATGTTTTAAACATAAAATTGTTTTCACGTGACTTGTGATGTCCTCGCAGGATTTCAAATATAACTTTTTGTTTCTACATAATTTCTAAAGGAGAGCATGGAGGAGGGACAACTGTTTTAAGTGTAACTAATATTATTTTTTAATAAACTTTGTAGACGTCTATTGTTTTAAATTAGCCCTTAACAATAAAATTCATACCGGGCCTCTTTTTATTTATTTTACAAAAAAAAAAACCCAATTGGTAAGATTTCCGATGGTGTTACTATTGTTATAAACGGAACATTCGGTGACGCGTATCCCAAAATAGGCTTGACACATTTTACCTGAAGATTTATTTATCAGATCTACTGGGAAATCATCTATTCATACTGCTGGGACAATCTTCACGGCTGTTAATCTACACTCGAAACTTGATATCTATAAGGAAGTCTATTTTCTTAGATTTACAATATATCAAAGTTAATGTAATAAGCTTTTGTGGTTTTTGTAACAATTTGACATAGTTAAGTTTGATTAAGTATATAGAATCAAGTATTTTAGGCCTAGTTGTTGTCCGTGTGGTGACGGATTAAGAATATGGAGTGTCACCACCCCTGTTCATCCCGTGGGTGTCGTAAGAGACGACTAAGGGAGCAAACTACGCAGGACAACATCACTGCAAAGAGGAGGAAAACTTAAAACAAACTCTATACCAACCCATCTGGCCAGCGTGGTATAGTAGGCTAAAACCTCCTTTCTAAAAAGAGGCCTATGTCCAGTAGTGGACTGTTAAAGGCGGTCGATGATGATGATGATGAAGGCCTAGTTGTAGACCAATTGTGTACCAAATGTACTATGTACTAAAGAATCTTTGTAACGTTTTTGGAAAGAACTTCTGTATATTTCAGTTGAGTCTTAGTTTGTGCGTGACATAATTTTATCATATGAACTCTTGATCCCTTGAAACTATCTAAGTAAATGCAGTCTGTCAATTCCAACCTACCTTCAAAGGAGAGGCCTATGTCCAGCAGTGGACTATTGAAGGCTGTTGATGTGATGTGATGTGAATTATCATCAATCTTGTTTGTTACCATATCTACCATTTCTGTAAATATTACTAAAATACAACTTCCAAATTTGCAGTTTATTTTCAGATACTTAATCACAATGAAAGTAGTGTAAAACGGGTGTTGTATCCGTCCATCACAAAGAGTGGATGCTTTTGCCAGGACTGATGATGTTCAAAAATTATATCGAATCAATACGAGCATTTTCGTTGCACGATACAGGATTAGAAATTACTCCGTTCATCATTGTATATGGAAATCACCATACAATAAAGTATATACCTTCAACAATATATAAAATGCAATAGGAGTTTCCGTTTTGTAATAAAATAAAGAAACTAAGCAGGACAACAGCACTGCAAAGAGAAGGAAAACTTGAAATAAACCCTATAGCAATCCGTCTGGCCAGCGTGGTATAGTAGGCCAAAACCTCCTTTCTAAGGAGAGGCCTATGTCCAGCAGTGGACTAGTATGGGTTGATGATGTTGATGAATAAAATAAAAATGTTGTGATTCAGTACTACAGGTTAAACTAATAAAAGCATGCGTAAAAAAAAGAGTGCATCGAGTTTAAACCTACAGCGAATTATTTGGTATAAAAATAAAAAGTATATTAAATCGAACAGTTGAAATTTAGAAAATTAATATTTTTTTAAATTTCATTGACATTTCCAAACCAAAACACTGCAAAACTAGATCAAAAATCATTTTTCACAAATAACGCATGCATTTTTTACTACAAATACCACAAACAAATATTTTTTCGCTCCGCGCTGCATCCCTACGGTCGTTATTAAATTTGTGAATTTACTTAACACACCGTGTTTGTTTGTCTTTAGCATTGATATAATACTTGCATAGATGAGTAATTACCGCCTAAAATCGTTGCTACTGCACATATGTCCACAGGCATATGCGTAGCAAACGTCAATTCAGTATTCAATGTGGCGTCAACCGAGTTGAACATAGCGACACATGACAGTAACAATCGCCAAAATGGCTAAATGCGTAGTGAAAGAATGCGATTCAAGGTCACAAAACATTAATAAATCATGCGGAATTACTTTCCACGTGTAAGTTTATGGTTTTTGTATTGATAATATCGTAAATAAGGCTATAATTGAAATAAAACACTGATAATTGTAATTTAGAATCAGTGTTACCATTAAAAAATCATTTTGGTTTTCCCACATTAGTGGGAGAATTTATAATTTATGAAATAATATGCTTTATACTGTTTTTAAACATTTTGCCAATAATAATAAAATATAGGAAGAACGGTGGTTGTTAGGGCTGGACCGATCACTTTTTTTAGGGACCCGTTGAACGTTCACTGCGAGCTTGGCAGAAGTGCCAAGCTCGCAGTGCTGGAGACTTTTGTACAAAATAATTGATTCATTGTTTTTCTTAATTTATTATCAATTTTAAATAATAATTGTACAAAATAATAATAATAATAATAAAAAATGTTTATCATAAAAATAAAAATATAAAATAAAAATATATTTTTTTTTAATTTGTTTTTTAAATTATAATCGAATTTGCAATACACCCTGGGGATTATTTATTATCAGTACAAGTTGATCATTCACTTTTATTATTAAATGCTATTATTGTTACATACGTAAAAATAAGATTGTATCATGAAAGTAAAATATCCACACAAACTTATAAAAAAGAGTCTAAAAGACAATTGTATACAAAACTGATGCTTCACAGCGCAGTTTGATTTTACACTGAATATAAACCCCTTTAACCAAATATTTCCAGTTATTTTATTATTTATACCTATTCTATTCAATTCGAAATATATTATTTAGAATATTTAAATTAATTTATTTTATTACAAAATTGTTTTAAAAAAATTTTTTCTTAGTTGTTATGGGTAAAATTTCATACGGTAGTCAACACTGGCCCACCATCGTAAAGTTATATCTTTGTCTTTGTCTAATCCGAGCGATGGTATTGTTCTTGTCTCGCGTGTAAATGAGACATAAATATGTTTACTTTCAAATGTTTAGTGGTATCAAAGCTACGTCGTCAAAGTTCAAAAGTGGTTACACTTTTTTCGACGTGTGATAATGAGGTTTGCTTCTCTAGTGTTGTTTTAACTCAATGGTCTTTAGACTTAGTGGCAGTAAAAATCATAGCCATAATTTGATGTGTGACGTTGATGTTGATGTTGATCTCACTTTGAAAATAAGCAATTTTAACATTATTATTAAAAAGAAAACCTGTATTATTTAATTTTAAAACGATTTTTCGTAGAAAGGAATATCAATTTAAAACAAATATTTAATGCTAAAACATAGGAACATAAATTATTTCATAATTTTACTTTTGTTTTCACAACCACTGCCTTCGTAAAGCCATTTAGTTATGTTTTAAAGGTACAGTCATTTTTTTTTATTAGTATTTTAAGCTCCTCATTGCATTTGTTATTTTACAGTATTTTTAGTACAATTCTAATTATGATGTAATTGTAACCTTATCTAACTAAAATAAAATAGCTTCCTTTCTTGGCATATTGTTACTCACTTGCACTTTTTAGGTAATCAATCAAATAAATAAAACAAAAAAAACTACTACTTACTACATACCATCGTATTTTTCTTCACAAAATCTTAGATAAATTAAATCTAATTATTTCATTTATTAATGGTCGTTTCTAACATTTTGATGTGTGTGATATTATAATTATAGCCTTTCTCGATAAATAGGCCATCCACCACTAGAAGAATTCTTTAGTTTGAACCCGTAGTCCTTGAGATTACCACATTCGACCAAACCAACAAACTCTTCAGTTTTAAAATATTAGTACAGATTAAATGCACATCGATTTCTTCAGCAGTTTGGACTTAGAAAATGGTTTGTCAAATTTTAGAAGACATCAGATCAGGTTGCCAGTGTGTTGATTATATTGGTAAGCGTGAATATTTGTACTTAGTCTGATCTGTAAGAGTCTACAATCTTTCTGAAAGTTTTAGGGTGTATTTGAATCTTGGGTGACGTTTCTGAGTCTGAGTATAATGAGTCCAATTGCGTATATTTGTTACTACTAAATGACGAGGTTCCAATCAAGTATAGATCAGTTGCGAACTGGTTTAAGAAACTAAACAAATAAAGTTGGGGCATAGGGCATTACAGAAACAGTAGACATGTAATAATACTTTTTTTATCTTATTAATGTGACATTTCTGAGAAAGTGTATTAATAAAGGAGAATCGGTTTATTTTCTTTCTCAATTAGCAATACCAAAGTATATGTAGATAAACAGAAGTTTGTCAAAGAACTAAAAAACTAGGAAATAATTATTTAGAAAAAAATACTAGTTATTATAAAATGAAAGCAAATACATATGCAATGTTCTCTTTAATATTGATAAATTTTATTTCCAGAAGAGTACATAAAAGTAAACAGTTGGTCTTTCCATACAGTCCTTACATACGTTTCCATCTATTTTAACCAAACACATTGTGTATTCAAACTGTGTCCATTCTATCTTAGTGATGGCCACCTCATCTCGTTGAGGATGCAGCAAACGACTGGCACGAAGGGCCCATGACATATTGCTGACGTCTAAAAAGATTTGAGAAAGAGTTATTGAACATTCTATAACAAGGTAATTTATTGTGAGAAAATATTTTTTTCTAGATGAAATACTTGTACGAGTATACCTATGACATCATCTCCTATCCCATCGCAGGCAACTCCCACTGCACGCCACTTAGATCGATTTTGGGCTTTTCGCATCCAGCTCCTGCCAGCCATCTGGCGCAAATCGTCACTCCAATTGGCCTGTGGGCGTCCTACACTACGTTTGCCGAGACACAGTCTCCACTCAAGAACTCGTTTTCCCATAGGATTGTCGGTTCTGGCCAGCCCACTGCTACTTCAGCTTGATAGCTTGCCGGTAGGCTATGTCGGTGACCTTGGTTCTCTATCACATGTTTTGAGATAATTCCTTTGTTTATAACTTAAGGTATTTTAGCATTTGCATTTGTGTGCAGATCTTGGACCTTCCAAAAATATTTTTTGGGTTGACCTAAAACCTATGTCCTACAATATAGTTATAAAGCATATGTCAAAGTTTCTTCCAGACATATTAATATAACGAATTAGTGCTACAATTTTTTAAGGGATTTTTAGGATCCTACATACATACCTTAGATCCTAAAAATCCCTAAAAAAATGTTATTATGTTTGTACTTACAAACAGTCATAAAATATGTATCACTAAATCCTTCCTTTGTTCTTATTGAAACAGATTCTGTAATAATTTAGTTATCAGTTACACTCAGAACGGATCCATCGTAAAATTCTTTATGAAGACTATGTAGCAATTCATCCAAGTTGTCGAACAAAGTTATGTTAACACAATCGTCTGAGAAAGCTTTCACTATTTCGCCATCTGGAACATAAACCACTAAAGCCTTATACTTTTAAAACAATTTCGACCCGCAGTAGGGAACACGCACTACCTACAACATCAAAGTTCTAGAACAAATCTTCTGCGGCTCGTAAAATTTACTTCGAACTCTAATCTTTTCGCAGGGTAAGCATTTCAATCAAATCAAAACGATGATAATAAAATCGAGTGTGGTTCATAATTGGGGTAAAGACATATAAAATCGTCCGACTTCGCTCGTAAAAACGGTAGAGGTGAACGTAAGAATCTCTGTTATGGCTTCAGTTAGTTTGGAATCGCTTTGTTTAAGCCTGACCGACCCGGTACGTAATTGAGCGTTCTCAGAAACTATTATTTATGGACGTAGCAAGATTGTTGTGAAAGTAACAAAACTATATGTACTAAATCGCTCGCTATTTTAGTGAAGGTAAAATCTACATTGGACCCATTTTAGACTGAAGAAGTAGTAGATTTTCTTTTAGTTGGGTTGAGTATTCATAGCAATATATGACATGCTCATTATTATAAAGAATTTAATAAATGACTGAATAATTTAGTAAAAATTGCCAAATGTCTACGAGTATATATGTTTAGAAAATTTAGATAGATAGAGACAGGTTCAATCATTTAATTATTATTGCCTCAGGACTTGCTGTTTATTACTGAGATAGTACTGATTTAAACTGAGTTACAGTTGCCGTCGGGCCTTTGTAGAAAACATACGCTTGTTTTGCTTAAGAGTGCAAATTCCAGTGTTTCTCAAACAATCGACACAATGTTTATCTGTATCAGTTGTAACCTACAACACACAGATGGCCCAACTTGCAGTGTTTGTAAAAACCAATATGACTTTGGGAGTGCTGGAGTCACTGAGAATGGCTTTAGAAGACTAGGTGAAAGGAAGAATAACTGGCGTTGCTCTAAATGTAAGCTTAGTCCCTTACCTTCCCCGGCTTCAGCGTCTCCAGTGCCCAGTCAGTTGGATAAAATGCAAGAGCAACTCAATCAGATCGTCTTCCAGTTGGCTCCGCTTGCATCGTTAATAGAAGATATCAAATCTATTAAGTCTGATGTCAACAATCTTAAGGAGTCAGTGGAGATGGCTCATGGGCTTATATCTACTTTTTCAAGCTCCATCAAATCGCTGGATGAAAGAATTATGCAAGTCGAGAAGGTAGCAACAGAAATTCCTTCCATGCAGGCAGAAATAAGTAGACTGAATAGGGAACTGGATGATAAGGACCAGTGGGCCAGGGCGAATAACGTCGAGATTCGTGGAATTCCCCAAAAGAAAAACGAGAATCTGTATGATGTAGCCCAGAGAATTGGCAATCTTTGTGAATTTCCCATAAGGAAAGAAGAAATAAACTATATTGCCCGGGTTCCTACACTCGTACCGAACGCGGAGAAACCAATTATTATAGCTTTTAACAATAGATATATAAAGGAAGAACTGGTTGCGTCCTCACGGAAATGTAAAAGGCTAACACTTTCCAACCTGGGTTTTTCATCGCCTAATAACTTTTATATCAGCGATCACTTGACGCAGCGGAACAAGAAACTATTGAGTAGTGCAAGATCACTGGCGAAAGAACGAGGGTTCCAATATATCTGGGTGAAACACTCCAAAATCATGGCCAGGAAGACCGACAGTTCCCCTGTGTTTTTTATACGCTGCGAAAAAGATTTGGCGAGGATTGTCAAAATTTTTATTTTATAGTTAATATTTTGTACCGTGTGTTGTATAAACACGTACACAGTTTGAGAACCATTTGCATATTACCTGCCTTTTGTTTGACGATCTATGAGCGCTGTCCGAGATGTCGAGCTAATCAATTAACGCACGTAAGTACACAGTACTATATGATGTTCTCGCATGTATTCACGCGCTCATGCGCTCACATAGTGTTCATTATTGTGTACACATTCACTTGTATAAGTTCGAAATCATTTTTATATCGATGTCAATACTTCTTATGGATGTTTGTAAACTATTGTTCGTGTACCTTATATTTTAAAATAAAAATGTGTTTTTCTTTTTATACTATAAACCAAATGATATGGATTGGTATTATTGTGAAGTATTTTACATGTTGTTTACTACTTATCTGTTCACCACAGGTAATTGATATTTTATGTGTTATATTATTGCATAATTTATATTTCTACGGCACTGTCTAAGCTGTTACGATAACGAATTTTACATTTTAACCACGTTTTTAGTATTGCGTGGTGTTTTATCTATAAAATTAAGTAATCATTGTTTTAATATGCTTCTCTAGAGTTTATGTTTACCTTGTATCAATGGCTACCACTAATTTAAATATGTATTATCAGAATACTCGAGGCCTACGCACTAAAACGCACTTATTCAAGCGTAATATCCTTCTCTCATCATATGACATCGTTTCGCTAACCGAGACCTGGCTGCTAGAGGGTATTTACGACCGGGAGTTGTTTGATGAGAGATATGTCGTTTGGAGGCGGGACAGGGATTATGTGGCGACGCGTGAGAGGTACGGAGGTGGGGTGCTTCTGGCTGTACGTAGGGAGCTCGCTGCTGTTGAGCGCTCTGAATGGCGTTCTACAGCAGAAGATATTTGGGTTACCATTACTTTAAAGCATCGAACATCGCTTAGTAGTTTGACCCGCTTACACGTATGTACAATATACCTTTGCAGTGAGAAAACTGGTAATTCTTTCAATATACAATTTTAACTTTACCCAAAACCTTTCGTTAATTGTGAACTCTCATCCCAATGATTTATTTTTGATAATGGGTGACTTTAACCTAAGTCATATAGACTGGCATGGTGAACCGAGTAACTTGCAGGCGAACGGGATTACTGGTACATCTCAAGCGTACTTTTTTGATACCTTATCTGAATGTGGCCTCAATCAATATAATCTTGCAAAAACACAAATGGTAGAATACTCGATTACATAATATGTAACCATAGAGTAACTATCGCGTCATGTAGCAACTCGTTGGTGCCTGAAGACTCTCACCATAAATCTTTAAATGTTACTATTAAGTTTTTGAAAGAATGTCATTTAAAGAGTAATCCCCGCTATAAATATTGTTATGAAAAAGGGGACTATGAAGCTATCAAATTGTCACTGTGTAACATAAATTGGCATACATGTTTAAACAATATCGCTTTAGAGGACGCAGTAGATACATTTTATAAACACCTTTATGACGTCATAGATCAATCGATACCCCAAAAAGTAATTTCCTCTAATTCTTTTCTACCGTGGTACTGCAGTCCTTTGAAAAAAATACTTAGGGAAAAATATAAATTTTATAAAAAATATCAAATTTATGGTAATTCTAGTGACTACAACACATTTTGCCTTCTTCGGGAAAGACCTAAACGTATGGAACACGAGTGTTATATATCGTATATATCTCGCTCTGAAGATGCAATAATTAAATGCCCCGAGCATTTCTGGTCCTATGTTAATTCAAATAGAAATGGATCCAATTCACTACCCTCGACAATTTGCTATAATGGTCGGTCAGCCGACACAGGTGTTGAAATATGTAATCTTTTTGCTGCACACTTTTACTCCAACTTTCTTCCGCCGTCGACGTCTTCCTTACCAACTCCTGTGTCTTACAATGACGTACCAAATTGTATAGGTGATATAGTGGTTGATGCTGATGCAGTTCTGAAACTACTTCAATCTCTCGATCTATCGAAAGGGGCGGGTCCCGATAAAATTGTACCCCTATTTATTGTTAAATGTGCTGCATGCTTAGTCGAGCCTCTTACCATACTGTATAAAAGGTCGATTTCAGAGGGACTAGTACCTAGAATTTGGAAGTCAGCATTTATCACCCCTATACACAAGAACGGCAACAAAAATGATGCTAAAAATTACAGGCCTATTTCAAAGTTATGTGTTTTTGCAAAGGTGTTGGAGAAGATTGTGTATTCACAACTTTATGAAGCAGTTACCTCAATTATAATTTCTGAACAGCATGGTTTCCTTAGAGAACGATCAACTTTATCAAATTTAATACTTTTTACGGACTTTACGACATCAAACATGGATGGCGGTGGACAGGTACATGCAATTTTCACTGACTACAGTAAAGCATTTGACCGCATTGACCATAAAATACTTTTACAGAAACTACTTTTTGCGGGAGTCCACGGCAACCTTTACCGGTGGTTTGCTTCATATATTGAGAATCGATGTCAGGCAGTAGTACTAAGGGGGTTCTGTTCCACCTGGTGCAACGTCCCTTCTGGCGTGCCGCAAGGCTCATTACTCGGACCACTTCTTTTTAATTTATTCATAAATGACGTCGGCCAATGTATAAAATATTCAAAATTTGTGCTTTATGCCGACGATATGAAGATATTCAAAAACATTACTTGCATAAATGACTGTCGCCAACTTCAGAAAGACTTGGATAGATTTGAACACTATTGCTTGGTTAATAAACTAGATTTAAATGTTAATAAATGTCACTTCATTACCTTCACTCGCAAAGCCAAAAAAATTAATTTTACGTATTCTATTAGGGGTCATGTGTTGCAGCAGGTGGATGAGGTCCGAGACCTGGGAGTTATTCACGACTCCAAGTTAACATATGAAAAACATATAGATTATATTGCTAAAAAGGCTAGTAGGGCATTGGGTTTCGTTCTCAGGTCTGGTTCTCAATTTAAAAATTTGAAAGTGTTAAAAGTGCTATATTGCTCGCTGGTGCGTAGTGTCCTCGAGTATTGCTCGCAAGTGTGGAATCCACGATACAACGTTCACAAGGAAAGACTGGAATCTATACAGCGTAGGTTTCTAAAGCATCTGCAATACAAGTCTAAGTGTTACGACCCAACTTATGAAGCGCGCTGTCGAAGACATCATATCTTACCATTGTGTGAAAGAAGGAAGATTTCAGATGTCACTTGTCTTGTCAAAATTTCTCAGAACGTTATTGATTCACCTACCTTATTATCCAAAATCAACCTTAAAGTACCAAACAGGATGACTAGACAACATGTATATCTAGATGTTCCTCATTGTTCGTCAAACTATGGGCAGAACTCATTCTTTGTCAGAGCTGCAAGAGAAATTAACGGACTGGTTGGTTTGCCACAATTAGATTTGTTTAACACTAAACCATACCAATTTAGCAGAGTATTAACAGATGCATGGTTCTCGGGCTAATATTAAATTATAATAATATTATTGAACTGTATAACTTTTGTTTATTTTGTTACCATTTCGGTTTTTGTTGCTTTAGTTTTCTCATTTTATTTATCTTTTACATTTATTATAATTGCACGGTTCTTTTAATTATTAGTGTGTTGTTAAAACATCACAAGCTGTTTAGATATATAATTGCGAAAACATGTAAATGGTGGATAGTGTTAACACATGTTGTATCCTTTGTTATATGCACTGTATGTTTTCCGAACAAAATAAAATAAATAAAAATAAAATATTTTTTCACTGCACGTCATGTACCGTTTCCAAATTGCCCTTTCAAGGGGAAGTGTTTAAAAAAAAAGTATTTTAATACTTATTTTGTTACAGGTAAATCACAAAAATATATTTAGTAAGTACTAGTTAAAGTCTCAACTTAACAACAATTAACATTTTTTTTTAACTATGATGATGAGGGGGCTTCTAATTCAGACTATTTCAGAATCGTGATGGACATTACTTTTATGAATTACTTATAAATCAGACGAGTTCAGTAAATTAATTGTAGTCTAATTAAGCACTCAAGCCCATCCATTACACTAATGATGTAAACCCAGTTCAAGTTAAAACACTTAACTTAGTAGAATAACTCTTAACTGTACTTGAAATGTGCAACACATAATCTCAGGCTAATGGTTTAAGCCACGGAATCCTAACAATTAATCTAAGTTATAATTCCTCTACATATGACCCTCACACCCTGCGCGACTTGTCATTCCCCTCTCATAAACTTATTTCATTTTTCAACGTCTCAAAACACATAATTTCGTAGAACGCGAGATCCAACCCTCAGACTACCCTTACATTTCCACCAACATAAATCGCGATTTAAAAAATAAAACAGCTAGCAGGCTCTGCCAAGAAAGCTTTCACCGCAAGCATTTCTGAACATGGTTTAAATCGCTCCTCTGAGATAAATGCCATTTCTAAACTTAAAACAGACTTATGAATTCTAAAAATAGAGTTTGAATTCCCTTGACGTGTAATTATGCTACTACATATGATGTACGCAAAGAAATCCCAACTTTATACAGAACACAGAATGTGTATTTTCGTGAACATACTTGACGCCCTATCCCCGCCTGTCACAGGTCCCAGCAGTAAGATTCCGCTGGCAGAACATGTCGTATAGTCAACTTGTTTATTGTCAAGAATCGGTTAAAGTAGTGACATTTCCCGCATTCCTTTCATTTCTTTATAACGTGGATGAGAAGTTTGCAAATTGAGTTTTTGAAACGATGCTAGCAGCGAACGCGGGCGCTTTTAACACAACTCCTTTAGTTTGTCTCATTTTATGTCGTGTTTTCTCTCATAAAATGCGAGTACTTTAATGTTACATTCTAAAACTACCATTTTGTTTATTGAAATTAATATTGTGATACTACTGCTACAACAAGTCCATCAGTTTAAAAAGAGAACAGAGCAAGTCTTAGTAGAACTCGCGTATAGACGTTTTTCTTACTTCACTTAAAATATATAGTTGACAATAATTAAGTTACCGAAACTCGTAGACTTTTTGATACTAAGTACGGGCGGTAGCCTCTTTTTCTCCGGCTCCAGCTCCTCAGTTAACCGTCCTACCTACTATCGGTAGGACGGTTAACTGAGGTGCTCGGAGCCTTTACACTTGCTATAACCGTGAGCTTTGTTTTACATATAAATCATGAAAATTGTGACCCATTTCATCAGACCCATAACATTTAGCTTCCATGGTTGCCGCTGACCTAGAACGTGGCAACCAACTTCAACATAACACTTTATTCATATTTTATTGTAGTGCAGAAAACATCAGTTCAATTTTCGTAATAATATAATCATCCCACATCATCATATTTTAGTAAATTATTCAAAGCCCTATTCACCGATCAACTTACGTGGTTCTCTGTAAGCGTATATTTTATTTTTATAGGGAAAAGATGGCGTTACACTAAAATTTTATAAGTATTTTATCAGCTTCCGATATAAAAGGTGCAGTTTTAATAGTCCATTCTACCTCCCGCGTGCTACATGTATTGGCAGATTTAGAACCACAATAGATTTTTAATAAGTATATTTTTATAGTAAGCTTAAAAGGAAAACACAAAAAGACAGATACTTAAAATAAAGTTTGACATAAATAATTTTAACACATCAGAATAAGAACATCACCCATCTCACACACGACCGTATCGACCGACCGACCAAACTAGGCAGAGTACTATGGTCACCAGACTGCTGATAAACATACTTATATATCTCTAAATACATAGATATAAATTAATAATAAACTATAATATTTAATAAAACTAATATTTTCACACATTTCACACACGACCGTCGGATTCCAAATGAGGCAGAGCTTGTCCTGCCAGATTGCTGATAAACATACATATATGTTTCTAAATACATACATATTACAGATAGCCCATGGGCTGAAAAGTCCCGGGCTTAACACATAAATGGCACCAGTGTTATTGCATTCATCGCTTTTTCAGTTAGTACTAAGCTTCAAAAGAAAGCTGTTAAAATTTAGTGATATTCTACTCATAAGTTTGTAAGTTATTGTGCTAAGAGTGACACTACTTTTGTTATTTTCAAAACAATGGATCAAAAACTATTTCGTGTTTTAACTTTACACAGCTTCTTGATAGGAAAAAATACCGTTCAAGCGAAGCAATGGCTTGAAAAGTGTTAGAAGGACTCCGCTCCATTAGAAACAACAATAAAACGTTCGTTTGCTGACTTTAAACGTGGTCGTAGAGGCACCGATGATGCAGATCGCAGTTTAAAATCCATAAAATCGTTTTGAATGATCAAAAATTGAAGTTACATGAATAAGCTGATATTGTAAAGATATTAAAGGAATGTGTTGGCTTTATATTGCATGAGCCTTTGACTATGAGAAAGTTCTGTTCAAAGTGGGTGCTGCGTTTGCTCACTGTTGGCCAAAAACAACAACGTGTTGATGATTCTGAGCAGTGCTTGGCCATATGACAAAGAAAAAAAATTTGTTTCATCAAGACAACGCACCGTGTCACAAGTCAATCAAAACAATGGCAAAACATTTCAATTCATGTAGAATTAAACTTTGAATTGCACTCACATCCACCGTATGCGACCCATTATATACCCAAATTCCAGTTCGTAGATCTCAAAAACATGCTCACCGGTGAGAGATTTCGCTCGAATGAAGAGGTCGCTGAAACAGGGGCCTATTTTGAGGCAAAAGATAAATCGTTCTACAAAAGTGGTATTGAAATGTTAGAGCGTCGCTTCAATTATTTTGTGGCTCTTGATGGAGATTACGTTGATGAATAAAGCCAATTTTGCACAAAAAACCCGCGTTTTCTTTGTTAGGCCCGGGACTTTTCAGCCCATGTGTATTACACACAGATAGAGAAAATATAGCCCAGCTCGTCAGAAAATTATTCGTTCAGAGTGAAAATCGAACCTGGCACAACAGGCAGGAAAACTAAGCACTAAACCAAGAGTTGATATATTTTAAAAGTGTTTACCTTGTCAGAAATGCAGCAGGGTACCCTTCATACAGAAAACAGAATATGCACGAAATTACGGGAAAAAAACCTGTATTGTCTTGTCAAGTTTATATTGAGTTCTTGAAAGATGCGTCCTTTGATTTGCTAATCGATTTTGTTAACAGGATTCTTCAAATTAATGCAAAATTTTAAATGTCATTAGAATGTTTCTTAATTCTTAGATTAATGTTTCAGAAACTCGAACTAATTTGAAATTTTGAGCTGATATGTTGTACTATGTGTTAGTTCAAGCATTTCTGATGTTTTGTGTCCCAAGAACCACCACCAATCTATTACTTGAATGATATTCTGATAAGACTGTAATAAGTGTCCCATAGTTTTCTTTTAGGAAGAAAGTAAGGTTTTAACTTTTTCTAGATTTTAGTAGCCAATGTTTTGTTTGTAGGTAAGGCATTAACTATGAGCATAAAATGTCTTTTATAAGTAAGAAATGAATAAACGCTTTTACTTTCAATCACAAAAAGCTTTTGATATCATGATTGATTCTTAATCTTAATTTAGTTAACATAAGGTCGAGTTTTCATTTATGCAGAGAGTTCTCTAAGCTTTCACAAACCTTTATAAAATATACTCTGCGCTTTATTTTTAGACGATTTACAAAATATTTCTATTTTTTAAATATACATTTTAACAAAACTCGAATCGAACGAAACATGTTGATTATTGCGTCATCGTATTTTTTTTGTGATTAGCTATAGGATAGGTTTTATGTAAAAATAAGTTACCATACTGTATTCAAAGACGTTATTCATTCGTAATATAAACAAAATCTCATTTCCAATAAATAGATAAAATGAGGCGATCATTAAAAGGGTAAACCTCGTCTGTCCACTGCGCCGCATCGCCGGGCCATTAGCGCGCGTCTCTTTTTGAACCGGTGATGTATTGCTCACTTGATTTATGTTTGTCTGTAACGTTTTCTGTTCAAGAACCTTTCAGCGCATTGAATATACTTAATACTTTGTAGTCTCTGACAAGTTTGTTGTTGGTTGGGATACTAGTCTTTGGTTGCGATGGTCGATAGTGAGTGGCAATTTAGTTAGATTTTAAAAATAGTTTTAAAATTCAATTCAACGTATAGAAATATGATAATGGTATCTAATGATTTTGTTAGAAAAACTTTTACATTAAACAACGAATCAGTAAATTAAAATTTACCTTGACTTCTAATTTCTAGTGGACTCACAAGGTGCATATTCATTCATAGCTCCAATATTTCCAGTTGTGAAGGAACTGTAATACCTAATACTTTTTTAATGTGGCGAAGAAAGTGTTAGGTATGGGAGTTGAAGGGTACAAGAGAAGAGGAAGAACAAAGAAAAGGTGGATGGACTGTGTGAGTGAGGATATAGCTAGGAAGAGAATAAACAGTGAAATGGTAAATAATAGAGTAGAATGAAAGAATCACACGTACCGCGGCGACCCCAAATGAAATTGGGATAAGGGTAGGCAGATGATGAGTTCCAATCTTTATGGACAAATTGATAGATAGATAGATAGATCAAATTGGAACAATCACACCAAATGTATTAATTAAAAGCCTCTCAACCGATATCTAAACGCCAATAGAATTTAATAATTACCTCAAATAATCCCATGCACAAGTGGCACAGATGTACTAAATGAAGGGTATAGGAAAAGTAAATATTTAGTGTATTGATGGTAAACACACAACGGATAAAGCCATTGATATGGAAATGTGTATCGTTCGTTCTGATTGATTGACTGTCAGACAGTTTATTTATCTGTGCCATCATCTGTGTGATATACCAAGTATGAGAGTAGCGTAGAGAGTATTAAAATTTTGGTAATTTTGGTCATGCTTTAGAACCAAGTAATAGGTATAATATGGCTTCTTAAGTGATTGGGTGCGTCAAAATGATTAATTCTCAAATTCATTATGTGTGTTAGAGATATTGGTTTGTATTGATTTTGGTTTGTTTGTATTGGTTTGTATTAATTCTGTCTTCGTTTACGAGTTAATTTTGTAGTAAATGCCTATATTAGATAGGTCTGGTGAGAAAGCGAAAAATTAGAAGAAAGGTGGTATAAGAAAATTATAACAAAGAACTTTCTAAATTTAAAATTGAGCGTAGGAGATCCATTTAAGTCATACGTGCTAGGTGCAGTAATTGACTACACGACTGTATCTAAGGTTTAGTACTAGTTACTTTAGTTTTAATATGCGTTTGAAATTGCTTGTGATATATGCGTATACAGCATAGATTGTATATCACGTTGAGTGAGGTTCGTGTGGTAAGTATTAGCGGAACGGTAGAAGCGCTACGCTCGTCATTGTTTTCAAAGTATTCGTAAAATTATTGTTTTACAAATATATTTTTAAACATTACATGCATACTACTAAATAAAGAGGCATGTGTTTTAAGTTGAGATGTCATCTCAAATTCGAACCCGGTCCATAGACATCTGCAACTTAAGAGTCACAAATGCGTTGCCGTAATTTGAAGGAGCATGCTGATTTATCGGTCTGAAAATACCACAGACGATCATTTTTTTCACACCTCTTGGTCTTGTGACTTGGGAAACAAATACCACCCACTTAATATGTTCGGTAATTCAATACCGTAATCATTAATGTATTAATCAAACGTTATACCTATCAATATGTGGCCGGTAATAAGCTTGTTCATCTTGTTTCATTAATTGAAATACTATTAGGTATCATCAGCACAGGTCTATCATTAAATTACAGTAATTTAAATTAATATATAAATATAATATACCTATAATAAACCTCACACATCTCACACACGGCCGTCTGATCCCAAACTAGGCATGGTAACCAGACTGCTGATAAACATACTTATTTATTTTTTAAATACATACATATTATAGATAAATTACACCCAGACACAGATTAAATGACCGTACTCATCACAGAATATTTGTCCTGGGTGGGAATCGAACCCACGACCTCCGGCTTAGCGGTCAGGGTCACTAACCACTAGACCAACAGGCCGGTCAAAATTGATTTTGACGTTGCGGAAATATTAGATTGCCCTCCATGCCTAAATATTTGTATGTGCTCACCATTATTTTTCGACAGTTGACAAAAGTTTGCTATCATTGAAAGAATTCTATTAGATCCAGTTATAGTACAACAGCTCTTTTTCAGGATTTAAATTGTTACATGTGGTAGCGTTGTCAGGTCTAACCGGGCACTCGGTAAACTTCCTGACCTACGTTGGAACTTCTTAAAACCCTTTATATTTTACTTTTTACTACCTACAGAGTTGAAATTCTTTATTCTACGAGTATGCCAAATTATTCAAATAGGTTATAACAGAGTCCAAGCATGTAATATAACATTGTAATATAGTATTTAAAATGACAAAAAAAGAGATTAAAGAAGCCCTTAAATGCTGAAAACTGAAAAGCACGAAAAGAGACCAGGGTCAATGGCTGTACCAGGTTCTTTGTTTTTCATTAATTATTTTATGAAGATTAAATCTTGATACTATCTGAATACATAAAAGTTGACTTTAGGTATTATTATGGATCAACTGCATTTGTGTTGTGATACATTCTGGCGCCACAAAATATTAATAAATTCTTAATTTGATACCACCAATAAGGAATAATTAAAGTAAGAAAAATGGTTAAGTAGAAAGGGTAACACAGCAAGCAGTGGAGGTGAGCGCTGACTCGTTGCAAGGAGTGCTAAGCAGCCTATTTGAAGTCCTCGACTAACTCAAAAAAGTAAGGTCCTATTCTAATTAAGATTTCTAATAATTTTGAAGATAGATACTATATAAAAACCTACGAATAACCTACCAATCCTGTCAAGTGCCTACTCAGTAGTTAAGCATCAGATCGATTTAAAAAGCCTTTTATGCTTGCCACTAAGCTTCATAAGTAAGCACGGCAATAGACCTAAAATGTGAGTGCATTAGCACTTCCTGCCGTGCCGGCGCGCTCACTAACGGTACTGCTAATAAAAAATCGATCTTTTTATGGCAAGCCTACGTTACGTCACCAAAGTGACTAATGTATTGTAACAATTTGTTTTTATACCTACGTGATTTAGGGCATTTGCATATTAGGTGGTAATTTTTGGAATACTAGTTTTTCAGTATTTTTCAACCACTTATTCCCGAAATGAAAAGTGAAATATATAGTGCTTCTTTGCAGTGCAGTTTCAGATGTCGTGAGGTCATTGTTACACAAATGACGCACATGATGCACAAATTTATTTTCCTACCAAAAGACGTAGCTTTTTCTGTTTACTTACAGTCATCATCATCATCAACAGCCTTTAATAGTCCACTGCTGGACATAGGCCTCTCTTTAGAAAGGAAGTTTTGACCTACTGATCAGACGGGTTAGTATAGGGTTTGTTTCAAGTGTTCCTTCTCTTTGCAGTGCTGTTGTCCTGCGTAGTTTGCTCCCTTAGTCGGCTCTTATGACACCCACGGGATGAATAGGGATAATCACACTCTGTAGTCTAAATCCGTCACCACACGGTATTACTTACAGTGTTACAGTGTACTAACAGTGTTGCTGGTAAATCTATATATTGTGTTTTATTTGCTAATCGAAGTTATTTGAATAAAACTACCGCTTTATGCAAGCAAAGTAATTTGCTTAAAGTACCTCACAGTTTTGCTACTTACATCACAACCAATGTACGAATACCCTTACTGTATCGCTCGTAAAATATTTACGATTTGAGCACAATTTGCTTTCATACTGTATATAGGTTATATTGCACCCCTAACTTGGCCCATAATACCCTATACGTATTCAATAATAGCCCATATCAGTGGCACACAAAAGCGCTAATGGCTTGAGAAATTTGTGTAATGTCGTTCAGTAGCTCCACTTGCTGGCTATTGATTGACGTTAGAGAATTACTGTCGGTACCTGCCTAACGCTGTCAGTATCCTGCATTAATGAAGTGTGTATGTAGCTACGTCAGTATGTGGTCAATCGAATTAGTTAACGGCTCCACTGGGCCGTACTCTGTTGTTCTTATTAAGCCAATGTTAGCCGAGATATTCTGTAGGCGAATAGTACTAATATTATTGGATGTAATCGGCTTATAGGATTAAGGGTATTTATGTATACGAAATACGGAATTAAAATAAGTTCATTTTATTAATGCCTTTGCTTATAAGTGACAATATAAGATATGTGTAAAACCAATCTTTTCGTCAAAAAATACGTCTGCATTGGACATATTTTTGTAATAGTAAGTGGTAATATGAACCTAAAAGTAAATCTTTTGGTTTTTCTTAATATCAGAAGTCACAAGCGCATTGCCGGACTTCTAGGCAGGAGTATGCTCTTTTCTTAAAGGTTTGAAATACCGCAGACTATCACTTGTTCCACAGGTTGGTGGTGCGAGGCAAAAAGTGTCTCGAAAAGCGCCAATTATCCAAGTGATGGATATAAAAATTTTGCCTTGTAGAACGATGGCGGAACGTTACGACCGGTATTAGTCCGAATAATTCCTCGTAGTACCCTCCATGATACATACGATAGAGAATGCAGAGTGAAGCTACATCTCTTGGCTATCGATTGGAGATCTTTTGGCTATCGACGATTCGAGTCGCTCTCCTTTAGATGCAGTCCAGAGGGAGGAGCTGGTACTGAGATGACCCTGCATAGATATAAGCACAGTATTCCATATGCGACCGGACTTGCGCGTTATAGAGTTAAAGCGGTAGGCAAGAGTGAAACGCCTCGATCTGTTTAGCACACTGAGCTTGGTCGAGGCTAATTTGACCTTCCCCCCCTAAATGACCCCGAAACTGGACTTAGATATATCGATACCTAGGATTCCAATACTGGCTAAGGGTATTACGTAGTTAGGGAGGTGCTCTGATACCGAGATGATACGATACGATAAACGGTGTTTTTTTCGCGGTGAACGCGTAAGCTTGTGTCTTTTTTTGGGTTAAAATGGCCTACGTTTATTCGACCCCAATCTGAAACCTCTGCTTAGGAAGTTTGAGTTTGTTTCGACTCTTGATGACATTCCGATAAATATTGGGGCGGCCGGTATAAAGGGTATATCATGTACTATCATCCGCATAGCTGCTGTTACTAGTTTGGCTACTAATTTAATTATTGATAAGCGCACTGCGCGCTTTTCGAGATTTTTTTTACCCAGCACAACCAATCTGTGGAACAAATTGTCGTCTGCGGTATTTCCAAACCGATACAACCTTCAAACTTTGATCAAAAACGCATAAGGAAGGAGTTCCTTAAGAGCCGGCTACACGCTTGTGACTCCTGATTTGCAGGCGTTGATGGAGAGCGGTAGTCACTTTCCATGAGGTGACCTGTCTGCCCGTTTACTACCTGTATCATAAAAAGCAGTATTATTTAAGCAGTAATCTGCAATAGCAAAAAAAGCAAGGCAGCTAAGACGTTATTTAAGTAACACATTACTTAAATAACTATCCTTTGGTCATATTTACATACAGTTTAAAATAAATATTTAGTTTTTTTTTATGAGTGAGGAAGGCGGAAGAGAACATGTGAATATTTATTTCTTTATTTATGACTTCATACACAAATGTGTACATCGGCGGACATAATACCTAAGGCAATCTCTGCCAGTCAACCGATTGGGCGAAGCAGACAAAGAGTGAGGTAGGTGCATTTATGGGGATAAATGATAGAGTTCTTATACAGTACTATTTGTCCTTCGAATAGACGTATACAGGCAATGACATATTATTATATTTATAGTATATATACCAGGATTAACATATTTACTTATACTAGTATATATGTACATACGTACACATATACATATATATAATCATATACACATATACGCTCATAGATACAATTATAAAAATATTATAACTGTGGGTGATGAATTAAGAGCCCGTTGATTCTAGCAACTCACTCAGCAACAGCTCCTTTACCTTCATCTTGAAGGAGTAACGGTTTGTAACCATCCTGACTTCGACAGGAAGCGCATTCCACAGGAGGATAGACTAAACAGAGAACCAACAAACCCGGTAGTGTGAGACCGGACAAAGTAGAAATAGATTGTTAGAAGAACGAAGGTTTCTGTTATGGTTCTTGCATAATAGTTGATTTTGTGAAGTTAAATAAGTAGGAGGGGATGGGGCATTGAGGAAAGTATGCAAAGTTGTGGGTGCGCGCATTTTTCTGCGTTGACGAATTGGTAACCACCTAAGCTGGGAACGAAAACTAGAGACATGGTCATACTTACGAAGATTAAAGATAAATCGAATGCAGTTATTGAGAAGACGATCTAATTTGTTGAGAAGATCTGCATTCAGGTCGTAATAGCACACGTCACCATAGTCCATTAACGGGAAGATCAGAGACTGCACAAGCATTGTCTTAGTTTTCACGGGGAGAAAGTTGTCAGGCGATACAGTGTTCTGAGGATGCCGGTCACCCTCTGGCATACGTATGTAACTTGATCGCGCCAGTTCAGAGTGTAGTCGAGTTGTAAGCCCAGGTCTTTCACCATTTGACCAACAGGTGTAGCGGTACCATTCAAAATTATTTTAGGAAGCGTCTCGAAATTCACTCTGCTCATCGAACGGTGACTGCCGATAAGTATGGCCTGACACTTTGTAGGGTTAACCGATAATCCAAATCTTTCGGACCAGTTATCAATCGTTTTAAGGTCTATGTTAATATGATCGATAGCTGTTGTTATATCGTCAACGGCAGCTTTAGAACACAGCTGTAGGTCGTCAGCATACAGATGATACGCACTTCGAAGTTCAAGAGATAGGAGATTCATAAATATAGAAAAAAGCAAAGGGGAAAGTATACCGCCTTGAGGGACACCAGAGCCGACATGGCACCAACTCGAGGAGAGATCGTCAACACGAACAGACTGCTGGCGGTCCCGAAGATAAGATGAGAACCATTCCTGCGCTTCGGGCGAGATCATAAGATAGGACAAGAGAATATCGTGACTGACGGTATTAAAAGCATTTGGGAAGTCAACCAAAACTAGCACTGCCACGTTTGTGTCTTCCAATGCCACCCTGATGTCGCCAGTCACTTTGAGGAGAGCGGTGGTAGTGCTATAGCCAGGCCTAAAACCGGATTGATATGGGCTTAACAAGTCATTTTTGTACATAAAATCAGATAGCTGCTTATGTACACAGGCTTCAAGAGTTTTGGAGTGGAAGGGAAGAATTGATATGGGTCTAAAGTGGTTAGGAATTGTGGGATTTGCAATTTTAGGTAGATGAATGATGATGATGCTTTACGCCAAAGTGAGGGGAAGGTTCCGGAGTATAGCGAGTAATTGACGATATGGGAGATTGCTGGTAAAAGTTGCTCAAGGATAGTTATGATCATGCGCCTGCTAATTTGATCGCAACCCACAGCGTTGGATTTAATGGACAGGATTATCTTTTTGATCTCGCCCTGCGCAACTGGAACAAATTGAAAGGAGTTTATGTTAGGAGAATTTAGGCTTGCCAAGTAATTGACAGTAAGATTCTTGATTTGGTGATCCAAAATAGTAGACGTGGAGAATATGCCACTAGTGTGCATTTTATCAACTGATAAACGTGTTGAATTGTTGGGCGGTGTAAAGTTCTATTTGGGTTTGAAGATAAAATTCTAGGAAGTTCGGTGAATAGCACAAAGTACACAAAATAATCCCAATGGCTTAATTAAAACCAAAGATCAACGGAATTTTTACGAATAACAATTTCAAGATTTCTTCCCTACAAACTCTTATGAAATTGCTTTCAGAAGTACCACTTAAAAAAGTATTGCCCCATAATTGATTGAAATAGCAGATTGTGGATGGACTCAAAATGTATGTAAGTGTTGAGTACATTAATTTCTATTGTATTTTGATCATTAATTTTTTTACCAGCATTTGGATATTTTAAGTGATCAAAATCATGGAAAAAATATAGTATTATCGTCATAATGATATATTATGTTAAACAGGATCGACGAGCAGTTGCAGAGATAGTTCATATAAATTTAGACAGAAAACACAAATTTTCTTTGTAAGAAAATCATAAAAAAAGAACAGAACGGTACAGAATAGAATTTCCTTTATTTTTACAAAGTATCAACATACAATGGGTGGTCTGTTTGCTAAAAGCGATCTCTACCAGATAACTTATTAATGGATACGTTGAAAAAATAATCTTTTGTCTCTTAATTTGCCTCCTCAGGCACTGTTATTGTTGGATAATTGTCCTGGACATCCATCAGCAGATGATGGCAATGTTCCTGCCACCTAACACCACGGCGTGTATACAACCAATGGATCAGAACGTTATACAAAATGTGAAGTTAAATTACCGCAAATCACTTTTGGTTAACTGCATTATGTTCTAAAAACCTCATGGACTCATTAAAATCGATAACTTTAAAGGACACAGTTTACTTTTGGCTAATTGCTGGGCCAATGTTAAAACATCGCTAATTAACAAATCATGGAAGAATTTGCACCCTGAATTTCTCACTGATAATGACGAACCAGAAGATGATGTTCCTTTCCTCCAGCTTTTACCTACCTCCTCCAGCTTTTTAACAGGTTGAGGGGACCCAATGATCCTCAAATAAGTGAGGCAGAAGCTCAAGAATGGGCTGCTGGTGGTGCCGAAAGCGAGTTACAAAGATATGAAGTGTTAACTGATGAGGAGATTGTGCGAGCGGCTATGTGTGAGGACGATGAGGAAGATGAGGACAATAGCGTTGAAATTCTAAAAATCACAAAAGTTGGTAATTCAGAGGCAGTAGGAGCTTTAAACACTGTTTTAAAATGGGCTGAAGATAACGAATTTGATAGCCACGAAGTTATGTTTCTCCGTCGACTTAGAGACCGGGCTTTCGAAATGAAGTGCGAAAATTATAAACAGAAGAGTATTACAGACTTTTTCAAGAAGAATTAACTAATGTTTTATTTTAACTTACTGATTTCCTTACATAGTTGTAATTTTGAACATGTTCATTTTGTCTATATGCTATAATTTCAAAATTGATTAAAGAAACTAAGGTTAAACATGTGTTTTATTAACATTTAATATGGCATACTATAATCCGGACGCCTCGATAAACCGGAAAGGGTTTTGTTTTTGCCTCTCCGGATTAACGAGGCCCTACTGTACTTCGTTTCTTTTTTTAAAAAGACAACTCCCGCATTTGGTATATATGCCTGTGTCGCGGGGGACTTTACAAACATACATGAAACGGACACAAAGAACACCCAGACTCAGAACAACAATTTGTGGATCGCACAAAGTGTCGTCCCATGTGGGGTTTGAACCCACAACACTCGGCGTAATAGCAATGCTGCGTGGCGACCGTTTAAACCACTACACCATCCGTGCAGTCAAACTTTAACGATTAAAAGAGCAAATCTTTAATCTTCTTATACGTTCTTATTTTATACGTCACCTCCTTGCAAGTTAAGAAACAAAGTCTAAACAAATTTGCATTGTCAAAGCTTAAAAACCTTTTGCTTATCCCAAAACGTTGTGGTTCAAAAACGAAGCCTGCAAACTCGCAAATATTATACATCATTGTAAACAATATTATTCATTGAAGTCACCGATATGAAATTAGAAGGGACCGTCAAAGAGAACGGTAAAACTTTGCGATGGTATCGCCGTAAAGTTAAATTGATACATTTTTAATAAGTTCGTCAAGACCTTTACTGTTCAAAACGGATTTTGTATGTTCTGTAAGTCGGACCTCTAAATTTGTTTGCATATTGGTAATCCTTTGCCACATGAAGAGTTTAAATATGCAACAACGTTTCACTAATTTTTTATATTGACGTTTGTATTTAATCTATACAAATAAATAAAATTGGAGTGTCTGTTTGTAATATTAAAATAACCGCTTTTTACTAAATGCATATGTATGTTTACCCGGTACATATGCCAAAATAACAGTTTTTACAATTTTTGTCTGTCTATCTTTTTGTTCCGGCTAATCTCTGGAACAGCTGGACCGATTTCGACGGGACTTTCACTGGCAGATAGCTGATGACATAAGGAGTAACTTAGGATACTTTTTTTAGACTAGCTTTGCCTCGCGGCGTTGCCCGCGGTTATAACAACAAACACAGGTAACACCGCGGGTCTCAGCTAGTATTAAATAAAATGTTTCATCATCATCATCAACAGCCTTTAATAGTCCACTGCTGGACATAAGCCTCTCCTTAGAAAGGAGGTTTTGGCCTACTATACCACGCTGGCCAGACGGGTTGGTATAGGGTTTGTGTCAAGTTGGCCCAGATGAGGTACCTGGGTCTGGTCCTAGACGGTAGGTGGCTCTTCGACGAGCACTTCCGACAGCTTGGTCCGAAGCTGGTGGACACTGCCTCCGCCCTAGGGCGACTTTTGCCCAATTTGGGCGGGGCCAGTGTTCCCACGAGGCGGCTGTACGCGGGGGTTGTCCGGTCCATGGCGCTTTATGGTGCACCGGTGTGGGTGGCGGCTCTGACCGCCCCGAATAGGGCGCGCCTCTGGCGCCCCCAGAGGATATTGGCGGTCAGAGCCATACGCGGATACCGCACGGTGTCCACCGAGGTGGCTTGCGCCTTGGCCGGAACACCCCCGTGGGATTTGGAGGCGGAAGTGCTCGCCGAAGTTTATCGGCGAGTGGCTGACTTCCGGGCGGAGAGCGGATTTCGCCCTCCGCCCGAAGACGTGCGCGAGTGGCGCGAAGCCGCTCGCCGAGCCACCATGGTGAGATGGTCGTTCCGGCTGGAGACTCCACGCGCTGGCTTCGCCGCCGTGGAGGCTCTCCAGCCGGTCATCGCCGAGTGGGCAGGGCGGCAGCACGGGACCCTTTCCTTCCGGCTGACGCAGGTGCTTTCCGGGCACGGTTGCTTCGGAAAGTACCTGTACTCGGTCGCTAGGAGGGAATCGAGTCCCGCCTGCCACCACTGCGACTGCAGTGAGGATTCGGCCCAGCACACGCTGGCGGTTTGCCCCGCATGGGCGACGCAGCGCCGGGCCCTTACTGCAGTCATCGGAGCAGATCTCTCGCTACCGGCCGTAATTCGCTCCATGGCCGGTAGCGACAGTTGTTTTACCGCGGTCGCAACCTTCTGCGAGGAGGTAATCTCGCAGAAGGAGGCGGCGGAGAAGGTCCGGGAGGACGACCCCCACTCGGACCTGATCCGCCGCCGGCGAACCGGGCGGCGGAGGCGCGCTTACCTGCGCCTCATGCCGCCCTGAGTGTGGCCGCGGGTGGACGGGATGGGTTCTCCCCTCCACCCGCATTAGTTGGCCAGCCGCGAGGGGGCGGCGTCCGCGTGTGCCGGACGTCGCCTAAAGAGAGGAAAGATTAGAGACGGGGCCCGCAACAGGAGCGGGCCGGCGCTGGGAGGGGTCCAGAAGGCGATAACTACCTGGACCCCTCCTACACTGGAAGCGCAAAGAGGGCACACCGTGTGGTTTTAGTCGGTTCGAGTCCGACACACCGCCCCGCCGAACGAGAGCCCCGGCGGGGTGACGGTCCGAGGGGATTTCCACACGTAAAAAAAAAAAAAAAAAAAAAAGGGTTTGTGTCAAGTTTTCCTTCTCTCTGCAGTGCTGTTGTTCTGCGTAGTTTTCTCCCTTAGTCGTCTCTTACGACACCCACGGGATGAATAGCGGTGGTGACACTCTGTATTCTTACTCCGTCACCACACGGAAAATGTTTAAATTACAAAATTTGAGGCATATATTTTATTTATTTGAAACAGTTATTTAATATGAAAAATACTTATAGTCTTCATGTTGTTGATAGTCGGTATCGCGTTGCCTAGTCATCATTATCATCAACAGTCTAATAGTCCACTGCTGGACACAGGCATCTCCTTAGAAGGGAGGTTTTGGTCTACTATACCACGCTAGCCAGATGGATTGATATATGGTTTGTTTCAAGGTTGTTATTCTAGTGACAAAGCAAAATACAATACATTTCCATGTATTTAAATATTTTTCCTTTACTTTACACGCCCTGACAGAAATTTTCACTGACTGTTAGAAAAACAACTGGCACTAATAGTACTAAATAAATAATCGTTTTTTACATTTTCTCATGGGTGGGATAGTTTTTTTAAACTTTTAATAAGTTCACAATCCACAGGATTAATACGAAGACATGTGTCAAAGTCTGGGAAAAAAATTAAAATAAGCCTTTTTAATTTTAATTTTTTGCTCTCTGAACTACCCATTGTCACCGTAGGTACAACAAATGCAATTTATAAATTGTAAAGTTAATACAGGTTAACCTTACCTAACCTATTTGTGGCCGTGGTGCTTCCCTGTTTAAAAGGGTGTATGCCCATTTTACTTCATTTTGTCTCCCGCTTTGCTAAGGTTAACCTATGTTAACACTAAAATCCGAATGTTTTCTATAAATGTTGTGTTTGCCGATTGATATTATATGCTCATCTATATATATATATAAGAGATTGCCACGTATATAGTCACTCATCACGATATCTCTGGAACCATTAGAGGTAAAGACTTGAAATTTGGTAGGAATATTATTTTCACCGAGTAGAGGTCAGCTAAGAACAGATTTTAAGAAATAAAAAAAAATAAAAAATATATTATAATGTAAATAGCAAAACTACGTTTGCAGGGTCAGCTAGTAAGTACTTTATATAACAAGCATGTATTATTTTTAAGAAATGTGTATCGATTGTAGGCAAACCTATGAATAAATAAATAAGCTCAATACAAGCTATAAAATCGAATCAGAGAAAATGTAACTGTTTTTTAGGGTTCCGTACCTCAAAAGGTAAAAAAGGAACCCTTATAAGATCACTTTTTGTCCGTCTGTCCGTCTGTCCGTCTGTCCGTGTGTCACCAACGGTTTTCTCAGGAACCGGTAGACCTAGCAAATTGAAATTCATACCAGATACTGAGGTCTATGGTCCCTATTAGGTGTATAAAAATCAAGGTCTTGAGTCAACACGATAAAAAGATATTGCCAAATTTCGATTTTCGCGAAAACTTGTAAGTACTAAAATTTACCTTAATTTTCAATTTTTACTTGTGCAAAATTCAGAATTCTCTCTTTACTTGTGCTGTAAGACCTTGCTTTTAACCAAAATTGACAATTCAAGGTCAACCGAAAGTACCCTATAGGTTTTGGGTCGAAAACCTATTTGGTAGTTTCCGTTGACCTAGAATCACGAAATTTGGCAAAAAGAAACGTCTAACAGCACTAATAAAGGAATAATTCCAAAAAATAAAAATAGTTGAAAATTAAGATAAATTTTAGTACTTACAAATTTTCTCGAAAATCTACGTAAAATCTGGGTAGATACGGAACCCTCGGCACACGAGTTCGACTCGTGCCTGACCGGTTTTTTTCTAATTTAATATACCTATACATAATTTGTATGAATATGTCAATTGTTATTTTTCACACATCTCACACACGGCCGTCTGATCCCAAACTAGGCAGAGCCTGCACTATGGTACTAGACTGCTGATAAACATACTTATATATTTCTTAATACATACATATTATAGATAAATTACACCCAGACACAGAACAAATGACCGTGCTCATCACACAAGAATTTGTCATGGGTGGGAATCGAACCTACGACCTCTGGCGTGGCAGTCAGGATCACTAACCACTAAACCAACAATCCAGTCAATGTGAATATTTGCTGGCATAACCAACTTCTATGATATATATATATATTTGTGTAACAATTTATTCATTCGATCATCATTTCCTTTGAGTGTTAGAACGTTGGTCAATGTAAATATTGACCAAGAAAATTCAGTAAAACAGAAACGGAGATAAGTTAAAAAGTTTGAGTGACTGAAATGTGAGAACGTTAGTCTAGTTTTAATGCTAACAGTCCTTATTTATACTGTTATAATATTAATTATTCCAACGCAGATTTCTTTTAAAAAGTACATAACTATTGAATTACGAACTTAAAATATCAAAAAGATATATAAAGAAGGCGCGCGGTCCGTACGCCATACAACTCTACATAAACACGCTCATTCAATCACAATAATCGCCACGTCCTATCAGCAACCCTTCAATAACTTTGATAATATTTTCATATCGGGTCGCTGACTCCTCTCCCTTGGGTTGGTTCGACCCCGGGGTTTAAGGATCGTGGACTTTTTCATAAGTTTTAATCAAAATATTCGTCTCGTCATACCGTGACGAGATGCTGTTTGTATTAACATAATGTTGGAGCCTTATTTTCCGTTTTTATTGTTTACACTTTGTTCCATTTTATTGTTTACATGTATAATATTGGATTAATGGCCTTGAACATTACATTATATTGTTTTATGATAATATATCAAGCTTGCTAATCTTCAACTGGGTAGGCAGAAGTATAATATGTACCATAATCTCGCCGATTGTTAATTTCATGAGTTAATAGTTTTTAGTTAATGAACCTATTGATGGTTTCCGAGAAGTTTCACACAGATCCTCTGTGATAGTGACGTGCTTCAGTTGAATGTTCGTTTAATCGAATTGATTTAATGGAGGCAATGTTAATATCTTACACATATGAAGTCCCTTTGTCGCCAAAATAGAAATCAGCACAACTGGAGAAACTGACAAGTTAATTAAAGTGGCTCTTTATGACTAATTCTGCATATTTCAGATTATAGTTTTCATGATCAGTGTAAATATATTTATTTATTTACACATCATGCACATTTGGTGCATTGGCGGACTTCTCTACAGGGCATTCACTACCAGTCAACCATTAGGTGATGCAGAGAAAACAGGCAGTGGGTGCATTTTAGTTACAGTTAATTTAGACATTTGATATTGTATATATACTTTGTACAAAATCATATAATGTATACACATATACAAATCTGTCATATACTATACCTATACATATTAACATTACACATAAGTACATACCTTATAATACATAAATACTGTATAAAGGTATATAAATAAATACATGCACACGCATATATAAATACATACATACACTCTACTTGTTTAGATTTTGGAAAGCAGAAAAATGGAATTGGTGTGGTCATTCGCGTTAGCATATATTAATACAGTAAATCAACTAACTATTTAGGGAGTATCCTCTCTTGCAGCAAAAACTTTAGCTTGGTTACGTCTTCTGCTTTAAACATGGAAAGCAACAGCGCTAAAGACACAGCACACTTAACCTATAGTACCACACGGTTTATTGCTCTAGTATTTACGATTAGATTAACTGTTCACTTCTAGTTACTGCGCAGCATTGTACTCAATACATTTTCCCTTTCCTATAAAAAAATACAATATTCGATTTTCACGTACGAAAATCTCCAAGTTTTACTTCTCGCAACCCTAACAATAATAAATCACTTTTTCCATCACTTTCGCCATAAAGGTACTGCATAAATGTTTAACACCTTACCCTATTCAGATCTGAAAGTAAACAAATTATGATACGTGCATTATATTAGGATACGTCATAATAATCTTTATGGTATATAGCTTTAGGGGTGTTATTTGATTTACTGTTATTGCTTTGCTTGTGATTGTGTGTTCTAGGGTGTAAACGATGCATTTTATTGTTGTTTTAAGGCGTCGTCGTATGATGTTTACGACGAATCAATTTATTGTTTATAAATTTTTTATTCATCATTTTTATTGTGATTGTTTGGTCGTTAAATTAAGTCGTGAACAAGGTTTTCATCTTCAGGGAAAAGGTTTTATAGGTTTGTGAATTCTATGAATAATACATATTACATACTAGATGACTTACTTTTACTAGTTACTTCCACACATGGTCGTGACTCTGCTATCTACTATTCTATTTACCATTAGAAGGATTTAGAGGCTGGGATATTTTGGATATATAGTTTGTATTTTGAATACAAATTATTCTGTTCTCTTCACAAATAACGAAACATACGAGCTTTGTTCGTATGTAGGTAACTTAATTACACTGAACTGAGACAATTAATCAACTAGAGATAAGATTAACTTTGAACGGGATCTTACCTTTACCAGCCTTTTTTTTATGTTAGAGGGGGCAGACGAGCAGCCGGGTCACCTGATGGAAAGTGACCATCGCCGCCCATGAACGTCTGCAATCAGGAATCACAAACGCGTTGCCGGCCTTTTAGGAAGGAGTACTCTTTCTTGAAGGTTTGAAGGTCGTATCGGTCCGGAAATACCGCAGACGATAACCCGTTCCACAGATTGGTTGTGCGGGGAAAAAGGGTCTCGACAAGCGCACAGTAGTGGAGCGCCAACTATCCAGGTAATGAGGATGAAAATGTTGCATAAATATGATATAAAATACAGCCTACAGCATTGTTCGAAATATTTCTCCTTGAAAGTCCGTTGACAATCTTAGTTTTAAGTATTATCTCAGTACTAATTAACGTCCTGGGTTTGAGTGAAGTAAACAACTCATAGTTATTATTCGCTCTCGGTGAGGTGCAAGTTGCAAGGAATTTTGTGAGGTCAAGAAATCCCTTTTAACGGCTACTGTCTTGGTTTTATACCCGATCTCAATTATTTGTATTTTATTTTAATTTTTAAATTAAATTTAAATGATTTAGATTTCAGTATTTAATTATATTTA
Organism: Arctia plantaginis; assembly: GCA_902825455.1. Lineage (NCBI taxonomy): Eukaryota > Metazoa > Arthropoda > Insecta > Lepidoptera > Erebidae > Arctia > Arctia plantaginis. The sequence continues at coordinate 616,901 of CADEBD010000857.1, read as the reverse complement.
TAATTATCTGCATTGGAATATAATATTGTTATGATTTTAATTATTATTTGAAATTAATTTTGTTCTATTTGTTATCATATTCTCATTGTATTTTTGTATCTGTATTTTTTGTTGTTCTGTGAATTACTGTGTTCTTTTAATAATTAACGAACTCTGTACCTGCAATAAATGAGTTATATATATATAGATATATATATATATATTATCATAATATAATTATCATTAAACAGGTTAAGATTTATGATTATTGTCGTTGAGAGCATCGTGTTGTATCTTTACAGAGGTTTATCAATAGCACTACGAATCATTTGACCTTTGTGTACAAAGGCACTTTTACTAATATAATTCATTCGCCTTAAGAACACACAGGCGCATTGATCAAGTCCTGCACCCAATCAGGGTCCAAATTTTTGAAACTTTAAATTAATTTCTTTAAAGTTCGTTCAAGTTTTCTTAACGCCAATAACTTTGGTTGTTTTTTAACTAAATGATTTGGCTAAGAAATACAGGCTTTGTAAGGTAAGGTTTACTGCTTTCAATTATTATTTGTCAGTGTTATCATTTGGTCGGTGTTTGAGTCTATGATTTCGAAGGTCGAAAAGAGTTGCTGCATTTTCTGTTTAACTAGTAACTGTGCATATGATAGAGTTAACCGATACTGCAGTGAGTTCCACATAATAAGATAAAATACTATAATAGAATACCATTTAATGAAGACATACGGAGTAAATACAAATTCTACATCTCGCTGTATGGTTCTCGCTCCAATTAATATTCACACAACTTCGCAACATTAATCGTTGATCTGCGGTCCGCCAGGCATAATCACCTAGCCTGGTTGGAGATAATCCAATCCTCCTCTTATGTTAAATGAGGGTAATTATTATAGTTTTTTTTTTACTTAGATTTGTTATTATTTTTAAAATTTAGTGCTCTTTGTCAGTATTTTTTAAAAACAAATCAACACTTTTAAATCTTTAATAATAAAATATGTTTTGCTATAGTGTGTTCATATTTATGGCTTTTAATCATTAGTAAACTATGAAGAAGATAATTATACTCTTGAACATAAATGAAGCACTGATATTATGTACTTCTAGTAATAAAATGAATATACCGGACTTTTTTACACGTACATACTTACTTATTTCGAGAGGTTTTCGAAGATTCGACCTTATATATGTTATAGCAGTTGTGGCTGGGTTGGTTTCTAGACGAATAATAAGGGGTAGGCTCGTGGTTGTTCGACCATAGTTGATCACTGACTAGTTGTGAACAACACTACGGACGGAAATAAAGCAACAACTTTACAAATTTAAGTTAGTAAGATATTAAACCTGCTCGCTTTCACGAATCTATTTCTGTGTAAATCTTTGTTGATTTTGACTTGTTTTAACAAAATGTTCCCCAGTGATTTTAAAGCCAGAAATAGATCGTAATTGTAAGTAGTGGTGTCAGGGGCGATAGTCGTCAGGCGTCAGCAATAATTAGGCGCAGAACAAAGGCTGAACGAGATGGTCCGATCGCGTGACGACGCTCTATGCCAAATGCGAGTAGGAGGAATAAAGGTTCTTCATATGAAACTTAAAAATGGGCGATTTTATGTGTGCGATTTATAGTTTCGAGGTCTTCTTAAAAATATCAATAAATTGTTTTTAATATGAACCTTCTACATGACCATATAATATTATATTTATATTAAGTAATCACTCTCTTTTTACTTGTTTGTATAGGGGTTTATTGGGTAGAAATATCTATATTATTGTTTTTTCTTTGATAGAAAATATGTAATTTAATAACCCTTTTTTTCATTACATTAACATAATAACCTCCATTTTTATAACGATCGATCAATGGATCAAATATAGAATCATTTTTTTTAAATAACCTATTTATAGCAATAAGGTTCACCTTCTGTTGTACAGAATTTTGCAAATGACAGATGTATGAATAGTGTGATACATGTTTTAATACTGCTTTTCCAAATTATTGTGGTCCTCTATACTAAGTGGACTGTATAAGTAGGTGTATAGTAGATACGTAAGTTAACACGCTGCCTGGGACTGGCACAAATATCACCCTTTTCAATAAATCGTACATTGTTAGCAACATAGATACATTTAAATTTCACGTGTAACATAATTTTCAACTAACTTGTCTTATCTCGGAAAACTCATAATGTTACAAAAACATGAATGTGGTCTGATACAACTTTTAAAAAGTCTTGCAGAACGTAAAGCACATGAGGTTTATTTTAACCGCAACATACTTTATGAAACACCTTAATACTAGTTTCGTTTCATAATAACGGGTATTTTGGGTAATTCTGAAAATTACAATACAAGTGTAATGTACACGCGCCGCAAATGTTTTGTGATTTTCGGTACTAATAGCTTCCACAGTACTTTTTATATATTTTTTATTGGGCTGACTAATCGCTACCTGTGGAGCTCGCAGCAGCAAGTGCTACCCTTATTTAAATTGCAGTTACGTTCGAGTTGGTTGCGTGTTATTTTGTGGTTGTAGTTACATTCGTTTGTTAGTTGTGATTCATTGTTAGGTTTAAACGGGTTTTGATATTAATATATCTTGGTGAAGAACATAACGATGCAAGCAAATTAGCGTCTTTATAGTGGTAGTAGTACGAGTAGTTACAACTTTGTATAGGTTCCTTACATGTCACTTTATGTAATCGGTCAAAAGTACAAACTGACGTGTGGTGACGGATCAGGAAAACAGAGTGTCATCACCCCTATTCATCCCGTGAATGTTGTAAGAGCCGACTAAGGGAGCCAACTACGCAGGACAACAGCACTGCAGAGAGAAGTAAAACTTGAAACAAACCCTATACCAACCGGTCTGGCCAGCGTAGTGTAGAAGACCTTTTTTCTAAGGATTGGCCTATGTCCAGCAGTGGACTAATAAAGGCTGTTGATGATGATGACACACTGAAGGAAAAAGTAACTTTTAATGTCATTTTTTATTTATGTCAATGGAACACTTAAAGTCAAGTTCAGAATACTTCATTTTTTTATTACTTTTACTCAGGCACAAAGTGTCTTATGACATGTGTGATTTTTCATAACAATAAAAAGATTGCTCTTAAATTGAAAAATATAAAATTATCCGTGAGATATTCAGATATAAAATAGGAACATCAACAAAAGGTCTGTGAATTAATTCCGTTATGTTTTAAGATTCTCAAGAATGTAAAAAAATAATTGTGAAAATTACTGTACTCAAATCCTTAACAAATAATCCCAAAGATCTTTTTTATTTGGTTAATCTAAACCTTGTAAAATTAATGTCAAATGGATATCAACTTTTATTCCCGAGTGGATGTTGTGTCATTTTCGCAGTGTAATGTCTAACACGTGTAATAAAATCTTCAATTATATTAACATTAAATTAATATAATGCATTTTAAAAACTTCTATCGTATTTTATCAGATCAAACCTGAACAAGAATGGCTTATATACCATTTGCCTGTATTCCGGTACATTTTTCAGGACCATAATTGTGTAGAACAAGTACTCTGCGTCAGGATTAATAGGCGGGCTTATAAAACAATAAGATATAAGTGTATCAGCATACAGAAACACAAACTTTGTCTCGAATGTTGGGGCTTCTCTCTGTTTGTTTAACTTTATTGTTCAAGAGTTGCTACAACTTTCCTTATTTGTGCACATAATTAAATTTAAAAATAAACTTCTTTGGCGAGACTTTCAATGATGCGGGAAATAATTTCTTGTTTATTTGTGAAACAAAATAAGACAATGCTAACGTATACATCATGTCAGCATCCATATAAATATTAGTTTAACTAGCTTGTGCCCGCGACTTCGTTCGCGTGGAATTTGAAAAGCGCTACCTTAGTGGGTTCGATTCCCGGACCGGGCAAAATTTTATAGGGTCTTTCTGAGAGAAAAAATAGCCTAGGTTATTCCTTATATAGACAGCTACCTGGTCGTAAAATATTATCTAAATCGGTCCGGCCGTTTTGAAGATTACCCGGAACAAGCAGACAGACAGAAAGACAGGCAGACAGACAAACAATATTGAAACTAGTTTTCAGGCATAGGTATCGTGCAAATAACCGTGTGAGCAATAAAATTGAAGTGTCTGTTTGTGATGTCAAAGTAATAGATGTTTTTCGCCTATTATTTTGACATTATAAACAGACACTTTAATTTTATTTATTTGTATAGATGCATAGATTAACCAATCTTAAAAAACAATTCCTTTGTTGAAGTCATTATCATTCTGTCAGTTGAACGTTATTTTAAGTCGTACTTTTCACTTCACATTGTTTATCATATTGGCAAACGAGCATACCCGTCACCTGGCGGTAAGCAACCACTACCTCCCACCGCCACCTGCAGCTCAAGAGTTACAAGTGTGTTGCCACTATTTCATACCCTTGAGCATCCACGTAGAGTCACCTAGCTTTGTTTCGTTTTAAGATTCTCTTTGAGAAATCTGTAACAGCTCTATTCAATATAAATAAATACTAACTAATACACGACGTAGACAGACATTACTTGTTTTCATTGTAGAAATACCAGAAAAATCTATGTCGAAGTCTAGAATAAACTGTTTGCTTTCCAGGAATGTGTAATGTTTAGCATAATAATAGATAGTAATATCACTTAAAATAACATTTACATCATATGATTTTCATATGATATAAAAACAAACAACCTTATTTCATGGAATATATTGCTATATTTTATATTACCTTTATTTCGTTAACCTTTTTCATTTGCTCTAATAACATTTGGTATAAGGTTCATTTTATATAATTTTCAATACGTATAATGTTTTTTTTATACAACGATGATTTGACCTGATTTTTACATTTGCTAACTTTTACCCAAAATTCGGTAATAAAGAAGTAAATATCGGGAAATTCTAACCTCATCTAACCCAGATGATGCCCCCAACAATGGAGGGGAGCTGGCTAATGTTAATGTTCACTGTTCTAACCTAACCTAACAAAGTAAAAATTCGTAAATAAAATTAAAATTTATATATAATTAAATTGAATATTAATTCAAATGTATATATATAATAATAGCGATTCGCCGCAGTTTCGCACGGGTGCAATGTAGATACTACTAATACTAGGCATGGTGTCGGTGTGGAGTAGTTAATTATACTATCATTATGACAGGACTATCATCGTCATTCATCAACAGCCTTTAATAGTCCACTGCTGGGCATAAGCCTCTCCTTAGAAAGGAGGTTTTGGCCTACTATACCACGCTGGCCAGACGGGTTGGTATAGGGTTTGTGTCAAGTTTTCCTTCTCTCTGCAGTGCTGTTGTTCTGCGTAGTTTTTTCCCTTAGTAGGCTCTTACGACACCCACGGGATGAATAGGTGTGGTGACACTCTGTATTCTTAATCCGTCACCACACGGAACTATAACACCACAGGACTATACTACAGGATATATTTATATGCAATATTTGTAGGCCCGTTCCGATCCTGCCTGCCGCCCGGGACGGACTTACGGTTCGAGGTTTTAAACCTCTAATAATTTCTTGTAAAATATTCATTTAAATAACATTTTTTAAAGAACAATTTCAATCTACATTAAATGCATAAGGTATTTAATTGGATGAGGAATAATAATTTATTGTAGAAAATAGCTTCGTAAATAACCCATTATTTTTTTGTTATATTTATAAGATGGTTATTGTGAGTTATTCTTAAGAGATAGACATATACTATTGGGGACTTTTTTGTAGATATTTTTAATATATACAATTTCGTAGTACATTATTTTGGTCTATCTCGTAAAGTTTAGCCAACGTTTGCAATTTAACGCAAAAAACAATGTTTTTTTACGACAAAACTTTAAAATACTCGTATTTTCTATGCTATAATATGCATGTATTACCTTCCTCTCGAATCACTCTCTCTATTGGGAAACCCGTATAAGAACCCGTTGCTTAGTTTAAAAGATCTAAACGTACCACACAAAAAAGCGACTTTATTTTATATTATGTAAAAACTCATTAAACGATATAAAATTAAGTAAAATGAAATTATATTATTAATTAATAATATCATTTGATCGCTTTATTGAAAAAATAGATAGCAAATGAGATTGGGCCATGTGATCATTAGAACTTTTGTTACTAGGTCAAACGTTACATACCCTATTTAAATATATTCTTGGAAAAGAGTAAAATAAATAGATAAAGTACATCTCCCAAATAAACATCTACCATTATAGTTTTATAGTCACTTTCTATTTAGTGTGCTCTAAGACAAACGCCTATTCCATTTTTCTTTAAAATAAAACATACGAGTACAGACAGATGTACGTACCTACATAAACTCAATTCTTTTGATAAAGGCAGAGACAAGAGACTGTTGAAATCTACACTTGTGCACGTCACAAGTTTCCTCTTCTGTCATCAGACTTTAAAGCCTGCCATTTTTGTTAGAATAATATGATGAAAATCTTTGTATTAATGTAATTTAAGGACATTTCAAAGGCTTTTTAATTTAACAACATACCTAAAAGCATAAGGCCTACAGAGTGATGATGAGTTTTTCTGTGAAGCTCGCTATCACCCGCGTATAATAGTGAATTTATTCACGTCACCCGCACTTGTCTACTTTAATATATTACCCTCAAATTTAATCTCTGCACTCACCGACATTAAAATTTCAACCATTTTACACATTTTACCTTAAGCACAAAATTAAATTCATCTCCAAAATGATTACATTTATATTTTTTTTTTGCTCAGAAAAGTTACAACTTTCACGTTTGGCATTCTGCTACTGGTTCCAATTTGGGGTTGCGAAGCCGCGGCATCCGGCGTTTGTACTTTTTTATTTCAACCCCCCATCATTCCCTACAAGGGAGATGCGAGTTACATCAAATTCGACAATTCTATAGTTAGGGAAAGCTTCGTTTTAGATTGAGAGTCCGACGTTATTAGTGAATGTCACATGGATTTAACATTCATTTGGGAATTATAAAGCCTTTGATGTCAGTATATTCGTGTCGGAATTTGTTAGGTTTTCATTTGACACCTCTTTTATTTATTTACGGTAGCAATGAGAAATAGAGTAGGCGACTATTATGTGTATGCTCTCTAATAAAAAATACGAGTATTGTTTTATCTGTTTTTCAGGAACAGAATATTTATATTTAAAGATATATGGTTAAACGCTAGGCACATTTTTCAATGCTCACCTATCCATTAATCGATGCTGAGTATGTAAACAAATTAAATATATACGCTCTCATACGGGAATTTACGCGCTTTTGGAATCGCCTGACGTTTTGACCAGATTGAACTATTCTAGGACACATGTTAACTCAGTCTGTGACTACAGCCAGTCGTTAGTGCATTCCCATAAACAAAATTATGTTTTATAGAACGCAATAGTTTAAAATTTAAAGTTCGAATCACATGCGGTATGAAAATATTGGTGGTAGACAAATAATTGCCCCGAGTCAAGATATTCAATTATCCATTGTTTGAATGTTCGTGAACTCTCGTGTAATAAACAAAACATTTATCAAGCGGTATAAGATAAGAATCAGTACAATACAAAAAACAAAAGAAAACTGCACATCGAAAATAATTGAATGCATTAGAGCAACTTGATCACGTGGTTGAGTCACCTTCAAACGTTTGCATAAGTAAATACCTAATGATTTAATAGATCAGAAAATTAATTTAAAGCTTGTTGTACTGGCTTTTAATCAGTTTTACGTATGACAACAAAAGTTAGAGAACCAATACTCAAACGATCGTTTTTTTTTCTAAAAGATTACGTATCCTTCCTACAAGAAATATTACTTCTTATTGATAAGAGTACTAAATCATTAGATTTAGTACTACCCCAAGAAGATAATAAGAAGATACTAGAAGAAGATACTACCCCAAGAAGAAGAGATAAGAGTACTAAATCATTAGATTTAGTACTCTTATAAATAAGAATTAACGCATATAACAGTCCACTGCTGGACATAGGTCTCTCCTTAGACAGGAGGTTTTGGCCTACTATACCACGTTAGCCAGATGGGTTGGTATGGATTTTTGTCAAGTTTTCCTTCTCTTTGCAGTGTTGTTTACCAACGTAGTTTGCTCTCTTAGTCGCCTCTTACGATACCCATAGGGCGAACAGGTGTGACACTTCGTATTTTTAATCCAGTGACCTGCATGAGTATTCGCATTGCTGGAAGGATTTAACGTGGTGTTATTGTGTGGCACACGTGTTATTTCTCTTTATAGCACATAATGTAAATGATGCTCTCCCTTAGTAATACAAGTAAAAAACTACTGACTAACTGATTACAAAAATCAAGCGGAACGTGGTAACACGTGGCATGCGTACCTAAAACAAAGATAGCTTCTTGAAAGGATGTGATGTACATCCTTTAAATACTAGAAATAAAAATAAACTTGTTATACCTAACTCTAGACTCTAAAAAATAAACATGAAATTTCGAGTCAATGTGTCTGATTTTATAATAAAATCCCAAGTACAATACAAGTCCTAAGTATAAACAAATTTAAATCCACAGTCAAATTTAGGCTTTGTCAGAAGGCCTACTACTTGATTGTGTACATAGAAGACAAGAATGCTTGGGATTCATTAAGCACTATTTCTAAGTCAAAATTTAGGGTGGGCTGATTGTTTTTTTATTTATTTTTCTCATTTTTTGTGTTTTACTTCACTTTTAATTCTATTCCATCTTTTTTCTTTATCTTGTTTCCTCTTAATTGCTGTTATTGCTGTTACCTTTTAGTACTTAAGAACTGAAATACTGGTGCACACATCAAAACAAAAGAGTGGCAGTGAGTTTGTTTGTCCTTTCTTCTCATGAGTTTGTTTGTCCTTTCTCCTTGGAAACGGGCGGTTGATGATCGGCACAGACAATTATAATGGATTAAATTTATTTTTTTAAACATTTCACAAAAAAGATTGTTGCCATTGTGGTTGTTTCTATGACTATAGACTTTAAGACGATTTCAAATTATTTTTAAAATTATTTTATGAAATAAATATGTTTTGTATTTGAGTTTACTAAAACTTTCATAATATGAGCGTAATTCTCATGTTACTAACCCAGTAATCCAAACCTGAATCAATATATCACCGGTTAGTTTAAGCAAATTCAATAATAATGGTCATCTCACCCTAATAATGGTCTAAAATAATTGAAGTTTTAATTTTAATATTTATTTTCAAATTATCATTTCAATAACTCTTAGGTACCACGCCATTTCTGACGTATCCGCACATGAATCCAATAGTTTCACCTACCTGAGCACACATCGTTACAATCTGTATGTAAATACAGTGTTTATCGGCAGATAATCTGTTTATTCACGCACGCTGTTCAATATGCTGCAGCTCAGCTATCTTGAAGCCGGTGGGATTTAGTGTGGTGTTATGACATTCTTGATAATGATATGATATTAACGTATAGATTTACGTCTGAATAATAATCGAATCGACTATAATTTAAATAGATTTATAGCCCAATGAGTTTTAATTTCACATCATACCATCACATCAACAACCTTTAATAGTCCACTGCTAGACATAAGCCTCTCCTTAGAAAGGAGGTTTTGGTCTTCTATACAAACCACGCTGGCCAGACGAGTTGGTATAGGGTTTGTGTTAAGTTTTCCTGGTCTCTGCAGGGCTGTTGTTCTGAGTAGTTTTCTCCTTTAGTTGGCTCTTACGACACCCACGGGATAAAAAGAGGTGGTGACACTCTGTATTCTTAATCCGTCACCACACGACGAGTTTTAGTTGAGTACTTTTTTTGGAAAGGCAACAACCGAAATGACTAGTATTCCCGTTAACCCCTCCCACTAAGCTAAATTGCTTGAGTTAAGAGTGGGTTCACGTCGATAGTGTACTGGTCAGGATTCGAACCAACGACCTCTTGATCGCAAGTCCAATGCCTTAACAACTAGGCTACCGCCGCTTCAATGAATAAAGAGTGCAAATGAATGAACGAATATTTTAGCAATCACATATTAATATTCATTATTCGTTTGTTAAGTAAGATATATGTCTTTTAACACCTATTTTCATTTACCTAGGCTATTTCTAACTTTTTTTTCTTATACTATGCTGAAACCTAGCCAGATGTTACTAATGTTTAATGATAAAATACCTTTGTCATTAAAAATTAATGTCTTCAATCAATGACGGATTAAGTATACGGACTGTAAAACCCATGTTTATCCCTACTATGCAGGATAACAACATTGCGAAGAGAAGGAAAACTAAAAAAAAAAACCTTATACCTACCCGTCTGAGCAGCTTGGTATAGGAGGCTAAATCCTCCTTTCTAAGGAGAGGTCTATGTCCAGCAGTGGACTAGTAAAGGCTGTTGATGTGAAAATCTCATAAGATTATTAAGTGAAATCAATACCTTTTACGAGTAATGAAACTTGGAATAAATACGATCTTCAGAAATTACTCTTACATATTTAGTTTTGACGTTAAATCCGACTATCGTCGAATCATTTTATTATTGTGTTTAATGATTGAAACATAGAGATATTTAATAATAGCTACGAATACAGTTTTTCATTAGTATTTTAAACGAATTTTAACTTCTCTATTTCATTGAAACTGTACGCAACTCATTTTAACCAAAGGAAACTATCCCGTTTATGAAAAGTAGCATTAAGTAAGTCTTTAGCTCGAAGCTGTTATCGATTGCCAACAAACAGATTGAGCCTTTGTAATTCTGAATGGATTCTCGTCATAATCACAGTTACAAACATAATTGTTACTTTGGCTATAATCAGCTACAGTTACGACGATCGCCATAGCATTTATAAGTAACATTAATATTATGGTCGTGGTTAATCGCTAATGATACAGCAACATAACTCTATTGACTCCTAATTACATGTTTTTCGATCATAATTTTGGGCATGGAAAACCACTTTCGATGTATACAAAATCTAGTTGGCTTAAAATAATATAGTGGTGCTTGTGTATTTCCGTCGTTTTGATCTTGTGGTTAGTGACCCTGACTGCTAAGCCGGAAGTCGTGGGTTCTATTCCCATCCAGGACAAATAATTGTGTGATAAGAATTATCGATTACCCTGATGTAATTTTCTATAAAATGTATATAGATTTCATCATCATCATCATCAACAGCTTTTACTAGGCCAGTGCTGGACATAGGCCTCTCCTTAGAAAGGAAGTTTTGGCCTACTATACCACGCTGCTCAGACGGGTTGGTGTTGAAGTTATTATATGAAGTTATTATTTTATTTTTATTTATTATTATATGAAGTTATTAAATTTAGTTCTATAAGTAGCTGACTTTTAGATTAAGAAAATAGCAAAATTGTATTTTTCAATGTTATTTAAAGTTTGAGTAGTTTGTTTACAGTTATGTACTGGTAATTTAAACAAAACTTGTTCATGTCAAAACAAGACATTTATTAACTCAATTCTTCTTTCCAACACATAAAGTTAATCTAACCGAGAGCCCTGTTTTGCCAACTTCTTGTTTCGGATAAAGTTTCATCCAAAAATAGGCAATACACAGCCTCTATACTGAACTTTTGTAGCCCACGTTTCAGGGCAAACATTTTGTAATGAAATTGAAGGAAAATGCCAAAGCATGATTCAGAGCGTAAAAATGTTGAAGTGCCGCCCCAATTAAGGGTATATACTTTTGTTTTCAGTGTATATTGTGTTTGAGTTTATGATTAATTTCGTAAAGTGAAAAAAGTTACGAGTTAACTTAAGTTAAAGTATTCAGATTATTAACCGTTTATCTGCACAATGCAACAAGCCTCATCCGGTCTATACTTCTTCTTTTCTTCTACGCTTCTGTGAAAGAGTGCTAGTTTTATTTTTGCACACAGAAGTGATTTGCATTTGACGTAAATTCTGCTAACTTTCTGGAAACGCAAATGCCCGATGGTGAAGAGAAATAATATATAACACATATTTTCAAATTCAATTAATGAATAATACAATAATTGTCCGTGTGGTAACGGATTAAGAATACGGAGTGTCACTACCCCTATTCATCTCGTGGGTGTCATAAGAGACGAAACTACGCAGGACAACAGCACTGCAAAGAGAAGCAAAACTTGACACAAACCCTATACCAGCCCGTCTCACCAGAGTGGTATACCAGGCCAAAACCTCCTTTCTAAGGAGAGGCCTATGTCCAGCAGTGGACAATTAAGTGCTGATGATGAATAAATTATATAGATACTAAGCGTATTTTAATATATTTCTTTCTTCTTTTATACATCTCAAATAGGCCGTGTGATCCATAACTAGGCGGGCCTATGCTATCGGCACCAGACTAATGTCAAACATAATTATGTATTTCTAACTACGTACATATTATAGGTAAATGATACACAGGCACAGAACAAATCCTTGTACTCATCACAAAATTATTTGTTCTGGGTAAAAATCAGGTTATCTAACCACAACACCAACAAGACAATGGATACATACAGAGAGTTATCTTTTAAATTTATTCAATACAACTAAGTCTCTAAGCTGTTTTAAAATTTGCTACAAATTTAAATGCATAATTGCAATCTTTCATTACGTGGATATTAGCTGGTTTTTCAAAAATATAGACACAATATATTTAAGTTATCATAATGAATCGGTTCAAGAACTAAATTAACAATGATGATAAGAAGGGGTATTCCTTTTATTCTAGCTGCAACTTCCAAACATGTAAGTTCTATTCGGTGACGATATTAATTCACGCTCATTTATTTAAACGCAACGTAAATATAAAATATTATTACCAATCATAGTTCATACTTTCATCAAATTCATGGCTTTCGTTGTATGTTATAATGAGATTTACTTAAATTAAAAAAAAAGGCTTTGACTGAAATCTGGATAATAGTGTACATAAGATCAACTTCTTCTTTTAAAGTGTTTTGAAATATATTTACTTAGTTTTATTTCATAAATTCAAAATTTGAAGAAAAAAGTTAATGTTGATTAGTCACACACGCTCTATGTTTATATTAAGGCACCACAATAGTGGAATTATATTCAAATCAAGTTATTTAGTACACATCAGTTTAATATAAATACCTACTATTTCGTATTTCCCTCCTAATATTTGAAAGCGAAAGTAACTCTGTCTGTCTGTTACGCTTTCACAACGGAACCGCTAAACCGATTTAATCAAATTTAGCCTTTAGACACTATGATTCTTCTACTTTTAACATCGATAACTAACATACAAGCGAGCGGAGCCACGGCCAAAGCTACTTTAATATAAAGTAAGGCGCTATCATGCAACAAATATCTACAAAACCTTTTGAAATAAAAAATCAATTACTCCACAATTAGGCAAGTTAATAATATTGTATTATATATGACGACAAACAGCCATAATGTATTGTGACCTAACAAGCAACTAACATATATCAAGGAGTCTCTGATTTTTCCCCCGACAACAATCATTTCTCTATTGCCACGTCATCAACAAAATCTCCCGGGCGTTTGCGAAGGATATTATTTTCATTATAAGCAAACACTCCCGGTACCTTTTTATATAGACTTCATATAGGTTTAGTACTTTGTTTATATAGTCTGCAAATTAGGACCGAGCTGTAAATATTAAATCTATTAAAAGATAATCGAATCATTTTTATGTTGATCATTGCAAAGAATGTGGCTTGAAGTTAATAAAAGGAATTATGTATTAGGGTAGCATAACCTAAAAAGTTAGGAAACTCGTTATAATGAAATCCTGTGATGATATTCATGCTGAAGGTTTTTCTCGTAATTTTGATTAGTTTTCTTCAAAGTATAATTTTGAACGACAGGCCTTTGGTACGTGAGTGTTTCAGTCTAGATGTAGTAATATACGCATATAGGTTATATTCTATTAATAAGTTTTTCCAGGGATGCCAGATTGTATTATCGAATAAAATATTCTTAGAACCCAGTTACCATGCGTGTCGTACCACTTAATTCAATATTAATTAAAATAAATTTTATTTAGGAAAAAAAGAGATGTTAGAATTATGCGAAATTTGTTACCTTCTCCTCTCTTGTGAATAATTAAGACACTATGTGCGACGGAAATAATAATAATAACTTCACACATCTCCGACACGGCCGTCTGATCCCAAACTAGGCAAAGTTTATGCTATGGTAACCAGACTGTTGATAAACATACTTATATATTTTTAAATACATGCAATTTATTTATAAATTACATCCAGAGACAGAACAAATGACCGTGCTCATCGCACAATATTTGCCCTGGGTGGGAATCGAGTCCACGACCTCCGGCTTAGCAGTAAGGGTCACTAACCACTCGACCAACAGTTCCGTCAAACGGTATATTGATAATTGTGTGATTCGTGAATTTCAAAGTATGTGATATAAATTATGAGTTACCGCTACAGGCAGGCAAAATTTTTACTTACACGCACTTTATTATCAAAGGGATAGACAAAGCCGTATTAAGAGACCAACTTGCCAACTATTACTTTAGTCCCAATTAAGTAATTGAAGCCAAGTCTTTTATCATCATTCGAGTACATAGTATATTTCCAAATTATAATTATCTAAATAAAATTCTCGTATCGCGGTGTTTGTTACCAAACTCCTCTGAAACGGCTGGACTGATTTTTATGAAATTTTTTCGTACCCCTAAATGTTTTTTTTTATTCAAAAATAATATTTCTCAGAAATAATACATAATAATATGGCAAAGCGACGTTTGTCGGCTCAGCTGGTAACTGTCTATAATCATATAAAAAATGATTTTTAATATTAAGTTGATAAATATTTTTAATTTACTTAATCCGAAATCGTTTAATCATCTTCGACAGTCATTGCAGTTCACAGTTAACCTGAAACGATATAAATGATAAATGATATTTACTTCTGTAAGTAAATCTTTTCAGATATTTTTACAAGTCGGACTTTATAGCTAGAAGGAGCCGGCATTTCCTAAGACTCACTCTGGGAAGAAACGCCGAAACAAACCACAGAGGTGTCTTTTTTTTTCAAGTCCGTAAACAAAGTTAAATAAAACTGTGCAAGTACAGTATAGGGTCTGGATACCTATCCAGACCCTATACTGTACTTTTGAGGAAATGACCATAGTTTTGAGTCAGCCTGTCCATTCAGACGGCATACAGGCTTCAGCCATCGTGTAGCCTAACCGATATTGGTCAAGATCAACGACCCGAAGCATGACACTACCGCCAGCAGGACATTTGGGTAGGCCGTGGAAACACTCAAAACCACCAGAAAGATAATAAAATATGAATTAACATTACAAGCCTACACTATACTCACATTTACATACTTACACAAAAAATAAAAAAATACATTCAAATTCAACGAAAAATAAAATACGAAAACAAAATGCGAAATACACCAAAAAAAAATAATAATTAAATCCTGCGGTAAAAAAAATAAATATAATGCGGGTATCTATTGAACAAGCCACTTTTTAGCCAACTACCCGCATTATTAAACTCTTTGACCAACATTGTGAGTTCATTCTATTACCTGAATCCCAGTGAATGAGTTTAGTAGTGATTCTAAGAAATCGTTAATCGCATAAGTAGACTCGGACTGAATGCCCGTTGCACCGAGTCCAAGTCTTTGTGTACGTGGAGTGCACGTATGCACGTAGATTTGTGCGAACTTGTGTGAACAAGGAGTGTTTATTCGGTTGAAAATTTCAGTTAGCTTCGTCGAATGGGTCGAGTTGATCGAAATTATTTTGTATATTTACCTATAACTGATTTTAAAAGATAATACCGCTGTAAATTAATGCACCAGTAAAAAAATAAATTTAAAACGTTATATTACCATTATTCACACTCATAGTATTATTCACGGTGGATAAGTTGACATGTTTCTTGAAAAAAGAAAGAGAGATCTCTCCAAGGTGTCGCTCAAAGTGAGCCACAATTAAATTTAAATCCGTTGTGTACATGACGTACCGCTGTAAATTAATGTACCTGTAAAAACCTCCTGCAAACTCGCTTCTAGTTAGTAACTTTATTAAATTTAAGCCTGATTTAAGAACTTACTTGAAATTAGAATTAGATAAGATACTTGAAAATCAAGAAAAAAAAAAATAACAAAACAATAGGAAAGACTTTAAATTTGACTAAAATATCATTTTACATTTAAAACGTAGAGCTCAATGAACGAAAAGCGAAATACCATAAATCACCAATTTAAATCCCGTCGCTGAGATTATCGGTCTTCTATAAAAAATTCAACAAAGTAATATAAAGTGCGGTGTACAGTCGCGTAATCCCGCCCTAAATATACGACGCGTGTGTCATCACATCGCAACGGCGGCTTAAAACGAACCCACCACTTCATACTGCCAACGTTTTTATTCCTCAAGAATATACTCGCCGAGATTATGAAAGGGAAATAAAATATAATTTCCCAAGATTGGCACTCCACTTCAAAAGAGTAAAGATATGTTTCTGCTTATCCTGTACTAAATCGCTTTTCCTGAGTTGCTTTTAATGCGATTTTGTTATAAAAAAGCAAATAAGACGTTAACGTGAGTGATTCTCATATTTGATTTCATTCACCATTTACATGTTCATACATTTGCGTTTAAATGAAAAAGAAAAAGAATTTAACTTATTAAAGTCAACTCCAAATATAAAATTGAATCAAACAAATTGTATTTTTTAATAATATTTATTAATACTCCCTTCTTCCTTATTACAATTTATGTACAAGATACGAAAAGAAACAAAAACAACTTCTTCAGTAATCAATATTGCACATTCTCACGAATGGACGTGTGGAACGTCCCAAACTCGCAACCGTACAAACAAATTCTCCAATTACATTTAATAACATCATACTACGTTTTATTTAAAGGAACATAGCTAGGTATATTTCAGCTACCATACTATCGTAATATTTCAGTATTAAACTACTTTACAAGTATACAAGAAGGTGGAAAAGTCAACAGTATGAGGCATCGTATCTAGCAGTATTTCGACCGAATTTACGCCGCGTAAGGCTCGGACTCAATTTACGCGTTACACGTAACGAGCCCCATCTGAATCTATTAGACACCTCACTCTAATTTCAAATTTAACTTCACCATAAACTTAATAAGTCTCGTTTTACGCAGTGTAAATTTAGTCTATACCATCCTAGATTTACACGTAAATTAAATTCTAGTACTTGAGATGCAAATCCAGTTTATACATAAAAGTTTTAGTGGAAAATAGTCGATAGAATCTTAATAATTATTTGTCGTTATTTCCTAGTAATTACAGTTTTAAGCCTCTTGTTATCAGAAACGTAAGTACAGATTTGTACCTAATGCAGTAATTAATAGGTGCTTTTGTAAAATAAACAAAACAAATACATCTTAAGTAGCAGAAACGTTTACTTCTAGGTATTGTTCAACACAGTAGCTGCTGAGTTTTAAAAGTCTGTCACGTAATCTAACTATCAAAATATAAAAAAAAAACATCTCTAACTCACAGTATAGTAAAATATTTTAATAAATAAAGTTTTCTAAAGCAAAAGCGCTTCGTAATTTCATTCCAAATTTCCTTTACTTTTTGCCACTATTTCCGTCGCAAAAAAGAAATTTAAGTATAATGGAAACAATACACAATTTCAAGAAAGATTGTTTTTCATTGTCTAGAAAGTTTTTATCCTAAAGTTTTTATGAAATAGCCAACCTAGTACTTCAATACCAATGAGTCTGACAAAAAGAGATTCAAAGAAATATCAGTAGTCACATTGTTTGTTCTAGGAACAAAAACAAGAAACAAGTTTTTCACCACTTGAATGGTGGAACGCCTACTGTTATCAATAATATTAATCTTATGTATTAAACTCGTTTATTTTTGTATTTACAACAATACGAAATATTTACAATGCGATCTGATATAAACTTTTATTTACTCTACAATTTGTTACGTATGACTTTACTTTATTTACAAAAAATGTTTTACATTCACTTGTTAAAAATAATAATCAATATTCGTACAAATCATTAGAAATTCTTAAAGTAACATTATTGTTTCTTGTGTTTCTATCAAATTACATTAGTATTATTTAAATAATTAAAAGAAATTCAATTTCCTTCTTCACAAAATAACACTCATAATAATACTGCTCGAATAACATTACAATCACATTTTTTTTCCCAAAATGTCAATTATTTTACATATAACAGTTTCCTAAATTATTACTTTTATTCAAATTTAATATTTACGTTATAACTTCAGAGGGGACAGGAGCCTTTGTTATTTAGCAAATCCTTTTTATTTTATTTGAAAGTTATCTCTGTAACTCACAACCGAATGGGTTCTATCTTCCAAATAAGTGTTTGAGCATCTGAGTAAATAAAATAACTCGATTCGTCTGTCTATAAACTGATGTTTGGAAGAACATGGTAAAAGCGATACGGAAAAATCCGAGTCTTGTTCCAACATTGGAATTGTATTTACAGTAAAGTATTTGTACGTATTATTCCGCTAATCGAATAACGTTAAAAACTTTCTTTGAGATGTTTTGAACACGCCATCAAACAAACCAGTACAAGAAAATAAATAACAATTATAATACATACTTAAATTGCCATATATCTTATAGATTAACACACAGGTACGTATTGCATTGTTCGGTGATAGAAACACAACATTCGCGGGCCCCTCTAACAATCGGTGATGGTGATTTAAACCGATCATCTGCAGACGACGGATGACAGCAGGTATGTGAAGATGGCACAGCTCAACTGTGACGTGAGGTAGGACGAGGCTCGGTTACTCGTTTGCATCGCTGCTGGATGCTCACCTAAAGAACGTTACACCATTAGAAGAATGTATATTTAAATAAAAACTAATCATGGTGCTCGGTTTTCGTGGTTTATTTTAAATTCGTTGAAGGTAGGACTAGTATCTACTTTTGAACACTCAATTAATTTATAACATTGCTTTTCAGAAAACGCATAGCTATTAGCTTTTCGTTAGCCTTAAAGAAATAACACAGTTGTTAAGTGATGCACAAAAATATCTTACACAGTTTTGTGGGAATCAAGGTTCGCCACAACAACAGGTCCTGGGTTTCCCGCAACATTTCAAATATAACATATATCCATTCCATAAACTAGCCAAATTAAACGTAAATTTTGATGTGCATTATGAAATCAAGAAGGTCAATTCTCGTAATAAAAATTCGTCCAAAATGCGGTTCTAATCTGTTCTCGATCTCAAAAATGTCATAAAAGATATGCTCGTAGTTAAGTATTACTTATGTCTGTATGGAGACGGATTGAGAATAAGGAGTGTGACCACCTACTCATTCCGTGGATGCCGTAAGAACCGACTAAGGGAGCAAACTCTGCAGAACAACAGCACTGCAAAGAGAAGGCAAACTTGAAATAAACCCTATAACAAACTATCTGGCCAGCGTGGTATAGTAGGCCCAAACCTCGTATCTAAAGAAAGGCCTGTGTCCAACAGTGAACTATTAAGGCTGTTGATGATGATGATGAAAGTATTACTACGACTAACAAAATACCGATATAATCACAGTACATTTTAATGCGAAAATACCTTTTATGAAATTTGTCAGATCAAACGTAGATCGGCACTTAATTTTGAATGAATTTTTATTACGAGGATCGACCTTCTGGTTCTCTGAATTGCTAACGTTGAGATTATATACTCACCATTCAGCACATGGACAGATACAGACGCGGGATGCGCATTGTTGGGCACGCATGTGTAGTTCCCGGAGTCTGTGAGAGCAGCCTTAGTGACCAGTAGCTTACTGGTTGTGCCACCTTCCGTCTTCTCTGTCTCTAGGCTAATACCTCCGCGTGGGGAGTCGAAGTCCACAACGGAGTTGCCGTGATACCTATTTTGTTATACATAATATAAGGCGATGCAATATTAGAACCCTATTTTATTTTTTTTAAGTATCTTTCTTAGGCAGAAGGGTTTCATACCAGTTATAAGATGTTAATTGTAACAATAACTTTATTCCACAAAATTTTTATACCTTACATTTTATTAACATATTTTATATTGCACTGCAAAGCAGCGGTAAAATTAAAACAATACGTTTAAAACATATAATTTCATTTTCAATGAAGTTCCTCCTATTGAAAATTGCGTAGCTTTTGATATAAGTTGATAAAAACGGTATGCATCGCCTATATGGGACCTTTATTTATCGCCTTTTCCTTCAGTCGACTTTTATAGCTCACTGGTAATAATTTATTTACCAAGTTCTGCCGTAATCTCGATCAAAGATTGGTGTATTTCTACTTAAGTTTCAAACACTTTTAAATTTCAAAGTTTTTTCTCAAGTAGTAATATTTAATAAAGAACGACAAACATAGTTCTACAAATAAAAATAGAAATGAAAAAGTATAAATTATCAGGTTCCGTAACGAACAATAAGATTTACCATAAAATTGAGGCTGTGGAGGGTGGCGACGAATGCACATTCACTGAGCACGTCAGCGATATTGTGCTGCCTTTCTTCACGTACACATCCTGAGAGCCCCATATGGTCGCCGCAGCAGCTGTAACAAACAGAAACGAACTTTATACTTTCCACACAAAGTACACAATCCATTGAACAAGCTTAAGAAAATACTTGCATATTTACAAATCGTGTGCAAATAGCAATTCAGGACCCATACACAAGGTATTATAACACGGATTTAATGAAACTACTATGTTTTGCTACATGAGTTTTGAGTTTAAGGGGCATTTCACAAATCGTGCAGATATTTTTTGATATGTTACATCATATTAATGGTTTATCTTTTAAATGTTCTTATGATACAGAGGATAGACATTAAAAAAATTCAAACTTACTGTTTAATTCAACTCACTAACAAAACTGACTACTATTATTGTCGAAAACAGTTTAATTGAACAAGGCAATAATGATCATGCCAGTTTAAAAGCCATGCAAATCTAATTTTACGTCGACTATACTTGATTCGAGTTTAAAAACTCTTCAACTTAGCATTATGAGTTTCTCTAACTTACTCAATTCGAAACACTGGTTGACGTAACGACGAAAACGTTTATTTTTATTACAGTAACCCACCGATTGAGATGTTGGCAATAAAATTTCATTCTACTTTCTGAGGCACAGTTTTTGACAGTAATTACTCGTCGACAAACTTTTTGGGGTTAATCTTGTTACTAGAAAATATCTTCTCGTTCATTTAACTAATGAGTTTACGAAACATGATCTCATTACGAACCTGCATCTTTTTCATATTGAACGTAACTAATGCGGGTCAAACAAAGACACGTACGAGTACACAAAATGATTGCTGTACATGCAAATTCAAAAAGCGCTACCACGCTCGCCTAGCCGATCTCCATCTAATGAATGCCGAAAAAATAACATCCCGTGCTGTGACAACATAAACACGAAAATGAAGCTGCTATAGATAGATGAAAGTATAATGAAGTAGTAATGAATAAACAAATGAAAAATGTAATTAAAAATGAAGAGAAGGATACGAAACTAGTACCTGAGGAGCGGGGCGGGGCCGAGGTCGCGGGGATGAGGGACTCATCTGGAATTCATAAGACAACAGCTTAGGAGAGGGTTAGGAATACAAAACAGCGTGTGACTCTGCCAGAGATGCATTCAAAGAGTTGAAAAAAATAGTACTACATTTTGTTGAATTAGCCATATTAAGAGATAGCAGTGGATTGAAAGTCCACTGACTTAGTTAACTATTAAATTGATCAAATAACTTTGTGATGTATTGTTTATTATTCAAATCATAGTTTGTAGACTGCCGCTGGGAATAGAAAACTAGATATATTCTGAACTGACGTAATTGAATTAAGACGATGTCTCGGGTGAATACTGTTCCCTATTATTTCATGTGAATGTGTCTTAGAACCTGTCGCGAGGTGTAGGGTTATTGAGAATAGTTAGGCTTACTGAAAAATATGAGTCTTGGGTGAAATCAAATATAATTAAACTAGTGGTTTAAAAATTTAAAACATCATATTCTAAAAGTGCTAAGACTTATTGATAAAGAAAAAGAAAAAGATATAAAAGTATTTCAATTAAAATGATCACCGTAAACAACATTATTTTTTGGATCTAGAAAGATTAGAGTGTGGGTGTGTGGCTTTCAGCCATCTCAAACAAAATGACAACAAAAATTATATTAATATTTCTTTTCTTAAAAAAAAAGAAAATTTCTGCCCTAGAAATATATTGCGTGTCGCGGCGGACTTTACACAATGAACACCCAGATTCAGAACAACAATTTGTGGATCACACAAAGGTTTGTCACATATGGGGATTGGACCCACGACGCTCAGTGAAGTAGGAAGCGTAAAGGTGACTGCTTAAACCTTTCCCTATTGCAAGATTTAGGAGATCGTCCCTGAAAGCAGTGGTGGTAGTCGTATTAATTTCAGGATGGCAATATCAGCAGGAATTTTATTAAGGAAAAGGCAAGTACTTTTTGGAAAGCTTGAGAGGAACTCCTCAAAGAGACTGTCTTTAAGCATTTGATAGCTTAATGTCAACATCGTCTTATGGCCTTTTATATTCCCCCTTTTCTTTTTATTTTGACTGACGCTTATTTAAAGACAAAATATAATACATTTTGTAAAATTAGAGATAGGTACTTTATTAAAAAAAAAATCAAAGAGTTTTGTTGTACATTAAACCTGATGTATTATCATTTTTAAAAACATTTACGTTACATCAAAAATATGCCTTCTCATTAAGTTTAACACACATATTTTACTCCGGACAATGTAAGTATAAAAACAGTGGACGAGTAACTGTCGGTCATTTATCAGCAATAACAAGCTCTATAATTGGCCTCAACGTGAATTTGAGACTTTCGCATGATGTGTCTGCAAGCCGAGCGTGTTCTAACAAATGGCTAGCATGAAACGAGACGGTAAAAAATAGTGCTCATTTAGACTACAGCGGTTTTCGCAACGAAACGGATTTGTTCCGCCACATAAGTCACGATAATCGATAAATGGATGGGCTTTGAAAACTAGACTTCGGATTTATGGATGATATTCTTCTTGCTTAAGCATCGTTGTTGCATTTATTATAAAATTTACGTTAGTATGCATCATTCTGCGCAATATCCTTTTTGGCGATGAGGTGAGTAGGTCATCCAGTGAATAAGAAAGTGATGCTAAAATCTAGGTTATATAGTGAACAATTACTCGTAAATCTTGAATCCCTGGTATGTTAAGAAATATTGTGAAAGAAAATTGCTAATACATAATTGGTGGTAATTAGCTTCACTTGTTACTAACTTGATTATGTAAAAAAAAACAACAACAACAAAACAACTTTAGAACAAATCTTAGTGAACCCGTTGACTTTGGGCTCATATGAGTTTTTTTTTTCTGTAAAAGAGGGCAAACAAGCAGACGGGTCACCTGATGGTAAGCAACTACCGAAGCCCATTGACACCTGCAACACAAAAGTCACAAGTGTGTTGCTACCCTTGGAGTCCCGCCCACTCGAGTCAGCGGGATGGAGGATTTGAGCTCCGGTAACCTCAATCACTGAGTGAAAGGCAGCGAAAGAACTGCTTGATACCGGTTTTCTGTGAGGCCGCGGTATCACTCCGGTCGAGCAGGCCCATTCGTGCCGAAGCATGGCTCTCCCACGGCTGAGTCCAACACATTGAGCATAGCCGGATGCTAAAGCCAGGTAGTCGATATGGAATCCTTGTTTTACGAGTACATTTTTTTTATTAGATTGTTAAACGATAAATTTTAAGACTAAGATATTTTAAGACTCGAGAGAATTTTTTACTTTTGGTATATTTATAATGATAGACAATTTGTGGTGCATTTCTATACATTTAAGTGGTGTGTGATTAATGTTTAAGGAAGAATTTCTTGAATTACCTCTAATCATAAATTTCACAATCTAGTTTACTACTTCAAGATATTCTAGTTTTTTTTATAATGCTTCTATTAGTTTTCAGAGGTTGTGTTAACTCGAGGCTAATTTTAAAAGAAGAGTAACCATGGATTTTCGAAGAATTTATGACTATTCTTGCAACTTTGATGGGTGGTGCACAGGTGGGCGACATCTAAAATGTTCCCAGGATCCCAAAGTGCTTGCTGTATATGTACGAAAAATTATGCTTCTAAAAAATTATTTTGCACAAAAACGTTGAACGTCAGCACGGTTTTCGAAATGGATTATTAAAACTAAAACGCTCTTAATCCGAGATTGGTAATTAAAAAATATAAACTTCAAAGCGTATCTCAACTTTTTGAACAGGTTTATTTTGTAGATTAGATTTTAAAATGATGTGTTTTAGATTGAAAAAAATGTATGATGAGTTAACTTACGCATAAAAAATTCCCGACAAAGAAGATTCTTTAAAAGTTCATAGCAAGTTATATTTTTGTAAGTATTATGTCAACGTTATGTTAAGAATAGAAAATAAAATATGCTGTGTATGTATATATTTTATTTGATATAGATAGATAGAAAACTAGGTAGGTACATGAAAATGTCACACATGTAATGTACAAACGCCAGCCTTATTGCTAAGAGCAATCTCTTCCAGTCCTATATTAAAACTAGCCACCACATAAAAGATTATTTATATGTGTCAGTGAATTTTAAAAAGTTTTTTTATAAGCGTTAAACTGCATTACACCATCCCTTTTTTCTAAATAGATTAAACGTTTCAGAAAAATCCAAACAGTCGGCCCAGAAGTTTCAGTATAAATAAAAGTAAAAATCACTTTACATTCAGTCGTTAAATTAAGAGAAGGCACGTAAAATTTTAACTGGATCATGTTTCAGCCGTTACTGATTTTATGAACACTTTCTGTTTATTCCGTTTTTACTCTATTACGAAAGGTTTGAGGGTTTCTGCCATGTTTGATGTGGCAACACGACTAAAAGACTTAATTGGTTAAGTTTATTAAATGTGTAAAATGTAACTGTGTGTGATCCTCTATGCGGTTTCCGGGCAACATTTTCAGAGGTCTCGTGTAATTTCACGCTGAAGGCCATTTCTATATCTATGATTCTACTGATGATTAAGTTATTTAGTGAGTAGTTGCTTATATTCTCCTACCTATCTGTCCGAACTTGCGTTTTATCTATATAAATAAAATGTTAAGTTCGCTTCAAAACCTCACAAAATGCCGCACCGATTGGGCGTCAATTTTGACACGATATACGACCCGCTTTATATATTATTTTTATCTATCTTTCACACCAGTTATGTTCCTCATTTCTCAACAATGCATCCACAACGTGCCACAGCAAAGCGCGGCCGGGTACAACTCACATCATCGTCATCAACAGCCTATAATAGTCCACTGCTGGACATAGGCCTCTCCTTAGAAAGGAGGGTACAACTAGTGAGATGTATTTTTTTTTACGAATTCCTGTAAACGAATATAATTATAAATGTATAAGTATATTAAATACTGTAAAGCATTAGGTAATTTGAAGTGTAAATAAAAATAAATTTAAAAGCCTGATTTGTCAGTAAATGTGTCAGTAGTTCAAATTCCATCACATCACACTGCGAGAAACGTGTAAAATTCAACGAATATAAAGTAATCAAAAAATACCTGGCAAGTTGTATGTGTGATGTTAAAAATATAGAAATATATCTACAATCTATACAGTGTACTGAACCAACACTTGTGTAGTGTTGGTTCAGTGCGGTTTTATAGGAACGAAGTTCATTATGGGACGATGTGGCGAGAGAGATTTCACGAGAAAAAGCGTACGTTACGAAAAAGCGTTAGTCGCTAGTCGTAAAGATATTTTGAGCTTGGATTTAAGTTTAGGATTCAGGATTTTTAGAAAATTTGATGAGGATTAAATGAGACTAGTCTTGTTTCTTTACAATCAATAGTTTTCGAGTTTTTTTTTTAATGCTGCTTTACTTTAAACTACTGGTTGTAGTTAATTAGCAAATCAATTTTTTTTGTTCATACCTATATAAAAAATTGAGCAATATTTATAAATGAAATATTTATTTAACTACTAACTTATCTTATTTAATATATATTATTATTTCTTATCTTATCTATCGGGTGTCACTTGACTTTTTTTGTTTTTTTATGTTTGATACACCAGAACTCATTTGTCGTCATTTACTAACCGAGATAGAAAGACTTTTATTTAGGAGAGTACATATACTTCCCGTTCTGTTTCATTTAAATTCAAAGAAAAAGTAACAACTCTAAGGATGAAAATTAAGGAAGCAAGAATACAGAGCATCATAATTCATCATGATGTATCGAAGTCGATAATATATTGTTTAAAAGATAATTATTTTTTCTTGTGAACACTCACCGTTGGTAACTTAACAGAGCTATATTATGACCACACGATATACATTCTGAGAACCGTCGGAACTTCGGGTATCTAGCTGACTCCGTCTTGTAATTAATTGGAGGATGTTATTTGAAAACAAAAAACAACTCATTAGGAATATATCCTGTACCTCGGAGGACTTCACAAACATCCATCGAATGTGCACAAAGAACACCCAGACTCAAATCAACAATTTGTGCATCAAACCAACTGTTGTTCCGTGTGGGGATCGTACCCACAACACTCAGTGCAGTAGAAAGCGGCGAGGTCAGACCTACAAAATATGCTTTCAAAAAGGTTTTGAGGCTTAATTTATTATTATGATAGCATTTATTTATGGATATTATTTTGCTTATTAGTTTCAACCATAAAGTAGCAATAAATCCAACATATTATTTACACACAAACTCGTCTTTACAGAAATTTTACAACAAAAAATGTAAGCATCAGTATTTGTAATATAATTATAGGAAATGTAAACAAATAATTAACTATCTCATAGACAGGCGCGGCTAGCGGTACACTTGCGATTAGTCTGGCCCTACGTGGGTAAATACTTCCTACAGTACAACTAAGGCCTTATTTTCTAAGAAAAGGATTTAATCGCATTAGTACCGTACACTGTTATGTGAAATTTAATTAGTTTAAGTATAAAGGTAAATATTCGTATTATCAATTCAAGATTTTAAAGCTCGTAAACTTTTCGATTACTATTGCGATTCTCAGTACGAATAAGGAACGTATTATGCCAGTAACCTCATACCCTCGGTGAACAGTAACGATATTGGAACGAAGTTCCGTATCGCGCGTTACTTTCTTAGAGCGGATGGGAGCTAGACCGAAAAATGTTTATTAAGATGTTTTTCTGACACTATAGTAAGCGAAAGGAACTTTGTTCCGACCGGGAGTCCATAGACCCCTCACGGCATTTTTAATTGCTTAACACCGGTTTTCTGTGAGGCCGTGGTGGTCGAGTCTGCTCATTCGTGACTAGCTCTCCCACGATTGAGTAGCAAATACTAGTTTTGGTCTCAAACAAAATAATACTATACCCTCTCTATCCTTTCGGCAGCCATTTTGTCTCATGAGCTTAGACCGTATACTTTCTCTATACTGTTTCTTAACTCTTTTATTATTCACAAATCGTATAATGCTCCCGTATCACATCGTCAATAAATATCAAAGTAACTTATTTTCCGCTTCACGATCAATTACAACCATTACTCTATCCACCGAGTTGTCCTAAATCAATAGGAAGTTTTCCATATATTTTTCATATCTATTGGCATGCCTATTTGTAAGTCAGGGTGTCGTAGGATTATTGATTTAAACGAGACATTAGGAAGATATTGATTGATTTAAACCATCACTTTTAGTCACGATACAACTTGAAAAAAAAGGTATGGATGAGCATTTTGGGAACTACATTCTTGATTCTAAACGTAAATACACTGAGAAAAAATGTGAGAAGAATTATTTAGAGATAAATAAAAAAGAATTTTGGTCAAAAAAAAATCATGAATTTACGCACGGCATATTAACGATATTACTATTTCTTAATAGGTATTTTAAAAATATTAGAGACACCCAGGCAAAACAAATAATAGTGTTCGTTATAAAACATTTATCCTGGGTGGAAATTGACTGGAATACCTCTGGCATAGCACTCAAGGTCGTCAAACAATAGGTAACCAGGACAGTAATATTCTATTTCTAAATTTGGTCCACAAAAAAGTATTCACCATGGACTAGGTTCTCTACGAACTATATTTTATTCCCATAAACACGTACATCAATAATACGTAGACAACGAAATGAACTGAAACACAAAACTTGCTCAAGGTTCAGCAAAACATACGGCAAAAATAGACTATCACTTTTGTTTTTTGGATTGTATTTCAAACTACTTGTCAAAAAGTGCCAGTTTAGTTATATGACTTTAGAATTCAATACTAAATATTTAGCATACATCTTTATATCAATGTAATTTTCTATTGAAATTCCCTGAAAGTTAGTACTGAACCCACCGTACATAATAAACCTCTGCAGTGCGATTTAACTACAAACATTTTGTACTTGCGATAAGCTAGCTATAATCTGTTGACTATGTGGAGTTCATACAGTGAATAGGTCCCTGAGAACTCTTTAAGGAGACGCTCTATTGTGAAAATAGGATTGTTTTTGTTTAAAACAGATACTATTTATAAATACATTTTTTTTTCGTATGACAGTGTTAGGTCCCTTCAATTCATACATATTCATATATGGCCATTAACGAGGAGTATGTCAAGATAATATACTTAAAAAAATTAACAACAAGCAAAATACTGAAAAAAACCTAACAGTGTGACAATGTATATAGTGTCATTCTCACAATAAAGATGAGTCTAACGACACCTCCAATGTCAAAAACCATCAAGCTGTGAAGGCTACAGAGTGTGACAAAAATATACGCACACATATAGATACATTCGAAAAACGAAACCCCCTGGCGCAGTCAAGTAAAAAGGACATAAGACAAAATAGGCCAATTGATGTCCGTGTCGTAATGACCTCTCCAATCACACAGCAGACAATAGCGGGTCTTCGAGTCCGGCCTCAGCACGATACTGCAATCTCCATATATTCATCCAAAACTTGTGGATGATGATACCATAAGTTTTGATACCACTGCTGGACTATGTCTATGACTATTATAAGCTGTTGATGAAAGGAGTCCTTAGAAAGGAGGTTTACTATGACTATACCATGCTAGCCAGAAATATTGGTATAGGGTTTGTTTCAAGTTTTCCTTCTCTTTGTTGACTGTTGTCCTGCGTAGTTTGCTTTCTTAGTCGGCTCCTATGATACCCATGGGATGAATAGGTGTGGTGACACTCCGTATTCTTAATCCATCACCACACAGATTATGGTACAATACCATACCCAAAAATATCGCACAAATCCTTTTCCTTACCTTTATTTACTCTCTACGTTCATTTTAAAAACATTATATTCTTAAGAGGTTTGGCATCAGACAGGCGGCCAGGCATAGAAAAGACCGGCCAAAATTCTTTGCAAAATTTTTTTGGAAATTTTAGGAAGATAATGATAATAATTTAAAGCTCTGTAAATATTTTCTGAAATAGTTATTTGAAAATGCATGTTTTCTATGCTCTGACACCTTAAAGTTAACTCTGCACAACCTTAAATACAACTCATTTAGGGCGATAAGACCAATATTATTTCTTATAGATATTACGAAGGTTGACTTCCAATAGTAAAGACGGTAAATCTCCTTATAATCCGTATTTGACCTGAATCAAACTGATTTAGTAATTGGTTCTGAATTATTTAATCTCTAGTTTGTGGGTTTGTGAAAGTTTCTCGTTCTTGAAACTATGCCAAGAATAAGTTATTAATTAAATTGTTTTAAATGCCACGTATTTTCGTTAAAATTTTCATTTCCACCAAAGGTGATGTTAGAATTAAGTCAGATAGTTTCTTTTATATTAAGATATTCTGATAAAATTGTCTATGCACGCAGAATTAATTACATCAATACTCTACGCAATTTTCTACGCAGGTTCAAAACATTAAAATAAAGCTATCAATAAGAAAATAAAATTTAAGCACACTTTAAAAATACTTTATAATTAGCCAAATTGGAACTCAATTTTTTTTTTTCAGCATTAAAAATTAAGTTTAAAATGCATATTGAAGACTATTTCAAACAGTAAAGTAAGAAATTCTATGTTCTATCAGTCTATTTTTCGGCCAGACTTGGTTATACTAATAAATAACAATTGCTTAGTGTTTGATATATAAAGACGATATGAAGACATATAGAAGTATGCAACGCTAAGGTCTCACTTGTGCGTTGTCTATGTCATAGAGGGGTTGTTACATTTATCACCAGCAGAAAGAAACAGCAATAAGCTATCGAAGCTGTCTACGTGATAGGAAAAGGAATGACACAAGTCTTCAATAATCGTGCAGAACTTGTTAAAGAACCTCATTGCTATTCAATATTTATGATAGTTAGTTTTTCATAATTTTTACAATTCCATCTTTGTTTTTTTTTATATATTTAATACTTTTAATGATTCTATTCTTGTGTAGGTTTAATCCCATTATTGTTGGCTAGTAACAGCAACGTGCAGACACAATATCGCGTGCATATCGTTTTTAATCAAAAGTCAGGTCCACATAAAGTAATTTTTTCGCATATGTTTATTAACGCTGTTAACACGAGATACGCCCGTCAACGTCAAATATCGCTTAAAAAATTATGAGTTTTTAACAAACACTTTTAAAATATTCAAGATTTAATCACAAGTAAAATTATGCGACTTGCAAAAACCTCAAGAATTCATAGCTTTAGAATATTAAGTTGAAACTAGGGTAGTAATCAGATTTCGTTTCAAACCAACTGCGTAGTTATGATATATCTGCTCCTGTTATGGTCTGAAATAATTGTGTAAAATACATATGTAACCAGGATTGTTTTTTGGTAAAACAAGAATATAACAAATACTATATTATTTAGAAAATTAACCCAAAACAACATCTTTTTATTTTAACAATTATAATTAAATCATCCTTATGCCTTATTTCATTCTATTTAATTTGGGATGTTTACATTACAGAGGATCTTACATGGTTTCTTTTATAACCGTCCGGGTGTTTGACATTCCTCCTTGGTAACATTGTTTTTAGATGTAGGAAAAGAAGGAAGGTAAATTAGATAAAAGAAAGAAAATAGAATTAAGGAACTATAGTATTTTGAGAAGCGTAGAACATACATTAGTCAGTTAGTCTATCATTTACTTTTTTGGCACGCTGTCCCTGTCCTACTGGCCAAAATAATTAAAAGTAATCTTATTTCTTTTATTTTGGAGATTTTCAATTTAACTTTCTTGCCTAAATAATGTTAAAATATAAATCTTTCCTAGTCTATATACGTAATAATTCTAAATCTAATCAATAATATGCTTACGAAAAACGACCAGATACATTGATCGCTCGCTTTGTAATCATACCAACTGCATTCCTGAGGTGGTCCATAAAAATAAATATTGTCTTGTTTAAAGACTTAAATTTATCTACATTTTAATTTTAATCTGATTACATTAAAACTTCAAATTGTCAACAAGTTTCAGAATAGGTTATGAAATTATGTTCATAAATAAAACATGTTTGAAGCAGGTCATTTATTGTTCAACATTTACCGTTTTAAAAATAAATTTTGTATATGAAAAGTGTTCTTTTGAGCGAGAAAATTTGTTTAATTAACCAAGTGAATGGTGAGTCCTTGACCTTTTTGTCTCCAAGTTTCAACAATAGACCGCAGACACTTTTTACTATGCGGTTATAAAGTAATGCTTACATTGTGCTTGGGAAAATTCAATTTACTTCTTGTGACGACAGCTTATTTGATTCTGTTGTCAATAATTGTGTTTTTTTATTATATTATATTATATATTATATTATATTATTATATTATACTGGCCGGTGCAACCTGGTCGAAACGTCAGGCAAACCAGAGGTATGTAATAAAGAGTAATGTAATTAAGAGATCGCGTTAATTCCCGTTAAATAATATTAATTATCATGGAACGCGAAAGTTTAAAAGTTAGTATAGGCTTATATCCAGTAGTGGACTATTAAAAGCTGTTGATGATGATGATGATGGAGAAGATTCCGTATGAAAAACATATATCTACCACGTCTTTAGGTAAACTAAATATTATAGTTGAACAACGTGTTTCAACATACATTCAAACTGAAAAAATAAGTCTTTGCTTGTTTGTGCATAGGCTACGTGATATTTAAAAACTATGTCAGAGTTGTAAAGAGCCAGAAAGTATCATCTTCAGATCTTCCACTAACTACAATACTATTATTATTTAGACTCTTCTACCTACAAATTTATATTTCAAGGCCTGCAATCAAGTCCTACGTCTGTAATTATAGAATAATCCCCTTCTTAGTAGCAATCTGTCTGGATGATCACTAGAGGACGAGATTACTTTAACTCGGATGTACAGAGCTTAGGTGTACTGATTTTGTAAATAATTCCCTTTGAGTCGATGACGAACCGATTTTATCTGGTAGATAATGATAAATTATTTATGTAGGGGTCTATTCCGGGTAGGTCATTTATATTTGATGCGGTACCTTCGTCTTTGATCGTTCATTAGACCCCGAACAGATCTCGTAAACGTGCTAATCAATTTAACTTGGAATGGGACCTCACGCTGCATAATTATTATGGATTTCTTGGTGTGCGTGTACTATTTTGAAATGGTTTTCTTAATTTTTTTATTGGTGAATTAATTTAGAACAGAAAAATATATGTGTGTGTGTATATTAAAACTGTGATCTCATATATTTAATATTGAATAGTTAGTACTTAAACTTGGTAGGCAGTGTACGATTTTGTCTCTTAAATTTCATAATGCTTTTAAGTTTCTTGTTAATATTACTTTAGATATAAAACTTTATGGACTTATCGATGAAACGATGTCCTTACTTCGAACAAACTGCGGTTTCAACATTTCGTTTTAAACGTTAATATCTTGCAACCGGTCATAATTATTGGGTATTTACTCCATTACATTCCGGACATAAGTATTTACACATTAATAATAATAATTACACCTGTTTCTGTAAGTTTTGAGCATTAATTATAATAATAATAATATTCTACCACATTCCCACACCGCCATCTAGTCCCAAACTAAGCAGAGCTTGTACTATGGGTACTAGACAACTGATATAAATACATATATACTTTTTTTTTGTAAATACATACTTATTATACATAGAAACACCCAGACCAAACCAAACATTAAGTGCATAAAGCACACAAATGTTTGACTTGAGCGGGAATCGAACCCGCGACTTTTTAAACTCAAACTCAAACTCAAACTTTCTTTATTTCATAAAATTTCCAAAATTGTTTGAAATCGTCTTCCATGTAGACTCTAAAGTCATAGATCAACACACACAAAAGCAACAATCTCTGTTTTGTCAAATAGTAACCAAATAAATTTAACAAAAATCAAACCCATACAAAATCTATGATATGCCTGTGCCGATCTACAACCGCCCGTTTCCAAGGGGTTGAGCCTTATGAGAAGAAAGGGCAAACAAACTCATGGCCACTCTTTTGCAATTCACAAGTAGATACAATGGCACTATTAAATATATCACAACATTGTTTTGATGTGTGCTAGTATGTCCGTTATTAAGGACTTAAAGGTGAAAAAACAACGAAGAGAAAACAAGATTAAGAAGAAAAAACGAATACAAGAGAAAATGAAGTGAAACATAAAAAATAGAAAAAATAATAATAATAAAAAACACACTAGCCACACCACATTTTTACTTAAGAAAGAAATAGCCTGCGCTAATTAATCCCAAGCATTCTTGTCCTCCATGTAATCCACAATCGAGTAGTAGGCCCTCTGGCACAAGCCACGTTTTATTGCGGATTTAAATTTGTTAATACTCAACTCCTGAATATTATTTGGGATTTTATTATAAAATCGGACACATTGACCTCGAAAAGACTTGTTTATCTTTTGGAGCCTAGAGGCGGGTACAACAAATTTATTTTTATTTCTGGTATTTATGGCATGTACATCACTTTTTTTCAAAAAGCTATCTTTATTTTTGTGAACATATATTACATTTTCATAAATATATTGACTTGCCACTGTCATTATATTTATTTCTTTAAATTTCTGCCTCAATGAACAACGATTGCCTAAATTATAAAGTGCTCGAATAGCTCTCTTTTGGAATAGCAGTCCGTTACACAAACCACTACGCCATCCGGTCGTAAAATTATAAAAGACCTATTTATTTTTTAACATAACATACCTTATACTTTGAATAGGAAGGAGTGAGAATGAAAAAATAGTATTATTCCTAAACATATCATCAAATTATTTCATAGTTTTAGGGTTAAAATTTTCAATTTAGGTTTATTCATCCCATGATATTGCCATACTCATAATCATCTTATTCATATAAAACCAACTTACTAACATTTGTACAGAAATTTACGAAACAAGTTTCTATAAAAATACAACTAAAGGCTCATGTTTTTGATAATCATCATCATCATCGGAGCCGAAAGACTTCTATAATAAGGCTCTCTATAACAACCGATAACAAAAAGTTTATGATGTAAGTAAAAATTTGTATCTATTATTTATATACGAGAAGAAGTAACAAAAATACTGAAGTAGTTTTCTCACTAGACAGAATCTCTTAGACACGGAAAATGAAGCAAATCTATTATTAAATTATACTGATGCCTACACACTCCATCTACACGAGGGAGATAGGCGGGGTTATTAGAGGTAGAATTTGATTGTGACCTTAATATCGTTTGAGATCATGACCTTCATACCATTTTGTTATGTGGATCCCGCATTACGGATTTTTGTTAAGATGGTTTATTACTTTTTGTCGAAATAGACCTTTGTTTTTTAACTGTCCTTGCAAGAATCTCCATACACAATAAATACATACTAGTGTCTTTATTGATGTTGTGATGTTTTTTTGTTTGAGTCTTTCATAAAAATAAAAGATACATTTTTGCACGCCGTGCAATATCATCATCATCATCATCGACAGCCTTTACTAGTCCACTGCTGGACATAGGCCTCTCCTTAGAAAGGAGGTTTTGGCCTACTACACCACGCTGGCCAGACGGGTTGGTATAGGGTTTGTGTCAAGTTTTCCTTCTCTCTGCAGTGCTGTTGTCCTGCGTAGTTTGCTCCCTTAGTCGCCTTTTACGACACCCACGGGATGAATAGGGGTGGTGACACTCTGTATTCTTAATCCGTCACCACACGGACAATATAATATCACAATATAATATAACAATAAATTTTATGCAACTACATGGATAAAATAAAAAAAAAACTACGTATGCAGGCGATTGTTTCGAGCGAAGTATATAGGATAATTTGAATTCGAATTATCGGTTCGAAATATTAACGATATTTTCGATTGGTGCTCAAAAATAAAGATATTTCGAGCTCATACATGCACATAATAAGAATCTAGATATCTGAAAGCAGTGTGAATTAAAAGAGGACGTAGTATTGATCATTTACTATTGGAAATTATATGTCATTGTGGTTTGGGCACAATGTAGGAATGAGTATGAAACCAATGACAAAGCATGCAGATAAAAAGAACGTTAGTTGAGACTCATTAAATATCGACCACGTAATACACTGGCTAAATTTGTGAAGGTTTCAAGAAAAAGTTGGTCAAATATACCCAAAACTGCAGATCTTGTATTAAAGTTTTGATGACAGTAGAAAAAAAACTCGTGAGTTATGTAAGTATGGAAGAAGCAATAGGGGCACAAACAGATACACGTATTACAGGAGTGTAGATATATGTGTGTATTTATAATATAAAGAGATACACCACACGCAACGACATTATAGAGAGCATGTTAATTTAATACGTTAACAGAAATTAGCCGCTCCATTACTCTGTAGTGCCGACAGTAATGCTGTGCTTTTGATCCAACTACAAGTGTAATTTAATTTAATGTCACCTTCATAAAGTCAAGAAATAATTATTTAATTAATTTGTATATTTAGATTTTTTTAGATGGCCTATTAATCCCAGTTATAAGATACTTGAATTTTTATTTACCTTTACCTTTACCATTAAATTCTGTGTTATTTGCAATCCTAATATCACTATATTAGGGTTGCAAATAACGCAGAATTTAGAAATATTTGAGATATACATAAGTACACATTTCAAGGTAGGTACATTTATAAAAAAATTGAAGAATAAATGAAATGAATTAAAAAAGTTTTTCTGTGTAGAAAATAGAAATGTAGATACTGTCATTTTATATGTAGCTGTGACTGTTTAACATAATATAATATATAAGCACTTGTAAGGAATTGTTGAATTGATAGGTCCTAAAGTTCTTTTACGGATTAGATGCATCTATAACCATATGTCTTTTATAGAAATGTTCACTCATTTTCAGAACTGATTTTATTAGAAACCTATCCAATCAAGAACCCTTGTAGTTTCGCAATATCCATAAAAAAATATAAGTCTAAGGTGGGGCAGAACAGACGAGTCACAACACGAGTCATGAACGCCCGCC
Organism: Arctia plantaginis; assembly: GCA_902825455.1. Taxonomy (NCBI): domain Eukaryota; kingdom Metazoa; phylum Arthropoda; class Insecta; order Lepidoptera; family Erebidae; genus Arctia; species Arctia plantaginis. The sequence continues at coordinate 580,378 of CADEBD010000857.1, read as the reverse complement.
CATAACTCAGAAGTCAGCCTCTGTTGGCCGTGCCAGTAGCCATGACTAACTAACGAGAAAGAGAGACGAGCATTATTAATATTATTAATGAAGTTCACCACGAACTTGATATTTTTTTTTTAAAACGCGCAAAGTGTTTTTTTAAAAACAATTTGTCACAAATGCCTGCCTTTGAGATGGGAGTACGGCGGGAACTTTTCTTGAAGGTCTGGAGGTCGTATCGGTCGGGAAATATTTTAAGCGACAATTTGTCCCACAAATTGTTTGCATGAGGCAAAAAGTTTATTAAAAAGCACACAGTGGTGGTTTCACACCACCACTGTGTTCTTTTTACTGTGTGAAACAAATAATGCACATGAATCAGCTTCCGTGTCCCTAAAATATTACTTGTATTTTTCAACGTTAAGCAGTTGAAGATTAAAAGAAACATTAAAAATATACATTAAACCTGCCACACCTGACACAGACAGACAAGCTCCACTTTGTGCCGCTCGTTACTCCCGCTACTAATATTACAGAGACAAATGTTGGGTTAAGAAACGTACACACTATAGACTCAGTCAATGCCCTTTATACCTAGAAATTTAAACGTCTCCTCTACATCTCAAGATAAACTTTTCTTAAATTTTCTAACAGTGTACGAGCAACTCTGTATATTAACCTTTGTAAATAGTAATATTTGTACAACTTATATTTGTCGGTATTTGGTCCTTCGAGCCTTACTTCGTCACGCGTTTTGGAGATAAGCAAGGATTAGCCGCTGATGTGATGTATAAATGACTATGGAGGAACTGCAGTGTCATCCATTGACAGGATAGAGCTTTCGTTACCAGTATCTCACCAGGAATTTGGACTAAGTATTTTTACTGCGTTATAATGTGTGTGATTTACGTCAAGCTGTTTAATAGTTAGTTCAAACTAGTGTGTATTAAAACTTGATTCATATATTCCTTTATATTATTATGATAGTAATTCACTCATAATAAGGATTTCATAATAATCATCAAAATACTGATCGTCATTTTCACTTTTTGTTCCAAAAATCGTACATATATACACATCATTTCAAAGAGAACACAAATTGTTAAAAAAAGTCTGGCTTTCTTTATTTCATTTGTGGTAGCTGGTAGCCTGATATCTACCCTTCTTGAGGATATAAAGAAGAATAGAACTTAGGAAAGAAGAAGAACATAAACGGAGAGGACAAGAGGGACCACAGTAAGATATACCGCAAGTCTCGAATTGGAAACGCCGGATCTCCGTACTGTGATTGGAAAATCCCTTCGGACGCAAAACATAAACTGGGCCTCTCGCAATAAATCCCTACGTGTAAGCATATCTCAAAAAAAACCAATGTGAGCGACGAATATTGTAAAAATAATTAAACTTATAAATGCAAGAAAAATAATAGTATCAGAATTACACAACTTGTTCCTAAAAACTATTTAACAAAACGCGTTCAAGGAACCAGCTATATTGGTACGAGTACGTGTAATTTCATCTGGAGACCTTCGATTTTCGGTTTCATATTATTTTGGCCGATTTTATTTACGTATTTACGCCAGATATGATTACTTTTTTTGTAATTTGATCACCTCTCAACTTATATAACTTCGTAAGATATTTCTGTGAGATTTCTTGGTTCCATTTATTATTTATACAAGATTATTTTGAACTATATCATATGAAATGTACATAAATATCAGAGACTCGGAAGTCTTAGGTAAGCAAGTAATAATTAATACTTTATAAAACAAAAAATACGTATACATGTATTCAGTCCAATGGATGTCAATTTTCACAATGCTATCTAAAACTTGGGTTGAGTACTGCACTCCTATGTAGATAGGCTACTAAGCAGCAGAGTTACAGTGCCGGACCCCTTTTTTTTTTCCGTGCGGAAATCCCCTCGGATACCACCTGTCGGTGGCATGTCGGACTCGAACCGACTAAAACCGCACGCCGTCTCGGGTACTAATAGCCGGGGAACCAGGTATACCCTAGAAAGGAAGTCCCTGGTACCCCGACATACCTCGGGTCATCTACAGACGAGTAGACGAACCCCCCAGTGCCGGACCCCTGTTGGTATGTCGATTGACTTTATTAGTGCGTGAGATACATGCATATGTGCGTGTGTGTGTATGTGTTTTCGTTTGAGTATACGACCACGTGTGCGTGCTTTTATTTAATTAAAAAGTATTCAGTTCCTTCATAGGTCATTTTTATAAGTCCACCGTTTAAAGGTATCATAGTGGCGTTTCACAGGTATCCTTGCTCCGATACGAGTTAAAAAGTATGTTGTGTCCTATATTCCTATTGAAGTTAAAGGTGAAATACTTTTTTTCTGTGCGGCAATCCCCTCCGATACCACTCACCGGTGGGATGGTTATGTCGGAGTCGAACTGACCAAAAACCTACCTTGGGCCATCTACGGTGTGTAGATGACCCCTCCAGTGTGGGAACCCCTATGTCTCCTTTGTGCACCACCCTGACCTACTTCTGCTAGGGTGACAGATGCCTACCTATCTCACCCACCACCCACAGGCCAGGTAAAATACCCTGAATTGAATTCTTGCATTGACAGCGCAGTTATTACAACGCCTTGCAGGTTTTTGTCTTAACTATAGCAGTAAGCCAATGTTTTTAAACACTGTATTTTAATTAAAAACTGAAATGAACTAAATGGCTCTTTGACTACCTCTTGTGGAGTCTATATTTAAATGTTTCCTTTATCGATGTCTTAAAATACCAAAGTATATCAAAGTAAGATAGGCGACTGGATGGCGGAACGGACTGCTATTCCAAAGGTAGCGGGTTCGATTCCCGCTCAAGTCAAACATTTGTGTGCTTCATGCACACAAATGTTTGACTTGAGCTTGATTTAATGTTTGATTTGGTCTGGGTGTTTCTATGTATAATATGTATGTATTTACAAAATGAGTATGTATGTATATATATTAGTTGTCTAGTACCCATAGTACAAGCTCTGCTTAGTTTAAAACTAGATGGCGTTGTGTGTCAAAAATAATAATTTGTACCATACAAAATAGTCAGTTTCTGCTTACTTCATAACGAATATTTTGTTAATATCTTTTATTTATTTTATTTATTTGTTGTTAACTGTAATAGAAATGTTATACAGACATTAAGTTTATATAGGCATGACGATTGACAGTTTTATAAGTAAATTATTTTGTAAATGTGTCAAAGTCAAAATATATTTTTATATAAAATAAAAAAATAAATTTGAAATCGTCCTTTATGTAGACTCTAAAGTCATAGATACACACACACACACACATACAATAGCAACAATCTGTTTTGTCAAATATTTAGTTAAATGAATTCAATGCATTATATGCCAGTGCCGGTCTAAAATCATCCATTTCCAAGGGGTTGAGCCTTATGAGAAGAAAAAGCAAATAAACTCACGGCCTCTCTTTATTTATAATAGATATATACAGAACCTCCTTTCTAAGGAGAGGCCTATGTCCAGCAGTGGACTGTTATAGGCTGTTGATGATGATGATGATGATATACAGAACTAAATTTCATAATTATTAATAACTCTATGGTTTTAGTAGTATTGCTTCATGATATATTATTAAGTACATATTGCGTTACTGTAGTATTAAATATAAAACCTGGTAAATTTCAGATCATAATCCTGGACTTTTGTATCAGAAAGATGAGTACGAGTGGTAGAGTGAGTCACATATTACTCGCGTTCTTGTTAATATCTCCATATTATAGGCGTGGCATATGATAGGCGTGGGGCCATAAGGATTGTGTACTGCGAAGGGTTCCAACCCACAACCGCTCTATTGCCTGATCTACAATGCCTATGCCATCTATAGTCATCTACAGTCACTTAAATGATGACAAATTTGAAATTAATAATTGCTTCATTCTATCTCATTAAGCGAACAGCGAAAGGTCAAATAAAAATAAATTAGTAAAATAATGATTAAAGTTTCACGAGTACTTGGATAAATTTTAATTCTATTTCCTTTGACTAAGTCTAGCTCTTAATTATTTGCTAAGTTGTTTATAAATATAATTTAATTAATTTAAATTTGAGGTACCTAAGTTTTTTGCTAAATAAATCATTATTCCCATCTTGATTAATTGGTTTTTGACTATATTGTGTTTAAAAATAATTAAATAGATTATATCAACTATAGTACTTACTACGCAGTTCTTTATCTATAATTTCAGTAAAGGACAGCCACAACAACAAGAACAAAAATGTTCCATATTGAATTGAAAACAAACGCCAAGAAGTCACTTCAATGTGATATTACGCAATATTTTACCTTTTTTCTTATTTTAAACCTAATAATGCAGATACTTATAAGCTCTAAGTTATTGCAAAAAGTATTGGGTTATCATAACTATCATAAATATAGATAATGTGCATTATACGAAGCCCAAACGTGTACCATTTGTAAAAGAAAACTAAGTAAGAAGCTATTGTATCTAAAAAAAGTAAAAAACTAATCTGAATACAATTTAAAGAGTCACCTTCAACGGTTAGCATAACAGCCATATTGATTTTGGGCTCGGTGTTAATCTGGCACTCGTAAACACCGGCGTCTCTCGGCTGCACGTAGTCAATCTTCAAGTCCCAATCGTCTGAAGGTTCAGGGTGCAGCACACTAAACCTTGCGTCCCCGGTGTATGTAAAGATGTGTGATGTTAGAATGTGAAGATCCCTTTTTCTCATCCATGAAACCTGTTGAAACAAAGATGAGTAAGATAGAGATAAGAGAGAGTAAGATAGGAATCTGCTGAATGGAAGGTAGCTTTCACTCATATTTACTACTACTAATGTGGTGTCAATGTGGAGTAATTAATAATACTATTATTATGATAATACTATACTACAGGACATCTTTATATGCAATATTTAACTATAGGCCAGCTCCGCTCCTGCCGGCCGCTGCCACCCGGGACAGACTTACGGCAAGACGCGGACGCGGCGACGGTCGCGTTGCCCCCGCATTTAAACCTCTGATATCTACAAAGATATTTACTTTAACAATATGCCGTTAAAAGCTAATTGCTTTGATTGCCTGCCTTGATCTACATTAAATGCCCAACGTATCTATTGTATTTATTTGGATAATGAACAATACCGTATTGTTTAATATAGCTTCTTAAATGACTCATTATTTTTTGTAATATATAAAAAAGATAAAAATTGTCACTTTGGGTTGTCCTTAAGAGATAGACAAGTACTATAAAGGACTTTAATGAAGATCTTTTTAGGATAAACAATTCCATAGTATATTATTTTAATCTGTCTCGTAAGGTTTAGTTAGCGTTTGCAATGTAAGCGCCAAAATCATGTTTTTACGACAGTGTATGTACTATATAAATCTTCCTCTTGAGTCACTCTCTCTATTAGAGAAGGCCAATTGCCGTCAACTTGGAAATTTAAAGATTACATGGGTAAATTGCAATGGCAGGCAATGGATATTGATTATACGGATGGATTGTGGAATGTAACAGCTCGACCCTCAAGCAGATCAGGGTCTTACATTTTCTAATTAATGTTTAGGTCGCTTCATCTATGTCTAATATTACCTTATCTATACTACCTTTATTACCTTCTATGTTACTTATCATACAGCATTTCATAGTACTGTCCGTACCATTATAGGTTTTTGACCATTCAACGTCAACACTTCTGTTTTTTGCATGAGTAACATGTTCAATAATTCCCTACATTTCTATAGGGTTTTAAATCGTGTTATTTCTGTCTTAATCGTGTCTACGTGACTGCAGTCTAATATACTGATAACTTTGTATTAATATAGTCTTTGTCAAGTAAATCATTGTTCTTTTTTTTATGCGTGAAAGGCTCCCCGTTTTGTTTTTCGTTAATTTATCCAAGTGCATAAAAAAAATTGGGTGTCAAAGGCATCGAAAATAAATAAACACATCCATTTTGACATTTATGATACTAATGAGGATTCGTCATGAAAACCTGTAATTGGCTTGATGTAGTATCTCAATCTCACCATTTTCATTTTCGTAGCTGTTGGTTTTCAAAACTAAAGTAAACAAATAAATAACTCTGTAAAGATTAACTACCAATAAGATATTAAATATTTTTTTTACAATAAAAGTTTATTTCGCAACGAAAAACACTTACACGCGCTCTATTTCAAAATTAATCCAATTTATTTCAATCTCAATTACACAAAAATCCACCGCTGTACCTGACATCAATATTAACTCAATTATCCAACGCGCAATGTCGCTCCAAACGTCAACCGCATTACCAACTAACGTCTCAGGAGAATCAAAAACCACCCAAGTTGGTCATAAGTTGTCTCAAAATTTGGCCCAAGCCTGTCCAACTTTACCTGTCGAGTATCCATTATAAACCACTCCACAATGCTGTGCCTTTCATATCTATAAAGTACGGAACTCGTTAATATCATTATTCAATATAGCTCTGAAGTTTCGTTTGGTCCCTTTTTGATTAGTAGGAGATATTGATTTGCGTCTGTTCGTATTAATGAAATTCGGTGTACTCATGTGTGAAGTTCTGGGGTGTGCAAGTGACCGAATATAAGATTTTAGCCGTGATAATTCCCTTTGTATTGTATTGTGTGTCGCAATGTACCGTAAACTGATATGAAAATATTCAGGTATCGGTGTCAGTGATACTCGTAGTATATTCGGTGTCGTTCGCAAGTTGGTTTTTGTAAATTTACTACCTGACGCACATATTTTAATTTTTATCAGGAAGTTTATCATCATTTAGCAAATGAATCTGTGGGAGAGCCCTACTTTGGCACATATGTGCCTGTGTGTGTGATAACAGCGACACATAGAACTGGTGTTAAGCAAATCCTGCGATGCTTTCTATAAAATTAGGTTACTTTTTCAATCCTAAGATAAAATAAAATACTGTTTCATGACAATATATTCATTTTGTGTGTCTAATTATTAATAATTTTAATGTCAAAAAAACACTTCCTTTTCTAGCTTCGCGCGGGAAATTAATGTCGTGATTATTTTATATTAGATCGAGAATTTATTGCCATCGAAATTATTTGTGTGTATTGGAAAAAAAACTGTTGAGTTTCTTACTAACAAATTAATTGAGTTAATTGATTGAGTTAATAAGTACCTATCTAATTACTACGAGCGAGAACACTCTTTATTTGTGACATTTAATAAGCTCAGAATCCGCTTACAATATACTTATTAGTAACTGATTAAGGAACTACTCCGCTAAGTTAACCTTAATACTGGCATGATAGATACATTCTTATATGGTAGCGCAGCCCCTTGGGCTGCCCTACCATATAAGAATTGATAATGTCACTAGTAGTCAATCATTTGTGAATATTAATATTTTTCAAGACACTAATATTAGCTCAAAGTCGAATAACTTCACTAAGAATAGTTACATTGTTAGATATATATCTAGTCTATAACAGTTGATTTCAAAATTCTCTTGGTATAACAGGTAATAGAATTCAGCTTAGTATCTCAATAATTCTTTACCTTATAATGTACAAAGGCGTTTATATCACAAACCTATATATGTCTAGTACCGCACACGCTCGAGGCGGATTATTTTTTCTTAACTTGACTACGGCACAAAGAGATAGGAAAACGGCCTTTGATAAAAATTACACCAACGATAAACGTTTGAATTATATTTTTAATTCGAGGGCCCTCTAGACTGAGAAATTAGAAAATAAATTCGCTCCCTTTTGTTGAGTTTTTTTGTTTTTCTACGTAATTAGAATAAGCTGGGTGAGTCTGCGTAAGCTTGGTCTGTAATTAAGCAAGATAGAACGTCCTCAGACTGTTTACAGCTTTTAAAATAATAAAATTAAGTAACGGCTAAGCGGAAGAACGCTTTTTTTTTCAATTCCGGTGGAGCGCGGAAATTTGATGAATTAAGTTTGGCTCGAGGAGGTCGTTGTAGAGGACGGTTCCTAAATTTCCGTAGTGTGCACGCTATTTGTTTATTTTATTATCCGCTTCAAGAAAAGGAAGATTTATACCGTTCTCAGTTAAGTATTCTGTAAAAAGAAAATATGTTAAGGCAGTTGTGTGCCTACCTACATAAAATACACTGTTATGATGTGTTTATGGACATTTACATTCAGATACCATATAATATGATAATTTTATGATTTCTTTATGTCCAACAAATTTATTTTTCTGTTTTCTGAAAAGTTGCTAATAATAATAAGAACAAAAAGAGGGGTATTAATGTAGGGGTTATTAATGCCCGACATAATCATCCGAACGAGTGGTACTATCCGAGGGGATTGCCGCAAAAGACAAAAATAAAGGAAAAAAGGGGTTATTTATGCATTCCGGTATCTCGTGTTATATTTTCTATTGCCGAACTACTCCCAACCATGGCATTTAACTATTTTTAATACCAGAAGAAGAAACTAACCTATCTTATTATCTTTTTAGTCTTTGTTAGATATCTTCATTGAGAAACCTCCAAACACGAAGAAAGAAAACATTAATTTAAAAAATATATTTTATCACAATAAAATGTTGTTTAGACCTTGAAGTATTTGTTACACTTTGTAACTGATATCTACCACCATTAGCTAGAGAGAGACAGACACGCAGCTCCCATAAAAGGAGCTTGCGAAATGTGGTATCGCTGACCCAAATTGAGTATATTTGTGCCAAATAGCTGCTAAGGCTATTTTAATGGACCCGACCATTATGACAATATCGGTTATTTACAAACGGTAATACAACATTGATTTTCACTCAGTTTGATAATATATAGAATTGTGGAGGAAGTTGCGGTTAGGCAGCGTCATTATAATATAAAATAAGTTTATTTTGATACTCTGTTAGATAAGGGTATTTGGCGATTTTGAACATGAATAATATTTGTTTCCATTGAGTAAGAAGGTTATCTGTACTTAATAATGGCGTTCACTTCATTATCCTTGAGAAATAATCATCCTCACTCATCATTGTCATTCATCATTGTCATTCATCATTGTCATTCATCATTGCCATTCATCATTCTCATTCACCATTCTCATTAATCATTGTCATTCATCATCTTCATTCATCATTCTCATTCACCAGTCTCATTCTTCATTCTCATTCATCATTCTCATTCGTCAGTCTCATTAATCCTTCTCATTCGTCATTCCCATTCATTATTCTCATTCGTCATTCTCATTCATCATTCTAATTCATAATTCTTCATCACCTTCAATATCCTTGAGAATCGGTCCTGCTTAATTCCAATCCTAGTCTCATCACTGGTAAGAGGAAAAAGTAAAGTAAAAAGGAACAAATTAAATGAGTAAAGTAATTGGAGTAACAATATAATTGTTATTTAGTTGTGAGATATCTTTTCTTTCAAATGAAACCTTTTATTTTTTTGCGAAAATGGGTTACAATTATGAAGTTTCTCCATCCTAGACGATATTTGTCAATGAACTTCCAAAATCTGTTATATTGACAGCAATACAAGAAAGGTTTTTTATTTATATGAAAAAAATTAAGTTTTCTACCTAAATGTTTACATTTCGGTTTTACACAATCCTCCTAAAACTGATTCGACTACACTAAACTTGGCTACTCCTTCATGTAATATTCTGTACATACTCGTATTAGCTGAATCAATCGGTTTTTATGTAAAACAAAGACTTCGATTAGGCTAATATACAAGCTGCACGAGTTATACTTATAAGGTACAAATTAAAATTCAAAACACAAAAACACCATCTCACAAATATAAAAACAGCAAAAGGATATAGTAATCCTTGGGGCTTTTACAAGAAAATGACGTTAGATAATCCATACCGCGCCATATATTATAATGCATCGGAGCACACGTCAGACGACTATTTATTTTCCCGAATGGGTTTGGAGGTGCCACCATTAATATGGCGGTCAGCGGAGCGAGGGTGAGGAGATGGACGATGAGGACATCGACAGTGAGAAATGATTTGAGTTGCCAGGTGGTGCGGAGGGTCGGTTCTGGAAGGTCGTGCGTAGATGTGACCTTGTTTCATTATGTGATCGTTTTCACTTTCGATTTTGAAGCGTTCGCTTAGGAACAGTTGTTTACACAGTATTGGTATTTATTATTGTTTTTTGTATCAATTGCCAAATACTACATGCCTGATTAATAAAAGTGATCATTGTGATCAAGGTGAATAATTGCACAGAGTGTACATGGAGGCAGAGGACCGGACGACCCAAATTCTGATGGACTTTTAGCGTATCGCAGTATACTGGGATAAGTATCTTGGTTCTGTAGGTCCACTCTCCGAGATCATAGGTAACATATAGGAGTGATGAGAGAATGGGGGATGGCTTGAATACCTTATAATACCACCAACGTAAAATAGGCGCTTTGACCTAGATTTGAAAACAATCTTTGTTTGCGTAATGCGGCATTCTGTCTTTTTGGCTCCAGAACTCCATTTGAAACTAAAAATGTGTTTTGAAAGTCTCGAGATTAGGGCTTAAAATTAGACTTTACGACTTAGGACACTAGAATGGATTATTGTGGTCACGGTCTTTTCTACCTTGAACCTATATACCCAGTAGTTTCATTTAAGTTAATGTCGTTCTAATAATGCACTAACAGACGAATTGAGATATACAAACAACTTAACAAAGAAACATTAAGGATACGTTAATCGCTCTACCTATTAATAAGCATTTAGCGTACAATAATTAAAACGACCAAGTGCAAGTAGATACCATGGCTGTGCCTGAATCCTGGATATCCTTCTGGACTTAATTAGTTCGCAATAATTTTCATGTAAAAATACTCTTTAAATTTAGACGTAAATTGATAAAATTAAATTAATTCAATTCGCGAAATATTTTATTACCCAATATAAACTTGAAAACATTTCAAAGTAACATCAAATCTTTTGAAGTAAAGCCAAGGTGAAACATTTCAGCGATACTGTTACTTAAAGGATACAGAAGTTTGAGAAATGGTGGAAGTTTGAACCCTTCATAACATGATTTAAGGTAAATATCGTAAAATTACAACTTAGCCTTAACTTAACTTATGTAGAATATAACACACAGTGTGAATTTTTTTGTTTGTTTTTACGCTTTTACTCATTAGCAACTGAATCGATTACACTTTCAAACAGGTACTATCCACAAAATGTTAAGTTGGTTCGTGTAGGTTTTAAAATCTCAAAAAGTTCTGCACCGTTTGGGCTAAAATTTTGAAACGATATTTAAACGGCCTTAAAGATTGTAATTATATATGAGTCTTTTTCGCGTCAGTTTTGTTCCTCATTCTGCCGCAGCAAAGCGTGGTTCAAATACACGAAATGCATGGCAAAAGCTAAGTAAAAGTAATGTAAATTCAGCATTGAATACATATCGTTCTATAAATACATTAATACATCTAAAATGACAATATTGATAATATTTATACAAAAGTTCATACTTATATATATAGATAATAATTCCTATATATATCGGGATAAAAGTACTGTATCGTATTGGAATTAGCATAGAGAAGATACTTGCTTGAGTATGTTTTTCACTTCAAAGTGACTGTGAATTTTAAGCCCTGGATAAAGGAATTCAATAAGATACTCTATGTCCGTCCTGTCCATGTGGTGATTGATTAAGAATACGGAGTATCAATATCCTTATTCATTCCGTATGTGTCGTAAAAGCCGAATAAGGGAGCAAACTAAACAAGACAACAGCACTGCAAAGAGATGGAAAACTTGAAACCAACCCATGTAGCCAGCGTAAGGCCTGTATCCAGCAGTGGACTATTAAAGGCTGTTGATGATGAGTGATGAAGATACTCCAATCTATTAAAATGTATAATTTAGTCAACTCTACTATGTTTATTCACTGGTCACAATTTACTAAGTGATAAATACATATGTATGCTAACTACGTTTTAATTTGATAACAGATTTATTTACAAGCCTATCATTAAATTACTGACACATTAGTTACTGTTGTGAATAATTTCCATTGCAATACATTACCTGCCTTGATATCCTAATAGATTGTACTTATAGTTCATAGTAATCAAGGTATTAATGACTAAGATAATAGCCGCTGGGGTTAATATCGCGCTTGAGTGGTCGGGGTAGATGGTAGGGCGTCGTTCATGCAATAACAGTGAGTTATGTCAGGACTATGTTGATTGAAAGCCAACTATAATCATATAAATGATACTGTATTTTGATTTATGTTCAAGATTATACCGTTAGGAGTAAACTGGGAGTTCACGAAGTATTATTAATTATTTAATTAGTCATTTACAACCCGGATTTGGCTCAAAATATCTGAAAAATTGTATTTAACTCATCACTTTGTTCTTGACTCATTGTGATTCTCCTACTTATGTTAGAGGTCATTTAACTTTGAATTTGTATTTATAGAGCACGCTTTGTGTCCTGCCACGTTTCACTATGGTTGCATTGACGAGAAATGATAAAAAAAACTAACGGGAAAAACAGATAAAAACAATGTTAAAAGCGGTTTATATTCTCCTACATTTTTTTTAAACTATGTGTGTTATGACCTCCCTTTGTCATGTCTCAAGTTTCTTGAGTTTTGAGTACAATTAGTGGTAATTTGTTTCGATTTCCTTAGTCTTTGTCGTATTGAGTTTAAGCTAGCAAAATATTCTTGGAGCGTATGAGAACTTCTGTTTTTACTAAAGCTGCCTCATTACTTTTTTTTATTTCTTTTTTTTTAAAAAGACAACGCCCGCATTAGGAATAAATCCTGTGTCGCGGGGGACTTTACAAACATACATGAAACGGACACAAAGGACACCCAGACTCAGAACAACAATTTGTGGATCACACAAAGTGTCGTCCCATGTGGGGTTTGAACCCACAACACTCGGCGTAGTAGGAAGCGGCGTGGCGACCGCTTAAACCACTACGCCATCCGTGCAGTAAACAGTGTACTTGACTGTATAAGTGTTTTTTACACTTTAAACCAGATACCAACTAATATAAATTATATTTATACACGGCTATATGTTCAGTCGTATCATAGTAGACTTAAAGACGACCCCAACCTGGTTAGGAAAGCTGCTATAAGAAAGAGGAAGAAGATGACAAGGTGAGGTTTGTAACGTAATTACTTTATCACAAGTATGACAAAATCGTTTCTTCCACTTGAAATATATACATTATCTGATTTAATATATATGACCTTTCGAAAAGTTCAGCCTCAATTTTATATGTTTTACTCACGGTTCTATTTCCTATATGCTTCGCTCTGCATCGTAGCACAGCCACTTGGCCTACTACCGATGACACATTCCGAGGTGAAACATCATCAAAGTAAGGCCGCTCTAGTCGGGAACCATCCAGCCCGCTCACTCCTGACAAGACTCCCACTCCTGTGGACAATACATAAAAAAATCTTTTTTATTACAGCATTTTATCTGTTTAGGTTAGTTTATGTGTGCACGGTTTAATCAGTTTGATAGACCTATTGGTTTAATAATTAGTATTCCTAATTGCTCAGCCAAAAATCATAGGTTGGGTGGAAACCCACCACAAATAATTGTGTGATGAGCAATGTTAATTGTTCTGTGTCTGGGTGTTATTTATATATATGAATATCAGCAATATGTTACTGCTTGCTAGATTCTGTACGCTTTGGGGTCAAAATCAATAGCCCGTAAAACATGAAGCCGCATTATCGTACATACATCTTATATATAAAATTCTCGTGTCACAATGTTCGTTCCCGTACTCCTCCGAAACAGCTTGACCAATTCTCATGAAATTTTGTGTGCACATCGGGTAGGTCTGAGAATCGGCGAACATCTATTTTTCATACCCTTAAATGGTAAGGGTGACCCATCCCTAATTTTTTTTTGTTTTGCAATACAATGTTTGCCGGGTCAGCTAGTAATACCTAATATTTATTTTATTATTAAGCTTCCATTTAGACTATTAGGTTATTCAGTGTCTCACAAAACAACTTTGTTTGTTTGTCTGTTTGTCTGTCTAACAAAATTGATTCCTACTACATCTGCATTACATTACATGTATATTTTACATCTCCTTAAGCAATCTTAAGAATTTTATTTTTATTTGGCTCATTCGCCATGCTTGCAGGTATGCTGTTCATCAAGTAGGGTACAAGTTTTTAGATTGTTCTATCGCCATAATAACTAGTTATTCGAGGCACATCACATCTGCCTGCAGATATTGATCTAGTGTTATAAGTTATAAGAGTGGATGCTAAGGGACCATAGCTGCTACATGATACAAAAGAGATCCAAAGATTAGGACTAAAGAATCATTCTCCATCTTGAGGGAGTCCTCAGGAAAAACCAATATAATAATATAAAAATAATATAATAATAATAATATTGTACCACATTCACACAACGCCATTTAGTCCCAAACTAAGCAGAGCTTGTACCATGGGTACTAGACTTCTGATATAAATACATATACTTTTTTTTTGTAAATACATACTTATTATACGAGTACATAGAAACACCCAAACCAAACATTAAATGTTCATGCACACAAATATTTGACTTAAGCGGGAATCGCACCCGCGACCTTTGGAATAGCAGTCCGTTACACAAACCACTACGCCATTCGGTCGTCAATGCAAGGATCTCATGGTTTTCCTTGAATGTTGCCATATAGTTCTCGATAAGCTTCTTGGAAACGATTTTATAGTGGCAAGAGAGCCAAGGGACTGAATCCTGTTGTTCGAAGATTGTGTTCCCACGGGAATAACAACAGATAACAACAGAACAGTCAATATTAAAGATGTTATTTAGTTTACTTTGTTCCGGGTGGATATAAGAATACAAACTTACAATAAACTCTTAGAATAAACAATTACCTAGATTGAAAAGATTTGCATCAGTTTTTGAAGAATCCTACAGTACAGTTATATTGGAAAAGTTAGCAAGGGAGTCATGATTTTCCTTTTAACAGTACCAAGGGTTATTCGAATTTTAATAAAGTTTGTTACGTTTTACAACTGTGGATCATAAATCACAAGTATCGGTTTATTTATTAAAAGGCTTTTCACATATATAAGTACTAGCTGTGCAGTGTTATCATCGGTGTATTAAATTTATTTTCATTCCTTGCTTGTCCATCGATAACACTACATTATTTAAGTAGTAAGTAGACAAAAGTAGTCTATATGTTAATCTAGGGCCTCAGCTATCTCCATTCCTACTTTCATCAAAATTAGTGCAGCTGTTTGAGCGTGAACAAGCAAGAAATATTCAAACGTAAACATTCACAAACTATCGCCTTTAAAATATTAGCGTGGTACATGCATTTGATAATAATAATAAATAAGTACTACAAGTAATTAGGTCGAAATTTGTTTACATAACAACCCTTTTTTAAACATTATTTAAATGATCCCTAACAACATCTATAATAACTTTACGTGTGATCTAAAAGACGTGTAGTCGATTTGAAGCAGCTCCAAATGCTTAGAGAGTAAAGATACTTGGTGAGTAGATATCTCCTAATATCGCCGGCAGCACATCCAACTGAGAACGCAATATACCGCAGATGTGTTTGCTTACGTATGCCAAGTTTATACGAGTATTAAACATACATCATGAACACAAATATGTTGCTTGATTATTTAAGTTATTATTGACGAACAACTATACTGACAGCATTAAGTGCAATATTTATTTATTTAGTTAAACAAAAATTATTAAACTAAATGTTATGATTATCAAAATACTATAAACTAAGCATGTGCGATGAGTACGATCATTTATTCTGTCTCTGATATCTTATATATAAAATTCTCGTGTCACAATGTTCGTTCCCGTACTCCTCCGAAACGGCTATACCGATTCTCATGAAATTTTGTGTGCACATCGGGTAGGTCTGAGAATCGGCCAACATCTATTTTTCATACCCCTAAATGGCTTACCATTTAGGGATATGAAAAATAGATGTTGGCCGATTGGGTGACCTATCCCTAATTTTTTTTTGTTTTGCTATACAACGTTTGCCGGGTCAGCTGGTTTATCTCTAATATGTACATATGTATTTAGAAATGCCTATAAGTACGTCCTTACTCCTGTTACTACAGTACAAGTTCAGCCTGGTTTGGTATTAAAAGGGTTTAAAACTGCAACAGTTTTATGTTTATTGTGTTTGATGTTTTGGTTTTACTTTAAGAAAGAAACTTTTTTATTTAAAAGTTAAGATAAAATCGTCTCAAGTTCCTGGAATGGAAGTGGTCATTTGAACTACTGCTGTAGTCACATCACATCAAGAGTCTTTTAAAGTCCACTGCTGGACATAGGCCTCCCCTTAGAAAGGAGGTTTTGGCCTACCTATACCACGGTAGCCAGACGGGTTGGTATGGGTTTTGTGTCAAGTTTTCATTCTCTTTGCGGTGCTGTTATCTTTCATAGTTTGCCCCCTTAGTCGGCTCTTACGACACCCACGGGATAAATAGGGGTGGTAACACTTCGTATGCTTAATGCGTCACTACACGGATTACTACTGTAGTGAAAGCTTGTAAAAAATAACAAGTAAGCCGGCTGGCTAGATAGCCCTCTAAGCAAGTTAAAATAAAAATGATTTAAAATCAAACCAAGCAACAACTAAAAATAGAAAAGAATAAGTCAAAAGTGGTTGCATTATGGTGCTGTGGATTCTTTCAATAGAGGTGGTGGTGATGGTAATGATGACAAACATTTTGAATGAGAATTTTACCGTTATAGGAGTAAATAATTCAAACTAAAACTGTTACTCCTCATGTAATATTGAATAATAGTATATAACACTGTTAAATATTTTTATGCAAAACACATTTTTTAGACTTATAAAAACAAGTTTGTTATTGGAACGCTCCGGTGAACAACATTCCTTTCCGGGCACGTGACGTCACACCCGTGAATAAGAAATGAAGCCCGGAAATAAGAATGAAGCCTTTGCCCGCCCTCTTATAAAGGAAACACTGCAGAGCATACACAGCTGTGGGCGGGCCATTAAGTGAGCAAGTGTCGATATTTATTTAAATTCTGGGTTATATTTTAGTTTACTTAGAAGATACAGATACAGCAGATTAATTACTTCTAAACCTGAATGTAACCTTAAAGAATCTATTAACCTGGGATGCAATTACAGATGTATATAACAATTACTAGTCAATTACTTTTGTTGATTAATAATAATAGTATTTTACCACATTCACACAACGCCATCTAGTCCCAAACTAAGTAGAGCTTGCATTATGGATACTAGATAACTGAAATAAATACATATATACTTTTCTGTAAATACACACTTACTATTTACAGGGTGTAAGGGACGTGTAACGATTACTAAAATAGTGTATTCAGACCATCATGCTGAGTCGAAAGTCATGCGAATTTTGTGACGAAAAATTCATCATTTATTTAAATAATTTTTTTAATTCCGTTTTTTTGGTTAGAAATAATTTCACAATGAGTAAACAGAACATTTTAATAAATACCGATTTTTTTAATAAATGCCGCATACGGTCAAAAACTGCTTTATAATTAATCAAACAGCCGAATCGCGCGGACCCTAACCCCTGGCGCCCAATTTGTGTTAGTATGCGTTGACTGTTTGCACGGAATACAAATATAGTTACTATTTTTGTGCGATACCAATGGGGAATGACCTTGGTTTGACAGCTGATTGCATAAAATGTGAAATTTTTCTAAAGAAAATTTTCGACTCAGAGATGAATACATTACTGCAGTAGCAGTCCGTTACCCAAACCACTACGTATGAGGAATCAATATACGATATAATAACCTCTGAACTAATTAAGATGAAATTTGTTATGGAGATAGTTTTATTCTTGAGAAATGACATAGGTACTACTTACCGCAATAACCGACATAAACACGGGCGGAGCCGCGGGCAAATGCTAATATACCATAAAAAAGACATTATTTTACGTATTTTGTATAGGAGAAGCAGGTTCATAATATTTTTATTACATGAAATATTATAATTTAGATAAATTCGTTCTCGCTGTATTCGTATGTGTTATGGCCCCACGCTCAAGTCTGCGGTGCAGCGAGAAAATGGAAATGACAGCGATGAAGTTCTTTTGTGACTCCATACGTGTATGTACCAAGGTGAAGCTTTTGTCTTGTCTTGTCTCGTCTCCGATCCGTTTCTTTGCACTGTTCCTTGAACCGTGCCACTCACTGGACAATATTGTACTACGCTTTGATATTCTTTTGAAATACCTCACAATTCTTCACAAACAGTGACATCATTATTTACGACGTTTTTACTTTCATTTTTTTTTATATATCTTTCCTAGTTATATCTCCAATAATAGAAGGCCAATCCTCGTAATAAAAGTTAGCTTACAATTTTGTTTCGGTCAACTTTTGATCTCACAACTGTCATAAGAGATATTTTTCTAGTAAACTATTAAACACCTAAAGTTGACTGTAATGAGATAATTTCGTATTGTGATCGAAAATGGAATCGGTAATTTTGCTAGTCTTAGCTTAACTATTTTATTAATTTAGGTAAAAAGTAGCCTATTTTACTCGCTGATAATGTAACTTTCCGTTGGTGAATGAATTTTTAAAATTGGTTTACTGATATAGGTCTGAAAGCCTAACAAACATAAAATTATAATATAAATATGGAAGTATGGATAGTGTTAATTTTTGTAAAAATTCAAGGTTTAAATTTTCTAATCGATAAAGAAGGAGAGATTAAGTGATTGTATGAACATAAATTAAAAATACCTACTCTGAGTTAAATAAAACATCAACGATACAAAAGAAGCAAACTTCGAACTTCAAAAACTAAATAGTGTTTTAGTTATAGCTCAGAACACTCTTAATGAATTAACGATTGAAATAAAATTAAATAAACAATTGAGTTGGATTCACACGCTTATCACACTGACACTTTAAAATCCAAATAATATAATATTCTACCACGTTCACACAACACCATCTAGTCCCACACTAAGCAAAGCTTGTACTATGGGTACTAGACAACTGATATAAATACATAAACTGTTTTTTTGTAAATACATACTTATTATACATACAAACATATAGACCAAATCAAACATTAAATGACGAAATGTTTTTGAATTGAGCGGAAATCGAAGCCGCGACCTTTGTCTGTACTTACATTAAACGTGTGACATTTTGATCAAGTAACAAAATTAGAGACGGGCTGTTTTCTTAATTTTATTTGACTGACTTTACATTCACTTTTTCTATATCTTTATATTGTAACATGTAAACAGACATTAGAATGAACATGTACCAAAAACACTAACAAATACAAAATTCTACTAACATCAAATCTTTATTACAATATACGTATATAAGCTGCCAAAAGAAATAAGAGCGTTGCACTACATTTGCAGCGACACGGTTCAAGCCCCGTCGTCCCTCCCCACCCCTCTTTAACCCCTCTCCGACACGCTACACTTCGTTTCAAAATTCCAGCTACCTGAGGAGATATATTCTAAATAGATTTAGAGCTCAACTCTCTAGTTGATAACGCTTTATCCGCTTTAAATCTTTTTTTTTTCTGATATTACATTGCAAACTTATAATAGAATATCGATGCAATACTCGTTGTGAACGGGGTGTTAATATTTTATTTATTAGTACACTTTAGTTCAATATTATGAGAATACTGATGTGAAGAAGGTAGCTGGGACAGACTGTAAGCACAAAGTTCAGAATCAGGTTCACACATTATCATGATTGATGATTGATTTTCCTAGGATAGCATTTTGATCTGATTTTTTTAGATGTTGATGGCTAATGACTATATTTAAGTGGTGAATATTTTCTGTTTGGAGTGGACAGTGTGCAGTCCGGATCTCAAATCGGGCTAGCATGATAGCGGCTCGAACGATGTGTGAGAATACAAAACCCTTTGCCGGTCACACTTTGAGAACTCAAAATTACATTTATTGAGAAAAACAGGCAGTAAGTGGATGTAATACAAAATACCTAAAATTAGTGAAAATTGTTAACTTGTTATGTGATCTCCATTTTTGCATTATAATATAGTGAGATTGAATGATGTGAATTTATAGTATAATATAATGAGATTGGTCATAATTTCTTAATGTATTTTTTTACAAATTTAATACATAGTAACAAATTAATTTTATTGAATAAACAACATTAACACAGCCAAATGAGCTTCTTAAGAGGCGATGTCACATGAAACATTCTTCATTCAGTAAAAAAGAATACTCAACGAAAATCGTCGTCAACAGCGTTGGCAATAAAAACACAACCTCACAATAACAATATGTAGAGCATGTTTAGAGCGCTGGCATTGTGATAATATTAGTGAACACAAACGGTTTGCGTCAGCTGCATGCGATGCGGTGTAATTCTAAAAACTGTAGTGTTGCACGCGATGCAAGCGTTGCCATTCGTTTTGAATAATTTGGATGATGCAAATTTTGGTTATTGTCTTAGACTAGGTGAAATTGACAGCGTTCGTGACGTAAATATTCTGTGCTTCATAAATTCAACTATAACTGTTATGCGAATGGTTCAGTAGTAATTCTGACCTAGAATAATTAAGTGGTGACTCCCGGTCAGGGTCGTTCCAGGTGCAGAGATTGGCCTTTGAGCGTGGGAACGTTACTAGCGGTTTGGGAACCATTGTGCCGGGAGCGACCAGAGGTGGGTTATTTGAGATATAATTTTTGTAACTTTATATCTTATTCAATTGGTGGCGAAGGAGGAGTTAGGTGGGAAGGGGGACTAAATAAAAGTTATTTTTACGCTTAGATGAACCGTTTCAGAGATTTATCTAAAAAATTTGGGCGGTATGTGAATAGAAAAAACATAAATAAAAAATATATTTGTGTGTATCACTATTTAAAAATATTTACAATTTTCATGATATTATGTGTATTATATATATATATATATATATATATATATATAGAAATGTGTGTATATAGAAAATAGTGAAAAAAACCCATGGGCCACAATTAACTAAAAGGTTGATTAATTATGGAAAATACAAAATAACAAGCTTGCCAGGCTTCTGGGAAGTAGCAGTTTCCTTGAATTTTATTTAATACAAAAACGATGTGTTCTAGACGAAACAAAGTAAGGCTTATTTTGTTAAGCTTTTACAAAAATCTGCCATAAAAGTCAAGGTAAAAAATTTATAAGAGAAAACCGTTAGTTAGTTCAATTAGTATTGATTCGTGAAGAAGAAAATTCTTTGTATCTCCTTTGAAAGCAATATGTTCCAGAATATTTCCTATTGACTTACTTTTAAACAAACGCGTTCCATATTATTTAATATGTTTACGGGCATTTAGATGCTTTGAATTGACTGACGATCCGACCAGGGCCTTAATTCTGTTATTTTATGTTAACACACAAGCCACTATCATTCCATTGACATTCTACTGACAAAAATTCAGTGTCAATAGACTATCGATGTAGTAGCAATGGCTCATCAATGGTGATATGAACAACATTTATATTATCTACAAATAAATAATAAATAATATTAAATAGAAATAATTATAACTACAAGTAAAAATTATAAAATTGAATTTTCTCTATACAAAGTTAATGTATGTTGTTTGCATTTCATGTGCTGCCGTACCGACCATCCGATCTCACAGACTTATTTTTTTAGGAATATATTAAACTTATATCTAGAAATAAGTGTTCTGCAAATTAAGGTTAAAACTAATAATTGTTTACAAATCATATTAGGTTATTATATTATTATTTTTATTATTTAAAATAATAAAATAATAATAAAAATAATTATATTATTATACGTTTACATGTATGTAAATTACAAACAGCTAATTTTTTTTTTTGTGATATAACGGGGCAAACGAGCCAACGGGTTAACCTGATGGTAAGCAATTACCGCCGCCCATGGACACCTTCAACTCAAAAGTCACAAGTGCGTTGCCGCCCTTGAAGTCCCTTACGCTCCAGTCAGCGGGAGGGGGGATTTGGGCTCTGGTAACCTCACTCACTCAGTGAAAGGCAACGAAAGAATTGCTTAACACCGGTTTTCTGTGAGGCCGTGGTATCACTCCGGTCGAGCCGGCCCATTTGTGCCGAAGCATGGCTCTCCCACGGTAGTACGGTACGGTACGGTAGCTAATACGTTTCTTAACTCATATTGCACTCATGTTGCAAAATATAATTGTGTCAAAACTATTCTGCGTTATTAGAGTCCTTTTTGATAGTTCAATAAAATCACAGATACCATGTAATACTGATCAGGTATTTTCTTTGCCGTGAGTACTAATTAATACCCTTGGTTATAGAACATTGATAGACCTAGGAATTTCGGCAAATAAATAAATTTGCACGGCTTACGTAGACTAAACTGTAAAACATACTTAAAATGCTGGTAGTTCTTTAAAATTATACACGAGTCGAGGCTGTTCACTAGCATATGTATAAAAGTCAGCTTACATGTAATTTAAGGTAACATGTTAATTCTATTCGTACCTTTTCACCCCATGGCATTAATTTAGCATCTAAATGAATACGTAGCGATTAATTTAAATGAAATACGAACTGTGGGTGATGCCATTACTGGTCGTGTTTACATTTTGTTTCCTCAAAAGTGTCACGCGAGCCCATTCTTTATTCGTGCGACGTTTCACGTTGCATGGATGGCTTTTTATTTTAAAATATTTTCAGAAAGCGTTTTTGGTGTAATGTAAGCAGTCTCACGAACTTATAATCTATTTATATCTTAAGTAATACTATAATAATAGTTTGACACATCTCACGTACAGCCGTCTGATCCTCATTAGGCATAGTTTATGCTAACCAGACTGCTGAAAAACAGATTTATATATTTCTAGAAATATACAGATTATAGATACATTACAACCAGGTACAGAATATAATGATTTGTGAAAATATCTGAAAAGATTTACCATTAAATATCATTTCATTTCATCATTTCAATGATCGTTCTTATCACGCAATTATTTGCCCTGAGTTAGAATCGCAACCACGACCGCTGGCTTAGTAGTCAGACCAACAGACGAGTCATTATACTAGTAATATAAGTTGATTGTTTGTTTTTTACGTTTACACTCCTTAACTACTGAAACGATGATAACGAAATATTGCTTACAAGTTATAAAACTAAAGAAAAAGACTTAGGGGTCTTTGTCCTACTCGCCAGGCCCGAGAACGGGTCAGGTATCGCAGACGGCATCCGGCGACCTCCGTCCTCCATAAGAGCAGGTCTGAGGGTGACAGGTGAGGCCATCTGTCACTGGACACTGAGGTCACTGTCACAGGAGCACGCACGCCCTTCGGGGTAGGAAGGGAACATCTGGGTTCCCACACAGGAGGGGTCATCTATAAGCCGTAGATGGCCCGAGGTACGTCGGGGTACCAGGGCTTTCCTTTCTAAAAAGGGGTCTTCGTCCTCGGTCATGCCGCGGGCAAAAGATAATCGTCTGAATGTGTGTGTGATATTAGTTTGTTAGGCTCTTTTCTTTTCCCCTTTTATCCTTAATACTTAACCAACTACTGTAACTTTATTATAATATTATTTTGATCGTCTTCCATACGTCTGATGGTCTTACTATTTAGGGAGCCAGAATTAGTTCTTCACAATAAATGCAATGAAAATGTTTATTTTTACAATATTTTTACAGTACAGTTTTTTTACCAGTTCCCTCAAATATTACTTACGAGGATTTCAATAATATTAGATTAATTAACACCTAAAATATTAGCATTTTCAAGGCGTTATTTGAAAGGAGAAATCTGTGAGTGTTTTCTCTCTTGCAAGAAGTGAAAACTATTCAAATTTAGTTTATGATTTTATTTCTAACAATGTTAACAATCGTGTCTGGTAAGTTACTACTTAAAATAATGTTTAATATCCAAAAACGTTCCGATTCAATAAATAAGACACAATTGCGGTTTACATTTTTATGAACTCATAACTTTTGGGTGGGGATAACAAATAAATTGCTTTTTAGTTAGGAACTTATTTTGAAAATAATAATATTTTGAACATCTGACACACAACGCCATCTAGTTTTAAACTAAGCAGAGCTTGTACTATGAAAACTAGATACTGAACTAGAACTGATAGAATACTTATATCCTTTTTTTGTAAATAAATACATATTATAACATAGAAAACACCCAAACTCTGAAACAAATATTTGCAGATCATACAAACTTTTGCTCCGACCCGTAATTGAACCCAAGACCGCACAGCAGTCACATACGCTACCACTGCACCACCGAGGCAGTAGGATTAAACAAAACTTAAAAATGCATTCTTTTTTTTATTTTATGTTCTAAAAACATTGAAAAATAAAATAGAATTCTTATCGTCATCATTATCATCAGCAGCCTTTACTAGTCCACTGCTAGACATAGGCCTCTCTTCAAAAAGGAGGTTTTGGCCTAGTATAACACGTAAGCCAGGCAGGTTGGTATAAGATTTGTTTCAAGTTTTCCTTCTCTTTGCAGTGCGACACGGGATTAATAGCGGTGGTGATACTCGGTTTTCTTAAGTCGTTACCACACGGCAAACATAAAAGTTTCTTGAGGAATTCTTATCACATTCATTCAATAACTTGTATATTTAACAGAATGTAACATTAAGAAAGTGCTTAGTTAAGGGTTTTAGGCTTAGTGATTAGGGTTTCCTACTGGGAGACGAATACCGTATGCTTTAAAGTTATTTAGTTTCAAAACCTCTCTACTCTTTGAAAAAGTGAAAATAACCTACAAATAAAGTACAATCTAAATAAAAAATAGAGACAAAAATCTTGAAATGTCTATAAACATTGTAAAACTTTGTAATATTGAAATAAATCTCAATAAAAAAACATAATTTTGAAATTCTCTCCTTTAAAAAGATCATGAATTTTATTTACCTAAAATTCATATCAGGCTCTTCATAA
This sequence comes from Arctia plantaginis, assembly GCA_902825455.1. Lineage (NCBI taxonomy): Eukaryota > Metazoa > Arthropoda > Insecta > Lepidoptera > Erebidae > Arctia > Arctia plantaginis. Next base: position 555,439 of record CADEBD010000857.1, on the reverse strand, counting down.
ATAATAAGTCACTTGACGCCGTAAAGTGGCTGAAATTCAGAGCTGACGAGGACAAACAGGGAAGGGACGAGAGGGGGACAAAATGGAGGGGTGAGACGATGTGGGCGTAATTACACTAATGAATATTAACAGGACGCTCACTACTGGTGTACGAGATCTAATAAATGTTATAAAAACTTATCTCTTTCATTAAAAATCTAGGCGCCTCTACTGGCTCTAATGTCGTTGTATATTTTATAATTTACATTTCTATCACTCTGTGTCATTTACAACGTGATTTCGTATACTTCACGATGACCAGTTGACGGGTTAGGGCGTGACAAGATAACAAACGAACCCACACACATACATCTTCTACATTTTTTTTTTTTTTAAGTTGGTTTGTATACGCTTCATAAAGTTCTGCACCGATTTGGCTCAAATTTTGCAACGATATACAACCCACTTTAAAGATGGTTTTAATCTATTTTACGTATCAGTTATATTGCTGCAATATGCTACAGTGTACTATAATAAAAAAGTGTTTTCTGTATTTCACCAATTTCTTATTTAGTATGTTATTCAGTGATTGCAATATATTTGTAACTCTTCATTCATTCATCACAAAAATATGTATTAAATTGTATCATAACATTGTTTTGTTCTACCTTATTAGGTTTAAGTAAACAATAATAATAGTAAATACAACTTAACGCATGTCACAGGCTAATCAGAGCCTGCACTGTGGTAACAAAAATTAAAAAGAAAAGAAACATAAAAGTGAGCCGAATAGTAGTCGCATGTATAGTGTAACAGATATCTCATCTATTTGGAACACCCTCGACATCAGCATCAACTCAAGGTTGATCTCGACACCAGGTCAAGGTTACCATATCGTGGCAATACCACTAGAGTAACAGAACACTAAATTGCAAATCAATTGCAGTTTTGTTGGTTAGTGAGATCCCTTCATCAACTAAGAATTGAGATGACGATCTTCAAAAATTATAGGTGAGAATTGTCTCGATTACGTCAGTTTAAAAAATACCGCATCATAATCGGTCCATTTGTTTAGGAATAATGCCACAGACAGACACGGACACGTCTAATTTAAACAGCCTTTTTTGCGTCGGTGGATAAAAATACAATCATACACAATAATGTGAAATAAAAAAATCTAACGGTTGTAACACGTAGTGTTATAATATAATATACTAAACCTATTATGAAATATTGAAAAATGTTAAAATACTATTAAGAGATAAAATCTTATTAAGCACCGAGTCGAACCAATCTGAGAGGAACAGGAGATAAAATGTGGAACTTAATTTTATTTAAGAAAAAGTTACATGCTATTCTAGTTGGTAAAACTTATTATTCGGTAAAAGAATACATGGAAGATAATATGTAGAATGATGTAAATAATGCACTACTTACATCTTCATCTTCTACAGAAATTTTGACGTATTAATTTGACATATTAGAGTTTGTATTTATTATTATTTGTTTATTTTGTATTATTTAACTTAAGAACTGTATTATTATTTAGAAAATGACACTACTGGATATTATTTTGTTATAATCAATGGCTATTATTTAATTATTGTTAATTTTTGCATGCTGTGACATTCGGCTTAATATGGTGAAACTAGCTGAATCTTTGCCACCTGTTTTTTTTTTGTATAACCCATATTATCGCAAATAAATTGACTTGAATTGAATTGGAAACTAAACGACAAGCTATGTTGAACGAGGTCAATTAATAATGTCAAAATGCTAAGTAATTAAACTAAGAATTAAAACTTATAACTATTACATAATTGATTGTATAAGTTTTCTATATGTGTAGCTGTTAAAGAAACGGAATATATTGTCATAGTAATATTTAGATAGTAAGCATTTTTGTTTGAGAGTCGTCATTGTAAATTTTAAGTATAATGTTATTGGAAGTTCAAACTTTAAAGTTGATAATTTAGGTAAAAACAATACTTGTAATACTAATTTACTATAAGCTGTTTCGACATAATAGTGTTTGCTTTGTTTTTTAACACGCTTTTATTAGCTGGCTTTTATTGGCTAACACGCTTATTATAAAAAAAAATCCTTTCTATTTAACTGATTAATAATATTGATGATTTACGAGGCGCAACTTGAGCATATGGATTTGATATCTTAATGTAAAGAAAGAAAGAAAAAAAGATTAATATCCTTATATATATATATATATATTTAATTGATCTGGTTTTACGTACCATCAGTTACATTTATACGTTCAAGTGACTTCACTGAAGCTTAAAAGTTAAATTATAATCAATCACAAGCTAATGAATACACTTGTTTGCTAATTCAAACTTTATTTTTCTGTAAACTGCAAAATAGTCACGCTCAATGAGCATGCGATTTTATACTCTACGTAATAAAAACACAACACAATAAAAATAGTGTTGTGAGTCTCTACAGTAAATATGGGTAACATAAATAATATAGATAGGTCATGAATAATATTTCTAACATAGAAATATCAATCTCTACGCGCATACATTACGTGGTAGAGCCGATAGAGGCGGTAGCGACATCAAAGGTTGCCATGCCGACGATTATTGCATTCACTCGCCTCTAAAGGAAACAAGCTTTATAGAGTCATATATACTCTTTATGTAGAGCTGATCTTTGTGGACCTTTGAACTGCACACCAAAGTATTCTGCGGTAGAGCATCAAGTGGAACTAATTATTTTTTCTCAATAGAGTGTAGAGAACATAACAGCCGCCATATGCGCGTCGTACCGTTCGTAGAATCTTACTCTACATTATGATTTTACTCGAGAAGCTTTCACATTTGGTGGGAAATAGCAAATGTAATTTTCAGAAAAGTGTATTTTTTTAGGGTTCCGTACCTCAAAAGGTAAAAAAGTAACCCTTATAAGATCACTCTCTTGTGCGTCTGTCTGTCCGTGTGTCACCACCGATTTTCTCAGGAACGGGTATACCTAGCAAGTTAAAATTTATACCAGATACTGAGGTCTAGAGTCCCTATTAGGTGTATAAAAATCAAGGCCCTGTGTCAATACGATAAAAAGATATGGGCAAATTTAGATTTTTTAGAAATTTACCTTTATTTTCAATTTTTTTTATTTTTTGGAATTTTCCTTTAACTTGCGCTGTAAGCTTGCGTTTACCCAAATTGATAATACTAGGTCAACCGGAAGTACCTTATAGGTTTTGGGTCGAAAACCTATATGGTTACCCGTTGACCTAGAATCACGAAATTTGGCAAAGAGCAAGGTCTCACAGCACAAATAAAGGAACAATTCCAAAAAATTAATAAAGTTGAAATTTAAGGTAAATTTTGGTACTTACAAGTTTTCGCGAAACTCTACGTAAAATCTGGGAAGGTACGGAACCCAGGTACGGTAATAGGCGAAGCAATGTCTGTTCATTCTATAAGGTATAGTAAAGTATTACTGCTTCATTTCCTCGGGGACGTCTCTGCCTCCGTGGCGCAGCATACGAGACTGCTGTCCTGAGGTCTCGGGATCGGACGAGTTGGATCAAATGTTGTATGATCTGCAAATATTTGTTTCAGACTTTGGGTATTTTGTATGTTTTCTATCAGTCAATCTAATTTTCATGGTATAAGCTCTGCTTAGTTTGAACCAAGATGGCGTGGTGTGTCAGATGTCCGAAATATCATATTATTTCGTAGGAAGTTAAAAACGGTAACATATCTACCATAACATTTTTTATGGCAGACAGGTTCATTCATCATTACTTTAACCATAGATTCATTTAAACTTTGCTACTCAAATTTACAATGAATCATAAAATTGAAAGCAACTAGAATTTAATTGTTGAACGAGCAGGTAATCACTATAAATTGAAACATAAACAATAAACGGTTATCAGTAACACATTTTGGCGCTTAAGGCTGAGGCAGACACAGGCCGGTGACGTGACGTGAGCAGGTTGTAATGAACCAATTAATCTTACCACTATTGTAAATAACTCAATTACGCTGAAATAACAAACAAAAATCTGTTAATCTAATTAACAGGGTTCTTTTGTTGAGAAGAATACATTACTTTAGATTTTAAAAAGTTGGCACAGAGATAAATTAGTAAAATGATATAATGGTATTTTCCATCTTTTAAAAATATAAGTGAAAAAGCAAGCAAAACTAAGTTTAGAATATTTTACACAGGCATGTTGAGCATAGTGATCAGGGATAGAACATGTGACTGCTGCTACTACTGACGCCGCTCCGTGTCGCAATTCCGCTTCGCCGGCTGTCTGCCAATACCTTCACTCCATGATTAATCACGTACGTTATCAAATATTCATAGCTTATATTGTTATTAACCGCCTCGTCTGTACCTCATAATGTTTTTAATTAATTTTCAATGTTGGTGTAACACAACTATATTAATTGGAATTTTTGGTTCATAAAATAATTTAAATAATTTTGTGATTTGATTTTCTGTATTCAAAGGGTCTAATTATTTTTGTAGATTTTGTCAATGTAAATCAAAATCATTTATTTCATGGAATAGGTATTTCTGAACTATCAGAAATAGGGATCGATAATGTAGATTTTAAAGATAAAAGAAGGCGAGAGATTTCAAAAACTCTCTTTCAAGAACGTAATCGAACCCGAGACCTTAGCACAGAGGATCAAAACTGAATGATCTATGAAACTTTACTGAGATATAGTAAAGCCTGTTAGTCCTAAAGTTTTTACCAGTAGTTTTTATACTATTTAAAAAAAAAACATAATATATGAAAGAGTAAAAGAATGTGGATGTACACACTCCTAAAATCTGATCAGTAGCATGAGGTCAGGTTCGTGTACATGTACTTCAAACTGACTCTTAACCCTAAAGGGCTTAAGTTTTTGGCAGGGAGAGAGAAAGATCCTCCCTATTTTTAACTTTTGTTGTTAGACTATAAACCGGTGATTGTTTTTAATCATACTGTGCATGCATACTGTGACATGTTATGTGTAGCAACACAAAATAAATTAATTTTGAAGCCCATATCATAGTTGTAAATAATGGTCATAAACTGACGAGAACGTAATAAGTTTTGATATCAAACCGACATTGTAAGTTAGTGCCTATGCCGTAGCCTCGTAGCAAACTCGTAGACGCTCTACGTACCATCTCGGAGTTTCCACATAAACGTCAAGTTTTATTTGATCGTTTCTTGTTATTAAAGGGTAATATTTTTGAGTCAATATTGATTATAATTTACTTTCAAAACTGGTTGGTAGAAGACATCAAATATTGAGGGGACATGTTAAACTGTGGTTGTCTCTATAAGAATAATAAATTGTATAAAATATGTAAAACCCTTTTCAAATAAATATGGCACATGAAAGCATATCACTTTATGATAATTAATGTTTTATATTATTTGGAAGAAGCGAATAAATCACATTTTTAAACAATTTGTGGAATAATGTCAGTTAAACATTATGTAAAAACCGCTGTAAGTGAGACATATTTAAAGTCTCTCGATCTGGCCACTTACAATAAAAGAATGAAAAAAAAACATTAAGGAATTCGAAAATGGAACCCTTTTGAAACATGTTACTTTTAATTAGCGAGACTGTCATTTACTTTTTTCATTGTGACGTCCTTTCGAAAATTGAGTCGCTATCAAAATGAATTTAACTCGTGAACATGTTCCTTTAATTACTTTTTTTATGTTTTTATTGTGGCTTAAGTCAACAAAGGAGTTACCAGAGACTTTGATTGGCATTTGGTGATAAAGCTCCTTGTCGCAGACCTGTGTATTCGTAGTTTTGAGAATTTAGACGTGGACACCAAACTTCCTTGGATAACATGATGATGAAAAAGTAATATATCCGCTAATCCATATTATAATCTAAGTCTGTTCTGAAATTTAGGTCAAACTTATTGAGAATTATAAACAGCAAGGCTGAATAACCATTCTATTTATAATTGAGTTCCAAAAAATCATCTTAACATCCATTTTTTAAAACTTTCGCACTAATGCTATTAATGGGGTTTAATGGAAGTAGAATAAATTTCTTCGTTATTAATCAAATATTATACTTTTACTTTTTCTTTGAAATTTTATTTTTAGGCTACTATCCTTTTACAGATTTATTTGACCATTACAATTTTGTTTAAAGATATTCAGTGCCCTAATTTTTAAGCTTAAAAACGGTTCCATAATTTCTTCAATAATAATAAATCTGATTTAGACAAATTCATTTATTTCAATCAAAACTGTATTTAAGGCCATCTAAATCATCAAGACTATTGAGGACGCAAGGACCGGCAGAAAGTGGAACGGCTCAGACAATGGAGGCTTTCGCGGTAGCAAGCCGGAGATAAATCAAGTGTAATGGCTGATTCGAAGGATGGCCGGCACCGCGCCACCGGGTACTGCGTCTTGCTGATATTTGGACATGAAGATATATGGAAGTATATGAATGTGGGCAGTCTTCGAATTAATTCGTGTTTATGTGTGTTTAGATGTATGTGTATTTATTATTTATAAAACTAATGTTTAGATTTTCTGTCAGTCTCCACAGACGAAAATCAATTGAATTGGCGTGCAATAGGAGAGGCTTATGTCCAGCAGTGGACTGCGATAGGCTGATGATGATGATGATCCACAATCTAAAAATGTCAAGGTTTCTAAATATGCCTGCTGCTTCTAGTTAAGGGCAGAACGTGTGTTTTAACTATTTGCTTCTGTGACATACAGATGTTGTACAGCATACATAATGGTGACAATATTCAGAACCATGTGATCCTTCATATCTTGTCAGCGAGTACAGACTCGTCAGGATTAAATGAACATCGTAAGTGACCTGTGTCTGGTACCGATAATACGAACATAAATAAAACCAATTGTGGTTAGTCGGTATAAACTCACACCTCACGGAGGCGTTACTGAGCTCTCATAACACTATTTCCACAACCGGTGCAGTTCGATCAAAACCTTAAATAACCAAAAGTAAATGTGCTTTGCTGACTAAGTTATAAACCTGTATAAATATATAACTCGCGAACTAATTATGTAATAGCTTGTTACTTTCGTAATTAGTGCATAGTTTTTTTTATGCTATAAGGGGGCAAACGAGCAGACGGTTCACCCATGGACACCAGCAACTCAAAAGTCACAAGTGCGTTGCTGCCCTTGGAGTCCCTTCCGCTCGAGTCAGCGGGAGGGGGGATTTGGGCTCCGATAACCTCACTCACTCAGTAAAAGACAACGAAAGAATTGCTTAACACCGGTTTTTTGTGAAGCCGTGGTATCACTCCGGTCGAGCCGGCCCATTCGTGCCGAAGCATGGCTCTCCCACGGTAAAACTCACAACAGTTATTAACGCACGAGACAGTAAAAGACAATATTAAATGGCGGTTATAATCACTGATAAGTCCATGTTAAATATTTTGCGATGTGGTTTATGTGTAACTTTAGAATAATAACACTCGAAAGGTTTTTGTCTAAACAGTTATCGAAATTTCAAACATACAGATGTTTTGTAGAATTTATTAAAAATGTCCCCTCCTATTACTATTTAGATAAATTTAAAGAACGTTATCAAAGTAAGTTGCTAGAACCTTCCAACTTTGAGCTCAACTTTCTGTAACATGAACAAGAACTTATCAAAGAAAGTGAAGATGAGACGACAGATACAGAGCTTGCTGTTCAACTCCACAAATATTATGAATAGTTTAATTGCGTAGTAAGCAATTTGAAACTATACAAAGTTGAAGTAGTTGAGTTTAGTGCAAATTTATTAGTTTATAAATTGTAATATAGCAGGATTCATGAAGAAGTTAATAAAACAAGGCAACAATGAATAGCTCTCGAACTAGTGTAGTTTGCAATTACGGGTTACATGAGGAAAACACCAATAGCGGCTCTCAAAAGTCGTAATTGATCTAGTACTACTTCATTTGTAGTTCAAGAAGCACCAGAAGAAGAAGCAGTGACTATAGACTATAGAATCAGCTTCAATCTGCAGTAATAAAAAAAGACACTCCAATTGCGATGACCAAAAATTCATGATAAAAGAAAAAACAGATCGTCATTTCATCCACTGGACTCACTAACAAACAAAATCCAATTTTAATCAACACCTTGCCTTATCTGAACCCATAAACAAAAGCTATCTTTATGGGCTATAAACCAGCTAAATAGTTTTATATTGGAGGCTCGGGAGTGACGTCACCAGTTAGGATGAACCCTCCGGCTGCAGATTAATGGGGGAATTTGTGTGATTCGCTTGATTTTTATTTATAATATTATCTTTTTTTCGAGATTTCGATAAATTGTTGTCTGCTGACATGCCTTTTAGTACATAAGGCAATAAAACAGAGGTTTCAGTGATAACACATTCTATGTATAGATTATGTTATTTATTCAATTTGCCTTAAATTTAGTACATAATGTCTTTGTCAGTCAACTATAGAGAAAAGAGAAAAGAAATATATATGTACATTAAAATAATGCATTCAAAATGATAAATAAGCGGAATACGAACTGTATTGTAATAAATACTGATAGATTAGACCTATTATCCCACCACCCTATTCTTCCCGTAGGTATCGTAGGAGCCGACTAAGAGAGGAAACTACGCAGGATAAAAGCACTGCAAATAGAAGGAAACCTTGACACAAACCCTATACCAACCCGTCTGTTCAGCGTGGTATAGTGGGCCAAAACTTCCTTTCTAAGGAGAGGCCTATGTCCAGCAACGGACTATTAAATGCTGTTGATTAAATTGCGTTTTGTTTATTTGATTAAATATTCGTGGATGTTGGCATATCACTAAGATGGAGACCACTTTAGGGGGTGAGTTCTCAAATATCTCTTTTCAAATATAAAATTTCTTTTTTAACCTAAATATTGTTAAAAACTTAAAAGCCTGGGCATCAGTATATCAACGTCAACGACCCAAGAATTGTCACTTCGTAAAGAGACACTTAAGCAAAACACCACCGACATTTTATATTTAGCCCTTATTCTTCAAGGTAACTTAATTTCCCTGCTATTACTGATAAATGGCAGCTCTTTTCGGCAAAAATTAAGCTTTATTGAGATGTAACACGATAATAAGGATTGATGTGTGATGCCCGAACATGGATTTATATTGACAAGTTATGAAAAAAAAAACAGTGAAAATCCGCGAGGGACTACAGAAGTAAAAAAATATTTCTTATTTTTTATTAAAACAGCTTTCTTTTGTTTTTTCGATTTGAACAGTTCCGGCATGAGTTCAATGTTTTTTCCCATCTCAAAAATACATTCTTTTGTTTGTTGTTAAAAATATTTCTACCTACGAGTACAAATAGTTTGTTAAGTAAGATAATTTAGGTTTAATTCAGGGTTAATCCTAGAATACCACATATCACCACTGCCAATAATTAATGCTTAACTTTTGCAATGTGTTAATCCACTTGGTTACCACTTAGTTACGAGTCCCTCAATTAGTAAAACAATATATATTAAGATTTTTCCTTTTAAACTTAAACTAAATAACTAAATTAAGAAATGTAAGCCATCCATCACGGCTTCGTTTTTACTGGCGGCTTATAATTGCCACTAAGCAACACTTGCCAGTTCCCGAGCATGACGAAGCATTAGGGTGACCATGTTTCACAATATTTCCTTGTCACGCACGTTTAAGCGTCATTAAGTTTTGGATAATTTTGTTATTGTAAGTTTTGTTTAACATGAAATTTTGGATTTGGGTCGATCTATGTTATTATATCAGGGTGACGTCAATTAGAGTGTAATTTTGGGTGAACTAATTTTATAGAAAGATAAAATTTTGAGCACAAATTTTACCGTTTTAATGTACAGTAAAGTTTTTAAAATACCAAGTAAATAATGAATCAGTAGTTGAATATTGTAGCTAAGTAAAAAAAGTATTCTGAATAAAACATAAATGTTGAATTGTGTACAGTCAAAAACAGAGTACCTTACTTTTTAGCAGAGAGTAAAACTTTTTTTTTAATATTTTAAAATACGAGTTGGAAGCCCTGCTAATACAATTGTTGTGTTAATGCAATGAAACAGTCATTAGTCAGAGTCTAACTTTTTGTCTGTTAACAGTTAATCGGGCCCTGATTACTGAGTTACAGGGCCAACTCCTGTTTGTTCTCTAACTCATTAAATTTGAAATTTATATTTATCCATTCTGTATACGGTGTGAGTTTAATTTCAATATACAATCGTGTATCGCTTTTAATGAGTATTGGAACAGAATTTTCATTACAAGGATTGATATTAATGATATTCTTATTTTAACCGTTTTACTGTTTGTACTCGTAAAATATATATGCTGGGTTTTTTTATGATGTAACTGCTATAAGTTTGGTTACATTACCATTAAATAAAAGAAAAAAGTCATAAATAAGAACATAATTATAACCTAGGTATCGGGTGTAGGTGCAGTGGTCTCTTTCTGTGAAGCTGTGATGCTTCAGAAAGAGACCGCTGAACGGAATCGGGAGAGGGCCGATCCCGAGCGAAGAAGACGTCGACGGCGTAATGAGCAGCCGACAGGACCGCGGGCCGCCAGAGAGTTAGGACCTCTGGTGGCAGATTAATTGCTGCGGTAGGGGAAAGGATGGCAGCCTGATCGCACTGAAAATGTGATCGGGCTGCAACATCTGGATATGCTGAAAGGCAGTGAGAAGCCACTGGCTTTCCCTGAGATGGGACCTAGTTAGGTGCAGCGTCGATCTGGGAGACCTGAAATCACATGGCCTGGGTTTTCCCCAGAGCAGGGCGCCTAAGGCTGGCCGTCGGAGTTGTTTTTAGTGGAATCACCACATACTCCTGGCTCCTATATCCCCAAGGAGACGGAGATCCGAAGGGATTTTCCACTCCGTCACAAAAAAAAATAGGTATCGGGTGTAGGTATTTTATATATATATATATTTATTTATTATATTTAAAATTTTGCTTGCTTCTTTTCTCTTTACTTATTTTTTTTACTTCTAAGATGATCAAGGAATGTTATACGTTTTTTAGTTTATATTTAATCTGGAAAAGTATTCCCATCTTTGTTTCGTCACTTATTGAACCATAGTACATTTTAATATGCAGCTTTTACATTAATTTCTTAAGACTAATCCATACTTACAAAATTTAAATCTTTGATCAATAAGTGCATAGTTCACGGTTATTTATGTATTTATTTAATAGATAATACCGTCCGTTTTAATACGAATGTATCGATATTGAGTTTTGTTTAAGGAAAAAAGTCCAGCAAGGAACTATGGTAGCCATTTACTGTCCCATAAATTGCAGCTACACAAACACACTTACGGAAACCATTCAAGATAACATTATCCACGCTATTTCAATTCCCTTACATTTGGTCATTAAATAAATCTCATATTTTATGGTAAACTAACTATCAATGGCCCCTTGACCTTGAGATAAAAAAAACTTATAAAATGATCAGCCTATAGTACAGAAAAAATAAATAGAGTGTTGCCATAACTGAGAAATATATCTACCATCACAGATATTGTGGCCATAATTTGATGCGTTAGGGGGACAATGGCTATTCCTACTGAACATTACCGGGTTATTGACCAAGTTTTGATATAATCATTTTATTATTTCCATAGTGTAAATTATGATCACAGTAGTTGTGTTTCTGTACGTAATCATTTGTTATTCGTTAGGAGAAAACATGATAATAATTTTGTTTATGGCAAGGGTGAATTATATTTGATTTAATTTGTTTACCTAGATTTTGTTTATTAGTGTGTCTTATTATAAAAATTTATATATATGGTTTACTTTTGGTTTGTCGCTGGTTTGATAACCTTACACCGACTTTCTGTGAGGTCGTGCCATACGTCGGGTCGAGCCTGCTCATATTAAATAGAAGCACGGCTCTCCCACGGTAAATATAAAACACACATTACTAATACCGTATATTTTTACTAACTAAGTACAATGACGACCTTTGTGGCATAGCGTTATTATAACAGACTACCATACCAGGAGTCAAGGGTTCAATTTCCTCTGAGTGCACATATTTCTATTTATCAATCTATATATTTATTTTGGATTGCCAACAAATGATACACCTATCCTATATAAGTACAAAAATACAAGTACATGCCTTTTGCTCACCCAATTATAGGCCATCAGAACTAACACAATTAAAACTTATACCATTCCAAATTAAGCAGAAATGAAGACAGAAGACAAGATATATATAAAACAAAAGAAAACTATTAGGAAAAAAATATTAAAAGAAAAAATATCACTGACTATTCAAATCCAAACTTAGGTGACCGTTAGACTTATTTTTTTTTTACAAATTGTTCAGTATTTTATGTTTTGTTCTGTTCGGGGCATTTTTAGCAACATTCCAGATGCTTAACTTCTTCTGAGGCTAAATTTTAATAGCAATCTGCAAATGGCAAAATACATATTTTTAATGTACATAGTATTACATTCATTTGCTCAACTATCAGAGTGCAGTACTCTGATAGTTGAGCAAATGAGATAAATGAGAAAATCAGGGATTTATCTTGATCAATGTTAGTTTGTAAACAAATAGAAATCTACTAAATACATTCTAAATGTGAATTAATGTCACTAAGCTCTCACCTGAACTTTGCCTAAAATTACTAAACTACGTTTTGGGCACTAACTATAAATAAAGCCGGTAGCCAACCATAAATTTTGTACTCCATAGCTCGACCGAAATTCCATAAGTGTTGCTAACATCGACGGCTATTCCCCTTTTTTCGGGGATATAAATTGTTAACAGTGTTATTTAGCCACTGATTTATTTTCTTCGTTGGACGTTAGTAAGCTGCTTTACATTTTTTATAGTAATTGCATTTTTATAGTCTTATATTTTCGCATTTGATGTAAATAGAGTTTAATGCCGTGTAGCTGAGATTTATTAAACTTTTTGTAGAGAATATAATATCTATTGCTTTTAATATAATATAATCTCGAAACATCGGATCAGAATAGTTTATATTGTATCTGTGATACCACGTGATGCGTGACATCAGTGATTGATTACTTTAAATGATCGTTGGAGGATCATTTTTTGCACAAATGTGGATTGATACCACCACCGGATTGAAAGGTGCTAAGCAATTATTTCGTGTCTGTGACCGAGTGGGTAAGGTTACCGGAAGCCAAACCTACTCCTTTATGGAAGATTAGGATACAAAGGGCGGTGACGACAACTTGTGAGTCTTCAATTGCACTTACCATCTGGTGACCCGTCTGCTCGTTTGACCCCTTACCATATAAGAACCCCTTTGTATTTGTTGAAGAAATGTTCTATCACATTATAAACCCAGAAATATTACTGTCTGATTGAATAAGTTCCAAAGCAAGAGATTTAATGCTGATCATTTAGAATTAACAAATATACATTAAGGTCGCTTTGACATTGGCTCACATTAAAAAGTATAAAAACCACAAATAATTTTCACTATTCATCTGCAAGCTGCATCAGTTCCAATAATATTGTCATCCAAACCTCATTTAGACGCTTGATTTCATTTTGATTCTACAAACGTAGCGGTAGGTCAAAATTGATTTCCAAAATTTGTTTACGAAGTTAAAGAAAACAAGAAAATTATTTTCATTTATTTATTCATTTCTTATTTTCTTCAAGAAAAGAGCGTACTCCTTCCTAAAAGGCCGGCAACGCGTTTGTGACTCCTGAGTTGCAGACGTTCATGGGCGGGGATAGTCACTTTCCATCAGGTCACCCGTCTGCTCGTCTGCCCTCTAACATAAAAAAAAATATCTTACACTTAGTTAATAAAGTTAGTTAAAAAGTATCGACATCACAAAAGCTGTAAGTTTGACAGTCATACGGACTTGCAGGAATCTTATTGTACTGCTGAATAATGAAATACATATATGTAGAGGTACGGATGGACAAAAAGAAAAACCTGTATTATTATTCAAAGGTACAACATGTAATATTCCTAATTTAAGTCAATCAAAATATATGGGCATTTTACACATTAAAATAAATAACCATTGCAAAAAGGGTTTATTTCTTATGAAACATCTTTACAGTACTTTTCGAGTTAAAAAGAATGTAAAGGAAAAGCTCATAATCTTTAAAAAGGCTGTATATTGTGGAGTTACAGGGAGAGTGTATAAATTCGAAGAAAAACACAGCTCATTTCAAATATTAAAACGCTGAACTCGAGTTGGGATTCCCTCGGAGGGTACATGGAGTGAAGTTTGTTTGGCAACTTGCTTTGAGGGTTCTGTTGGTGAAATTTTGAGACTGTTTACAACGATACTTGGTATCCACTTTAAACTACAGTTTGGTAAGCCTGAGGGAAATTGTCAATTATCAATTATATTAAGACAATTCTGTTACTTGTTGTTTCGCATTGGTTTTGCGTTATCTGAACTTCCTCTACACCTAAAATATACTGTAATATACATGTATATGTACTATATCATTTATTGATTAACGAATGGATGGTCGGATCGTCCGAGTGCGCTAATTTCCTTTACCACGGAGGCGGTTAGAGAACTAGAATTTATGACCTACTCATCTCATCATCATCATTTTCAACAGTCTTTCATAGCCCACTGCCAAGCATAGGCTTCTCCTAGAAATGAGGTTTTGGGCCTACTATACTACACTGGCCAGACGGCTTACTAAAAGGTTTGTTTCAAGTTTTTCTACTCTTAGCAGTGCTGTTGTACTGCGTAGTTTGCTCTCATAGTCGGCTCTTACGACACCCACAGGATGCATATGGGTGGTGACACTCCGTATTCTTAGTCCGTCACCACACGAACAACATTGCTAACATTGAGCAATTGATCTTTCTAAGCAACATACCTTTCCTGCCATTGTACTCTTTTCATATGTATATTTTGTTTCATTACCTAATTTTTTATTCAAACCCCCTAAAGATTAATAAGTAATTTAAGACTATAATTAAATAATAAAGTATTTAATGGTCGTAGTTGACGGCAATATATGCCTCCTACAAGGTTAGTAGGACTAAAATTTTACTTTAGTACAACGAGGGCGTTTAATACACCTTTGCCTCATGCTCCGAATATGCATGAATGTGTGTTTGTATATGTTTATTCATTAAATGTAACGATGAATTTATAGTAATAAGGAGAAAACGAACAGACGATACGGATACTTGGAACTAAAGAGTCGGCAGTGCATTACCGCCTTTTGGTTGTAGCTCTGGTACCTTCACTCTTTCTTTCACAACGAAAAAATGGCTTAACACAAGTTTTTTTATGAGCTCGTAGTATCATTACGGTCGAATTGGCCCATACTGGATACTTCCTAAGCCAGGAACCCTAAAACAGAGAAGATATTCCTCATGAGATATTATGTAAAAGTTCAATTTCTCCCCCGAAGCTAATGTCCATAATCTTGGCAACTTTTAATAGGACAGCCCCGAATTTGACGGCCGTTATTCAAGAAATATACTCAGGGGTGGCCACTAGCTCGGAAACTTTATGTCATTCGAATTATGTACTTATATTGAGAGTTAAGTATTTTACTTAACAGCGTGTGCACTCTGGGAACAGGGACCTTTCAGGTCAACGAAATTTATTTAAAAGAATGACTATGGCTCCAGTTATGAATCATCAGAAGTAAAAGGAAGGAATACTCTCGAAACTAAATCTAAATCGGTTTATACATAACGAAGTTCTGGGGCAAAATTTTTTTTGAAGTCAGTTAAAAATAATAGTTAAGGGACATATACAGATATACACTTTATATTACACAGCGCTATTCAGACCTGCAATTAAGACACTTTGTACTAGTTATTCCAAATAAAATATTTAATTTTAAATAGGTACTTACTATGGTAAAAATGTTAATTAATATTGAATATTCAAATTGGCTCAATAATGTATAAAAATATTTGCACTGAGAGGGAATCAAGCTCGCAATCTCTGATATCGTAAATCGTAATGTTAGCTATAATCAACAATTCATAATTATTGGTATTAAAAACCGTTGTTATGAAAAAAAGTGTGTAAATTTAAAAAAAAAAACTGACTTTATGTAAAGACATTTAGGATATTATCTCAGAATTTATGCAGTAATACTGAGATATGCTGGAGAAGGGAACTATTCAACCTTTTACTCTTCACATATTTTAGTTATGTTTATTTAAGAACTAGCTTATGCCCGCAACACCGTCCATGTTTATGTCGTTTGTTGCTGTAAATAGTAGCCTTTGTTCTTCCTCAAGAATTAAACTATTTCCATGGCAAATTTCATCTAAATTCGTTCAGCAGTTATTGATTCCCCATACAAACTTTCACCCTCCTTTTCTCCCTTTATAGGATGATTTCTGGAATAAAAACTATCTAATGTCCATTCCCTTGGACTCAAACTATCTCTATACCAAATTTTATCTAAATCGGTACAGCTGTTAAGCGTGAAGAGTTAACAGACAGACAGACACACTTTCGCATTTATAATATTAGTATGGATTAGATTCGAAACTTCATTGTGTTTCCTATCACAAAAATAAACGTTAATAAATATATCAGTCCGATTACATGGACACAAACATTTCTTAAATTCTCCACCAAAATTAGGGAGTCAAGTTAGCAAAGTCCAAACCTATCCTGGGTTTGGACTTCAGTAACCTCATTCACTCCGTAAAAGCCTTTAGGGGTTTTCTGCTAGGCATTCGTATTACTCCAATCAAGCCGGCCCATTTGTGCCAAATCACTAAAAGTAAAACTTAAAAAAATCTAAGTCTTCATCTCCTGCCGAACTTTTTATGGCGGTTCTCTTTAAACCCGCCCCGTCCATATGATGTCTAAGTAGGACAAGTGTGCAGATACATAGTACATTGTCCGTCTACTATTAAGATTTACGACTTGGACGAGCAATTGAATACACAAATACGATTCAATCCTTTTTCCATCCCAAAGTCATAAAACCAGATCGGACATGAAGCCTTTCCTACGTACTGCTGTTTCAAAAACGTTTCGAATTGCGCTGCTATTTCATTGTGCTGATTCCAGTTTCTTTGAGATAATTTGAGATTCGTTCCCATTTTCTGCTCACTCTTTATAAGTCACTGAAAGTACTATTTAAATGAATAAACAACATATATCCATACTTTCAAACTAAGCAGAGCTTGTACTATGAAATCTAGATTGGCTGATAGAATACTTAGATACTTTTATTCGTAAATACATACATATTATACATAGAAAATACCCAAACTCCGAAATAAGTGTTTGCAGATCATACTAACATTGGTCCCACCCGAAGATATAACTGTTGGAATTAAAACCATGACCTCTCTAGTCATTACATAAATGCCCATTATACGAATTAAATGATAAACACGTGTATTAATTAACGTGATTCAGACTTAGATTCCCATGTTTAGATAATTTCATTCGATTTTTGCTGCATATTTATAACGTACCCCTATAAATACATCTACAGGAACTAAAATACATTTGATTTATTGTGAATGAGGTATACTTATCTGTATACATATCGGATGGATTGACAGGTATATTTAAATTAATGAATTTATGTTCACAGTTAGTTATTATCAGTTGTTGTTGTGACATATATAACCTTTATTCACATAAAAAAAACTTGTACAATGTATTATTATACTAAAAAACAGTATAATGTATTATTATACTGAAATATTTTTAATCAAAAGTAGTAATAAAATGGTCGCAGTTAAAATGGCGACTTAGTATGTTCTTGATAGGAGTTTGACTTCACTGTTAAGATAGATCTTTATTTTGAGACGTTATTTGCTCAAAAGGGTTTGATAAATAGCGTAAGATTTTTGGGTATTTTACCAAATTTTCTACAAAATGTTTTGATACCAAAAAAGATGTTCTATGCTGAGCGAATAAAGAAAAATGTTAGAAAGCTTTAAGTCGAAGACAAATGGATAAGTTAAGTTACAAATGATGGGCGATAAATCATTCTCAAATTTGCATTAAGATTTATTCAGCAATGGATACATACAGGTTTTGGACTGATGAATGCCTCTGTCTCTTTCTAAAGCTCACTTATGCATGTAACTATCTTGAGAGCAGACGAATTAGGGATCAAATGTTTAAATAGAGTATCTTATACTAGCGACCCGCCCCGGGTTCGCACGGTTGTTATTTAGAAGAATTACGATTCTCTGGTCCATAACTTTGAGTATCTCTCAAGGTTATGTAATTTTCTACTCTACTCCAATAGACACTACGTTCGTTCAATAAAATAGTTACCCATTCTAGAACTATAGTATTCCTTGCCCTAACTTCCTCGCCCTATTCGTTTCCTTTACCTCACTTTATTTTCTTCTTTTGTCCTACCTCAAAACATCGCTGCGCTGGAGGAGAGAGGGTCAAATACTGCTATGAATAAATTTCATTTGATCATGTTATTGCAATGTGGGGAGGGGGGGGGGGGATAGTCAAATAGTGGCAATCGACTTGTGTCTGTTGAATTATAGGTGTCTATGGGCAGCAGTAGTCACTTACCCTCAGAGAACTTCTCTGCTAGTTTGTCTGCTGCAATAAAACTATTATTTGCCCAAGGAGAGTTGGTTTAACCCTTCAGTACTGGCACTTAAGGATTTAAATCAATGTTACTCGTATATATAAATATTAATGTATGTGTTAATTAAGAACACAACCACTTACATTAGGGAACACTTTGCATGCCTTTATATTTTACTTCCGATGGATGATCGATAACCCCTTTCAGAGCGTTAAGGCTGTTTAACATCGGTGATCAATCAGTTGGATGTTAGTCCAGTCACCGTTACCTACTTAACTCCCCTACTTAACACGTAAAAAAACTTTTCTATCCAAACTTAAGAATCGAAAAGATAATTAATCCAAGTCGCTAAGTGGTTCACCAAGCGGGTCAAGTAGTCCTTTTCATGACGTGTCCGCTCTTGATTCCATTATGTGCTCCCCTTATTTTGTCAAAGAACCATTTATCAATCGGATTTTTTAGGCGGATTACACACTCATGGAGGCCGATAGTTTGACGAAGGTTTTAGGCTGAATTGTAAGATTAACAAAAGAGTTACTGTGACATATCTTAAGTATTTTAAATTTATAACTGACTTAAAAAGAAGTAACAGCAATTATTTTTTTACCAGCGTATGATTTTCTTTATTCTATTTTACATGACCTTTAAAATGATATATAGATATTCAGTTAAGATGGTTTGTAGTATTTCGTGAAAAAATATTAGATCCTAAGATACAAATAACTAATGAAAGTCAAAGTGTTATCAGTTAGGCATCTTTTTAATGACCCACTTTCATTTTAAGTTTCTTTAATTTTGGAGTTGAATCTTATAAAGTAATTAAATGTATACAGATCAAAATACACTACGATAGATTGGTTAATAGTACGTTTTATACAAGGAACTTTATGTGTGCTTCACCTAAATTGCCATGCAAGAGATTAGGGCAACGTGTGACCCACTTCACAAATTGCTTTTTGTAGTAATAGTTAAATGTTGATGTTATTTTTTTCTTATAATTCGTTTTCCTTTCAGCAACGAACTAATAAAGCTAGCAATTATTAGCATACAACATAATTTATATTGTGAAAGATGCACACGAAAGACTTGGCAATAACTAAACTTTTATGGTTTATGTCCAGCAGTGGACTATTAAAGGCTGTTGATGATGATGATGATGAAACTTTTATGCATTAACGCTTAATAGCGCTCTGTTTACACTTCAAAGATATATATCACGATCATATAATAACACCTAAAGCTATCGTGAACTAAAAACGCCTTACACTTTCCACACACGGACGTCCGATACCAAACTAGCCAGAGCCTGTGCTATGGCAACCAGACTGCTGAAAATATAATTAAATGTTTCTTAATACATACATATTATATACACATATATTTAATTATAACTAGCTACAGAACATTGTCTAGTTACCGATGATCGTGCGAATTACACGATTACTTGTCCTGGGTGGGAATCGAATCTCTGGTATAGCAGAGAAGATCACTAAGAGACAGTCCCGGGCTAACCAATAGGCTATTCAATACTCTTTTAAAGTGTTTTCAAACAAAAGAAACTACTTAATAACATAAGAAGTTCTTCGAGGGACAGAAAAACCCCTGATCCGAATATTGTTATCAAACTGAATTTTAACGATACCTCGTCACAATGGCGTGTCGGCATTGCTCTCACGTACCGAATATTTATACATAGGACTCCCGTGCTTCCACGATTTGTAAATACCAACGTGATTTGAATTGGGTACGATATTGTGAACCGATGTGTAATAAGGGATTCAGACGTATTGTGGATGATTTTAATGGATGGTAAGGTATAGGTGTGACAGTAAGCGATAAAGCCTTGTAAAATAATTCATTTAAACTAGACACAAATTGTCCGTGTGGTGACGGATTAAGAATACAGAGTGTCACCACCCCTATTCATCCCGTGGGTGTCGTAAGAGGCGACTAAGGGAGCGAAATACGCAGGACACCAGCACTGCAGAGAGAAGGAAAACTTGACACAAACCCTATACCAACCCGTCTGGCCAGCGTGGTATAATAGGCCAAAACCTCCTTTCTAAGGAGAGGCCTATGTCCAGCAGTGGACTTTTTTTTTTTAAATGGGACTAATCCCACCCACACGCCCACCACTGTAACTCCTGTACACCAGGATCCACAGCAGTGACCCACGAACACACCGAGTTATGACACTCGGGAAGTCCCAGGAAGAAATTAAACTGTCTTGGAACCCGCAACGAAATTAATCAGAAGAAAATTGGAGGAGTTGGAAATACAGTAAATCCACTTCCCTCCTTAGCAAAGCGGGAGACAAAATGAAGTAAAATAGGCATACACCCTTTTAAACAGGGAAGCACCACGGCCACAAAATATTACGGGTCCTACATGAGCTATATTTGATTTCTATAATATGTATGGCAGAATCGCCTAAACGCACGGAAATTCACCCTAGTTGACACAAGATCCCCATAGTATACCGCCCCAGATGTCACCTGCAAGCTATTCAGCATTATATTACGTTCATTATACCAAAGACTACATGCCCAGAGGATATGATGAGCAGACTGTTCATAATGAGAGTTAGGTGTTGAGCATTGACACAATGGTGACTCGACTAATTTAAATGAATACAACTTGCTCTTAAAGTTACCACGACCCGTAAGAAATTGAGCGACACAGTGATCCACCTCAAGCCATGTCCTCGACAACCGTTCGCGAACAGATGGAAAAAATTGGTAAAGATGGCGCCCCTTGGATGATTCGTCCCAGCGTTGCTGCCATTCGTCTATGAGGTCATTATAGACATCGGACTGCTGTTGAAGCAATCTTGTAATTTTACCGCGATCCCGCGCGCCCAAGAAATCGCATTCCATGTTTTGTCTTGAATAGTACATGGCTGCACGTCTCTGCACCTCGAGATCGACCGGAAGGACACCTGCCAACACCGGCAAAGCCTCAGGGCTAACCGTCCTATATGCCTTGCACAAAAATATCAGTGCAAGTCGTTGGCCTTGTAACAGTTTGCGACGGACAGCGCCTACGGTCGCCCTATCGGCCCATACAGGTGCACCATAGCACATAGAACCTAAATGCAGCAGTGGACTGTTAAAGGCTGTTGATGATGATGATGATGAGACACAAAATACGAAAATAATGTTGATAGACAAAGATAGGTCGAACGAACTCTACCCAAAGCCTGAAGATGTCTTAAAGATCTCTGTGTACGTGTAATTCGTGAATACCCCTTTTGTTGTATTGTTAGAAAACTAACTAGATTTTTTTAAAGATACAAAAGTTAGTACATGTAAATAAATCTCATTTCTTTCCTAATGGTTATAGAACAAATAAAATATGAGGAATGCGCATTCGACATTTATTCTTTGTTTTATAATCGTCACCATAACTGGACTTTTTGCGGAGTGCGGGTATAATCACTTTTTTACTTACTAAGAACCAACCAACTCTTTAGCTACAAAAGCTATCATTATCCCTCCGTTGCAAAGTCGATGTATAATATCGACTGAAATGATCCCTTGGTTATCGCTACTCTGCGTGAGTGGGACAAATGCTTTATTATATACAGGTAAACTTAGTATGTTCGTGACAAAGGCACGTAAGTACGGTCTGCGATGATTTTACAAATATATCATAAAACATTCTGGTTTCTTTCACATGGTAAACAACGTAAGCATTTAAATAGTGATTCATAGCAGAGAGTTAGAATATTTTCAGTTTTTTAAGTTTCCAGGGATTAAAATTATTTATTTATAAATTATAAAAAAATATTTATAAATGAAAAAGTCACTTAAACGACTAGACATCTTGATGAAATCTGATATGCGGATATATCGCGGACTTTAGAGCTCCACAATACTTTCGGAGTATGGCGACATCCACAAACAAGAAAGGAACGAATGCTAACGAAGAAACAGCGAACTACGGAGCCACTACTAATCCTGTATCGCGCAGTGGAAGTTGTGTATTAGTATTTTTGATATAAAATATTTATGGACTCTAACACACAATGCCATCTAGTTTCAAGCTAAGCAGAGCTTGTACTATGAAAGCTTGATTTACTGATAGAACCTACTTTTCTTGTAATACATACGAGTACATATTATGCATAGAAAACACCCAAACCAAAAATATTTGCAGATCATAGAAACATCAATGAAACAGCAGACGCATACGCTACCACGCCATCACCGAGGTAGTCGCAATGTATTAAAGGCATGCAAAGCATGATCACCTCACTTGATTGAAGGATCTTCTTTCTGTGTTATGTGAAGGACACAAGAGCTTCTAAAGTTCATTACTCTGCTGACGAAGTATTTGATTAACAAAACCTATTTATATGTACGGATTCGTATAACCGTGTGGTGACGGATAAGGAATATGGAATGTTACCATCCCTTTTCATCCCGTGGGTGTCGAAAGAGCCGACTAAGAGAGTAAACTACGCAGGATAACAGCACTGCAAAGAAAAGGAAAACTGGACACGAGACCCATACCAACCCATTTGGCCAGCGTGGTATACCTAGTAGGCCAAAACCTCCTTTCTAAGGAGAGACCTATTTCTATCAGTGGACTATTAAAGGCGAAAGTAAAGACTATTAAAAATGATGATTGATGATGATGAATTTTATGTATGGATTCGTGTAACCGTGTGATGACGGATTAAGAATACGGAATGTTATTCCCCTATTCATCCCGTGAGTGTCGTAAGAGCCGACTAAGGGAGCAAACTACGCAGGACAACAGCACTAAGACCTACGCAGGATAATACCTAGTAGGCCAAAACCTCCTTCCTAAGGAGAGGCCTATTTCCAGCAGTGGACTAGTAAAGGCTGTTGATGTGATGATGTGATGATGATGATGTATGGATAAAAGGAGAATGTTTAATTTCAGTTTAATTTATTTTCCCGCAAACTCCACACAGGTTTGCACGATAAAGACTCAAATCATAATACCATCAGTCAATACCTATCACTTATACAGGATTCCACCATTTTTCTGTATGTAAATTGTCAATACATGTTGACAGTTAGCGGCTTACACCCTAAATTGACAAAAATGCAATTTCGTGTTATATCAACAAATAGCCAAAAAGGCTCCCGAAAATGGAGTCCCGTATATTTGCCTGGTATCGTAACGTAACAACATTTTCGGAACGTCCGCGTCATCCGACACCGGATCGCCGATCGTTTTATTTTAGTCGCAGTTAGTCGCAGGTCGACGCGAAGCTATAAACGCCTGTCTATCCATGCCATCAATTCTTTTTACAATGGCCCATTTCTTTTTACGTTTTGCATTGTAATCCGCACGTCGTTTTTTTTTTCTTCATCGCATCACAGAATTTTATTAACTTTACCAGAACGTTTGGAATGGTTTTCGGAAACAGACAAGTATAGACAAGTTTTGACAGATAAATGTGAATTTTTTATTAAAATCTGTATCCAGTAGGTATCTTTGTCCATGTGGCCTTGGCAGTCATAGAACTGAAGTCGCTTTCTCGACATTTCGCACAAAATTTCGTCTTGAAGTGCAGCGTTATAGTAAGTTTAACACTTAACTTCGATTAGAACTTTAGGTAATTGATGGCTGGCATTTGGACTATGACCGTTTTCCCAAGTTATTGCCCGAATAAAATATGTCAACGTAAAAGTAGATTTATTAAAGATTACAGTTTTATTGGCTACCTAAATCTGTTCTGACAAGGAAACATTTCTGTAAAGCCTAACATATGGTTTGTATACTTTGTTTGCTTGTGATTTGAATTACATTTTTATAAAAATGAAGCCAAAATGGGTTTTTCGCTCGGTATTCTTTATATTTCTTCTGTTAGACTTGTCTATTACTAGCAATCTGCCAAGGAAAACTTGAAACAAACCCTTTTTTTTTTTTTTTTTTTTTTTAACGTGTGGAAATCCCCTCGGACCGTCACCCCTCCGGGGTTTGCGGCGGGGTGGTGTGTCGGACTCGGACCGACTAAAACCACACGGTGTGCCACTCTGCGCCTGTAACAGGAGGGATCCGGGAACAGCTGTTGTTAAGACATCCGGACCCCTCCTAGCGCCAGCCCGCTCCTGGTGCGGGCTCCGTCTCATTGTAGATGTTCCTCTCTTTAGGCGACGTCCGGCACACGAGGACGCCACCCCCTCGCGGATGGCCAACTAATGCGGGTGGAGGGGAAACCCACCCCGTCCACCCGCGGCCACACTCAGGGCGGCATGAGGCTGTGGTAGGCGGGCCTCCGCCGCCCGGTTCGCCGGCGGCGGATCGGGTCCGAGTGGAGGTCGTCCTCCGGTTGCGACCGCGGTAAAACAACTGTCGCTACCGGCCATGGAGCGTACTACGGCCGGTAGCGAGAGATCCACTCCGATGACTGCAGTGAGGGCCCGGCGCTGCGCCGCCCATGCGGGGCAGACCGCCAGCGTGTGCTGGGCCGAGTCCTCACTGCAGTCGCAGTGGTGGCAGGCGGGACTCAGTTCCCTCCTAGCGACCGTGTGCATGTACTTTCCGAAGCAACCGTGCCCGGAAAGCACCTGCGTCAGTCGGAAGGAAAGGGTCCCGTGCTGCCGCCCTGCCCACTCGGCGATGACCGGCTGGAGAGCCTCCACGGCGGCGAAGCCAGCGCGTGGAGTCTCCAGCCGGAACGACCAACGAGCCATCGTGGCTCGGCGAGCGGCTTCGCGCCACTCGCGCACATCCTCGGGCGGAGGGCGAAATCCGCTCTCCGCCCGGTAGTCAGCCACTCGCCGATAAACTTCGGCGAGCACTTCCGCCTCCAAATCCCACGGGGGAGTTCCGGCCAACGCGCATGCCACCTCCGTCGAAACGGTGCGGTAACCGCGTATGGCTCTGACCGCCATTACCCTCTGAGGGCGCCAGAGGCGTACCCTATTCTGGGCGGTATGAGCCGCCGCCCACACCGGTGCACCGTACAGTGCCATTGACCGGACAACCCCCGTGTACAGCCGTCTTGTCGCGACGCTGGGTCCACCCATATTGGGCAAGAGTCGCCCTAGGGCAGACGCAGCGCCGACCAGCTTTGGAGCAAGCTGTCGGAAGTGCTCGTCGAAGAGCCACCTCCCGTCGAGGATCAGGCCCAGATATTTCATCTGGGCCCGAACCGGTACGAGGACCGAGTTGACCACGATGGAGGCGCCAGGGGGTGGACCACGACGGGGCCCATGGAATAACAGGGCCTCCGTCTTATCTAGGGCCACCCGTAAGCCCAGCGCCTCAATGCGCCCGACCACCAGGGAGACTCCCCCTGTGGCCAGGCGCGCCGCCTCTTGGAAGTTTGCCCCCCGGGCTGTCACGAGGGTATCGTCTGCGTAACAGATTACACCCAGCCCGGGGGGGAAATCCAGTCGTACCCTATGTTCCACAAGAGGGGTCCAAGAACAGACCCCTGTGGAACACCGCACGACATGGGCCGACACCTCAGATTACCTTCTCGGTCCTCGTACACGACGGTACGCTCCTCTAAATAGTCTGCCACCAGCCGCCTCAGGTACTTTGGCACCCCATGATAGTGGAGTGCTTCCCTGATGCAGCTGAATGGCAGACTATTGAATGCGTTGGCGATGTCCAATGACACCGCCAACAGCACGCCGCCACAGCTCACAGCCTCTTCGGTCACGGCCCTCAGGCGCAACACAGCGTCGACTGTCGAACGCCCCGCCCGAAAACCAAATTGGGCGTCCGACAGATCGGGGCCCACCTCGCAAAGGTGCCGGACGATGCGGGCAGAAAGAACCCTCTCAAACAATTTGCCCGCCTCGTCCAGCAGCACGATGGGCCTATAGGCCGCGACCGAATCGGCAGGCCGTCCCGGCTTCCTCAATAGGACCAGCTTCCCGCTCTTCCAGCACTCAGGGAAGCGTCCCGACGCCAAGCTAGCGTCGAACACCTCCCCGAGGCGGTCTGCCAAGTGGTTGAGGGCCAGGGCCAGCACTCGGGCCGGTACCCCGTCTGGCACAGGGGCGGTGTTCTTGGAACGGATCCGTAGAACAGCCGCCCCTACCTCCGAATCCCGGACGGGCGGAACATTTTCCTCCCCGTGCTCCCCGTCGTCTCCGGCCAAGGAGGCCATCGCCGGGGGAGTGTGTTCCGCTCGTTGCGGGAAAAGGCCCTCAACCACTTCTCGCAGGAAGCTGGGCTGGAGAGTCTCCGTAAGGGGGGAGCCCGACGCGCGGAGCTTTTGTCGCACCGCGCGGTAAGGGCGACCCCAGGGGTCACGATTAAGACCCTCCAGCATCTCCTGTCTTTTTTCTTCTTTGGCGCGGCTAATGGCCAGCTTCAGAGTTTTCCGCGCCCGTCGGTACTCCTCATGAAGCCGGTCCTCCTCACCGTCTCCACGGTGACGCCGCCGACTGCGCGTGTAGGACCTCCGGGCACGTGTACAGGCCGCACGGAGGTCCGCCAGCTCCTGGGACCACCAGTAGACCTCCTTCCTTGGAGGCCGACGACCTCGAACGCGGGGCATGGCCGCATCGCATACATGCGTAATCGCATCGCGAAAGCGGCCAGCCCCCACGTCGACCTCCTCGGTCGGAGCCTGAGGAGACAGCCACGAGTGAATTATGGCTGCCTCCTCTAGTAGGTCCCGGTTCAGCCTGGCAACAGCCCACCGCGGAAAGCGGGATAAACGCCGCGCCACGTGACCCCTACTGGAGTCCTGGGTCCGGGAGAGCTCAAATCGGATATACAGGTGATCCGAGAGCGTCTCAACCTCTTCCAGGACACGCCAGTTCCTTACTCGTGCGGCGAGGGCAGGGGTAGCGAACGAGAGGTCCACTATCGACCCCCCCTGCTGTCGCACGCACGTGTTGGTGGAGCCTCTGTTTAGAAGACAGAGGCCCACCGAGGCCGCCCACTCCTCTACGGCCTCGCCCCTGGCGTCCGTCCTGGGGGAACCCCACGCAATGGACTTTGCGTTGAAGTCCCCCAGCACAAGGACGTGCCCAGACGCTAGTCGCCGTATCGAGGTCTCCAAGCTGGTCAGGAAAACCTCGAAGTCGTTCAAACTCCGGTTGGGGGAGAAATAGACACCATATATGGTGATCCCCCCCCACTCGACGGCAACATATCCAGTGCCCTTGTCTCTTAGCGACAAGGGCGGGGAATGAGCCGTCGTGGAACCGACGACTGCCACGGAGCCGTCCCAGTCACCCATCCAGTTTGGACGGGGAGGGACAGAATAGGGCTCCGCGACTACGGCAACACCTATCGACCACTGTGCCATGGTTTGCAGGAAGAGATCCTGCGCCGCGGCACAGTGGTTCAGGTTCGTCTGGACCAGGAGGTTGGAGACTTGATCCATTACTGGATCGTCTCTACAACCTCCTCCATGGGCGACGACGTCGACGCACGAACTATATCGGAGGCAGCCTGGGTCGACTGGCTAACCCCCGACGTCTGCCGAGAACTGCGGGGAGGCTTGCAGCCTCTCTGCCCCATCTGGTGATTGGCGGGCTTATTGCCCGCCGCACACACTGGGCAGTGAGGGGCGGCAGAGCATTCTGCCGCCTTATGCCCCGGTTGACCGCAGCGGAAACACAGTCCGCCGCAGTCAAAACAACTGTCGCACTTGACGCGCGTGTGTCCCGCGGCCAGGCATTTAAAACACCTCATCGGTCTCGCCGCCAGGACTGTGATCCTGGCGCTCACGAAACCGATGAGCAGCCTGCCGGCGTCGGCCAATACTTTGGCCGACGCTACGGGACAGCTGACCCACACGGCGCCAAGCCCTCCTGGACCGGGGCGGATGGTGACGTTGTCCGCGCTGCACCCCGTCTTCTCCCGGATTACAGCGCGGACATCTTCGGCCGTCACTGAGTCGTCCAGGCCCGAGATGCGCAGTTCCGCGCACTTGGTAGGCCTGGCGACCCTGACACCATCAGTGGCCGCAAATATTCCCCGCAGCCTCTCGGCGAAGGAGTCCGCCGTCTTTGCGCCTTCAGCCCCAGGGAACTCGAGGACTCGAGCTCCCGTCTGGGCGAGGCGCATCCTGACCCCCACCGTTCCAAAGTCGTTAGCGAGGCTGTCCCGGGCCTTTTTAAACACGGCCGCGTAGGACAGCCCGCCGTCCGCCGCCTCCGGGGACACGGTCACCACTACAGCCGCGGTTTTGGGCGGCTGCAGCTTCCGCGGCCTCTTTGTGGAGGCCGTTGCCACCGGTGGCGAAGGCTGGGCCTGGGCTGCTTTTTTGGCAGCCTTTTTGGCCCGCCTTCGGGACTTCTTGGAGCCCCTCGCCTCCTGCCAACCCTCGTTGGAGGGGGCAGGTGCGGAGGGGCCAGGCAGGGGTGTCGGAGTGGGGAGCGGAGGGAATGCCACTCCGCTCCTCGGCGCTGTTTTAGGCCCCGTCTTGGCCGGCGCCTGGAGATGTGCCTTGGCCGGCGCCTTAGCCGGTGACTTGGCCGGCGCCTGGGCCGGTGCCTTGGCCCCCCTCCTCGGCTTTTGTGGAGCCGATGGAGTAGGGGCAGACGCCGCCGCCGCGTAAGAAACGCGGCCTCCCACAACGGGGAGCGCGGTCGGAGCGGCGGCCTTAGGCCGCTGTGCCGACGCGAGCGGGGGGCGCATAATCGGCGCAGGGGGCAGTCTCGCCTCCAGGCCAGCCAGGCGTCCGTCCAGCATATTCCCAACTGCGATGAGGATTTCTCGCAGTTGGGAGTCAAATGCCCCTGAGTTGGTGGTAGGGGCAGGCTGGGACGCGGACGGGGCTTCCCGCTCGGGGAGGTTCGCCTGGAAGCGGGCGAACTGAGCGCTCAGCTCGTTCACCCGCTCCGTCAGCTTCTCGTTGGCCACCTGCAGGCGAGAGACGTCGCCCGCTAGGCCCTCCACGACCTCCGACAAAGCGGAGGAGGAGTCCTTAAGGGCCCTCACAAACGAGCCCTTAAGGTTCACGGATTTGGTGGCCACCTTGTCGATGACGGCCACCGCCGCTTTCGCCCTCTCCTGCACGGACACGGGAGCCTGGGGGGCATTTCCCCCCACCGGCTCCCGAACCTTGAGCAGGAGATCCGCGATCTCCTCCTCCGCTACGGCCTCGCCGTCCACTCGCACGCTCCTGTAGGACTCCGCGTTTGAGAACGCGGAGCCTGACGGGGTCGAGACCGAGGCCGAGGCCGGTTTACGCGCCCTCCCTCGGCGGCTGCTTGCCACCTTTGGTGGCATCATTTCGCCGGACGTGTCGGTCCCCTCTTCCCTGGAGCGTCCGCGTTTCCGGCTGTCGCTCCGCTCCGCTTCCATGGCCTCCGCGCCATCCGACGAAGCGGCAGATCCGGAACGCAGCCGATCCGATGCTCTTCGGCTCCCAGAGATCAGAGTCAGACTGACTTCTGGGAGCCCCATCGAGATGGGCGTTCCTGACACCATCTCACCCTCAGTGGACGACCCATCCACTCCACTGTTCCTCCTCTTCGTCTCCTTGTCCGTTAGGCTTGCCTTTGTCTGTTGTGTTTTTTTTTCCGATCGTTTTTTGTTTGTTCAAATTAAGATTTTCCATAATAATCCCACGAGTGGGGGAGAACTAAAGGTCCACCCGGGCAGAGATCCCCCATTACCCGGGCAAGCGTAAGTTTTTAACCCAACCGAGGGGTCCGCAGGTACCTCGGCTTGGAGTGCGCTCGCGACTGAACTTCCCATCAGCCATGCATCCCCTGGCCACGCACCAGAACACGGGATTCGGGGAATTTTTTAGAGAGGTTATCTTCCTCGCGGTCCGGGCGGTTAAGCCAAGACCCTCGCCCCCGATCAGAGCCGCGAGACTTAACCACAGCGCTCTTCTCGGGATTACGATATGCCGACGGTTGACAGGGAGACTACGTCCCCCTGCCTGCTCGGTGGTAGTGTGAGTACACGCCGAGCCCGTCCTCCTTTCTCCACCGCTGTCAGCGGAGAAACTGTGGCCCCTACAGGGCCCGCCATCAGGTTTTTTACCGAGGTTTCCTCCTCCATGCTCCGAAGAGTGAAGAGCCAGCAGGGCAACCGGCAGACACGCCCACCCTGCTGGACCAGGCCTTGCCCGAGAGCCGATGAACGGCTGCCTCTTCTGCTAGAATATTGGCCGCTGGCGATGATCCTCTCCTCCAAGAGGACAAGAAGGAAACAGTACCATCGCCAGCGTTTCCAGGGTGCACCACGAGGAGGTTTTCTAGCCCAGCACCCCAAACAAACCCTATACCAACCCGTCTGGCCAGTGTGGTATAGTAGGCCAGTGGACAATTATAGGCTGTTGATGTGATGTGATGTGAATCTGCCAAGTTATGGCAAAATACATATATAAGACCTATAACAGACATTTTGTTACTCCATGTTTAGTTGTTGTTGCGATATAATAATACCAGTGCCGTGACGAGTTTATTGCGCTTTAAAAAATGTACCTATTGAGCCGTTGAAGTGTAAAAGCTCTCGCAGTTCACGCGCTGATAAATGCTATTGCGCTATTGTTACAACGGTTACTGCCATTTCGCATCGCAATTATTGCCTTTTCATGCAATTTTGGATTCAAATATAATCACCAGATTATTGTTCAGGAGCATAGAATCGCTGTTTTGAGTGATTTATATTATTTTGTAATATAGGGAGCAAATAAGGAAACGGATCACATGAAGATAAGTGACGACGGGCGCCTATGATCATCTGTAACTCTATTTTATAATAATAATAACCTCAGACATCTACACACGGCGGTCTAACATTTTTTTTTCCTGTGCGGATATCCCCTCCGATACCAACAACCGGTGGCGTGGTTATTACGGACTCGAACTGATCAAAAACCGCACGCCGTCTCAGGTACCAGTTGCCGGGGAACCAGGTGCAGTGTCTTCCGTGACTCTTCTCGAGCCAATCCTTCACATTGGCTCGAGAGGCGTCACGGGTCCTACCGCCGCTATAACGGCGTGCCCGACGCTTGGTTGACAAGTCGTTATTTCCAATCCCCTACGAGGACCTGTCGGAGTTGGGATTTGTGGACCTAGATTTCTTGAGGCTTAAAGGAGATTGTGCGGTACCCCCTTACGACCCTGATGGCAAGTACTCAATGTGGTCGCAGTAGTGCGCCGTTGCTGGCCTTCGGGGCCTCCGCTCATACTGGGGCCCCATAAAGGACGGCCGTCAGATCCTAAAATAGGCAGAACCTGTATCATGCAGCTAGACTGCTGATAAACATACTTATATATTTCTAAATGCCTACATATTTGGATAAATTACACCCAGACGCAGAAGAAATGATCATGCTAATCACACAATTATTTGTCCTGAGTTGGAATCGAACCCACGACCTCTGGCTTAGCAGCGTAGATCACTAAGTACTATGCAAAGTCGAATATTCAACATGATGTTCGAACTTATTTTTTTTTTTTTTTAAATGATATTTACTTGGAAGTTTACTTTTAAATTGTATTTTGTTTGATATAAAACCAATAAAACTAGGTTTATTAATGGCTTTTTGTGTTAATAGTAATTTTTCACTATAAATAATGGCCACTGCTATTTCTAATTATCGCTTTTGAATCAAAATCCAGTCAACTACATATTTGTCGATGTATGTTTAATTATTGTTTTAAATGATTTTATTTTGTTTTTTGTATATATGCTTGTAAATCAAAGATTTATTTCTCTCTCTAATCTATTAATAAATCTATTCAATAAAAAATCTATTTCATTTACGAATAGTTAGTCTACCCTAATTGCTGTTAAGTTACCTTCGTTGCTATAAATGACTCTAAAATACTCTAAAGTCCTCGAGTAATCAATGTTTTTCTTTTTATAAGATTTTTATATAGAAGTAAAGAAAACATATTTATTTTCAAAGACACGATATCTTTTACAGATTTTTACCTACACAAATACATTACAATATAATAGAACATAAAACCAATAAACGAAGAAACAGGAAAATAAACTGTATAATATAGTCAACCCTGTTCTATGTTCTGTTATAGAGTAGGGGCATAAATCCTATTAGGTTTTGCACTTACTGCATGTTTATTCGTGTTATGAGAATTACAAATTTTATGATTTTTCTCTGATGCTTATTAAAAAAAATTGTTGACTATTTTTCTTATTTTTTAATATTTAAAATAAGATATAGAATCACTAAGGTAAAAATATACTTAAAATTATGATACACAACATTTTTAGAGTATTATAAAACCCAAGTTTATGATTCCTAGAAAATAGACATAAAATCTTATTCCTTTTAAGTCCCGACAGACCGAGAATGCTATACCACTTCCTTGAAAGTTCTTCAAATAAATTTAATAGCACTGTAGAAATTCTACGTTTATCAACTGAACACACAAGCAGTTATACACAGTTCAAGACTTACTATTAGCTTTAGCAAAAAAATGTTCAGGAGTTTGGCATGATATTTTTTTGCCACAACACTTTTTAACCACTCATAACTGTCGCAACATTGGCACGAAACTTTTGCAGTCACTGTGATTCAAAACTTATCTTCATGACCTAAAGTGCTCGTTTGATTTCTTTGAGATATAATCAGGTTTGACAAACATTTAAAAAAGTGTTATAATATTAAAAAACAGGGTAAACATTTTTAGTAATGTCCATAGGGAAACACGACATAATCCAGGATCGCATCTTATACAATCTGGGATAAACTGTAAACAAAATGCCGATATAACGTGTTTCAGCCTCACCATTTCATTAATATACTATCGTACTAAACAAATAATAAACATTTTTTATTAAAAAGGACATCTTGCTACATTCAAACTAGAATAATAATCTACTCCTGTACTAAACCCAAAATGAAAGCTAATATTTCTTCCTAACCCACTAATTCTTTATTCTTTGCAAGAAAAGCCGCAGTTAGCGCCTAGCATCCTATAAATGAAAGTAATATTTATTCGTTAGGGACGTTAAACTTACAGGAGCCGGTGATTAAGGTCCATTCGGTGATAACATCGATCGACATTTGCAAGCCAATGGGGCTTTAGTAGTCTATTGCTTAGTAAAAGCCTATTTATAAGGAAGTTAAGATCCAGCGACGGTAGAATAAAGGATATTATCTGTTTGGGTTTATGTCGTGTTAATGTTTATTCCTGATGGACATTTTGGGATCTTTAAGACTTGCTATACACATGATATTCAAATTTGAACCCTTATTAAGTAAGTTTAAGGGTTATTAAAGTGAGTTTTAAGTACGCTTTTAGTGATTATGAAGTGAATTTACGTCGCTATCAAATATTAAGTACGTTTATAATGTCTATTATTAGAATACAATCCGCATACGTTTTCAAATGTTAGTACTCTTACAATTGTTTTAGAAATAATTTATTTTCTTAGGATCAATTTCTAGTTTTTTTCTGTCAGCTTAGTTCTTTTCTTCTTTTGAACGCATTTACGAATGACGTAGTCAATTTGTCCGTCGTAAATTTTAAATTGTACGACGACTCGTAAATATGTTCGAGAAAACATCCAAACTCGGAAAAAAAATTGCAGATCATACAAATATTTGGTTCGAGCCGAGAATCAATGAAATAATATGAAATTATATTTATTTCTGCAAGTAAATCTTTTCAGATATTTTTACAAGACGGAAGACATTTTTACTAGTCGGAACCAGAACCCGAGACCTCAGCACAGCAGTCACTGCCCCACCGAAGCAGTCTGACATTATAAGTCAGCGAAACATGTCAGTCTGACATTATAAGTGACTGTAAAACCCGAAAATTGTTATTTGATCTCAGAAACGACCAAAAATGAATTATGTATTTTTTTAAACTCTACATTTGTTTATACATTTTTAGTCAAGGTTGATATCACCATGAGCGTCTTCAACAATGCCTAATAACCTAGCTTTTGTAGCAGTCGGCTAGAGTGGTTCGGCTCCATATCACCGCCAGATAGGAATTCAATTACAGCTGCGAATTACGCCAGTGTGCGCTGCGGTTTCGTTTAATAGCTGGTCGATCATCGAATTTGCATTTCGGGAAATATGCTTTTAATTCCGTCCCGTGAATTCTTTTGTGGTAATCTTTGATCGCATTATTGGAAACCTTCGTCGAATTATTAAACTGAATTTAATAAGATTATATTATAAAAATTATTTATAAGCGATTTCATGGAAATAAGAATAATTAGTTTAGATTGTGCATATTTACCAAGAAGAGATACCAGAGTGGGGCTCGTGGAACACTTTGAACACTTTGAAAAATTAAATATTCCTAGCCAGGTCAGTCTATCGATGGGTGACCTTTTTTAACATGTTGAGACCCGTGCCTTGGAGAGCACGTTACACCACCCGCCCCGGTTACTATACGAACATCTGTGGCAATCGTTACGAGTAGTTGGAGCCCTAAAATGTCCGACTACAGAACTTCGATATCGTCTAGTACTTGGGTTGTGGAGGTGTGATGGCAGTCGCTCAACGTGAAAAATTGAATTTAAGCCGTATCATAGTAGAGATAAAGTCGACCTCAACCTAGTTTGGGAAAAAGGCTCGGAGGAAAAAAGACCAGGAAGAGATCATCATCATCAGCATATCGCAGTCCACTGCTGGACATAGGCCTCTCCCATTGCAGGCCACTTAGATCGATTTTGGGCTTCTCGCATCCAGCTCCTGCCAGCCATCTAGCGCAAATCGTCACTCCACCTGGCCTGTGGGCGTCCTACACTACGTTTACCGAGACGCGGTCTCCACTCAAGAACTCGTTTTCCCCAACGGTTGTCGGTTCTGCGGCTAATATGGCCAGCCCAGTGCCACTTCAGCTTGCTGATCCGAAGAAGAGATACTTAAATTTAACGCATGCAGTGCGTTTATACAATTAAAATTATCAAATGAAATAATAAAAATATTTCTTACTTAGAAAAATACTACAAAATGTTATTACTATATTATCACGTTATAGATTTCAACAAAATACTCGCTTAAAACTTCTATGAGTTGGTATAATACTAACACGATTACCCTCACATATCTAGATCATTAGCAAGAGGTAATCTATACTAATATTATAAAGCTGAAGAGTTTGTTTGTTTGTTTGTTTGTTTGTTTGTTTGAACGCGCTAATCTCAGGAACTACTGGTCCGATTTGAAAAATTCTTTCATTGTTAGATAGCCCATTTATCGAGGAAGGCTATAGGCTATATATCATCACGCTAAGACCAATAGGAGCGGAGCACCAATGAAGAATGTTTCAAAAACGGAGAAAATTTATTACTATTGAGAGACGCAGACGAAGTTGCGCGTGTCAGCTAGTTAAAATATATAATACCAATTATAGCTACCATTACATATGATATCAGTGCTATCATAAAACCAACCACAAGTCCCAAGCTAATATACACCCCTACAGACGCTTCCGCCCACTCACACAAACACACCTATAAACAAGTGTAAAGTTGACAGTACGTGTGACGTCATAACGACGACGCAACGTGATAGTTGTCCCAACGAGTCCCGGGGGCACCATCTAGGCCCGGGATTGAGCCGGGAACAAAAACACGCGACCATAGTTGAGCCATCAATAAAATATTACAAGATAGTTTTTGCGAAAATCTTGAGAGAAAAATACTTTTGGGATACAGTATTTTGAATACTTAGTTGTAAGGATGTGTGAGATATAGCAATGACGAGTGGATCAATTTTTGTTAGCTTTCTTTGTAGATATGTAGACATCGATCAGGGATCTTAAAAATATCATTTTTTTATGATTGGACTCTGTTAAAAATAATTTACTTTTGAAATATTACTTTCTTTTTCATATATTTTAATTCTTCACTAAAATCTCATCTATCTATCTATCTAGCTGAGACCCGCGGTGTTACAAGCGTTTGTTGTTATAACCGCGGGCAACGCCGAGGGGCGTAGCTAGTCTAAAAAAGTACCCTAAGTTACTCCTTATGTCATCAGCTATCTGCCAGTGAAAGTCCCGTTGAAATCAGTCCAGCCGTTCCAGAGATTACCCGGAACAGACAGACCGACAGACAGACAAAATTTGAAAAAAATGTTATTTTGGCATATGTACCGCGTAAACATACATATGCATTTAGTAAAAAGCGGTTATTTTAATATTACAAACAGGCACTCCCAATTTTATTTTTTTGTATAGATTTACTGTGTTATGTGGCTTTAATAAATATTTTTTTATCAATGTATGTTATTCAATCATGCTTGAACAGCTGAAGGGATCAAGATAAAATTAATTATAGTCTGAAATAGCGTATAGGCTTTTGTTCCCGGCAAAATTAATTGATGATATAAAGATAAACCTGAGTGAATGCATGCGACAGTTACCTACTTGTTTTTCTACGTGGTAAAACTGTGGTATAATACAAAGCGTATTTCCTTTGATGTAGCACAAAAATTATTCCA
Organism: Arctia plantaginis; assembly: GCA_902825455.1. NCBI lineage: Eukaryota > Metazoa > Arthropoda > Insecta > Lepidoptera > Erebidae > Arctia > Arctia plantaginis. The sequence goes on along the minus strand of CADEBD010000857.1, from coordinate 518,569 downwards.
AATTCTGTAGTGAGAGAAAATGATGGTCCAATTAAAAGTCTATCGTTATGCTGTGCCGTGTGGGAGCTCGGCTGTATCAAACATTTAATTTCCAACTTCGATATACAGACATACGCGAAATGAATTTTGCTACAAATGCTTTTAACAAGTTGGCGCAAAATTGTAATTGTGTTTTTGAATAACACGATAGACAAATAATCAATCCTATTTTAGTATTTTCAATGGAATCCATCAGAAAGAATATTATAATGAAATTGATTTCACATTCCGATTCACAAAAATTAATAATATCCGATGTGGAACATATTATAAATTCCAATTTAAGAATATTTCTTAATAAGCCATATATAAGTTGTTCGTTTTCGAAGCACTTCAAAGAAGATGGTGGCCACGATCATTGGAAAAACCAGCCATGTTGCGACTATTGCACTTGAAGATCGTAGAACGGTTAACGAAGAGTAGTATACCTTAGTTTGCTTACCACAAGTCATCGCCGTACTTCGAAAATCTAACTCAATCGTTTGACGAGCGCTGTGTGAGCTTGCGTTGTCGTGGTGCAGGATGATGCGTCGATCCTGCACCACGACAACGCAAGCTCACACAGCGCTCGTCAAACGATTGAGTATTTGAAGCAGGAAAATTCTTGACCATTCTCCATACAGTCCTTTTTTTTTTTTTTTTTTTTTTTAACGTGTGGAAATCCCCTCGGACCGTCACCCCTCCGGGGTTTGCGGCGGGGTGGTGTGTCGGACTCGGACCGACTAAAACCACACGGTGTGCCACTCTGCGCCTGTAACAGGAGGGATCCGGGAACAGCTGTTGTTAAGACATCCGGACCCCTCCTAGCGCCAGCCCGCTCCTGGTGCGGGCTCCGTCTCACTGTTGATGTTCCTCTCTTCATTCTCCATACAGTCCTGACCTAAGCCCTAACGATTTCTTTACATTTCCTAAAATTAAGAAAAGTCTTCGTGGTCAAAGGTTCCAGTCCGGTGAAGAAGCAGTCGACGCTTTCAAGTCAGCCATTTTTAATAACTGGTTTGAGCGAATGGAAATGTGTAGTAAGCTACGTGTTGAACAATAAAAAGTACTATAAGGTTCAAGTTGTTGTTTTCTTCAAACGACAAAACTTAAAAAGCATGAATCGTATTTTTACGAAAATAGCCCGTTTTAGTTTACATGTACTCGGATGCAATTTATTTTTATTTGTTTAGCAGCTGTCTGTGCTTTTAAGCTTTAGTATTGCTCGGCATTTCTATTAATCGCGTGACGATTAAACATACACAGTAATTTTTGTTACTTGTGCAAATATTTAGTTTCGTATAAAGAGTGAAAAATACTTGTTCTGGAAACTAGTTCTAATAAATAACGTGTTTTAACAATGAAACCAAAAACTCCTCGTCTTTATTATATTATATGAGTATACGGGTTTGACCAAACTTTGTGCGTTTTCTTTGTTAAAAACCGAACGAAGCATTTTGCAGAGTATCTTTTAAAAACAACCTTCTTTCATTTCCACTAACAATATTGGACTTACAGATATAAAAGGACAATACAAACAAAAAACCCCGAAAATAATTTGTCAATACGCGACCCTTTTCCACTGATACTCGTAAGCGCGAAAACTCAACATTTCATCTTTAGAAGTAAAAGACTTAAAAGCTATCCTGAAGAGAATCGATATGAATACGTAAAAGGTAATACAAAGAGTCGTCAAAAGGCAGGGGTTGAATATTTGAGCGCCTTGAACGTGGTAAGCGGGCATATAGACATGTACCTCAATTTTTATTCGATATTTCCATTTTTTTCCAAGGAACTTTGTGTGCGTAATTGGCGTAAATTGGTCGAAACGATAGCGAGGTAGACGGGATACAATTTTCAAAATCGGGACTGAAGTCAGCAAGATGTTTTGGAAAAGAAATGTTGTAAATTGTTTTAGATACAAATTTCGAGGTGAGTTTTCTTGTGTTTTAATTGTAATATTTGTTTGTACTTTGCTGAAAAGTTTTGCATGGAATTTTTATTGTAGAATTTATATATGGCTATCGTGACAATAGATTGTATGCATCCTTAGACAAAGTTCGTTAAAACACGGATAAGAATGACGATTAAAACATTTTGACAACGAACTCAAACTAAAAAATAAGTAGATTTGTCAGTGAGACCAAACTCTCTAGTTTTGAAATGGGGCAATTAACCGTCTGCTGCTAAAATTAAAATGTTGTCGAAGTATCCACATGCATCATATCTAAGACTTAACTTTCTACACTACGAGAAAACATCTAGATGTTGCTGAAAACTAAATGTTTCCTTTATAAGTCTCTGGTAATAAAGAGCATTATTTGTAGTCAACATTTATAATATTTTCAGAAAATATTCTGTCTTGGAGCATTACTTGTACATTAGTGTATGTCGGCTATAGGTCAGAGTTACCACATTCGTAGTCCATGTCTATAAAACACACACTTACAATTACGTTTATTCTTATGCGATCGCTAGTCAAATGGTCGTTTGACTGTGACATCGTGTATTTATAATTTCCACCACGATTATAGCAACTACCTTCAGTATCTTTTATCAACAAATAATTTATAACATTACAAAATTATTCGTGTGGTGACTGATTAACAATACGGATTGTCACCACCCCCAATCATCCCGTGGGTGTCGTAAGGGCCGACTAAAAGAGCAAACTACAGCACTGCAAAGAGAAGGAAAACTTGACACAAACCCTATACCAACCCGTCTGGCCAGTATAGTAGGCCAAAACTTCCTTTCTAAGGAAAGGCCTATGTCCAGCAGTGGACTATTAACGGCTGTTGATGATGATGACGAAATTATTCTCAAATATAGCTCAATATGCAAGATAAACATATTTATGAATTTAACATATCTTTACATGACTTATTTTACTAAAATTATATTTATTTAAGCAGATGGCGCTGCAAACACATTTCAATTGTCAATCATGTTTTATTTAGAATAAATCATAATAATTCGAGCAATCTTTATTCAGAACACCACACAATAGTTTGAGCAATTGAAACCCTTTGAATAAGTGATTTAATAATCGAATATCTTCGAACAATCAAAACAATGTCTATTGCAAATACATGTTACAAATATTTCTAATAACATCACTTCAATATAAAAACAACAATTTTTAATTCGCGCCCATATGTATATAATAGAGCTAATGAAACACTCGTAACTTGAAGGTACTGAACATTTTACTACCAAACCCTTTTATAGACTACGTTATAAACTAGCAAAGTGCAATTACAGCCACAAAAATCTCAATAATTTTTTGAAATCATAATAATGATGTTTAACGTTACTGAAATTAAATGATATTTATTTCTGCAAGTAAATCTTTTTAGATATTTTTACAATTCTAAATTTACAACTAGAAGGCGCCGGTATTTCTTAAGACTCACGTTGGAAAGAAACGACTAAACAAACCACAGATGTGTCTCTTTCGTCTGAGTCCGTGTACAATGTCAAAGAGAACTAAGTGACTCTTGAAGAAAAGAACATTGTATTAAGTCGGCCCGTCCATACAGACGGCAAACGAGCCCCAGCCATCATGTAGCCTAAGCAATATAGTCAGGATTAACAACCCGGAACACGACACTACCGCACTACATGTACATAACACAATTTACTTGTTATCGTCCACGAAACCTAAGCATAACATGTCTAAGTCCTCAAATTACGGCGTGAGTGCGTCTCTCGACCAAGGTCCCTCTTCACTTTGGAGTTACATGAAATCCTATCTAGCCTTGAATGGTCTGTTGTTTTGGTCTGTTTTATGTAACTGTATTCCCTACAAACTCATCCAATCCATCCAATTGTATTTGAAAAGTACATAACAGGCCCAGTTTGTATTTTTTTTTTAATTCATAAACAAAAGAATTACCATCAATGGTACACAAGATGTAAAACCCTGGGACTCTTGACTAATATGTGATGACGTTTTTACTACGTAGTATTAAAAGTAAAGAAGGAACCAGCGGAGATTCTATTATTAATAAATTATATCAAAACATTGAGTTACAATCCACATTTATAGTGAACGCTTAATTGTATTCAGAGTTTTATTACTTTTACAAATGGCATATTCACCAAATGACAAATAAAAAATAGTAAAGGAAAATACGCGAACTCTTCCACTAAGGGTTGATATAAAATGTCAGAACGCAAAATTAAATATACTGCATCATTTCCCCTCTGAGATCAAATATCCGAGATATCCCCAATGCGTGGCTACCGTAATAATGTCAAAATGAAATATTTTTAATGAACGTGGCTTTGTCCAACGTTGCGAGAACGTGTGGATACTGTGACCTGAATAATTTCTTGTGTTTCAGCAATATTGGAATTTATTTGTTGCTCGGCGTTAGTCACACCTTGCGTCTTCGTTTTTTCGTGTTAACATGGATAAAGGTTTATGTCTAACTTTATGTGAATAACGTTCATTAGTTATTTTAACTGCTTAATAAACTGGCCTCTATACTGAATGTAATATTGCCATATTTATAAGACATATGACTTTAATTAGAGCAATGACTTGTACAGGCCATTATCTCATTTTATAATAAAACTAGCTGACCCCGCAAACGTTGTTTTGCCATATACATTATGTCGGTTTACCATAGCAGTGACATCTATTGATTACTTACTCAATCCAGTCGAAAAGTATCGACATCTGTTAGAATTTTTTGGAGTTAACAGATAATTGTGACTGTCAATTAATTATAGACCAATAATTTGCAATAAAATAAAATTGCGACTATAATTAAAGATCTAAGCTATCCTATCTCTTAAGTTGGACCAGACTGCTCACGGTGTGCCAATTTAATTTAAAATCGGTAAAGTAGTTTAGGAGTCCATCGCGGACAAACATCGTGACAGGAGATTTATATATATTAAGATTGAACCAATCTATTTTTTTTTCTTGAACATTACTGCATGGATGGCGTAGTGGTTTAAGCGCTCACCTTGCTGTTTCCTTTCATTGGACCATTCTTGTGTGTGATCCACAAATTATTATTCTGAGTCTGGGTGTTATTTATGTCCATTTGAATGAATGTTTGCTAGGGCGGGAGTTGTCTTTTAAAAAAAATGGCGTTAATCAAATAGTGAGGTTTCTTATGCGTTGTAGTGAAAATGGCGCGCAAGGAACTCATATTTATAAACATACATACATAATATACAATCACGTACTTATCCCTATAGGGGTAATCGGAGTTGTACTAAACGCTAACGTATTTCAGACTATAATTTTAATAAATTAACGTAATAAAGTAGAGAAAATAATTATAGAAAAGAGATTTTGTTTATCAAAATGGATTGGGGAGTTGAAAAAAATAGCTTTATCAGATAAAATCGGAATGAAAACTGTCTTTTGCAAGTGCTAACAAAAATCATTAATTTACTCAAAAAAGTCAATGAGAAAGTAAACAATTAATGCCTCGTAATTAGTTCTTTATTTTTTGAACTTCCTTGAAAATATTTACACATTTAAAGATATTGAAAAAACTTCTTTATTGGCGGTGAGTTAATGAATGCGGAATCAGTGACTGGTCATAGTGACTTGCAAGAGCGGGGAGCCAGAGGTGACCAAGCAAATTGCCACTTAAGGGCTATCGGTAATGACTCCGCGACCTTCTTATTTGGTCTGAAACCTCGACTATATTTATATTTGCTATACAAGGTGTTATAGAAATGTCTAGTCATGTTTTAGAATCGTTAAAATTGATAAAAAAGATTTTGAAATTTTCACTTTTTTGCTGGCCAAAGGAGTAGAAGGTGGGTGATCTGATGGTAACTGACCACTACCGCCCATATATTTGAGAACCCTCAAGACCCAGAATTAGAGGGGAGGGGATTTATCTTGCCTTTGCCAAACGTTTTGTTTTAATATACTCGTGGTTACTACATTAGATAACCTCTTTATAAATGCACTCATGAGCAGCAACACTATCTCTGAAGCAATAAAGAGTAAATGGACTCGCAAGCTTTGTATATGTCATGTCAATTTTTCTTTTTTCGTGCTATGTAATGGTATAAATCTGTGTCGTGAAGGGTTAAGAATACGGAGAGTCACCACCCTTATTACACCCACGGGGTGAGTTGAACTAGGGGGCAATCTATGCAGGACAAGAACACTGCAGAGAGAAGCAAAACTTAAAACATACCCTGTACCAACTTCTCTGGCCAGTGTCGTATAAAGGAGGTTTCAGTCTGCAAAACCTCCTTTCTAAGGAGAGACTATGCCTAGGGGTGGACTATTAGAGGTTGTTGATGTGATGATAATGTAATGGTAATAATTACATTTAAATGAATTAACATTAAAAATTAGAACTTAAAACATCGCTCTTGGAGTCCAACATATAATAATATTTACACACATCTCACACACGGCGGTCTGGTCCCAAACTAGGCAGAGCCTGTACTATGGTAACCAGACTGCTGATAAACATACTTAAATATTTCTAAATACATACATATTTTAGCTAAAATACACCTACACACAGAAGAAATGACCGTGCTCATCACACAATTATTTGGCCTGAGTGGGAATCGAACCCACGACCTCTGGCGTAACAGTCAGGGTCACTAACCACTAGGCCAACAGGCCAGTCATGTCAGTAAGACTTATGATAGTACTTTTCGGTGTTTTTATACTTGCTTGACTTTAAGAGGAGAGGTTTTTTCACACAAAAGTAAATACCCTAATAGTCCCTTCTACTCTGTTTGAAGTCAGTTACTTAAGGTCTGCATTTGTTTTTCGCTGTATGTATGTACTGTATGTTTCCATGTGTAGACAACGTAACATCAAGCACTGATAAAGCCCTTTGCCTTCCATTTCATTAATTAATAATATCCGAAAAAGTTGATTAAAATACCTACCTTTGGATGTTTTTAGTGTTTTTAAGCAACACTTTATTTATAGCACGCTTTTAGTGAAATTCATTAAAAATAAAAGGGTTTTAAAAGGATTGGTACAAATCGTTGAGTATTTTTTAGAAGTACTTAGGTTGCTAGGCAACGTTACGTCATCACAGCGTTTGAGAGCCATTGGTCAACTTGATTGCGACCGCCGCTCTGTAGTGACGAGTACTCTTTTTTTTATTCCGTTTTTCTACAGAGGCACATAAAAGCGTTTAGTTTCAAATGTCGTCTATTGCTAGACCAACTTTGAATTCTGTATCAAGTGGTAGTAGGTTTTAAATATACATACATTTTATATATTTACACACATAGCTTATGCCAAGGATTATCTCTTGTTAGTATAGATTTTGTCAATGTATTCAGGTTTTCATCGGTAACAGTACAATTTTTAGTAAACCAGGCAAGGAAAATATGCAAAATTTCAAAATGATAAATTGACGACTGGGATTACTCGTGGGAGAACCGTGCTTCCACACAAATGTGCCAAGTCGACCGACGTGATACCACGGCCTCTCAGAAAACCGGCGAGTGAAGTTCCAATAGCAAGTTCAAATAGTAGGCCAAAACCTCCTTCCTAAGGAGAGGCCTATGTCCAGCAGTGGACTAGTAAAGGCTGTTGATGATGATGATGATGATGAAGTTCCAATAGGAACACCCTTCCGTTCCCCACGTCCCTCCCACACTCTTGTGTCGTAGTAGTAGGTATTACCATCAGGTGACTCGTCTGCTCGTTTATCTCCTTCACCAATAAAAACAAATTTCACAAATTACGTCTTCATTTATAATATAAATATAATTATTTTCTTGGTTTATTTTAATTAGTTTCCTCTAATATATCTCCAGAAAATTCGGCATCAGAGGAGCCTATTATCGATTCTATTTTTTTGAGTCCAATAACATACTCGTAAGACCAGTTTTGCGAAGTTCCCTAGTCACAATTTTAACGAGTCCTTTCTCGTAAGGGTCTCGTTTTATTTGTCGCTTTGGTACCATCTCCATTCAGGTTCAAGAGCCCTCCACGTAATGAAGGCAGACAAGTTTGAAGATTGCTTTAAATAATATCAAGTATTTTACAGCTAATAAGATTGTGGTTTGGAAGATTTACAATGGCTTTACTTGTTTATTTAGTGCAATTTTTGTATTAGACTTCACTAGCGGTTCTTAAGTATTTAAAGCACTTGATTTTATGTATTAAAGATACGGCACGAGAGAATAGTGTTTGTGCTATGGACAAAAACATCTTCAGACTTCTAAAAATATATTTTTTTTCAAGAATAACTTGTCATATCAAACTGACAAACTACGGTCTAAGTGAGGTGTAAACTTAACTAACTGTTCCCTTGTATAACTTTATACTACATTTATAAATATTTTTTACCCCCAGGTAAAAGAGGAGTATTTTAAGTCTGACGTATATGTCTGTGTATCTGTGGCGTCGTAGTCTCCAAGCGAATTTACTAATTTCATTTTTGGCTAATATACGAAGACCAATATAGAAAGTTGCATACCATTAACTTGATCATCAATTTATCAAAATTAAAATAGACGTCAATCTAGGGTCTAGTCTATTGATTGTCTAGTTGATTACTAATATAGACTACACATCGTACGCCGCACAGAAAGAACCTTCTTGTTTCGCAAGATAAACAAATCCTTAATAAAATACAAACACCGACGATCTCAAACAACACTTCAACCAGTACGGTTCCTGCATCGAATAAATATGAGCCATTATGTGACTTGAAGATCAATGTTGACTTAATGTCGATGGAAATGTTAATTAGAATTAAAATTGTATTGTTATTCGCTATAGGAATACGGGCTGGTCAATTAAAATTTTACTAAGAATCTTGAAAAGGTTATTAAGTTTCCTAATTGAATCATTTTGTTTTGCATTGGTTTGTCAAAGGCCTTTTCGTAAAGAAGATTTAAAAAACTGCAAAATATTGTCTAAGCCATCATCGTCCATTGCTGGACATAGGCATAGTTATTAAAACCTAGGGTACATTTAAACATTTCGGAGGTAAATTAAACCTAAGATTAAAAGTCAGAAATTGTTAACTTGTTGTTATTTTATACTACTAAAAAATAAGCCTTATTATCACTAAATGCGAGCAGCTGAAGATGATAACCACTTATTATTTGAACAAATGTTGTTAAAGGGTTTTTGTACAGGCCGGTGCTGGACTAAACAAATCAATAGCAGTGGAGCTGGGCGATCGTAAAACAAAAGTTCGGTGTATTTCTCTCACATCTGCTGACCCGTACGTATAAATTTTGAAAGCCAATTGATATTAGGCATTATACAGTTCACGAACTCGGCAGAAGCTGTAAAATGTAATTCGAAAACTTGATCGGGGATCTCGAAAGTCATTTTTGTAAATCCCAGAAGAACACGGCATGAACCTTTGCAGAGGCGTTTACTAAAATAAATCGAATTCAGTTTAATTGGTAAAGTTGGTGGTTTTCACAAGTTCCTCACGAAATTAGCGAAAATTTCACCGTCCTATAATAAATTAAGAGCTGAAACTCAAACAAGAGCGCCGCTGGCGATATCGAGTATCGCTTTGTGGAGAAAAAATATTTTGCGAAATTATTTAGCGAACTGTTAGATACTTGTCGCTTCCGACGTAAAGTGCTGGCCCTGAAAGAGAATTTTGGACTTTTATGAAGCAGATGGGGAACGACGGAGAAAACATTTTACTGTAATTTTATTTGACGGCAGTCTTTCAAAATTAGGTTAATATTACGTGTATTGTAAGCAAAGCTTTTCGAAAATCAAATTTGTAAATAAGTTGTGAATGCTGCCTTAAAAAATGAAGGTAAAGCTAGCTTCAGTAGCTTACAAGGATTAGTCGGGTTACTCCATTTTTTTTTATATTAACAGTTTTTATAGAGATAAAAGCATAAAGAGAACAAGGGGTTCAGCTACCTGTAAGTGGAAGCGATACAGACAACGAGAGAGATGTATGCCCGATAGTTCCCTATGTCTCTGTTTTAGCTAAGCTGCGATTGGCTACTCATTAACCCTTATTTTTCTTGGTCAACCACAGAGCACGGATAGAAAGAGATAGAGATATATCTATTATCCATCTGTCTCATTGCCTATATTGCAAGATCTCTTATTCACTCTATGCTTATACTTCTAAGGTTTTAACACAAAAAGGGATATTATAAGTTTAATGTCCGTATATTGACGGATTAAGAACAACAAACAAGCAAACTGTAAGGAACCAAAAGCAGCGCAAAGAGAAGGGAAACTACCTAAATCCCAACCAACCCTATTATTTTTTTGTTTACGTGTGGAAACCACACGGTGTGCCACTCTGCGCCTGTAATAGGAGGGATCCGGGAACTACTGTTATTAAGACATCCGGACCCCTCCTAGCGCCTGCCCGCAATTGTGCGGGCACCACCTTCGGGTACATTCTCTATTTAGGTGACGTCACCTCCTCGCGGCTGGCCATTATAGCGGATGGAGGGGAAAACCCGTCCCGTCCACACGCAGCCACACTCAGGGCGGCATGAGGCGCTGGTAAGCGCGCCTACGCTGCCCGGTTCGCCGGTGGCGAATTGGGTCCGAGTGGAAGTCATCCTCCCGGGCCCTCTCCGGCACCTCCTTCTGCGAGATGACGTCTTCACAGAAGGATGTGACCGCGGTAAAACATCTGAAAGGGTCCCATGCTGCCGCCCTGCCCATTCGACGATAACCGGCTGGAGCGCCTCCACGGCGGCAAAGCCAGCACGTGGAACCTCCAGCCGAAACCAACGAGTCATCGTGGCTCGGCGAGCGGCCTCACGCCACTCGCGTATCTCTTCGGGCGGGGGCCGACTGCCACTACCCGCCCGGAAATCAGCCGTCTGCCGATATACTTCGGCGAGCACTTCCGCCTCCAAATCCCACGGAGGAGAACGCACAAGCCACCTCCGTCAAAACGGTGCGGTAACCGCGTATGGCTCTAACCGCCAATACCCTCTGAGGGCGCCAGAGGCGTGCCCTATTCTGGGCGGTCAGAGCCGCCGCCCATACCGGTGCACCGTATAGTGCCATTGACCGTACAACCCCCGTGTACAATCGTCTTGTCACGACGCTGGGTCCACCAAGATTGGGTAAAAGTCGCCCTAGGGCAGACGCAGCGCCGATCAGCTTTGGAGCAAGCTGTTGGAAGTCGTCGTCGAAGAGCCACCTCCCGTCGAGGATCAAACCCAGATACTTCATCTGGGCCCAAACCGGTACGAGGACCGAGTTGACCACGATTGAGGCGCCAGGGGGTGGTACACCACCACGACGGGGCCCATGGAATAAGAGGGTCTCCGTCTTACCCAAGGCCACCCGCAAGCCCAGCGCCTTAATGCGCCCGACCACCAGAGAGACTCCCCTGGTGGCCAGGCGTGCCGCCTCTTGAAAGTTCGCCCTCTGGGCCGTGACGAATATGTCGTCGGCGTAACAAAATACACCCAGCCCGGGGGGGAAATCAGCTCGAAGGGCCCAGTCGTACCCTATATTCCATAGGAGGGGTCCAAAAACAGACCCCTGAGGAACACCGCACGACATGGGCCGAATCTTGAGATTACCATCTATGTCCTCGTACACGACGATACGCTCCTCTAAATAGGTAATCTGCCACCAGCCCCCTCAGGTACTCTGGCACCCCATGATATTGGAGGGCTTCCCTGATGCAGCTGAATGCAAATACAGCTGACAGTGGAGTGCGGTAGGTGAATTGATTGATTTGGAACATAAATACAAGGTATAGAACTAACATTTTAGGGTTTTTTTTGTATTAGAAGATTGGCGAATCTCGGGCTTCTAATAAATGGAGGATTGGAGATTGTCGAGGACAGTTATAATAACTTGACAAATCTCATAAAGAAGAGCTGTGTGAGCCCAAACTAGGCACAGCCTATACTTTGGTAAACAGCCTGCAGATAAACATAAATGTATTTCTAAATTTATCTACAGTTACGTTACGTACGTCACATTGTAAATAAATTACACTCAGAGATATAACAAACGACCATGCCCATTACACTAGAAAACGGACCCACGAGCTCTGGCTTATCATCAGTCAGAATTACAAGCCACTATACGAACTAAAAGGATCCTGATATATTTTCCACTTATCAAAATTAATAATTTTTAATTAATTAAATATATGTTTGTATTTTTATAATGCAACGGTCTATTCAAATCTGTATATTAATATTATCACTACAATTTTATAGTACTTATCTTCAAAGAGAAATTTACGTTCGGTAAAATGATATTTATTTATATTCGCTAATATTCATAAGAAAATTCCGTTCCTAAGTTTACATGTGATCTTTAAGGTATAAATAAAAATGCCTTTTATAATATTCATACGCTAAATATCTCAATAAAATACTTCCTTTGTACATATAAATCATTTTTACAGACGAAGAATCAAGTTCGCATGAAATGCTTTTGATATAATTTCGTAAAGAAAATAAAATTTGTCTGAAACTGTCAAAACAATTCTCGTCGAACCTTTTTCAATCAAAAAAAGTTGGCCGCAATTTGGAACCTTCTAGATTATATATGTAATTTATATCTTATTAAAAAATACACTTTGATGTCATGTGATCTTATTTTTGTTTCAAATTAACATGGAAAAAGAATGGTTTCCTTTTTTTTTCTTTCACAGCCTTTAATAGTTCACTGCTGAACAAAGGCCTCTCCTTAGAAAGGAGGTTTTGGCCTACTAGGAATAATATGCTAGCCAAACGGGTTGGTATAGGGTTTGTGTCAAGTTTGCCTTCTCTTTAGAGTTCAGTGCTGTTATCCTGCGTAGTTTAGTCACCCACAGGATGAATAGGGATGGTGACATTCCGTATTCTTAATCCGTCACCACACGGTCACTAGTCTCTTATATTTATAGCTAAATATCTAAACTCATATAACTGGCAAAACTGAAAATATATATGGGTTGACTGATGGCGATAACCAGAAGTACGTCGTTTTAGTCCGTTGTCGGTTTAAGTCTGGCATAACTCCTAAGATTGTTTAAATTACCGGCGAGTTAAATACGAGTACATTTCTAGGTTTCCACGTCAAAACAATATAAGAACCACTTATCATTTTGAGTACTTTATGATCTATTTCAAGAAACACTCAAAATATTACTTGCTTATTAATTGTGTTAAAATTAAAACGGTCTCAACTAAAACCCACTCCTATAAATTCAGTTATCTCCATTAAAAAAGGACAATTTATAGCAATAATAATACAGTACTATTTTTATTCCTACTTGAAAAATCGCAGCTGTAAAGTAAGAGCCATTAGACAGGCACAAGTCCCACTTAAAAGGAATCTTGAATTGTAAATCCTATGTCGTAACGACCACTGTACATTGGTGCAGCGTGCGCAATTGAATCTGAATACATTACTGCGTCTGCACCGTTTTATATTGCAGTTTTTTATGAGCAGATGGAAATGTGAAATCTAACCAAACTGGCGCGATGGCGGCGGCAAATCTAGTAATAGGCTTTGTTTAGGTTCAGCACTATGATTCAGACGTAGTATTTTAAGTTAGTTTACAGTTTGGTTTGTTTACCTTAGGCATGGTACTTTTCCTCCATTTTAAGAAAACTTTTTATCTTTGTCAACGTGAATGCTAATTTCATGATTATATTAATATATCAAACTCACTTTTGCATCTTAATAAATGTCAAAAAAATAGTTATCTATTAATCAGAATCAAAGGACTCTAGTCGAACTAGTTTAAGAAGTATTTAATTTGTATTTTAAATTTAATGTATCAACTAATTTAGATTTAAGAATGTGTTGAATGTAGAAAGCATAAGGCACGATGGGGTTGACGTATTCATGTGGACAAAAACCACAATACAAAACAAAAAAAAACGAATTTTAGGCTCTGAAGTGTTTTTGTGATCTGGAATCATGTATTTAGAGTGCTGTTTGTAACAGAAATGTATTTTACTTTATTTTAAAGCTTTTACTTTATTTATGTATACATATAAATGTTTTCACAACCTTGCTACTGAACGCATTATCATAATTGTTTGCAGAAATAAATACATACGTATACCGTATCATATATAATCCACCCGTAACGATGTGTTCATTGTTAAAAAAATGCCAATAGCTAATACAATAGAGACGATTAAACCCAATGGTTAGTAAATGAATACTAATATTATAAAGTTAAAGAGTTTGTTTTGGTTGTACGCGCTAATCTCAAGAACTACTGGTTCAAATTGGAATATTTTTTTGGTGTTAGATAGCTTATTTATCGAGGAAGGTTATAGGTTATATAACGTCACGCTACCAGCAATAGGAGCCGAGCGTCAATGAAAAATGTTTCAAAAACGGGAACATTTTATCTCTTTATGGAGACGCAGATAAAGCTGCAGGGGTCACTATTTCACTGATGACCACCATAAGATAGCAATACTAACAATTATTCACTTATTATTTTAAAACGTGCTAATCTTTTGTACTTTTTCCAGTGTCCATTTATAATATTTACAGTCATTCATCAACAATTAAAATTTCGGTATCATTTCGTTTGTTTTTACTTGGTAATGGAAATGTAAACATTTCACAAGCTTTTCGCTGCTTTTGATAACTTTCAGTAAATTTTAAAATGTCCGAAACACGTAAATTTTTCGTTATTTTAATTTAAATTATTACATGAGACTCTGTGTCTTTATTGGGTAGCATTAGTACTATTTGAATACATGTTTTTTTAAAGTCATCTCCCGAATTAGGAATATATCCTACGTGGGACTTTACAAATATACATGATGATGGATGACTGACAACATGATGACTCAGAACAACAATTTGCGGATCATACAAAGTGTCGTCCCATGTGGGGTTTGAACCCACAACACTCAGAGTAGTAGGAAGCGGCGTAGCGACCGCTGTAACCGCTACGCCATCCGTGCAGTCGATGCAGTTCTTCTGCTATATAGATTCGTGCAGTTCTAATAATAAATAAAACCCTAAAATGTTAGTACTATACCTTTTATTTATGTTCCAAATTAATCAAATTACTTACCGCACTCCACTGTCAGCTGTATTTGCATTGATATCGAGTTTATTTTCAGTTTTATTTTGAAGTTTGACCAATTTGTGCTCTTTTTCGGCGATTTTTTTTGGTACTTCATTCAATTCACTCACACACAACACTCAGCGTAGTAGTAAGCGGCGTGGAGACCGCTTAAACCACTACGCCATCCATGCAGTGCCCCGTACATTGCTGTAGTTCTGTTAATTTTAAAGCCCTTGTTAAACATAAATACAGATAAATATTCGTAATCAACTTGAAAAAAGTGATTCTCTATTTATAGTTAAACCGCCTTAAGCTAGGCCCTCCTGATGGTTTGGGGGACGCGGGGCGGGGGTGAATTCAACCAATTAGTTAGTGCGTCGCTGTCCGCCGGCAGTGACTGACGTGAAAGCATGGCTGTACGTGTTATTTTTCTTAAGACTGCTACACACGGTATTATTTTGCAACATGGATAATCTGCCGACTCTGCGTCACAAAAAGATTTAAAAACTTGAAGTCCGGCTTACAGAGGTTCTACTGTTAAAGTTCTAATAAAGAATATTTATTATTTTACTTAATTTTTAAATTGTATCTGAATATAATTTACATGATGAAGATAAGGTGATTTTATTAAAATTATTTTACAGTATTAAATTTTACAATTAATCATAAAAACTTACAATACACTGACATTATAATACATGGAAATAGATGCGATTTTTATTACATCGTGTTTAGATTAAATCTCAAAGAAATAAATCAGAAGATATCGAGTTAGTACATCTTGTCATGTATAGCCGAGCGCATCACCCGCCCCGCGTCCCGCAAACCATCAGGAGGGCCAAGCTTACGGCGGTTTAACTATAGTAGGTAACTAAGGAAAATAATGACTGACTATTATCAGACCTTCAGACGCCTTACACACGACCGTCTGATTCTAAATGAAAAAAAGTTTGTACCATAGTAACCAGACGGCTGATGAACATATTTTTATGTTATTTGTCCTCGATGGAAATCTAACAATCGACCTTTGGTTTAGTAGCCAGAAACATTAAACATTGGCCTAACAGACCTGTCATAAAATAAAAGACGGGAATGTTATTATCATCTGAAATGTTTGTTAAATAATAGATATTGCCCGCTTATTTGCTCGCGTGATTATTTGGTGTTTCTAACTTTGAAAATCACGAACTTCCAAACAAAATTTCATCCCTTATTTTATCCTTTAAGGTTGAAATTTTGTAAAATCCTTTTTTGTTGGTGCTTTTGATATAAAATGCATCAGCTATCAAAATTTCAACTTTATAGCCCTAGCGGTTTTAGCTTTGCGTTGATGAATCAGTCGGTCAGTCAAGCCAAATAATTTTATATATAAAGATTAACCGTTTCGAGTGTACTTCAGTAATGCCAGACAAGTTAACACACTTTGGTTTAACCGTATCTTTAATAAATTGGCAGTCTTAGCTTAAGTAAAAGATATAGCCGAAAATTTTTAGGGCCAAAGGAAAACATTATTCCATCAAAAACAGTTGCAGCACTCTCGAGTGTCGGGTGAACGCACCATTATGCAGTAACGGCTGCTGAGCGGCCATTTGCCACAAGTATCTGTCGTGTGCCCCCAGCCTTATCTTTAATGTCCACTATTATGTTACGGAGAGAATTTGTTCTCAGATTGTGGAATTGCAGTTGAGAGATGAATTATGTGTGTCATATAAAAATAAAATGCGTTACTGAAGCCACTCTAAGAAGAAGATTCTTTTTTATTACATTTACTATTGAGATAATTTTAGTTGATATTATATTAGATCTACATGGAGACTGTAAGGTATTAAGTGAGCAGTACGGTGTATGATAGATGACCTCATCATCATCAACAGCCTTTAATAGTCCACTGCTGTACATAGGTATCTCCAGAAATGAGGTTTTGGCCTACGCTTTGATAGATGGTCTGAAACCTGTAAACAAATCATTTTATCCTTTTTCTTCTTATTCTGCTCATAATAATATACATGGCTCTTTCTCTAGTATATACAAGTACGTGTAGACATTGACACTACAGAATGTACCTTGTGCATTAATGATACTGCAATGATTTTTCCTTAACTGCATATAGATTACCGATGTCAGGCAATTCATAAAAGTATAATCCCAATATATGGCACTGTGTGTTAGATGTCCGAAATATTATTTTAATATTTATTTATTTCAAACTTTATGCATTTTTGTACATTCACGGACTTAATTCCCAAGGAGTTCTCTGTCAGTCAACGTTTGGGTGGAGTAGAAATCTTATAAGGTAGGTGCACAGAGGTTACATATGATTGATTTTTTTGCGTCTCTATTATATCTATGTATTTCATTAAATCGATTTCCTAAACCCTTATTTTGTTTCTGTTAACGATTTTAAACCTTTACTCGTATATTATTCAGTAAGCTCCTACAAAATATCTACAATGCGCCGGGAAGTTAGCCCGTTGTAAAGTAATTCGTGATTGTCGGAATAATAACAGTTGAGACCGGAGCCCATGTTCTAGTAACAAATAACTGGCCGGCTACTGTGCCAACCTTTAGCCACGTCAGTATAAAGGTTAGCTGGATATGGCTACAATGTTTTAAACTTTAAATAAATGACGCTGTTGACCTATGTGGGAAACTGACATTGAACGTAATAGAACCATATGAATACGTACGAGTATTTGGTGTCCATTACTGGCGATATTGTTAGTGATAGTTAAATGTGTGATATTATAGACAGCAATGTTTGAATCTAATTCAGTCAATCTCTCTCTAATTTTCATATTACACAGTATAATTTCAAGCTCATTATGATAGAAACAGTTTTTTTTGTTTTTTTTTTTAAAGATAACTCCCGCATTAGGAATATATATATATGTGTCGCGGGGAATTTACAAACATACCTGAAACGGACACAAAAAACACCCAGACTCAGAACAACAATACAAAGTGTCGTCCCATATGGGGATCGAACCTTTAACACTCAGCGCAGTAAGAAACGGCGTGGCGACCGCTTAAACCACTACGTCATCTGTGTAGTTCATTAGGGATCTGAGACTATCCTGGTTATATAGACAAAAAAAAACTTGCCTTTCTTATAGAAAGAACTTTACTGAACAGTTGTAGTTTACAGGAACCTTTCAACTAACCTTTCTTTGTGTTCACTCGATATGAATAATAATGAACTAAGATGCTACCTTACGTACTCAGCGATTGCCAGACACAGTCCAAGACCTTATCTAACCATATCTTACAAATAAGTGGCCACGTGTTTGAACACTTTCCCTGCATTAAACAATTTAAATAAAAAACACTATCGTTATTTCTAGCAGACATCTTCCAGTGGCACTTTACATCGTTGTCCATTACGCGGGGGCTCCTGACTACACTAACGATTACCGTTACTGCCACTGCAATGGAACGGCTTGTTTTTTTTATTTTCTCGCAACAAGCGAATTGATTGTTTTAAACCTGCGCTATGGGTAAATATTACAAGCAATTATTTTCCTTGGGAAATAATGGAACTTAACTGTGTCGTTGCTGATATTTTAAATAGTAACGTTAATGTCTTGACGAATAGCAAAAAATGACAGTAAATTGTTTTTTTTAAGTTAAAAAATGAGCATAAATTTCGCTTGACGTAAGGCGTGGTATGTGATTTAAAAATCTCACTAAAATCTATGAATAGAGGGAATCTTCTTTGATAATTCAATTCCGCATTTTTTTTTACAGTTTAAGTCACCGCTGATTTGTATCCATTATCGTGTAAATACGTATCCTGGCAGCATCCTTGACTAAAAAAGGTACCTAGTTAAAATAATATTTGAAACAATCCAATCAAATTGATGTAACAGTGTATTTTCTCTTCGATTTTATGCCAAGACGTGAAAACGGGTGCTTAATAAATGTATAATTAATAAAATGTATAACGTTTCATTTTAGCAATTGCCATTCAAGATAATATTGCAAAGAAATTTTCATTTATTTTTCCAAGGGCCTTGAAAATATTTTCTATTCTGTATTTACGTAGCAAAAGGTTGCAGAACCCATTATTAGCATTTCCAAGCGAACTGTACCCGCGTCTGCTGCAAATAAAAATATCGCAAATGTTGAGAGCTATATTCCAGCTCGCGACAACTAAATTTCTATTTTATATACAAGACATATAGTTTAATTTCCGTTGGTAGTTTAAACGAGTGATGATTTTAAGAGGCGGCTTCGATTCGAGTACTTTATCGGTCTTAAAGTTGGTTTAGTACAATATTGAATTTAGAGAGAATTGCAGTACACATTAAATCTGTTATCTGACTACTGTTTGTGGACTTACTCCTGGTATAAATGGGCACTTATTTTTATTTATAAAGTGCGACCCAGAAACGTGATTCCCAGCAATCTTCATTTGTAATTAAGAAATTTATTTTGCTGAATAATATTCTTTAATAAAACACAATTTATGCTTGGTGTGTATCTGCGAGACGAAATTTGTGATGAAGTGATTCGACAGAGAATCAAGGTACCAGACAAAGTTAAAAAAAATAGCAATCTAAAGTGCCAATGTCCGCAGAACAGATAATCGCCAGAGTAAAAGAGTTCTGGAGTCTAGATCGTAACTAGGGAAAAGCAGTGTTGAAAACACTTTTTTTATGGCATAAGGGGGCAAACAAGCAGACGGGTCACCTGATGGTAAGCAACTACTGCCGCCCATGGACACCTATAACTCAAAAATCACAAGCGCGTTGCCGACCTTGGAGTCCCTCCTGCTCGAGTCAGCGGGAGGTGGGATTTGGGCTCCGTTAACCTCACTCACTCAGTTAAAGGCAACGAAAAAAATGCTTAACACCGGTTTTCTGTGAGGCCAGGAAACCTCCAAACTTGATAATTCAAAGAACAATACTAGGTTTTTTATCAATTTTTTTTTTATTTGAAATATAAGGCCAAAAACATTAAAGCATATTTTGTGTCAAAAAGGTGATGTACGCTGTACTACATACCGGTGCTAAGGCAATGCAAAACTTACTTGAAAGCATGCGCGTAACATGTTAAATCATACGTGAATAATATACCTTAAAAATATTTTATAATTTACGTATATAATCGTAGAGCGCTTAATGTAAAATTTCACAATAAACATTTCATTTTTCCTTTTAAGTTGAAAAAAGATAGTTTTAGAGTGTTCTTAATGGTCTAGGTACTCTATGTCTACTTCAGCTTGATTGTAACTAATTGAATCAGCGTTGCGTAGCAGCTTCCAAAGCAAATCTTTTAGGAAGTACTCTACCCAGCGTTTAGCTTTTGTTTTATAATGATGTATAACCATTTACCTAGTAATATAATTATTCAGTATCGGTACTGTAAATTGTTACTAAAAGAAATATTTTTACATAAGTGACGTCACTTGTGTGCGCGCATGAGCCTAACTAAATCGATAAAACTTCCGCCCGAAGTATTCGGGCGCACTCATGGACAAGCCGCCCGCTCCGTGCTCGGTCCTAGCGACCCTGTTTCCGAGAATTGTATTGTCACTCCATATTTTTTTGTCTATTCAAAGGGTTGAATATGTTTTGTCTAACATGAAAATCGTTTTGTTGGAAAATTATATGACAAGTGCTGGAGTGAATAATCGTTATATGTGATTGAATGAATTTGTTCAATTGGAAGAAATGAGACAAATGTTTTGTGAATTTTGTTATGTGTGCTTAGTCGATTACTTGATTCAATTTGAATTCCCACGTGAAAGAAAATTGAACGCTGAAATTAATGTATCTTTAATTTAACACATTTATAAATGACGTTAAAATAGTCTTAACTTTATGGTAGAAGGGGCAAATGACAAGACGCGTCACCTGATGGTAAGTGACTACCGCCGCCAATGGACTTCTCCAATTTAAGAGCACAAGTGCTTTGCCGGCCTATGAGTGAGTCTCGCCCTCTCGAATAGCCGCACAAGGGATGGTCCTTTGGTAACTCACGGTTCATCCAGCTCTTTTCAGGTTGCTTAAATTTGATCTGGTTTGATTTACAAACCAAGTTAACTAAGTACCTGTATTACTACTTTACTAAGTTGATTGAACGTATTTCTATCAGAGAGAAGCGGCAGGTTTTTTCTTTAAAGACAACAAACAACAAAGGAATATATCCTGTGTAGCGGGGGACTTTACAAAAATACCTGAAACGGACACAAAAAATACCCAGACTCAGAACAACAATTTGTGAATAACACAAAGTATTTTCCCATTTGGGGATGGAAACCACAACTCTTATTACCGAAACGTACTTCAAAATAACAAACTCCTGAACTCAATACTTCCATTCCAATCTAAATCTTTCATCTCAGACCCGTCACAGTTTCCGAATCTAAACAAAACTGCATGTCAGCTCAATTCTGAATGGCGGGATAGCAACGACCCATCGGCGGACGTCAGCTGTCATCGTTGCTCTGCGCCCGCAGGGTTTGTGACACCACCAAATTGTGCCTGTCATTTCTTCGATATTTCCCGCTGAAATTAACGTTCGCATTTATAGGGTTAAATAAAATATTTCATTTCGATATTTTAACTGAAGTGTTTATTTTTATTATCAGTTGAAATGCTGTCATTTTTATTTTCTTTTAATAAATGTGTGCTGTGAAATGTTAGTAATAATATTAAGCTTTAAGTAATAAAGAAAAAGAGTAACATGGCAAACAGGTGATGAAACTTCTAAACATTTCTCTCTAGTAAACAAAATCAAGGTTAACTACAACTAGTTTATATTTATAATGTATATTACATGCTATCTTTTATAAAATTGTAAGGCAGAAAAGAAAGAAAAAAAACACTTTTATTTATGACCCTATTATTCGTTGAACTTTCTGATTTTAATACAGCATCAATACAATATTTCCTAAATTGAATAGAGAAAATAAAGTTTTGTCAATGTATTTTAATTTTCTTTTTACTTTGCCTCAACCCGTGGTGTCTAGAAACCAATACAACGCAATTTATTTAGACTTGATTTCTGAGCTCTATAAATTTGCAGATTAGAAGCTTTTGTGATTGAAATCAGTTGTAACAAAAATTTGTTTTATATCATTAAGTACCACTTTTACATAGCAATTATAAAACCGCAACGTCACGATACCAACACAAGACAAGGAAGCATTATCCGCTTACTAATTAAATGACTGAAACAAACATCTATTCAGTCATACGACAACAAGCTATCATAATTAATCTTTAATATGTCTATTCATCATTACATGCCCAACTTAGCCTAAAAACGAAAGCAAAAACGTTTTAGAAGCAACCCTATCCTGAAATTCTGAAGGTTGATTTTCCATCGTTAATTAGGTATTGAGGTCGTTTTCGTGGATATTAATTGTATTCCGAGTACGCGGGTGACGGGTTATTGTCGCCGCGAAGCCGTTTTGTCGTGCGGAGGGCGTCAGTGTCGCGGTGTCAGTGACGCGTGCGCGACACCGTGTCGTTGATTTATGATTAATCGAGCTTACGACGTTGTTTAGATTCTGATGACTGTTGAAACTTGTAAAGCTATTAAAATATCATGACTAAGATAATGATTCCAGCAATGAGTAATGTTACCCGTTGATTGAAATATTTTGTATTTATAGTTAAAAAATAATATTTACATTTAATAATTTAAATTTGTTAATTTTTTTAATAACATAACTAGACAATTCATTAAATGTAGGCAAACCTTACTCTCTAACTTACGATATGAAATAAATATTATCTTCGTCGTGTGTAATGGTCCATTGAATAGTATGACGAGCGATATTGCATCTTAAAATCAAATCAAATCAAATTTATTTTTGCAGAAAACACTGTTACAATGGTTTTATGAATACATAGTTAGGTATGTTTCAAGTGATTCTACCCTAAGGCATGCAAAATATATACAATTATTACTTACTAAAATCAAGATCGACATCGAAATACTTAAATCAAATTATATTACAGTATTTCAGTATTAAAAATGAATGTAATGTCCTTATTAAAATTATAATGATAAATATTAATTTTTTATTTAATAATAATTAGATTAGTTCTATGTCACTCCCTGAATTATTATATATTAACAAATTAATTACATTCAAAAGACACACAAAAGGTCTCAGGATTGGAAAGATCATCGTTCAGATAGTCATTCAACTTATAATAACACTTATTAACTAAAAGGGTCTTTAAATGTTTCTTAAATAAAGTAGTATTCATTGCCCTTATTTCTTTAGGTAATTTATTGAAAATTATCGGAGCCATGTGAAACACACTTTTCTGCATTAAAGTGGTATAGGTTCGGCGCATACAGAGGCGAAATTGGTCACGTTGTCGCCTATTATAGACTTCTGAGGCTAATGTAAATAACTTTTGATTTACTTTAACAAATATTGAGACCTCATAAATATACAGGCTTGGGAGAGTTAGAATTTTGTATTCCTTGAAGAACGGTTTACAGGTTTCGATTATTTGAAGCCCAAACATAGCCCTTATGCACCGTTTTTGTGCCTTAAAAATTAAATCAATGTCTGTCGAATTTCCCCAAAAAACCACACCATACCTCAGGACTGAAGCAACTAGACCATGATATGCAGTTAACAAGGTACTAACACTTGAAATTTGTTTTAATTCATGTAGCGCGTACACTGATTTATTAATTTTTTGCACAGTTCTTCAATCTGTGGTTTCCATTTCAATTTATTATCCAAAGTCAGGCCTAGAATTTTGTGGTTTGCACTTCAGAAATAGGTTCACCCCTATAATGAATCTGAGGCATAATTGCATTCACACGCTGATTAAATTGGATAACTTTAGTCTTCCCTATGTTTACTTTTAGGTTATTAACATCCAGCCATTTGATGATTTCATTAAGGGTACTGCTTATATCATGCTCATACGATGTTCTTTCATTGCACCTAATTGCAACGGTGCTGTCGTCAGCAAAGAGTGTCATTGGGTTTGAATTCGCATTTGGAAGGTCATTAATGTATATTATAAAAAGTAATGGACTCAATACACTTCCTTGCGGGACGCCATATTGTATTTTACATCCGTTTGATAAGTATGTATCCTCTATCTTAGTTCTTATATTAACTCTGGTAATTACTGTATATTGAGAGCGGTTCCTGAAGTAACATGCAATTAATTTTAAAATGTTGCCTCTTATGCCATATGTCTCAAGCTTATTTAATAAGATGTTATGTACCACGTAATCAAAAACTTGCGTCATATCCATAAAGATGGCGCAGATCGGTATTCGCTTATCAACGTTGGACGTTACAATTTCTAGAAGTTCATATATAGCAAGATTGATACTTTTGTTCTGTAAAACCCTTTTGCTCCTTAGCTAAAATGTTATGGCTTTCGAAATATTTAACAAATTCATTATACATATATTTTTCAAATAAGTTTTGAGAAGATTGATATTAGGGCAATAGGTCTATAATTATTCATGTTGTCTTTACTCTCTTTTTTGTGAATCGGTTTAATAATTGCAACTTTTAATTTTTCAGGGTATACACCCGTTTCTATAGACAAGTTTAGAATATAACCAAGAGGTTTCGCAATGCACTCTGTTACTAGCTTAATGACTTTAGTGCAGATGCCGTCATAACCCACATGTTTTTTACACCTTTTATGATTTGTTTTATATCGTCTAGCAGACACGGTTTCATAAAGATTGAGTTAAGTCTAGATTTTAGGTATTGCTTATGCTGATTTTTATGTACAGCATTAAAAGGTGTTATCTTATCAACAAAAAAATTATTAAATGCATTTGATATGTAATATGGATTTGTCACGATTTCATTATTTAATTTAATACATTGGATAGATTCCAATGGTCTATTTTGATTTGCAGCATTTATAGTTTGCCATACAGATTTTGTTTTATTACTTGAATTTATAATATTGTAATTGTTTTGCGCTTAAGATAAAATATTATAGTATCTTAGCCGTGTATAGCGCCCTTTAAGCTACTGGGGTGTGTGCGGTATGAAATTTTCGGTAAGCATACAAATTTAGAGATAATAATTGTCGTCTGAGACTCTAAAAGAGAGAAAGGAGATGTGTAAACCTCCCATACAAATTCGGCCTTAAGCAGCCACTAATGAAAGAAAGTTTGTTTCGAAGATAAATATAAACTGTATTTTTTTTACCTAAACCTTGTGATTTTACAGATATAAAGCAATTATGTTGCACAGAATGTAATCCAGAAGAACTGAATTAGGGGATATTTTAAATGAATTATTATAATTATTATTTACAGGAAATTACAAAATGCTAACTACACTTAATTTTAATTATAAAATAAATGTAATCATGCTTGCAGTCAGCCTTTTGACAAATAATATATGATAACTAACTCTCTCTCTTTCTATCTTCACTAACTTATATCTCCCTTTCAAATTCCGTTCGCCTCGCCCGATCGCACTAACGCGCTTGTCACGCATTCACCAGCTTACTCCCCAAGTCAAGCGTGCGTAAAGAAGTTTTACTTCAAAAAACAAAAATAACCTATGAGTAACGTAAACGCGGACACAGTGATAGCCGTTAGGGAAATATGGAAGTGAAAACTGGAGAAATTGAAAAAATGTTGCCATTTTAGAAAAATCATATTAACCACATTAATTCGTGAATTACTTTTTATGAAGTAATCAATCATTGTGAATAAAATAAATATAACAGCTAGTGTACTGTTAACAACGATATCGTACAGTAGTATATCGTATCGACTTCGATATTTCGATTGATATTGCGATACTATAAAGTATTCCACCCGCATAGCCATAATAAAACAGCTTATTAAAATGTATCATGATTAACGGGGAGCATTGAAGTCGTATATTCTATTTTTAAAAGTTTGTTTTAGGATTGGATAGACAAAACAGTTAGAGTGATATTAAAATATCTAGTTGCAAATAATAGTGAGAAATGAGTTTAGAAGCTACTTCACAAAATTAAAAGTAAACAAAGAAGGAAGTCAAAATCGATGAAATAGTCTACACGTAGGTATTAAAATTTAAATTTCTTCACAGTTTAAACTTAAACGTTCCTTTAAAAAAGCAAAACACAGATAACACAAAAGATGGCAGACATCGCTATTGTCAGCGTGGTCACTATTGTTCGACAAGTTCACACAAAGTCTGCACACTTCCCGCGTGAACATTGCAAGTGGACGATTAGAAGCAATCCATGTTGTATTTTCTATATTTTGAGTTTGTTACGATATTGTTATGTGAAATTCATCTGTTTCATTAGTTAAAACTAAGTGTTTTATTAGCTTTACTGGTTTACGTCTGAATAAAAAGTATAAAACGTGTCTTTTGAAACTTCACACAAAGTGTCGTGTCCACACAAAGTGTCGTCCTATGTTGGGTTTGAACCCACAACACTCAGCGTAGTAGTAGGAAGCGGCGTGGCGACCGCTTAAAATACTACGCTATCCGTGCAGTCCCTGATTATATATATAAATATATTATAGTTAAAATTATACAGTTCACATATATATTTAATAAAAATACCCAGCAGAGTAAGCCTCGCGTTCTATTTTTCCTTCGCACTATATTTGGGTTTTAAAACAAAGCAACTGACCTATTTCTGTCATGTTGTTCCCTAATTATTTTTGCCTTCAAAATTATTATTTCTTTTAATATTTGAAGGGTAAATTAAGTTCTTGGTATATGTCTGGTAGAAGATAAACTTCTGAGTTAAGTTGGTTCACATCATCACATCATCACATCATCAGCCTTTAATAGTCCACTGCTGGACATAGGCCTCTCCTTAGAAAGGAGGTTTTGGCCTACTACACCACGCTGGCCAGACGGGTTGGTATAGGGTTTGTGTCAAGTTTTCCTTCTTTTTGCAGTGCTGGTGACCTGCGTTGTTTTGCGCCCTCAGTCGGCTCTTACGACACCCACGGGATGAATTGGGGTAGTGACATTCCGTATTCTTAATCCGTCACTACACGGACAAGTTGGTTAGTTAAATGTTTACATGTTAGTACTCGTCAACTAACGAGCTATGAATTGGTCTGTGTGTTCAACACGCTATCATGTACAATGTTAACCTAAAGTTCAATAGATGGCGTTAATGTCGAATTAGATGTCACCATTGTTATGTTCACAAGGCCGACGTAAATAGGTCTTTGTAATTTGTAATTGGAGAACAATATTATTACATCAGTTCAGTTGACGAGTTGTTTTAATTCAACCTTCAGCACACCCAGTCCAAGTAGTGTTGTTCCACCGCGAATATCGGCAAAGGCCAAGGCTGATATTTGTACATGGTCCTATCGAGTCGGATCCTCCTAGGCCGTTTTTAGTTCACCCCTCGTACTAGCAGTGGATCGCTGTGCAACGGTACGAGTACACGCGCATTAGTGTGCCGCGAGTTTGGAAGCTGTTTGAGGAACACTAGCAGCAGTTCAAGAAATCACCACAGAGGGCGCCACCTACACGACAGTTTGGAATAGTGAGTGTGAAGTGCAACTGTGAGTACATTTTATTTGTTTATGTTACAAGGCAAAAGACCTTTCATTTCAAGAAGTTATTTGTGAACATTACATTAACTCTCAAGATAATTATTTTAATAAAAGATTTCAATGCAGTATTGACTTAGAGAAATTAAGTGTAGTTTGTAGTAACTTGTAAAATTTAGTTTTAATGCATGTTAGTTAGACTTAGAATAATTTATAGAAAACGGGGGAACGGGGAGTCTATGTCCGTTTACCGCCGACAGTAAGATTATTTTAAAAGACTTGTAAGTTTTTGTAGAATCGTTTAGCACTTAGAACAGTCGCTCATTGATATGAACTTGTATTCTTTCATTTTAATACGCTGTTAGATTTGGTTTGTTGTTACGTCTTATATATCGTTTGTAATTTCATGCGATAATTGTTTAGCGCTTTAAATAGTCGCTTATAGCTGGACCTTTTGTTCACTTTACTACGCTTCTAGATTTATGCGTAAAAACTTTACAATTTTATTAAGCTTTTTTTTTGTAAAGTACCCGCATTTACGCTTATATATATACGATTTTTTGCTGGCTTCTTAGTTCTAGTTAGTTCTAATAATTTAATTTACAGCGTTTATTGTTGTTTATACATTTGTTAACATGGAAGCATTGCAGAATGTTATAACGCATTTACAAAATACTATACAAAAAGGATTAGTTAATTTTAGAAAAACTCCAAAGGAAAGACTTACGTTAGAATACGTTGAAACTAGACAAGAACTTCTTGAAAATAATTGGTCTAAATTCGAATCCAATTATTTTAAACTTCGTGAGCTAGTTAAAGGTACGGTAGATCAAACCGTTTTGGATCTTTACGATTCTACCGAAGAGGTTTACATTAATTATAAAACACTTTTGAGATCAACATATAACAAAATGTCATCAGCTAAACCATTGGCATCGGATAGGTCAAGTGATGATCAATCTTCAAAAAGGTCAACCTTTGTAAAGTTACCCAAAATAACTATCCCGACCTTTTCAGGTAAATATAGTGAGTGGACAACCTTCAATGATTTGTTTAAGTCTTTAGTTCATAAAAACGAGTCCCTCGATGATTGCCAAAAGTTGCATTATTTGAAGAATCATCTAACGGGTGAAGCCGAACAATTAATACGGCACACTCCAATAAGTGACGCCAATTATGCTCAATGTTGGGCTTTATTAGAAAAGCGTTATAATAACAAAAAGTATCTAGCTCATTGTATCTTGCAACGCTTGTTTAGCCAAAAACGGTTACATGTTGAGTCAGGTTCAGGTCTTAAAGAACTCTTTGATACGACAAACGATTGTTTGAACGCGCTCAAAAATTTGGACGTTGATGTGAGCACATGGGATATCATCATTATCGAAATAGTAGCATTTAAGTTAGATTTCGAGACACGTAAACAGTGGGAACTGAGTATTAACCCCACCGGTGATAACGAGTTGCCTAACTTTAAACAGTTTAGGTTATTCATCGAAAATCGTTATCGCGCTTTAGAATTTATAGAGCCCCATAAGTCGTTAACACGTCAAAACAAAACATCGTATTCTCACAATCCAAGAGCTATGTTGGTCACAAATTCATCATCCATTAGCTGTGAATATTGCCGCGAATCGCACAAACTCTGTTTTTGTAAACAGTTTGTGAAGCAACCTATTAACAAAAGACGAGAATTCGTGGCCAAAAGCAATGTTTGTTTTAACTGCCTAGGCAGCAATCACTCAGTGTCTGATTGCAAAAAACCAACGTCATGTAGGATATGCCATAAACGTCATCACTCGTTGTTGCACTATGGGGAAGATAAAAATTTCAGGTACAACGACAATCCCACCGCACCTACCGATCAACCAAGCATCTCAAATAGTAATACACAAATAGTATCATGTCTATCTACAGGCATAGTTACTAAAACGCGAAAGGTGTTACTGGCTACAGCATTAGTAACAGCGGCGTCTAAATCTGGACAACCACAAACAATCCGAGCTTTACTCGATCAAGGCTCACAGGCTTGTTTTATCACAGAAGCAACAGCGCAACTACTTAATTTAAAAAGAATTCCTATTAAAGGTGTTATCACTGGTTTAGGTAACAATAGGTCAACCATTTCACGATATATGGTTAATTTGTCGATCCAATCACGCATGGATCCCAAATTTAAGCTTCAGTTGAATGCTTATGTATTGGGTAAGATAACGTCTTACTTGCCCGATTGTAACATAGGTTTAAGCAATGTTGATTGGTTAGACAACAGGGGTCTATATCTGGCCGACCCAGGTTTCAACATGCCCAACAAGATTGACATTCTGTTGGGCGCTGACGTTTACAGTAGCATTATACAGGAAGGTATGATGAAGAGCCCATCAGGTACTCTCATCGCTCAGAGCACCACCTTAGGGTGGATCCTGTCAGGTGCAATCAATGCTGTAAACAATGATAATTGTCAATCAAGAAATATTAGTGTTATGCTTGCCCAAGTAAAGGAAGAGGACATTCTCAAACGATTTTGGGAAATGGAAGAGCAGACAAATGATGACAAAATACTTACCGCTGAAGAAGAGAAATGTGAAGAGCTGTATAGGCAGACTACTAAACGAGACAAGAAGGGTAGATATGTAGTCAAGTTACCGTTCCGGGAAGAAGATCCTGCTTGTAAGTATGGCAATTCGCGAGGCATAGCTGAAACCAAATTTAGATCACTGGAAAAAAGATTAGCAAAGAACACACAGTTAAAAGAAGAATATACAAAGGTAATAAAAGAATATTTACAGCTAGGACACATGAGAACTGTGAAGAAAAATGATCATAAACGACAAGAAGCAGTCTATCTTCCACATCACGCTGTGATTCGAGATGACAAGACCACTACGAAGGTTAGAGTGGTTTTCAACGCTTCTGAAAAGAACAACAAGGGTGTATCGCTAAACGACACATTAATGGTTGGACCGACACTGCAAGCTGATCTTCGGCATACGATTCTAAAGTGGCGTCGTCATGCTATCGGCCTTGTTGCAGACATCATTAAAATGTATCGGCAAGTGCAAGTCGCAGATCAAGATACCATGTATCAGCGTATACTCTGGAGAGACAGCCCAGAAATGCCTATACAGGATTTTGAGCTGTTAACTGTTACGTTTGGCACCGCATCAGCACCCTACCAAGCAGTTAGGACCTTACATCAAATCGCATACGACGAAGGAAAAAACTATCCACTGGCTTCAGGTAGAGTTCTAAATTCGTTTTATGTCGATGACATGATGACAGGTTGTGATAGCGTTGAAGAAGGCACTGAAATTTACACACAAATAACAGCGTTATTAGAAAAAGGTGGTTTCAGATTACAAAAATGGAATAGCAATAATTTAGATATGTTAGAAGCAATACATTCAATTGAAATAAATAAGAATCAATCAGATCAAATAAGCAGAAATGAAAAGCATCAGAACAATAATATTGAAATAACAAAGGACAATAGAGAAGAGGTCAAAGAAAAGAAAATAGACATAAAAACAGACAACACTTTAAAAATCTTGGGACTTACCTGGAGCCGTCGTGAAGATGCGTTTCAATATGCAGTAAATCTTTCTCACGAAATACCTGTTCCTGTTACCAAAAGAGCCGTACTATCTGAAATAGCAAGATTATTTGACCCATTAGGATGGCTATCACCGTGCGTAATAGTGGCTAAAGTCTTCATTCAGAAATTGTGGCTTGCAGGAATACAGTGGGACGAAGAAGTCTCTGTCGAATTAATGAAGGAATGGGATACTTATCGGAAGGAGCTGCCAATAATCACCCAAGTACGAATACCGCGTTGGGTGAGAACCAAATCTATGGACAGTGTTGAGCTGCATGGCTTTAGTGACGCCTCCAAGGCAGCCTATGCGGCCGTAGTTTATCTGAGAAGTATCGACGTCACAGGCCAGATACATGTTTCGCTACTGGTTGCTAGAACAAAGGTTGCTCCAATCAAACAAGTGAGCATCCCTCGTTTGGAGCTGTGTGGAGCAGTTCTGCTGGCAAGGTTGTTAAACGAAACTGCTGAGGTTTTGGGTGTGGGAAAGGACAGAGTAACTGCTTGGACTGATTCAACAGTTGTTTTAGCTTGGCTAAACAGTCACCCAAGCAGGTGGAAGACGTTTGTTGCCAACAGAACCTCAGAAATATTAACCACAATGACATCAGCTCAATGGTTTTATGTATCCACTAAAGAAAACCCTGCAGACTGTGCTTCACGAGGGTTATTGCCAAGCTCGCTAATAGAAAACGAATTGTGGTTTGAAGGGCCATCGTTTTTAAAGAAAAAGGTCATTAATTTTAAAAGACCGAAGGACTTACCTCTTCACTTGGAAGAATCGGTCAAGGCACACTTAAGTGTAGTTCCAGATGATTCGATCCTAGACAAATTTTCAACCTTAAGACGGCTATTGAGAGTAATAGCTTACTGTCGTCGGTTTTTAAATAAAGGCAAAAATTTACAACCCTATTTGCTAAAAACGGAGCTAGATGATGCTCTAGAAGTATGCATTAGACAAACACAAAAGGAAGCATTTTCGATCGAGTATGCACAACTGCAAGATAAAAGCGAGCTACACTCAAAGACAAGTAAGCTGAAATCATTATGTCCATTTTTCGATGCAAAAGGGGTAATCAGAGTTAGAGGCAGGCTTGACAGGTCACAATTGGACGAGCAGGCTAAACATCCCATAGTTCTGCCTGGCTCTGCTCCCTTGACCAAGCTTATTGTGGCGGAAGCTCACAATAAAACCCTCCACGGAGGCATACAGTTGACGCTGAATTACTTACGCACAGCCTACTGGATTATCGGTGCCAGAAACGTCGTAAAGCATCATATTCACAAATGTGTCACTTGTGTTAGGCAGAAGGCCGACAGCAAAAATCAGTTTATGGGATCCTTGCCCGCCGTTAGATGTACACCCGCGAGACCGTTCCTGTACAGTGGTGTCGACTATGCTGGGCCCATAAACATCCGAACAACCAAAGGGCGCGGACATCACGCTTACAAGGGCTACATTTGCCTATTTGTGTGCATGTGTACTCGCGCCATACATCTGGAGGTGGTCAGCGATATGAGCTCGCAGGCATTTCTGGCCGCCTTTCGGAGATTCGTCTCACGACGAGGTCACTGTGCAAAATTGTGGAGTGACAACGGAACCACGTTCGTGGGAGCATCAAAAGAGTTGCAACAACTGGCTGCCTTTCAGTCCACCATAGCAGAGCAACTGGAGGCTCATGGTACCGAGTGGCATTTTATTCCCCCACATGGACCAAATTTTGGTGGTTTATGGGAAGCGGGAGTAAAATCCACTAAATTTCATCTCAAACGTGTGGTGGGTGAGTCGACATTGACATATGAAGAGTTGAGTACGTTGCTATATCAAATCGAAGCATGTTTGAATTCGCGACCAATTAGCTTAATAAACAGTACAGAACCGGGTGAACCGACACCACTAACACCGGGACATTTTTTAATTGGAGAACCAATCATAAGTGTACCTGACTATACATATGAAGCATCTAACCTGAGTTGTTTATCACGGTGGCAATTCGTTCAGAGAATGCTTCAGTCATTTTGGAGACGATGGTCTACCGAGTATTTGTCGAACCTAATGAATCGGTATAAGTGGTCAAAACGAGTTCCTGAGCCAAAAATTGGAGACATTGTCTTAATAAAGGAAAACGACTTGCCGCCAAGTCGGTGGTTATTAGGTCGCGTAGAGCAAAAACATCCCGGTAAGGATGATATCACCCGTGTGGTCACAATACGTACCAAAACATCAATGTTAAAGAGACCAACATCTAAGCTCTGTGTTTTGCCAATCGAAGACCAATGAATTTTACACTTATACATGTATTTATTATTAAATTATTTGTTCAAAGATCAAATCATACATTTGTTAGTTTTTACATTTAAATTTATATTGTTAAGTTTGAAGGTTTATTATTTTTTTAATTTACCGTTACAAGCAATCCATTGTAAATAAATCTGTATTTAATCAGATGCCACACTAGATCAAATTGTATCATGTCAGTTGGCAATAAGTAGGTACTTGTAATCTTAATTTAAGTTTTAATTTCAATCTAGCTCGTGAAGGACATTCTTGCACTAAATGTCCTTGGTGGGCGGTATGTTCAACACGCTATCATGTACAATGTTAACCTAAAGTTCAATAGATGGCGTTAATGTCGAATTAGATGTCACCATTGTTATGTTCACAAGGCCGACGTAAATAGGTCTTTGTAATTTGTAATTGGAGAACAATATTATTACATCAGTTCAGTTGACGAGTTGTTTTAATTCAACCTTCAGCACACCCAGTCCAAGTAGTGTTGTTCCACCGCGAATATCGGCAAAGGCCAAGGCTGATATTTGTACACTGTGACATAATCTTGAAATAATGATAAATCAAAGTAGGTTGATAATTATTGTGTTCCTATTCTATGTTTTGTATTATATTCACATTTTTATACCCTTTATCAATTTTATCCTTTTTTTGGGGTTTGAAGTTAAATAATGAATGGTGTTTATTTTACACTGTTAAATTTATGTCACAAGAGAATTAGGACTACCTCGCTGGTGCAGTGTTATCGTATGCGACTGCTCTGCTGAGGACTCAGTTTCGATGCCCGGGTCGGACCAAAAGTTTGTATGATTTGCAAATATTTGTTAGGGAGTTTTACTATACAACTATACTATACTATTTACAAAAAATGATATAAGTATTCTAATAATCAATCTAGCTTTCATAGTACAAGCTTTGCTTAGTTTGAAACTAGATGTCGTTGTGTGATCAGATGATCGAAAATATTATTAGCGCTTAAAAAAGGCCGGCAACGCGCTTGTGACTGCTGAGTTGCAGGTGCCCACTGGCAGCGGTGGTCACTTTCCATCAGGTGACCCATTTGCTAGATTGCCCAGTATATCACGAACCCACGAACAGACATTTAATAGTGTGAATATAATTTTTTATTATTTCTGAAACAGACACCCCCACTCGTAATATATCCTGTGTCGCAGAGGACTTTCCAAACATTCGTGAAACGTTCACAAAGAACATCCAGACTCAGAACAACAATTAAATTAGTGGATGGACGTGTTACACTTATTTACCTATTTATTTCACGTGCCTCTTAGTCTGGTGGTTAGGGACCCTGACTGCTAAGCCGGGTGTCGGAGTTATATTCCCATCCAGGACATATGATTGTGTGATGAGGACGATCATTTGTTACGTGTCTAGGTGCAATTTATCTATAATTATGTACGAGTAAGTTTTGTTCGTGCTGTGACGGATTAAAAACACGGCTTGTCACCACCCCCAATCATCCTGTGGGTGTCGTAAGAGACGAGTAAGGGAGTAAACTACGCAGAACAATAACACTGCAAAGAGAAGGAAAACTTGACACAAACCCAACCAACCAGTCTAGCCATGGTATAGTAGGCCAAAACCTTCTTTCTACGGAGAGGCCTATGTCCAGCAATGGACTGTTAAAGGCTGTTCCACACACGGACTACCACTTCGGGTGTTATGTGTTTAAATCATTTTGTACATAAACCCTATTTGTCTTTTCTCGTTTAAACTCGTAAATTAGTTTCGTGGACATGTTTAATACCTAGGTGTAAACGCTTTGTCAGCGCTACAATATTAAAACCTTTATCACAACTTTACTTTCGCATTGTATAACATAGTTATATTAGCGTGGCCTAGTATATTCACATCATGTTGGACGTTGATTTTTAATGGTTTTTGTTGGTTAGTATCACCATTTTTATGCCAACATTACCTTGGTAAAAAAAATGAGTTAACGTACTTAGTGGTAATGAGATTCTTCAATGTAAAGATAATACAGATTATTTTTTAATTCGCAAAGATTCTGAAGTAACAATGTGTGCCAATAGATAACCGCTTAGTCTATGAAGTAATGTGAAAATTTAAGCGTTTGCCTATGACGTTACTATTAGTTAAAAATACTACTTCTTTAAGAATGTAAGGTACTCTGTGTCCTATTCTGTCAGTTTCTTCCACTTCTAATAAAACAATCTTTAACATTATCAGTCACTCTCTTGGCGCCCCAGTGGTCGAAGAAGAAACCATAACACAAATCTTCAGTAAAAAGTTTAAAACGTTAAATAAAAATATGACTACTTTAGGTACGGTAACAAATCTATTTTCATCTCATAGCAGATAGGTTCAGCCATGACTGCGCAAATCCAGGGCTTTTGAGCTTCGTGATCAAAGCCTATGTCTGACACGGGACAGATTACAACAGTCGGCACGTAATCGCGTTATGTCAGGTATACTACGGTTGGGGCAACGTTTGATATGGAACGAACACTCTGAAAACGTTTTGTGGCAACTAATGATGATATTTTAAGAGGAAAAGGTCCAACGAGCAGATAGCGCACCTGATGGTAATTGACTATCTTCTCCCACGGACATCTCTAAGCCAAAAGTCACGATTACATTGGCCCCATTGCATCCCCCTTTAAAAATTAGAGGAAGGGGAGTTTGGAATCCTGAAGTCGCACTCACTCGGTAACAAGCACAAGTGCTTGAACAAGAATTGCTTAATACCGATCTTCTGCGAAGCTCTGGTATCATTCCAATCGAGATTGGTTATAAGAGAAGCCAATAACAGCATGTTAAAAAGAAATATCGTCGAAGAAGTTGACGGTGATGGTACAAATAATTCTGTTGTTGTGCTTAGTAAATAGATATAAAGTCGTGACAGACACAGCGCTACATCAATACAAATAATCTACGACGGCCTGTTGGTCTAGTGGCTAGTGACCCTGACTGCTAAGCCGGAGGTCGTGGGTTCGATTCCCATCCAGGACAAATATTGTGTGATGAGCACGATCATTTGTTATGTGTCTGTAATTTATCTATAATATGTATGTATTTAAAAATATATAAGTATGTTTATCGGCAGTCTGGTTACCATAGCACAGGCTCTGCCTAGTTTGGGATCAGACAGCCGTGTGTGAGATGTGTGAGGTATATTATTATTATATAATCAAACAAATAATAGATCTAGCACAAATCGATCAAATGTAATCAGTTTATTGTATGTATATAAACCAAAACAGACCAATCACTTGTAATGTTTCGTAGTTGCATTACGAGCCGTCGAAACCTCAACAAATCCCATCAAGCGAAATGTTTCAAGTTTCAACTCGAAGGGAACTATCACATATCGGACTTTGCTTCGATGACGTCCCTACATTTCGACCTCGATCATTTAATTGAATATCACCAATCAAATTTCAGCTTTAACGTACCAGATTAATGTTGATTTTAGGATGAGGCATTGACTTGAGGCGGGTAAGTTCAAACAATAGTGCAAGTCAGGGATATAATGGCTGCATTGGACGTGGCAGGATTCGAGAAATCATGTCACGAATGACGTCTCATCGTTTTGTTGTTGAATGTAGGCTGATGTTATTTTATTCGTGTTCAGCAACTGAGATTAATGATGCCGAAAATCGCTGCTGTTTGTGTTACATGTTTTTTGTTCATTTGTATTGTAAGTACAATTAAGAAGATATTGCATATAGAAATATCTTCTTAATTTTACTAATAATACAAATTTTTAATTTCTCCGTCTGCTCGTCTGCCCCCTCTAACATAAAAAAAAAGAAAAAAAAAAAGATTTTTCAAAAACCAATATCAAAGCTTTAGAAAAATCTACCAACATCACGTTTAAATTACATTGCCTATTGCAACATGAAAACGTCCATACAAATCCATTGAGACGTCATCAGAAGTTGCAAACATTTGTATAGCCTCGCCAACTGGTGCAAAAAGCAGGTTGTATCATGACTTTGGAGCAAACTAGAGCAGGCACAAAGCCTCGGTGACGTCACAAAGGTAGATGACGCAACGAGATGCAGCATTGATAGAAGGCTTTATGATGTTATGATTTATTGGACGGTCGAAACAGTTGGATATCTTTGTAAGACCTAATGTAGTCATTTGTTTACATTGATATGGTATATGGATTACAGGGAATATAATTAGTTATAGAATGGAATAGAATAAACGTTATTGTACACTGCTGGACATAGGCCTCTCCCATTGCACGAGACTTAGATCGATTTTGGGCTTCTCGCATCCAGCTCCAATAGGTATAACAAAAAATATATGTACAATGAGCAGACTTATTGCTAATAGCAATCTCTTACAGGCAACGTTTGGATGGACAAATCGACAGTACATAAAAGAAACATGAGGAAGTCTAGGTGTAGTAAAGCTAAACTAGTGTTACATACAATCATATACATACATATACACAGACACGTACATATATCAACTAATCAATTTAAAAAATGTATCATTGACTTTAATACGATTAAATGATGAGCTGCATTCTTCAGCTTTGCTTTCTACCCTTCAAGTTGAAATCTTTTTCTTTCTATATCTCTCTTTAGCCATTTTAGGCGCTAAGGTGTAGGCCTCCTTCAGTTTATACCATCTTTCTCGGTCTTGGGCAGCTTCCATCCAATTTGAAAGATTAAATATTTCTTTCAAATTTAAATGGGACCAACATTAAGTATTACCATTTTAAACTAGTTAAATTATTTCACAAATGGCAAAGATGTCGTGAAACATTAAATAATCTAAAGTAGATTTGAAGACACCCTCCATTTAGAAGGGTCTTAAAAAGGATTTAATATCTACTTAAAATAAAACAAATGAGCATTAAGGTCTAGACATTTTAATACCTATTACAATAGTTTTTAAAAGCGTCTTTTGTCTTCGTAGTTCATATTTTCGTTTTCTGGTTATATATTTAGCGTTTTTATAAAATCAATAGTCATTAGAACACTACACCACAGCAGTGTTGTAATTGCAAATACTGCTATAGTACTATTATTATTGGTTATAGTTTTGATTAAACCACGGACTTGTTTTCTTGTGTGGTACTAAAAAATGCGATTGCCTACTAATTTACTTGATGAAAAGTAACGATGAAGAACATGGTATACGCCCATCTAAGAAAAACCTATTCATGTTACTCTTGAACATTTCAGCCTTAATATTAACGCAGCAAATTTGAACCAGGTTTTGGCGACTCAGAACAAAAAGGAGCTATCAATGAGTTTAGTTTGATTTTTGACGCCTTATATTACAAATGTTTAATGAAAAAACTTTACATTACCTCATTGAAGACTAGATAAAAATGAAGTTTAGTGGTTTATTCCGAATTAGATTGATTATTTGAAGACGTGACATAAAAATGTAACGTTATCCTTTCCATTACCAATTAAAACGTTACAATTCAAGTAACAACGGTTGTTACAAATAAGTTTTATTTATTTAGTTTTGTGCAATACAATAAACATACCTTTGATTTAAGAAGTATTGGTGATTACTAAATTGACATAAGTTAAATTGATATTAAAAAGTTATGTTTTTAAGATTTATCGAATAGAAAGGCGATATAATTTGTCTTACTTTGTATGCAAGAAAAATATCCCATGTAACGTACAAGATGTTGAATATATTGGAGGGCTTAAATATCAATAAAGGTCTTAAGTTGCCTGTATAACAGAAAAAGTGTTAGAAACTTCACCTCTGTTCAAACGCAGATTCACTCACAATCCGTCAGTGTTTTTGAGCAGGCCTCATTTTCGACAGAGTCATTGATCCAATACAGTGTACAGTGAGTACAACAAAGCCTGTCAGGATCACCCATATTTAGCCGGTCCGGTGCTAATTGGTATCACAAAACAGTTCATTTGTACGCCTGTTTGCACAGTTTACGCTGTATGACGTTGTGTTGCCAGCCACGGTTGGAATCTGGTTTAATAGGATTTAGCTCTATTCGAGTTCATCGACTATTTACTCTTAGAATGTTTCATATCAAAATTTCAAATAAGTAGTATTGCTTACTTCTTCCAGAAATAATATTTTTTATAAAGTGGCACATATAACACACAGCTATCAAAGCCTAAAAGAAACACGAATTAATGATTAATTTTTTAATTTAAAAAATATAGAATCATAGAGAATAAATTAAATAACGGTCGAAAAAACGTACGTATATATTCATACCTTTAATATTTATTTACACGGGCATTATAATTTATAAATTCATATCCTAATAGCTCCAATCCTAATGGCATATTGATAGTGACTCGAGTGCATTAGGATTTGGTTATCATAGGGTTTGTTGCAGATAAATTACCCCGTACAAAACTCATACATGATATTTGGTTAGTCGACGACTACCGAACTGACTAGCCTGCATTGGATTAAATAGCGAATTTAGTAGAGTATTCATCAGAGTAATCGTAAACAAAAGAAACTGCTGTAATACGAAGATACAATAAAACGACCATAACGTTAATTATGTTTTTTTTTTAACAAAGAAAAAACACTAATAATTATAATTATTTTAACATTTGTTGGAAATAGATGTTTTTTTTTTAATGAAAGATCGCTCGTTCTCTTGCAAGCGATATTTTTAAATTATAAACTTGACAAGTGATCCGTGTGGTGACGGATTTATAGTACAGAGTGTCACCACCCCTATTCATCACGTGGGTGTCGCAAAAGTCGACTAAGAGAGCAAACTACGCAGGACAACAGCACTGCAATGAGAAGGAAAACTTGAAACAAACCCTATACCAAGCCGTCTGGCCAGCGTGTTATAGTAGGCCAAAACCTCCTTTTTAAGGAGAGGTCTATGTCTACTAAAGGCTGTTGATGACAAACTTGACTAAAAATTTGTCTTATATTTATAAACGGTTCTTCTGAAAGATCATTGTAGTTTGCACCCAAATACTTAACGTCACAGCAATATTAGCGTGAAGTTATATTAAAACAACCATCTTTGTTTCGTCAGCGAAAGCGAAGCGTATTGCCAGCTTGATTACACTTCTATTTGAAGATAATAACTGATTTCCAGGGAATCCTTAGCTAGTAACTTACTACAGCGTCATCTGTTAGTGTAGATGACGCGATTAAGTTAGTACTTAGTATGTGCTGTAAGATATACAGTTTAGGACACAAAACAGATGGTAGAAGAATGTTTATCACTTAGTTATTCGTTTCGCCAAATTAATCATCACAATAATGTTCCTGCCTAAATACCAATTTTATTTGGGGCTATGCAAAAATATTGCAAAAGGATCTTGGCCAGTTATTTATGATCCTCCACCTGCCTAGCTATCCTCATTGGTAATGTGGGCGTTTTCGAATGGGACAAAGAAAACTTACTTACTTACAGGGGACTTAAAAACGGATAGTGCGAAGTAGCTACCGTCAGAAAAAATAACTAAAATTGCAGTAGCTCACAGAAGTTAAAGTTGGACGCAAACCCTGCTAGAGGAGGAACCTCAACTGATCTGGTTTAGTTCATCACTTAAATACCTGTGGTAAATAGAGAGAGATACAACGAAACTACCAACTTTTATTATTCTTCTCTATACTCACATTAAACACTAAAAATAATGCTATAGATGAAATCCGTTACATTTATAGAACACGTGTTTAACAATTGACACTCATGACTTGATGTCACCCACTTTGACTGTGTGACATTTTTCTGTCAGGGAACGTCTGAAAATGAGTTTTTATTTGATCAAGTAACCCTTAGGTAACTGTTTAAGTTATTAGAGTACTGAAGATAAAACAACTAGTTATTATTATGGTTTCGTAATATAAGCGAGTATAAAAACATAATGTACCAGACAGAGTCTAAGACTGTATATCCATGATTGTATAAGTTAGTTTAGCTTAGTCACCTAGATAGATTAGTAAAAAATATTTTAATTGCGATACAAAATCTGACAATACTTTCAATTAAAAAAGAATCAATATACTTTATATGATATTTATATGTTTAACATATATCAACTTTAAAACAATATATTGATTGTTCCTAAGTGATTGAAATAAAATGATGAAATAATATTTATTTCTGTAAATAAATCTTTTCAGATATTTTTAGAAATCGGAATTCGTTCGGAAGTCGGATTATAAGCACTCTGAATTTTGAAGACATTTATAATTATTTTTGATAAAATGTTACTAGTAAAAGTGGCATATGTAGCATATTAAATTAATTCAGAGCTGGAACTATTCACATAATTGATTGGGGCAAACGTAATGAGTTGAAATGCGCTTAAGCCAGGCCACAGAATACGATCCTGGACTAAGGCCAAGTTTAAATGAGTCCACAAGTAAATTTTACACGTAACGAGGAAAGTGGTGGACTTTGTAATTTTAGTACAAGTGGTGTTGGATAGTTTCTGTGCTCGGATTCATAAAGACGTAACGACACACTTTGTGCGTAAGGCCATACCTACTTCTCTTGGCCATACTATACATACGAAAGTACATACTATAAATACGAAAGTGTATAGGTATATGTTTGTCTGTCTGTCTATCTGTCTGACTGGCTGTCTGTCTGTTACCTCTTAACGCTTAAACCATTGAACCGATTTAAATGAAATCTTAGGGATAGGTTAAGCCCCGGGAAAGGACACAGGATAGTTTTTTTATCACAGAAATCATCTTTTAAAGGATTGAAAAGTGGGGTGGTACTTTGTATGGGGAATCAATATCCACTAAAGAAATTTAGAAAATCATGATAGATAAAGAAATCAACTAACAGTAAAATCTATTAAACCTTAAAGCCTATACATGACACAGGCCTTATGATAATCATGTCTGTATTAATGTCATTGTCGATTAGTTATAATATATTCTAATTACTGTAATTGATAATGCAAATCACGGGGACATGAAGGTTATTAACTGAGTAATGAATGTATCAAATCAGTTCAGACATGTTCATTAGTGTAAACTAACAGTATGACAAATCTACGCATAAGTTAAAACAATTTGTGGTATTATAACCTCACACATGTCACACACGGCCGTGTAATCCCAAACTAGGCAGAGTATGTGCTATGGTAACAGACTTAATATAGTACAGGCTCTGCCTAGTTTATGTGATGTATAAAGTTATTATTATTAATGCTAGCCCCCTTTTTAACTAAGTGTATACAGTTTCAATAGATATTTTCTGATTTCGTCAATGAAATCTGTGTTACATTTCATTGAAGAGACTCGCGTATCTGAAAAAAATAATCAGTTGTCCTAAAGGTCATGTCATGTCGTCGTTGTCACACATTAATTCACCTACAATCAAAACGAAAGGGTATTAAATTTACACAAGTACTGAACGTCACTAAAAGGCTTCTTCGGAATCCGGTCCCCACTCATGGTTGACACGTACGTATCTGCATATAAATTATTCACATGTTCACACAAATGTTCAACTAAAAATCATCCCAAGATATATACCAATAGATAACATTTTCGTGTGCAGTATTTGTAAGATGAAACTTATGTTCAGGGACCGGTGTACACCATACTGAGTTGACAGATGTGGAGTTAAATTTCACTGTAGTTTATTTGTTAAAGAGATATTTCGTTAAAGAGAATCAGTTTTGTTGCATATCTTGAATGGCGCCGACGCTAATTGGTCCAGAGTCTGATAGCTTGCAAAATACAATTTGTAAGGATTATATTCTCTTCCAGAGCTTCGAGGGAAAATTGGAGGAAAAATTAAATTAAATTGCTCCCTTAGTTCCAATCTTTTGAATAGCTTACCTACTATAGAATATATAATGGTATACCTAGATGGTAAATAAGAGACAAATAAGCTTTGTCTCGTAGTAAATATAATAATATGATAAA
Source organism: Arctia plantaginis (assembly GCA_902825455.1). Lineage (NCBI taxonomy): Eukaryota > Metazoa > Arthropoda > Insecta > Lepidoptera > Erebidae > Arctia > Arctia plantaginis. The sequence continues at coordinate 475,341 of CADEBD010000857.1, read as the reverse complement.
AAAGGTATTAGCAGTATTAGGGTTTGCTTGCGGCTTTCCTAAATATAAAATTTGGTAATCAACTCAAATATGAGGTATATTTGAGTTGATTACCAAATGTAATAGACCTTGGCCTTAATTCTGCTATTTTATTTTAACGCCAAGTCACTGTCATTCTATTGACACACTATTGAAAAGCCATTGAGACGCCATTGACATCGGTCAAAATATCAGTATTCTACTAACATAAATTCACAGTGTCAATAGACTGTCGATATAGTACTATAGGTCACCAAGTGTGATATCAACAATATTGCCATATGTGGAAAATACATCATTTTCTTATAAATTTAAAATGTACCGTTTATCAAACGATTACAAAACATCGACGACATTTGTATCAGTGGTAGTTCAGTGACAAGTCATCAGGAGGCCTTTGGTCTTACATAGTTAGTAGAATACGATAAGTGCAAAGCTATTCCGACGACATTCCATCGACAGTCTATTGATACAATATTAGAATAGCAGAATAATGAGGTCCTGTTTAAACATGCGCTACGATCGTAGGCGCTACGATGTAGATGTCGTTACTACGGCGTAACACTTCGTAGTAAGTTTACGTGCGAACGTAAGTATCTACTTTTTATACGACTCCGTGTATATAATATGTGAGTTGCTTTATTCCATAATATGTCAGAATGTTAAAACAGATAAGAGCGCGTCTAACCATCAACCCATACGTTTGACAAGTATTTAAATCTTAGATCCAAGTTAAATAAAAAAATAGATTTGTATTAGATATCGTTAGAACCCCTACATTTTCAAGAGTGACACTGGCTACAACTTTAGCTGTGAGCAGGGTAGGTTTTGACAAGTTATTTTTTAGGCAATATAAGGGAATATAATGTTTTGCTGACCGATGTGAATTCTACTGCGTCTCTTAAAAGGAATAAAGTTTTCCCGCTTTGGGCAACATTGTTCATTGATTGACAAACTCCATCTGAGCTCGTCGATCTCCTGATAATTTTAACGGTCTTAATTTTGACCGCAAAATCTAGCAACGAGTTATATGAGAGCACCCAGTTTAGCTTTAATATTGTGTATACCTGGTTAAAGAATAACCTCTAACATAAAATGCAAACAAGACTAAATAAATTCAATTTTCCATGCATAGATATCAATACACTGTTACTAACACTTCCATATATGCCAAAACTTGTCAGTGACTTTGTGGAAACCCATAATATAAAATATCTAGAGATCATACTCGATACTAACCTGTGCTTTAAAAAACACATTTAAAGTTTAGTAAATAGAGTTCGTAAATATATGGATTTAAAACATTGCCAGCTATAGCAGATTTCAAGTTGATCACTCAAGTGTATTTATCTTTATGTCAAATTATCATCCAATATTGTATATTGTATAACCTCATGGGGTAAAGCACTAAAAACTATTGCACTGCCTCTTGAAAGAGTTCAAAGAGAGATTCTAAAAGTAACCACCCGACATTTCCTATTTTCCTAACTATATTATTAAAATCGTGCAATGACTATACGTCAAATTTTCATGAACGAGTATCACACACTACTAAAACAACATACATTACTTACCTATCACGCTGATATTTCTAACAAAAGACGAAAAGATATAGTCTGTACCTAACAATCAGGCTCAAAGTTCGTTTATTCAAATAGATACTTTTCTTTTCCAGGTCCATTTCTATATAATAGAATAAGTAGTGAGCTAAGTATTTATAAAAAAATTTTTTTTGTTTAATTTAATTTAATTTAATTACATAATTATTAACAAATTTTGTCGTATGGACTTATAATATTTCAATAAAAAAAATTGCTAAACTATTTTTGACCCACTTATCACTGGTATTGCTAGTTGCTTACTTAGGCTATTAGATTAGTTAAATTGTAGTCATGTAGATTCACATTAATAAAATAGTTCGTAAGCACTTCTTTGCCCGAGGCACAGGTTCAACTTAGTTTAGTTTATAAACAAACACCAAATGTATTTTTTTTTATAAATTAGAGGACTACTTATTACAAATCTAAATAAATATGATTAATATTGATTATAATTTATATTCCACTCCTATTTGTCATAGCATGTCATGTAGCATACAGCCTTCCTAAATGAATTAGCTATCGAACACTAAAATAATTTTTCAATTCGAACCAGTATTTCTTGAAATGAAAACTGAAAACTATACAGATTTATCATTTTAGTATAGATACACTCGTAAGTAACTATATCACGTATAACACGTATCATAACTCGTAAGATAAGTCGCATGGTGCGAGGTCCGGCCTGTAAGGCGGATGCGTCATCAGTTCCACATTTGAAGCCTTCAAATAGGCTTTTGTTACCTTAGCGGAATGTGAGGATGCGTTATCGTGGTGAAGGGGGACATTGTTTCTATGACGCCTTTCACCAACTTTGCCTAAGACTCTGGACAAGCAAGTGTTGACGTACCAATCTACAGTCTTCAAGTAGATTGGTACTTTGATCTTCAAGCGATGTTGTAGTGTAATGTCCTGATTTGCCGAAAAAAGCAGCATCCATTTTTACCAATGCTTCGACTTTTCTTAATTTTCGTCGGCAAATCTTTAAAAGGAAAGATCCACATTGCCGACTGGCTTTTTCTTTCGGGTTTAAAGCCGTACACCCAGGTTTCGCCACCTGTCATGATATTATAGACAACCAATGACCTCCTCCGTTAAACTTTTTTATCATTTTACAGCAGTTTTTGGTCCTCCGTTAAGTCATCGAGTGCCAAGCTTCCAAACCTTAAGATGCACATGTTAAATGTTTTACACTTAGCTCATTCCAACGCCAAACAAAGCACGAATTTGTTGACAAGTTACATTTTTGTCAGTTTCAATAAGTTATCGTACGGTGTCAATATTAGAGTTTGTAACCTTAGTCACCGGCCGACCTCCACATCATGGAGATGATCACGTCCACGTATAAATTCCCCAAATCACGAATACATAGAGCTGCGACATGGTGCTTCATCACCAAATGCCAATTGAAGTCTCTGGCAACTCTCTTGTTGGCTTAAGTCCCACCGAAAATCATAAAAAATCATTGAACGAAAATGTTTACGAGTTAAATTCATTTTGATAGCGACACACAATTTTCGAAAGGACGTCACAATGAAAAAAACATATGACAGTCTGGCAAATTCAAAAGTAACGTGTTTCCAAAGAGTTCCATTTTCGAATTCCATATTTGGTTTTTCATTATTTTATTGTAAGTGGCCAGATCGGACTTTCAGTATGCCCCACGTGATGTTTAACTTTCTCTTTTAACTATTTGTAATATAGTTTTCTTTCTAAAAACTTTACTAAGACACAATATGTAATATGTTAATATATCGGGAAATAAAATCTTTATTATTATATTATTTGTATTAATATTGTAGAAAAATAAAGTCACTTAAAATATTTTGATTTTCGTCGTTTCCTCTGCGCTGTTATCAACAATAACATTGCACGTTTATCGCCACCAATAACCGCATAGAATATTCAAAATTGGATAAAATGGATCGCTTTAGATTAAAAAAATGTTTTCCCATTTTTTTTAACCTAGCGATTCATTTTATCCTAAGCGCTACGAAGGCTTCAAGCGTACCGCTGGTGCAGTTGTGACGTCACTAGGTGTAAAACAATATAAAATTTTGTTATTATTCAATCAATTGGTTATTGTAAAGCTTTTTTAATTACAATCGATATTATATACAGTCAATATAATCAAAAAGAGATAATTGCCTCAACTTCAATATATTGTTTTGTGTTACGCGATATCTTTATAATTAATAAACAGAATTCAAAAATCTAAAGAAATTTAAAGCCTCATAGCGTTCTTTGTGCTCTAGAATGTTCTAACCTTTATCTGTCAATATCATCTAGACCAGGATCTACCATATACATGGGAAAGGAAAATATAATCGTCTATCGGGCCTATTATTGTTTGCTAAAGTGTTTTTATTGACCACTGAATTGACCAGATATTATTATTTTTTGTACATTTTAAGTTTACTTACATACATTACATTACATTTTAAGTATCCGTGTGGTGACGGATTAAGAACACAGAGTGTCACCACCCCTATTCATACCGTGGGTGTCGTAAGAGGCGACTAAGGGAGCGAAATACACAGGACAACAGCACTGCGGAGAGAAGGAAAACTTGACACAAACCCTATACCAACCCGTCTGGCCAGCGTGGTATAGTAAGCCAAAACCTCCTTTTTAAGGAACTGTTAAAAGCTGTTGATGTGTGTGATTGATGTGAAGTTTACTTATTCTTGAAGCAGTAGTTTCTTTATGTACACTACTTAAATATGTATAATATACATATTCAGTCTAGAGCTCCGTCATTATTAAAATACAACCCGTGTTCTGCCGCAATTTCTAATAATACCTTCAGCACAGACAAACATAAATATACGAATCCTTATTCGAATATTTTTTTGCTATAACAACTATGTGAAATGAAATTTAATAAAGCTTTCACATTTTTATCAGACTCTCAATACATTAAAAGGCGGGACAGTTACAATCCGTTTCGCATGAATATTAATATATAAAATGATACATTATCTGTCCCCATATAAATACGAGTATTGATGGGTAATGTATGTGTTTTATATCAGAAACATTCCAGAGTTACATATGCCAAGGTAGTATTTTGCGTAACGATATTCATTACATTATTTGTATGATAAAAAACACAGGATTAGGATAACTTCATATTGTTTTTAAATATTGTTTTTAATGTAGCCAGCCAGAAGTGAACAACGAGTTTCCAATCCAATTCTATCCCTGCATAATCTGTAATGCTGTGAATTTGGGGTATTTTTTGTTAAGGTAAATGTCTAAGCAAGTTAAGTAGCTCCAAGCAGAGCTGAAACTTGTTGTGAATGTGAAACAATAGTTATAATATTAATGAAGTGGCTTCCAAACAGGGTCAGGTTTGAGTTAGTTAACATTGACAAGGTGAGATAAATGCCTGGTGTAACAAAACAAAGAAATTGCTTTGATGAAAAACTGAATTAAATTGGAAAAAGATATACATATTTTTATCTAAATCATAAAACCATAGCGATCCAGCTTAATGGGCCTGTTGGTTTAATGGTTAGTGATCCTAACTGCTAAGGCAGAGGTTGTAGGTTAGATTCCCACCCAGGACATATAACTATGTTAAGAGCACGATCATTTGTTATTGTGTTTGGGTTTCTCTATCTATGATTTGTATATTTAAAAAAAAAAAACTAGTTTATCAATAGTCTACTGTGTTACGGGCGACACGTTATTATTTAAATTTTGAATATAGAAATAAAAAACCTTATTTAAATTAAATATTGGATTTGAATGATTTATGAGTATACTTAAAAATATGCATACAAATACTCGTAAATATTGTCGATGACACTAAATAGCTCTGTCTGATTCAATCACCATATCTGGTTTTTAATTCATGTAAAAAAATCAGAGCCTTATGAAAACTTACAACATATAACGAGCAAACTAACTATTCACACAGGTGAGATTTATTACATTTTCAATTGATATCAGTTTACAATCTAACAGAAAGGAGTTAATCCGTATTAGTCGAGTGAGTTCACCTCTGTAATCCAGGCGAGGGTAGCCATGCAGCGAAAATGATTATATAACAGCACCCGAAACCAAATGCCATGAGATCTCGACTATTGTATGGCTGTGGGCTATCATATCTATATAAATAGTTATTAGGATTTGGTTTAAGCGTTTGTAGGAACAACTATACTTTTATAACAGCGCCAAAACATACACTCTGTATAACTCTACACATTGAAAAGTCCATAAACTATAATAGATTATTGATAAACCTCTTCACAACTTGTATACTTTGGTTAAAGTACTTAAAATATAAAGGCATTATATTACATTTTACTGACAATGACGGGCGTGTCTACAGGTTACAACTAGGTTGTAAACCTATATCTCAGCATTCAGTATCAACTCTGATAAATAAATTCTCTTTGTATTTAAAAAAATGTAATTTTTCCCTTTACGTTGTATCCAGTTGTTCATAATACCAATGAATTGCCTCGGGAGAGCCATGCTTTGACACAAATGGGCCATATTGACCGGAGTGATACAACGGCCTCCACCAAAATAGGTGTCAAACTGTTCTTTAGTTACTTTTAACCGAGTGAGTGAGCACCGGATCGGGAAACCCCCATGGGCCTAATAGAAGCCTGTGAACGTCCGCGGCGGCTTCTGCGCTTCTGGAAGGAGCTTGGTTTGCTCACCTAGCCAACCTCTTCTAGACACATGAAGGACTACTCTCGAGTCTAAATGCGTGAATCGGAGCCCACAACCAATACCAATACTATACCCCCCTGTAATTCTGTGGGGGACTCAAATGATGGCAACTCTTTTGTGACTCTAGAGCTGCAGATGTCTTTGAGTGGCCACAATAGTCTTTATAATTATCAATCTGTTTGTTTATATTTTTGGAATGTTGTAAAATTCAGTGGAAAGTGCTATCTACACAGACAATAATACAGAGTATCTATTAACTAAACGCGTACTGTTCATGAGAAGTGGAAGACTTATCTTACCACAAACGTAGCTACGGGCAAACGCTCATATAGTATAAAATACGAAATATATAGTTAGGGACCCATAGGCACCCGGCTGCAGACAGTTCAAACTGGTGCTGACTCAAGTCACACCACGACTCACCTGCAGATTGATTAGTCTTAGCAGACTGGAAATCCGAATAGTTGTTGGAACTATAACAGGAGACTTAACCCTAAACCGACAACTATTCATCATCAACGCGACGGACAGCCCTCTGTGCAGGGGATGTCTGGAAGCAGAAGAAACGGCCGCCCACCGCCCTTAAAGGACTACTCTTGAGTCTAAATGCGGAAACCGAAGCCCACAACCAATACCAATACCAATAGTTATATAGGGAACTCAAGAACAAGTCCAACTGTTTTTAGTTCTTTATTATTATCTGTTATAATTCAATTACTTATAAAATTTTCAGAAAAATCATTCCTTTGAATCATTCATTTCATCAACTATTTGAATATACTCGTAAGTCAAGTTCAAAGAAGCTTATAAATTGAAAAAAAAAAGGCATTTTATCATAAAACTAAAAGTTATAAGAATCTTACGTAACGCCATAATTACTCATTAATTAACCTATGAAGTATGCCAGTAAATACCATACTCTGCCGTAACTCTTGTGCCGCATAACTAAATAAGCAGTATCGACTTAGCTAGACTAAGCTAGTTAGAACTTGGCCAGAGTGTATGCTGACCTTTCGTAGGATAAACCGACTTCAGAGGGTTAAAACAAATTAGGTTAGTCTGGCGACCCGTTTGTCTCAAATGGAAAGTTTGTTTAAGAAGTATACGAATATACTTACACACAGTATATAAACCATATATATATATAGGATATGTGTAATCAAATCAAATCTTCTTAAAAACAATAATAATCTTACACATCTCACACGCGGTCGTCAAACTAGGCAGTCTTTACTATGGTAACCAGACTGTTGATATACATTCTTATATATTTTTATTGTCAAAAATAAATTACACCAAGACCTAGAATAAAGGATCGTGCTCATCACCGATCGAACCCACGACCTCTGGCTTGGTCAGAGTCACTAACCACCGGATCAACACCCCAGTCAGTCAAAGTTGCGGTGAGTTTGTTTTGCCTGATACAAGTCCTAACTTTTGGAAACAGGAGGTTTTTTTATGATGGAAAGCGACTACCGTCCATAAACGCCTACAACTCAGGAGTCACAGGCGCGTTGCCAGCCTTTGAGGAAAGAGTACTCTCTTTTCCTGAAGGCTTGAAGGTAGTATCGGTCCGGAAATACGGCAGCCGATAACTTGTTCCACGTAGGTGATAGACCAATAGCTGTAAATAGTTTTTTTTATTATTATTTTATATTTAACTATTTGTCGCTGCTACCAGTTGTTGTTGTAACGCCGAATGTTATGAACTTTAATTTTTAAATATAATTTCTTTTAAATTGGGATGTTTTGAGAAACTGATGAGCGATTTTATGAAATAATGAAATTAAGTTTGGATTTAAACTAGAAAACTTAGTTTTATTTTGGTTTTGCTTTAGTATCGATTGCTAAAAACTGGCTTTTTTAATAATATCTTTCTTTGTGTAAATGTATATATTGAACCATGATCAATTCATGTCATTTCAGCGATTTTGCGTTATTTTTGTTGCAAGAAAACCAGGATGAATTTTAAACAGCATCCAATATTGATTATCCTGAGTCGTATTTATATAAATACGTTTAATATTATATAAATATTAAACAGTTTTTACCAATTATATAATCTATCGGAGTAAACATGTCGTTATCTGATCTAGTTTCGTTTCTTATTTTAATAGAATTAACATCAAATCATCACCAATCATCACCAACCTTAATTAGTCCACTGCTGGACATAGGCCTCTTAAATTGACATCATATACGATTCTTTAAACAAAGCATATTAAATATACGTATTAATTTATTATATTATTAATAAAAATTTATAACATCTACTAGCGTTTTGTTTTAAATAAATAAACTCACCTGTTTATCATGTGTATTACAAAGATAAGCAATTAAATTTTGGGACGGGTGTCGACGTTGTGACAGCCTTTTACAAAGACCTAGGGCTGTCACAGAGGCGAGTGTGAGAAATAAAATTATATAATAAAGTTTTAAATGACCACTGAAACTTTAATAATGTTTATATTATATATGTACATGCTATATATGCGGAATCTACAAAATTAGTTTAGTGTTCTGAATGATGTTGTACTGTATATATTTATTAAACACACATTATAACTTATGATATACTTAAAAGAAAAAATAAGTGAAATTGTTAAGATAAAAAGAATTGCGAAAGAACGATAAAAAAACTTTTTCTTAAACACTGGTATAACATGTAGCGAACACCCTATATAGCCAAATCCGTTCAACAGCTGATGACACTGATTACAATTTAACTTCTAATAACTTCTGACAGTAATTATATATATAAATAGACGTTTTACTAATATTACAAGAGCGTATGCCTGTCGTAACTAAACGTTTCGGCAATTTCCGTAATCCATTAATAAAATCTTTTAAACATTTAAATAATTGTTATCATTATCGTTATGTTTGGAGAATAATTGCCGTCGGGCCCATTGCTAGACATAATTTATAACAGTTTTAATTGCACAATGGCGGGCGAACGTGGTTATAACACCATAGTTACAATAAAGACCCCCAATAATGTGAATTGAACGAGTTTAACTGGTATTTTTATTGAAATTAACACTTTCTAATTTGATCCGATTATCTATTATTACGTTATTTCTGTCCCTTTTCATGAAAGAATCTGTGTTTCTGAAGCTTAATTATCGAGCAAGATGGCTTCATCAATAAGATTGCTTGTCCCAATTTAATTACCAGGAAAGTTTCAGTGGCTTAAATTATGAAAATTATTCGAAGTCAGCCAGTAACTGAGCCGAGAAATTAAAATAATCATATCTAATATCGGGGACTTCGATTACTTACAATGATTTATCGTAGGAAAATACCTTCATAGCGGTAAAGTCAGAACGTGGCTTGTGGAGTCCGCATTCTAGCTTTGTCGCTGTGGAGGCTGTCAGTCATCGTTTAATAAGTAGGCAGCATCGCGGGACCCTTTCTTTTCGGCTGACGCAGTTGAATTTTGAGAACAGCTGCTTCGGGAAGTACCCTTTGGGGCTACCCCACTTTGGGAATACAATATTAAGGAGCAGTACAATGAACGGTTTTATTTCGGTCTCACTTCAAAAACATTAAGTCATGTAGTCGGTAGTCAATATTATATAGTCACAAAATGGACCAGTTGGTACTTTTACTGATAAGAGAGCCATATTGGTCCTAATACTTGTGGTGCACCAACGAAATACACACATGATAAGATTTTAAATCTTTTATTTCACAGATAATTTACCTTAGGACCGTACAACAGCACTTCAACGTATTAAAGGTACTGGCATTTACTAAAGGTCTGAAAAAAGTACTAAATAATATGGCTATGAAATAATACACTGGTGTTCTTAGTCAAAAGTAAAACACTGTTTCAACCACAATAACATCACTAATTTAAACTATCCTAAAGCTCCTTATTTGTTCCTAAGAAACTAAATAGCTTGTTAACCAAACTAAATAATTATTTAAAGTACAGAGCTGCAGTAAAAAGTTTCACCTGTCCAAATAAATATATTTTCCGTGTAGCCTCTGCGCCCCACACAACTTGGCTACTTCAGTTTTTGTGCCAAACCGCCAGGTCCCGTAATTAAACTGAATTCAAGTAGTCTCTATTTTGTTTAAATTAACCACACCAATTCCCGCGGGGAGTGCCGAATATTACTCAAAGAGAATATAAAAATAAACGGAACACTAGGTGAGTAATATACACAAAGGAAAACATTTTATTCCTTTAACTGGATTTATGTGAAGCGTTTTTGTAATTTTCATTTTGCTTGAATTAAGGTAATTAGCATTTTGTAATTCCTGTTTTCGGTTTATACGATTCGGTTCATTACAGAAATACACGAGATAAATTGATGAAATAAAATATGATTACGGTTGTACAAATTCAGATAGCCTTAAAAATAGTTTTCTTTACTATAAGGTTCAAAAATATACTCCTCCACTATTGAATGTGCATACGCCCACACCTGTATACCACAAAACGTAGACATTCACATTATTGAAATTCACCAATTTTGCGAATAAATTTGGTACTACTTTCTAGTCACGGTATAGGGGAAAAGATTATTTGGTATCAACCGAACACTTTGTAAATTAAAGGAAACCAAAAAAGCAAGGCAACGGAAGGACACTAGTCTTAGTATAAATGGATTGGAGGCTGAAAGCATAAACTGTAGAAGATTAAGTTCTCATACCTGCAGCGAGTCATCAAGTTGACAATTGTCGAGTGGTATGGTCTTTCAAAACATCATCATCAACATCCTTTACTAGTCCACTGCTGGACATAGGCCTCTCCTTAGGAAGGAGGTTTTGAACCTAATTCCTTTCAAAACAATTCATGATAATCCGTACATATGAAATTACTTGCCATGAGTGACTGAGTCTGGCTGCTTCATCAACGCAGAGCCGAGCCCAACGGTCTAGCCGTTAGGGCTACATGTTTAAAATTTCGGCTGCTTAAGCTCTTTATGTTTTAAGCATCCACTAAGAAAGAATTTAGGTAATTTCACCCCTAAGGGGGTGAAATAAGGGATAAACGGTTGTATGGAACTTTGCCAATTTCAAAGTTAGAATCACGGACTTTCTAACACACCTGTGCCCACAGGCGATCGAGACCAAAGGAGAGGCTTGTGCGGTTAGTTTGGACATAGCGAAGACCTTTGATCGGGTCTGGCATCAGGCGCTTCTCTCGAAGCTCCCTTCCTTTGGGCTTCCCGAGAAATTGTGTAATTGGGTCACCAGCTTTCTTGCGGACAGAAACATTGAGATCGTTGTCGACGGTGCATGCTCCGACTTGAAATTCGTAAATGCTGGTGTCCCACAAGGCTGTGAGCTATCACCCACACTGTTTCTTCTGCATATCAATGACATGTTGCAAACTAGTGGCATCCATTGCTATGCAGAAGATAGCACAGGAGATGCCCTTTATACCGGCCGCTTCAATATTTCTCGAGAAAACGTCATCGAGAGTCGAAACAAACTTGTGTCTGTAATTGAAACTTCCTTAGCGAAGTGTTCAGACTGGGGCCGACTAAATCTAGTCCAGTTTAGCGTAAAAAGACACAGGTATGTGCGTTCACCGCAAAAAAGATACCATTTGTCGTATCACCTCAGTTTGAGAGCACCTCCCTAACTGCCTCAGCCAGCATCAGAATCCTAAGCATCGACATATCGAGCGTAGTTCAGTTTCGGGGTCACTTAGAGGGTAAGGTCAAATTGGCCTCGAAGAAGCTCGGTGTCCTGAACAGATCGTGCAGTATTTCACTCCGGCCCACCGACTTCAGCTCTAGAAGGCGCAAGTCCAGCCGCATATGGAATACTGTTCTCATCTCTATGCAGGGGCACCTCAGTACCAGCTTATCCCTCTGGACCGCATCCAACGAAGAGCGACTCGAATCGTCGATAGCCCAAACATCTAAGATCGGCTCGATCCCTTGGCGTTACGTAGAGATGTGGCTTCAATCTGCATTCTCTATCGCATATATCATGGAGAGTGCTCCGAGGAATTGTTCGGACTAATACCAGCCGCAAATTTCCGCCATCGTTCCACACGGCAAAATTTTCATCCTCATTACCTGGATAGTTGGCGCTCCAATACTGTGCGCTTTTCGAGACACTTTTTGCCCCGCACAACCAATCTGTGGAACGGGTTATCGTCTGCGGTATTTACGGACCGATACGACCTTCAAACCTTCAAGAAACGAGCATACTTCTTCCTAAAAGGCCCGGCAACGCGTTTGTGACTCCTGAGTTGCAGACGTTCATGGGCGGCGATAGTCACTTTCCATCAGGTGACCCATCTGCTCGTCTACCCCCTCTAACAGAAAAAAAAAAAAAGAAACCGAATTAATAAATAATCACGGGAGTGTAGCCGCGGGATATAGCTTGTACTATATGGGTATAATATTATTGGGAAGCATACTATAGAGTTATATTTCAAAATTAGTTTTTGAGATATAACTCTATAGTATGCATAGCTTCTAATAATTAATCTGTTAGAACTTCTAGAATACTAACGTCTTCTACTAGAATATTAACGTCCTGTAACTAACATCATAGTCAAGCGACTGCCTGAAACACAGGTCACACACCCATATGGGCGGGGGCCCTGAAGGCTAGAGGTTTAGAACTCTCCCGGCCCGCCAGGCCCGGGAACGGGCCAGGTACCGCAGGCGACTCAGGCGCCGGAGGTCGCAGAACGACCTCCGTCCTCCAGAAGCGCAGGCCTGGGGGTGACATGTGAGACCATCTGTCACCCTAGCAGAAGCAGGCCGGGGTGGCGGCGAGCGCGTTGCGAAACGCGCTCGCTTTCAGGGAGCAGAGGGAACATGTGGTTCCCACACGGGGGAGTCGTCTACTCGTCTGTAGATGGCCCGAGGTATGTCGGGGCACCAGGGACTTCCTTTCTGGGGTATACCTGGTTCCCCGACTATTAGTACCCGAGACGGCGTGCGGTTTTAGTCGGTTCGAGTCCTACATGCCACCGATAGGTGGTATCCGAGGGGAAAACAAAAGGCCGTTTGCAAAAGAATTTGTATATTTTGATTTTAACTTTTTTCCTATTCTCTCTTGCTTATTTTAGAATGGTCATATGTTTTGGTCATGTTAGATTTAGGAATCTAATGACAATAAGATGTAAATCATGTACAAAATGTAACCAAGACCTAATTCTGCAAATAAATTTCAATTTTATTTTATTTTAATTGGTTCTATAGCATTAAAACGATACTAAAATAAACATACTTTATATTCATAATGTTTATTCGTGTTTATTTATAAAAACGTATGGATATATTTAATCTAACTAAACTCATATTTCCAAATGTTTTTATTTTAAGGATACAGAATAAATTCAATTATATTTTGAGTTATTTTCCAGCGTGGTTTTCAAATCTTCGTAATACAAATACAATTAGTATCGACCTGTTAACATCGTAACAGCGTAAAATCCAACCAAACATATTATTAATGGCGTACGTTCATTGCGCACTGTAGTGAACAATAAATTGCGTGTTATGGGCGCGGAGATAATTTGTGAGCTCATTAGTGTGAGCCGCGTCATTATCTTGTGATGTAGGTCAATTGCTGATCGTGGCATAGCTTCTGTGCTGCGTAGGGTGCAAGCTGTAAGACACCTATCTGAAACTTCGACTTTGTTTTATGTATTTTATCAACTAAATAACAAATAACATGAGAACATGGCTATTAGAAATACTGTACTTTACATTTGTAAACAAGATGTTTTATCCTTAATAATCAAAAAGTTTTATATGCGTAGTACAAGCATTTTGTCCGTATGGTGGCGTATTAAGAATATGGAGTATCACCATCCCTATTCATCCCGTGAGTGTCGTAAGAGCCGACCAAGAGAGCAAGCTACGGAGGACAACAACACTGAAAAGAGAAGGAAGACTGGATACAAACCCTTTTTTTTTACGTGTGGAACCCCCCTCGGGCCGTCACCCCACCGAGGTTTGCGGCGGAGTGGTGTGTCGGAATCGGACCGACTAAAACCACACGGTGTGCCACTCTCCGCCTGTAATAGGACGGATCCGGGAACTGCTGTTATTAAGACATCCGGACCCCTCCTAGCGCCTGCCCGCAATTGTGCGGGCACCACCTTCGAATACATTCTCTATTTAGGTGACGTCCGGCACACGCGGGCGACACCTTCTCGCGGCTGGCCATTATAGCGAGTTGAGGGGAAAACACACGCAGCCACACTCAGGGCGGCATGAGGCGCAGGTAAGCGCGCCTCCGCCGCCCGGTTCGCCAGCGGCGAATTAGGTCCGAGTGGAGGTCATCCTCCCGGGCCCTCTCCGCCGCCTCCTTCTGCGAGATGACGTCTTCACAGAAGGATGCGACCGCGGTAAAACATCTGTCACTACCGGCCATGGAGCGTATGACGGTCGGTAGCGAGAGGTCCCCTCCGATGACTGCAATGAGGACCCGGCGCTGCGACGCCCAAGCCGGGCACATTGCTAGCGTGTGCTGGGCCGAGTCCTCACTGCAATCGCAGTGGTGACAGGCGGGACTCAATTCCCTCCTAGCCACCGAGTGCAGGTACCTCCCGAAGCAGCCGTGCCCGGAAAGGACCTGCGTCAGTCGGAAGGAAAGGGTCCCAGGCTGCCGCCCTGCCCATTCGACGATAACCGGCTGGAGCGCCTCCGCGGAGACTGGATACCAACCCGTCAAAGTGATATAGTGGGCCGAAACCGCCTTTCTAAAGAGGGCCTCTCTATTTTCTGTCTAATAGTGGACTATTAAAGGCTTTTGATGATGATGAAGTAAATGCCATTGTAAGTTGAATGCTAGCTACCTCCTATGGCTTTGCATCGCTAGCAGAGTAGACATGCCATTTTGTTTTTGTTTTTGTATACTAAAGATAGAGTTGCCATACTGTAATAGATCCTTTTATGAGGAATAATTCCATTTTATGTTGCTCATGCGCGGCATGCCAGTAAAGATTGTTTGTTTTTTCTGAAATCTTTAACAAAAATAGTCGTAATATTAAAGTAAAGTAAATAATAATTCATATTCTATCTACATTTAAATGTTTCCCAGAAACCACTCTAAATGAATATGAAAATCTTTTTTGTTATTTTTGAAGAGTTTATTGGCTTCAAACATGTAAACATGTTTATTTTGCTTATGTGTCTGAAGTAAGTTATGATTTTATCTCGAGTTATTCAAACGAAGATGCTTAAAAAAAGCGTTCACTGATTAAACCAGTGCTACACCAACAAGGCTGTTGTCTGGCATGTTTTATTACTTGGGTTTATACAGAACTGTTGAGGTTGCACGGATCCCATAGTGGTTTAAGCGGTCACCTCGCCGCTTCCTACGGCGCTGAGTGTTGTGGGTTCGTTCCCCGCATGGGACAGCACCTTGTGTGATCCAAAAATTGTTGTTCTGAGTCTGGATGTTCTTTGTGTCCAATTTCATTGTGTTTGTAAAGTCCTCCGCGACACAGGATTCATTCCTAGTTCGGGGGCTATCTTTAAAAAAAAAAAGAAATACAGAACTCCGTAATGAACCAAGAAAAAATGGATATTGTCCAAATAGATTTCACATATAAATAAAAACGCGGACAGTCAGTGAAAAATGAACCCACTTAAGTTGCGTCGAAGTCAAAAGGGGTTATTTGTAAATTCTCGAGGGTAGTGTATCGGGAAGTTTGTGCGGGCAAGGGTTAAACCTTAAGTGTAACTAGAGGACCGCGACACGGTTGCATTAAACGAGCCTTACTATGGCTTAAAAGATACACTCGATATATCATTGGGTTTTGGAACGAAGTTCCTTATCTCTGAGCGGATGGGAGACCGACACTTCTTGCTATAGTTACAGCTGTGTATGAACTATATACATCACCGCATACAGCTCTGCCGCGAACTTCGTTCCGACCGGTGATCCATAGACTCACGCTATTTCTTTTTAAATATTAGTATAACGATTACAAACATACACTCTCGACTTTATCTCTGAAGGGGTAGTCAGAGACGAATTAAACGATCACGATTTGCAGCCTATAATTGTAGTATCACTTACGTGAAAGCCTATGGCCATCAACCAGCCATATCTATTACTACTTAATCTTTCTTCTACGTACACTTTCTAAATAAATAGGGATACATCCATAGATAGTTCCATACTTATATTATAAATGTAAAAGTGAGCTTGTTTGTTTGTTTGTAACGCTTTCACGCCTAAACCACTGAACCGATTGTAAAGATTCTTTCGCTAATAGAAAGCTACATTATCAGTGAGTAACATAGGCTACTTTTTATAGCGATAACCGATATACACGCGGGCAGCGCCACGGGCAAACGCTAGTACTTATACTTATGTAGTTCTATTATATAAAAACTTTACTAAGACACAGAACAATTACATTGTGTTACTACAATGTAAGAACATTTTTATAGTCTCCAGATAAAAATAACTATTCTAACGAACGAGAGAAATACATAATGTTATACGTACCGGCACCTAAGTGCGCATAATTGCAACATTTAACTCCTTTAGCACTTGGCAATGGACGGATTTTAATCAAATTACGTACTACCATCACGGCGTTTATTGTCCAACAGTACAGCGTGCCTTCACGTACTGCAAACGAGTAATAATTAACTTTTATCTTCATGGGCGATAGTTAGTGACGATAATAGGGCGCCATACCCGTAAATCTTATTACTTGTATAGACACATTTTTGTTTGTGTCCAGATCTGATAGTACCGTTTTTATTTGACAACATTCAGCAGTGACTTTTCTGCACCTCTATATAAACAGAATCACTTTTGTCACTTTATTATTAAAGTGAGAAAGCCTTTTTTTAGAATTTATTACAAGCAATTTGGCATCCAATTCACCTGTTGGGAAATGACGGTAAATACAAAGATTGATTAATTCCATCCACACCGTATCCGGTGATCCGACTCCTTCGTCTTCAGCCTGGGTTCCCACTTTGATGGGCTTTGATAGGACTTTCTAGAAACCGAACTTCGTTTTGAAAGTCCGGTTGCCTTGCTCACAATAGACAATTAGTAAAGTAAACAGTGCCGTCCGAGTTCAATGTGTAGTTGTACGAGGCCCTAGGTCTAGTTTTGGGCATTTGACGTTTTGTGTCGAGGTCTTTCAAACAAATGTTGCAGTATCACTATTCACTATCATCAACAGCCTTTAATAGTCTACTGCTGAACATAGGTCTCTCCTTAGAAAGGAGGTTTTGACCTAATATACCACGCTGGCTATACGGGTTGGTATATGGTTTTTTTTCAAGTTTTCCTTCTCTTCCCAGTGCTGTTGTCCTGCGTAGTTTGCTCCCTTAGTCGGCTCTTACGACACACACGGGATGAATAGGGGTGGTGACACTCTGTATTCTTAATCTGTCACCGCACAGATTCTACACTATTCCCTATAAATACAGAGATTTTATAAATAGAGATTTTATAAATTTTAATAAAGATTTTATAAATATAGAAATTATAAATCTGAAACGACATTAGTTATTCGCACATTTCTTAAACTAAGATTAATGATTGAAGAATAAGGAGATTAATAATAGTTTGGGTTACACATCTGTAGCTGTATTCTTATTAAAATCTTCGACAATACATTAAGGATAAAAATGGCTTCCGTAATGACCCAATTTTGTCATTTAATCCTTGCAGTAACCAGTTGTGGCAATAGTCTTGACCCCTATTGCATAAGCGGGAATAAAATTATAGTTATCAACATGTGTGGGCCTTTAATACGCTAGTGACCCCAGAGGGATTAAGACGTAAGTGTATGTATGTCGTGTATGTTCTACAATGTCAATTATCATTAATTTGGTCACAGTTACGTCTTGATAATTCATGACATTTAAGACTAGCTTTTGCCCGCGGCTCCGCCCGCGTGTATAGAGGCTATCGCGGTAAAAAAGTAGCCTATGTCCTTTATCAAGAACCAAACTATCTCTATACTAAATTTCATCTGAATAGGTTCAGCGGTTATTGATTCCCCATACAAATTTCCACCCGCTTAAAGGAAGATTTCTGGGATATAAACTCTCCTATTATCTTTCCCGGGACTCAAACTATCTATTTTTATCTAAATGTTGGGCCGGCTCGACCAGAAACCACGACTTCGGAAACGCGGACTTAAGAAATTATTTACTATTTCCCTTTACCCGATTAATTCCCTTCTCTTAGTCCTGGAAACCACATTTAAAGGGCCAACAGCGTACATGAAACTCTTGAGTTCCAGGAATTAATAGGTAGTGGTAATCACTTACCATCAGGCGAGCTGTCTGCTCCTTTATCTCCTTTATTAAAAAAATATGTACATCGTTTTTTTTTTTCAAGGATTTATCATGTTTTTCAGAAGATCTTATCTCTGAGCTCTCACGTTAACAGCAATATTTACAAAAGACATTTTCTTACCTAACACAAAAATGAATATGCATTAAACAGCTAGCACGTTGGACATAAACATCCACGCATTAGCAAATACATAAAATCTCAATTTAACAATCCGTGCCAAAAACAACATTTATATTCACGGCGCACTAATTCACTTACAGCATTAATTGAATTCATGAGTTATGTAGTTACGCTACAATTATCATCACATGTTTAATGCAATTAAGATTTGTTTTGTTTATTAAATGAAAATGTTGCATTTGTATTTATGTGATGGATTGTCGAATTATTTGTTTCAACTGTTTTATTATTTTTGTCTCTGATTATTTTGATTAGATGTGTAAATCAGGAATTTAGTAGTTAGTTTAGTAGACTATTATCGTACATACATAATAATTACAAGTTACAAATCCCTTTCGGTTACTCGACGTTTCAAACGAATAATACCGATTTAGCTCATGACTAGTCTCGTGAGGCGGCGATCCAAACGTCAGGTAGTTATTTTTCATTAAACATTATTGTAATCGGCCAAAACCTTTTCTAAGGACTATGTCCAGCAGATGACTATTAAAGGCTGTTGATGATGATGATTATTGCAAATTGGGTGTCGATTTTTAACATTTAATTTCATGAATATATTTTTCAATAAGGTATACTTTGATGTTATGTTTTAAAGTGTATTAAACTTATGATTTAACTCATATTCTGACAAATAAATTTGTATAAGTTTTTATGTTTTTTTTAATTAAAGACAACTCCCGCATGGAATATATCCATGGAACTTTACAAACATACATGAAACGGACACAAAGAACACCCAGACTCAGAACAACAATTTGTGGATAACACAAAGTGTCTTCCCATGTTTGAATCCACAACGCAGCCACAGCGCAGTACGAAATGTTTTATGAGTATAAAATTGTTTGTAAAAACACAGGAGTAAATACTAGTTATCCCAAATTAAACAATTATTATTATTAGTTAAACAAAGTGATGTTTAAAGATCAGATAACAAATGAATCAGTAAGAGATTAATCAGTATGTCCCAAAAGTGTTCAAATATGTAGATAATTGGAATTCTTGAATGATCAAATACCCTGGAAGATCAAATTTTTGAATTTTAAACATTTAAAACTTTTTGGTTTTTTCATAAATATCCAAAAGTAGTATCTAAAGAGTTTTTCTTCTTTCTTATAAATTTGCACGAAATAATATGAAATATAATTTTATTTTTTTCATTCAGTAAGACTACTGCATGTAATAAGAAAGACAGATTCAAGGTCAACCTTATCTCTGTACTACGAGCACACTATCTCGTCAGACCCATAATTTATACACGACGTTCAAACGGTTATAACCCTATTTCCCTATCGCTCCACCCATCATGTGTCTCATTAAGCGATTCCACAAATTTCCCCCTATTTTCCCACATTACCCCCTACTATCACTCACTCGAACGGAAATCACAACAAAGGATCTCATGTTAAACTTATCCGCTAGGGGGCGTTTCCAGCAGTTACTTTCAATTGCCCGAGTCCTTGACAACGTATTTATGTGTGCAGTACAATATAAATTCTCTATAAGTGGTATTTGTGGATGTATCCATTTAGAACGAAGAACTATATACATATAATATGTGTACGGATCTTTGAATAAACTTTTATTTAAGTTGACAAGTACCAAGAGCAAACCATAAATCTATGAGAACTTATGACCTACTTATTTCAACATAAAATATGCACATAATTCAAAAATTTAAGTAAAGTATACAAGGTGTGTCTAAGCTCTTTCTTTAGCATCTAACATAATATATGCACACATTAACACTAACTTTTGAACTTTTGCATTCAGTACAGGAATTAGTATTTTACGAGAATACTCGTAATAGTAATATTTTAGAAAATCTTACGCACAACGCCGCGCCGTCTATCTTCAAACTAGCAGAGCTTGTACTATAAAAGCTAGAATGACTGATAGAATACTTATTTACTTTTTTTGTAAAGACATAATCCGAAACAAATATTTGCAGATCATACAAACATTTGGTCCAACCCGAGAGTTCAGCACAGCAGTCGCATACACCACCACTGCACTACTGAGGCAGTCGGTATAGCATCTTAATTATCTGAAATGTGTAGATGTTCACAGAATATTCTACCTCGCGGTCTCAGCTAAAAAGATCGCGTTTCTTCGAACGTAGGCAATTCAAGGGTTACCCTACTGATCGAGTTTCTGTTCATTGGAAATAATTAAACTTACATTATTATTAGTATTATTACATTCATGTAATCATTTACATTTTTAAAGAATTTGTTTTAATGTCCAAATATATTTAATAGGTTCATTATAACAAAGATTGTGCTGCTTTACATGAAAGCATTGGCTTTTATAGATTTGTGTAGATATAACATAATTAATAGCTGTATTCATGAATGTCAATCACAGAATTGTGTTTGGTATTCTGGTGGTAAATTCTGGAATTTCTTTTTTTTTTAATAATGGTAAGACTTAGGTTTAATTTATAGTGAGACAGTGAAAAGGTTTCACAAAAAATTGCAACACTGACTACAAAAATACACAAATGTATACAAATTGTCAAACAACTAATCCTAATTTGAAATTAATAATTGTTGTCCCAACAATAATTTTATTGCTAAGCCGACCGTAAGCGTTGTGTATTTAATTATTAGATTGCCTCCCCTGAGGAGGACCTATTATGGGTTCAATTATCAACTTCAGTAAACCTAAATTATTATTATAATAATAGCGTTGTATATTGTCTAAGCAAATATTTCTTAGTGTTTAGTTAAAATACACAATTTGTTTTTAATTGAATTAGTGTCGAGAATGCTGTTTTAGTGACAGAATTTTAAAATTCTTGGCAATAATTTGCACTTTTGTTTGTTCTTGTTATTACAAATATAAGTCCAATAAAGAATGTCCACTACTGTGTATAAACCTTGACGACTTCCACAAAGATCGGTTGGAAGCCGTCTGCATTCACTGTCGGTTTTTGTCTCCAATATTCAATAAAGGAAGATCAAATAATAGCACTCCTAGTTTGTGAGTGTTTGTATGTTTGTTACTTTTAACCAATTTTGATAAAAATTGGTATGGAGGTAGCTGACACCCTAAACAACTACTTTGGCTACTTATTATCGAAAAAAAAAACTTTAGCAAAATATTGAAATAAATACAATAAAGCGCAGATAACATAGAGGAGCGCAGTTAGTAATGTATTTATAAAACATTTTTGCGATGCATTTCGTTGTAACAAATTCTTTCATCTATACACTTCTATTAATATAATCCTCATTTTAAAAATATTTTTCATTTAAAACAACTATTTTATAAGAAAACAGGTAAAGTATCAACTTGAATTCGAGAATTTTAATAAAAACGCTGAGCCAAATCGTTGGCACTTTCTAAACAATTTTTATACCGGAGGAGTTTACGTGATTTCTACATATTGGTTACATAGATGTAAAGGCGCTAAGCGCTAACACACTCCACGAGATACGGCCCGCCCGCTCCGGCTTTTTATTAAATTGCTTTAGTGCAAGCCTCCAGTCCTCGCATGTATTTACCCACGTGATTTCGTTTAGTGTTTCTCTTCAACTTGCCAGGGCTTGTGTTATTGAATTTTTTATAAATACCTCGCGACGTCAAAGGGGAGTTTTGAAAAAAATGTCGCTCCTAATGTAATGCGTTCGGGTGCGTGGAGCGGGGAGGATGTCATACATTGTTGCTTGTTTGTGCAGAAACGTACTCCATGACGGGATTTTGTGTGATATGGAAAATTAAGTCACATGAAATATGAATACAACGAGATTGTGTTCAAAACAACTATTCAAATTTAAGAAATCTAACGTTTTGAGTGAACAGTATAAATAATTTACAATAATTTTATGTGGTATCTTATTTTAGACTTATGTACTCATTGAGCATTATGTTATGTCAACTTTCGTGTTTTCGTTCGCATGCTGGATATATACCTTTTTTTAGTTAACCAGGAAAAACTGTTTCTAGCCAAACTATCTGTGTATGTCATTAAATTATTATAAAATAATTGTATCGTTGTTGTTTTTCAATAAATAAATTTAAAAAAAAATTTGGAACACACATGCAAAGTTGGTCTGCTTCTGCTTGACAAAGGATGTGGAAAAGGCTAGATAGTAAATTGTTGCAATACTATGAAACAATAACACGTTCAACCATTTTACATAAGCAGATCAATCATATCAAAATATAGTAGTAGTATATAATAAAACTCCACAACTATTTTAGTGGAGTTTTGAAGTGGAGAAATTTTGGAGTGGGAGAGCCATGCTTCGGAACAAATGAGCCACGGGCCATGGACCACAGCACGAGGCGACGACCTCACAGAAAACAATTCTTTTTCAAGGTGTTAAGCAATTCTTTTTTTGCCTTTCACTGAGTGAGTGAGATTACCGGAGGCCAAATCCCCCCTCCCGCTGACTCGAGCGGGAAGGCCTCCAAGGGCTGTAACGCACTTGTGACTTTTGAGTTGCACGTGTCCATGGGCGGTGGTAGTTGCTTACCACCAGCTGACCCGCCTGCTCGTTTGCTCCCTTATACCATAAAAAAGTAAGGATTAGAAGAAAATGACATGATAAATAGCGACAAATCTGTATTAAGTATAATGGCTCATGAGCTTCAAAATAACATACGATTCGGTCTTAAGTGAATGTCGCTCGGTATTGTGTAATTAGTTACAAGTACCACTTAATCCAGGTTTTACATTAAGAAGCCACAAATTTAACTTCATTCCTGATGATTCTGCGTGTTTATTCACTGTGTTAAATTCGTTTATCATTAAATCGAAGTCATTTAGTTTAATTCTTACTAAAAAGGTTCAAGAAATAATATTTTATTGTATACGAGTATATATAAAGAGAAGGAAAACTTAAACCAACTCGTCTGTACCCCTAAGCCTCCTTTCTAAAGAGAGGCCTATATACACCGGTGGACTGTTAAAGGCTGTTGATGTGATGTGATGATCACTTTAGAAGCAGTTTTGATGATGATGATGATTGCATTAATTACTATGAATTGACGCAATACAGTAACGCACATTGAAACATTTAAAGACGTTTTGTTTCACCAGGCAGATGTTTGTTTACATCCGTAATTCAATAAAAACGGCATGCGGCAAACGGCAATGATCTGAAGAATACTTAATTCACAAGACAAATACATCTTATTTTAGAAGAATGAATGATGAAAGACACACCGACTGGTGTGATATACATAGATATGGTAGTCATGCTCCGGCACATATGGGCCGGCCAGACTGCTTTTTCGTGATAGCATCTGCTCACAAAATGCTGTGTAAGCTGATAGAGTTAAGTTACCGGAGGACTCAACGAATAATTCTAGGAAGATACTCCAAGGCCGGAAAATATAATTCCTGGTTTCCATAGCCGCTGGTGGTCACTTACAGCTTCACTCATCTGCTGATTTGAGCCCTATACCATAAAGAAACAATTCATTAATACTTGACGAACTAATCAAGTTTTGCTACAAAAGTTTTGTATTCGTTTTGATGAATAATAATTACAAACAAACGCTGTCAAAAATTCCTTTCAATACACGATGCAGATAAAATCAAGCGACAAATTTCCCAACATAATCAATACAAATTTACCCACACACCCGTAAACATCGGGCAACCTCGCAAACAAGGCCAGCTGTCAACCAAGTGTTACGGTATTGCAACTACTTGCCAATGTGATGCATGCTTACACGTACTGTTGTGTTCTAGATATGTCTAGAGACTTACAAATGTTGACAACTAAGAACCATATATAGCGTGATAATGCTGATATACTGTAAGATACATAGAATTCTATTTATGGCACCACATTTAAGAACCAATCTAAAAGTGTTTTTTTAAACTTTAAATATCTGGGGCATTTTCTGTCTGAGGATCTCAACTATGATGCAGCACAGGGCTCTAGGGGATCGTAGTAATATGTTGGTCCGTAGATTTACACAGTGCTCAGAGCAAATTAAAATTACTCTATTTAAGTCTCACTGTCAAAGCAATACACGGGCAGTCTACGGCTCAAGTATACTAAGAGATCGCTGGAGGTCAGTATAATAAAGCTTTCAGGATGCTATTGCGACTACCTCGTTACTGCAGTACACTACAGATGTTTGCGCGAGCCCAATACTGACGGTTTTCACATAAAACAAAACACATTACTACTGGAAAGAGTCAGAGATAGTCGTAACAGTATCCTGAAAACAGTTTTGCAGAACTTGAGCTCTCCCATTATGTACAGTTTAATTTTAAATAACACTAGAAAATAAGTTTTAAATATTACTAACACTACAGAACACATGTTTTGTGAAACTAGCGAGTTGATGTCGAAAAATAATTTGCGATAAAGTTTTGATGAGTTTATTTGCAAATATAAAAGATAATGGCGTATTAAGTGAAATATACGTCTAGTACTTAAATTCACGAGTACAGTCTAAATAATGTCAAACATAGCCCCAAGACACCAGATCCATTAAAAGTTGTATTACCATTAACACAGGCGCTGTTGTTTAAATTTCAAAATAAACTAAAACAATTTATACTGAGTACATTAATAAAACAGGCTTAGAAAAACCTATTACACAGACTTAAATGAAGACGAAAATTTGGGTAACTAATTACAGAACTATTGTAAAATGTATAGATACACACTTTTTATGCTTTTAAATAAATGTTTTATCTTAATCTTTTGCTTTTAGTCTTTGTACATTTTATATTCGTTTAAAAGAGTCCTCTAAAAGATACCGTAGTCCCATCAACCTTCGAGTAACAGTCAAATATTTTGAAATAAAATACACTTTCTATATTACTTTTACAGGCCAAGAGCTTTACTTAGGTTTTTTTGATTACACTATATACACTTTATCATTATTTTTCCCTATCCTAATCGTACTCTGGGTTGAACTATGAATTTAATTAGTGTGGATCAGCCAAAGCTCGTGGTAAAATTACACTTTGCAATGGATTTTTCTTCAAAAGGAAGTACAAAATAAATGAATTTTCAAACAAGGACTGATTTTGAGACACTATTACCACATTGGGAATGCAATCGTTTTTACATCGGCCTTTACTTTTTGGGTTTGTATTCTATCAGTCAATCTAGCTTTCATAATATAAGGTCTGCTTAGTTTGAAACTGCGTTGTGTGTCAGATGTCTGAAAGAAACATTTGATCTGAACACTATGCAAATACCACCACCATATTACTACGAACCATCCCCTCTGCTCCATTATAGTTAAGATCCTGAGACATAAAATGACAAAGATATTTAAAGTATAACAAAACACTTTTATATTGGTTCCTAAATGTAGTGTAATAAAGAGTTAAGGAGAACAAGAAGGACGTTGAAGTTAGTGTAACAGATACCTTAAATATCTGATAAGGAAACGGGAGTGCGGCTGCAATAGCTCGAAAAGCCTGGAGTTCCCGAAAAGAGCAGACGGATCGCCTGATGGCAAGTGACTACTGCTGCCCATTGGCACTTGCAACTCAGGAGTCATCAGTTCATTGCCACCCTTCGAACTTTCCTCCTTTGAGGGGTTTGGCTTCGGTAACCTCACTCGGTGAAAAGCAACTAAAAAATGCTTAACACCGGTTTTCTGTGAGGCCGTGGTACTACTACGATCGAGCAGGCTTATTTGTGCATGCACGTCTCTTCCACGGCTTTTCAGGCCGTTGTTTCAGTTGATGAAGTTATTTAAGTCTTCAAGGAACTGTATTCTTCTGGTTCATAAGATACTCAGCATTTTCTGTATCACTGGCAACGCATGGTAATATACAACGTTCCATAATGATCCGTTGAGTTTTTACGACTTGAAAGCTTAACAAACAATCTCATTTTTGCTTTTATAATATTGGTTCAAATAAAATACATTGAGTATAAAAAATCCTGTTAACGAAATAAATATATGATTTATCACTAATAAAGCATTGGTGCATGTCATTATTGTGTATGTAACCATTCAATATAACATGGTATTACGAGTATCTATATTTGTTGACATTAAACATCACAGCAGTAAAACTACAATATATTGTGCTCAATTCATTATTATTGGTCAATAACAATAAATAATATTTGCATACAAAATGTTATGTTATAATACCAAAAAGTTTTAATATACATATTTGTATGTAACATAAACAAACACTGTAATCAATGAAACTGTTTATCCGCGTAAATTTTGGTTGTTAGTCGTGGGTATATATTAAATAATGTTTGGCAAATACGGCACCCTATCTCCGAGCCTATAGTGCTGTGCCAAATATTTCGTAGCCCGTGTATGCGCATAATTTCACACGCAGACAACCCTACGTGTTGATGTAGACATATAAAGTTATCTCTTATAATTATGTTAAGTCAGATGTTCGTATCAAATTGAAAATATGCAAATCTACTTTCAATTATCTTTGCTTTGTATGGAGATAAGATTGTTAGAATTAAAATAATTGTCAAACGAAATTTTATCAAAAGAATTAACCAAAACAAAGGGCCTTGTCAACGAATATTAGATAATAAATAGCTTGGAAAAAATCACTGAGCAAATAATAATATCTTTTTTTAAATCAAAAATACTTTTGTAAATGTAAGCTTTGTGTGTCTAGTTTCATTTTAAGCGTTCGTAATTTGATTTAATTATTTTGTCATTGATTCGGAACTATAAAGAGGAGAACGAATCCAATAAATTGATGATAACAAAATACAAAATGGCGCCTATCTCTCTTCTTTCAAGTAAGTATACTTGTTAGTACGTTGTGTTTTTTCAACCCATGATAACGCTCCGTATTTAATTTATGAAATCACTTGTACCATTAATGAACAGCGGGCGGAACTAGCTTTTTCGTGGTTTATCTATAATGTTTTAAGAATATCACAGTTATAGTCATCAAAGCTTTTTTTTGTTACTAAAGCAAAAGGTTTATCGCGAAAAGGGCATTTATTATAAAATATGCGAGGAGTTTCGAAGTACTATTAAATTTTAGGTCGCTTCTTGTTCAAAACGTAGCCTATTTAATTGAGTAAAAAATTACGACAGCTTTAGCTTCCTTTGTAGAAAATTGTTATAAGATTTTTGAAGAAGTTTTTTGAAGAAAATAATTTACAAAATATATTTCTATTTTTTCTAAAATTAAGATTTAACTAACCTAAGTAAGGAAATCTATTACAGAAAATTGAGTATAAATTGAATTAATATACCGCATTGTTTCACTAATCGGGTCATTCTAGTAAAGACTTTTAAAGTACATTGTTTCTATAACGTAATAATTCTAAAAGGATACTTTTTCTTTTGAAGAACGTATTCTAAACAATTGTTTACAGTTTTTTTAAAGACAAAACAGTACCGTCGCGTTCTCTGTTTGTCAATATTTTCTTACAATTTGCCATATATCTTGGAAGCTAAATTAGAACCAATTCCCGATGTCTGATTAGGCTCAAACTTGGTGTAGATATATATCTTCAGTGGCAGTAGAATAATTTATTATGGTGCCATGGAGCTGTTCTGATGATCGCGCCGGAAGGCGGCTATAGGAACTTCTTAACTGAACAATTAATTTGTTTTGTCTTGGTGAGTACTTCGGTGCTACATGATATCATGGGACCAAGGTCACCGACATAGCCTACCGGATCAGCAAGCTGAAGTGGCAGTGGGCTGGCCATATTAGCCTCAGAACCGACAACCGTTGGGAAAAACGACTTCTTGAGTGGAGACCGCGTCTCAGCAAACGTAGTGTAGGACGCCCACAGGTCAGGTGGAGTGACGATTTGCGCAAGATGGCTTTCAGGAGCTGGATGCGAGAAGCCCAAAATCGATTTAAGTGGCGTGCAATGGGATAGGCCTATGTAAAGCAGTGGACTGCGATAGGCTGATGATGATGATGATGATATCATGGGTCTATAAAATCTTGTTTTAACATATTACGATTAACATATTTATACTTATACTTATTCTATATAAAAAAGACATGTTGTCGGTTCGTCTATCTGTCTCAAAATAATCTTTGTATCACGTAAAACGGACGCGAAAACCGAGTCGCGGACAGACTGAAACAGAAAGACAAACATGGAGCAACTAAGGGACTACGGAACCCTAAAAAACTCGTACCTTTATTAACATCATTTCACCACTTCATTAACACTCACAAAACGTCGCTGTTAGTCGATTACTCTGCACAAATGTAGTCAACTCACTCTTGGTCGGCTAATGTATTCAGTATGGGGTGTTAATGTAAGCCAATAAGCAGTTAGCTCTTGAAAGAGTCGGTTAACTCGAACGCACTTTCTCGGCGGCCCCTAATCGAATTACCTGATATAAGTATGAGATTTCTCTTTTGCAACTTTACACAATAATATTGATTGTATTTAGTAAAACACTTATTATTTTTGGACTTGACTAAAAAACATTTGTCAAATTAAATTAAATGGACACCTTATAATATCGTCAGTTACTGTCGTTTTTATTAGTTTAAGGTAGATCGCTATCTATTGGTGATGGATCAAAGAACTGCCTGTAAGAGATGCTAAGACAACTAGTTTGTACTGAGTTTATACCGAATCTCTCTTCCTCCGAGGCATATTGTTCAAACTAGGTTGGGTCGGTTTTAAGTGTGCTACTTACTATGTGAACTTCGATTTTTACGCGGATCAACTGCCATCCCCAAAATTTTTCTTACAATAAAACTTGTCTTTATTTTTCTTGATATACTTAAAATATCTGATATTTTTTGCTACTTTAATTTTCTAAATTTATAGAAAGAAAAAAACTAAAACTTTTATTTACAAACATTATACAATGATTGAATTGAAATTGAATGATTCTTGTTGAAGTCAAGGCAAACGCTGATAAAAGGTTTAGGGGAGTAATTGGACTGTGCCGATAGTAAATAAGATTGAAAACATGAGTCAGCACCTTACGGTCCTCAATAAAGAAGCCAGGTGGCTCGACCGATTAGTATGTGGGTATGCTAGAACAACTATCAGAGCTAGCACTGACAGTACTGTTATGGTCAATGAAAGATTATGTGGTAAGCTCTAATTGTAAGTCTTGCAATATAAGTGTTATTATAACAGGCTAGTAGGTCCAGTGGTTAGCGATCGTGACTGTTAAATCAGAGCTCATGGTTCGATTGCCAACCAGAATAAATATTGCGTAATGAGCACGATCATTTGTTTTGTGACTGGGTTTAATTCACTTTTAATATTTAAAAATATGTATTATCTAGAAGTAACATAGGTTAGTATCTAGAAATAAACAACCTTAATGATTCATTAA
Source organism: Arctia plantaginis (assembly GCA_902825455.1). Lineage (NCBI taxonomy): Eukaryota > Metazoa > Arthropoda > Insecta > Lepidoptera > Erebidae > Arctia > Arctia plantaginis. The sequence continues at coordinate 445,327 of CADEBD010000857.1, read as the reverse complement.
ACATAAAACAACAATTAAATTAAATACATACATCATATACATTTAATTTTTTTTATTTTTTATTATTCAAGTCAGATCGTATAACCCGCCCCGCGTAGCTCCCGGCGCAAAGGTGCCATTGTACTGGCAGCATTTTTTTTTTTATTATTAGAATAAGACAACGCCCGCATTAGGAATACATTCCTGTGTCGCGGGGGACTTTACAAACATACATGAAACGGACACAGAACACCCAGACTAAGAACAACAATTTGTGGATCACACAAAGTGTCGTCCCATGTGGGGTTTGAACCCACAACACTCGGCGCAGTAGGAAGCGGCGTGGCGACCGCTTAAACCACTACGCCATCCGTGCAGTTTTATTCCATGCATTGCCTCGCTGAATTGCAACGGACATCCTTTGCACCAGAAACGAGCCGGAGCGGGAGTCACCACTTTTATCCCTAACTATATATTATATGTTTTTTTATTTACCAAATATATAGTCCGGTTGACCATATTAGGTTTGCCTCGTATTGGGCCTCTGGGACTACTATTATTTGTTAGTACCTAACTAGCTTAACCTAGCTTTTGTATTTGCATTTGGGTGATAAAGAAGTGTGTGTTTGTGTAAACGATGATGGCATTTTAATTCAATAATTGCTTATGCATTACAGAAACAAAAATTCGTCACGTCACGTCACGTCACGTCAACAGCCTTTAACAGTCCACTGCTGGACATAGGCCTCTCCTTAGAAAGGAGGTTTTGGCCTACTATACCAGGCTGGCCAGACGGGTTGGTACAGGGTTTCGATCGGAGGGGAGACGATCCAGTAATGGATCAAGTCTCCAACCTCCTGGTCCAGACGAACCTGAACCACTGTGCCGCGGCGCAGGATCTCTTCCTGCAAACCATGGCACAGTGGTCGATAGGTGTTGCCGTAGTCGCGGAGCCCTATTCTGTCCCTCCCCGTCCAAACTGGATGGGTGACTGGGACGGCTCCGTGGCAGTCGTCGGTTCCACGACGGCTCATTCCCCGCCCTTGTCGCTAAGAGACAAGGGCACTGGATATGTTGCCGTCGAGTGGGGGGGGGATCACCATATATGGTGTCTATTTCTCCCCCAACCGGAGTTTGAACGACTTCGAGGTTTTCCTGACCAGCTTGGAGACCTCGATACGGCGACTAGCGTCTGGGCACGTCCTTGTGCTGGGGGACTTCAACGCAAAGTCCATTGCGTGGGGTTCCCCCAGGACGGACGCCAGGGGCGAGGCCGTAGAGGAGTGGGCGGCCTCGGTGGGCCTCTGTCTTCTAAACAGAGGCTCCACCAACACGTGCGTGCGACAGCAGGGGGGGTCGATAGTGGACCTCTCGTTCGCTACCCCTGCCCTCGCCGCACGAGTAAGGAACTGGCGTGTCCTGGAAGAGGTTGAGACGCTCTCGGATCACCTGTATATCCGATTTGAGCTCTCCCGGACCCAGGACTCCAGTAGGGGTCACGTGGCGCGGCGTTTATCCCGCTTTCCGCGGTGGGCTGTTGCCAGGCTGAACCGGGACCTACTAGAGGAGGCAGCCATAATTCACTCGTGGCTGTCTCCTCAGGCTCCGACCGAGGAGGTCGACGTGGGGGCTGGCCGCTTTCGCGATGCGATTACGCATGTATGCGATGCGGCCATGCCCCGCGTTCGAGGTCGTCGGCCTCCAAGGAAGGAGGTCTACTGGTGGTCCCAGGAGCTGGCGGACCTCCGTGCGGCCTGTACACGTGCCCGGAGGTCCTACACGCGCAGTCGGCGGCGTCACCGTGGAGACGGTGAGGAGGACCGGCTTCATGAGGAGTACCGACGGGCGCGGAAAACTCTGAAGCTGGCCATTAGCCGCGCCAAAGAGGAAAAAAGACAGGAGATGCTGGAGGGTCTTAATCGTGACCCCTGGGGTCGCCCTTACCGCGCGGTGCGACAAAAGCTCCGCGCGTCGGGCCCCCCCCTTACGGAGACTCTCCAGCCCAGCTTCCTGCGAGAAGTGGTTGAGGGCCTTTTCCCACAACGAGCGGAACACACTCCCCCGTCGATGGCCTCCCTGGCCGGAGACGACGGGGAGCACGGGGAGGACAATGTTCCGCCCGTCCGGGATTCGGAGGTAGGGGCGGCTGTTCTACGGATCCGTTCCAAGAACACCGCCCCTGGGCCAGACGGGGTACCGGCCCGAGTGCTGGCCCTGGCCCTCAACCACTTGGCAGACCGCCTCGGGGAGGTGTTCGACGCTAGCTTGGCGTCGGGACGCTTCCCTGAGTGCTGGAAGAGCGGGAAGCTGGTCCTATTGAGGAAGCCGGGACGGCCTGCCGATTCGGTCGCGGCCTATAGGCCCATCGTGCTGCTGGACGAGGCGGGCAAATTGTTTGAGAGGGTTCTTTCTGCCCGCATCGTCCGGCACCTCTGCGAGGTGGGCCCCGATCTGTCGGACGCCCAATTTGGTTTTCGGGCGGGGCGTTCGACAGTCGACGCTGTGTTGCGCCTGAGGGCCGTGACCGAAGAGGCCGTGAGCTGTGGCGGCGTGCTGTTGGCGGTGTCATTGGACATCGCCAACGCATTCAATAGTCTGCCATTCAGCTGCATCAGGGAAGCACTCCACTATCATGGGGTGCCAAAGTACCTGAGGCGGCTGGTGGCAGACTATTTAGAGGAGCGTACCGTCGTGTACGAGGACCGAGAAGGTAATTTGAGGAGTCGGCCCATGTCGTGCGGTGTTCCACAGGGGTCTGTTCTTGGACCCCTCTTGTGGAACATAGGGTACGACTGGGCCCTTCGCGCCGATTTCCCCCCCGGGCTGGGTGTAATCTGTTACGCAGACGATACCCTCGTGACAGCCCGGGGGGCAAACTTCCAAGAGGCGGCGCGCCTGGCCACAGGGGGAGTCTCCCTGGTGGTCGGGCGCATTGAGGCGCTGGGCTTACGGGTGGCCCTAGATAAGACGGAGGCCCTGTTATTTCATGGGCCCCGTCGTGGTCCACCCCCTGGCGCCTCAATCGTGGTCAACTCGGTCCTCGTACCGGTTCGGGCCCAGATGAAATATCTGGGCCTGATCCTCGACGGGAGGTGGCTCTTCGACGAGCACTTCCGACAGCTTGCTCCAAAGCTGGTTGGCGCTGCGTCTGCCCTAGGGCGACTTTTGCCCAATATGGGTGGACCCAGCGTCGCGACAAGACGGCTGTACACGGGGGTTGTCCGGTCAATGGCGCTGTACGGTGCACCGGTGTGGGCGGCGGCTCTGACCGCCCAGAATAGGGTACGCCTCTGGCGCCCTCAGAGGGTAATGGCGGTCAGAGCCAGTTACCGCACCGTTTCTACGGAGGTGGCATGCGCGTTGGCCGGAACTCCCCCGTGGGATTTGGAGGCGGAAGTGCTCGCCGAAGTTTATCGGCGAGTGGCTGACTCCCGGGCGGAGGGCGAAATCCGCTCTCCGAGGATGTGCGCGAGTGGCGCGAAGCCGCTCGCCGAGCCACGATGGCTCGTTGGTCGTTCCGGCTGGAGACTCCACGCGCTGGCTTCGCCGCCGTGGAGGCTCTCCAGCCGGTCATCGCCGAGTGGGCAGGGCGGCAGCACGGGACCCTTTCCTTCCGACTGACGCAGGTGCTTTCCGGGCACGGTTGCTTCGGAAAGTACCTGCATACGGTCGCTAGGAGGGAACTGAGTCCCGCCTGCCACCACTGCGACTGCAGTGAGGACTCGGCCCAGCACACGCTGGCGGTCTGCCCCGCATGGGCGGCGCAGCGCCGGGCCCTCACTGCAGTCATCGGAGTGGATCTCTCGCTACCGGCCGTAGTACGCTCCATGGCCGGTAGCGACAGTTGTTTTACCGCGGTCGCAACCTTCTGCGAGGTAGTAATCTCGCGGAAGGAGGCGGCGGAGAGGGCCCGGGAGGACGACCTCCACTCGGACCCGATCCGCCGCCGGCGAACCGGGCGGCGGAGGCCCGCCTTTCACAGCCTCATGCCGCCCTGAGTGTGGCCGCGGGTGGACGGGGTGGGTTTCCCCTCCACCCGCATTAGTTTGGCCAGCCGCGAGGGGGCGGCGTCCGCGTGTGCCGGACGTCGCCTAAAGAGAGGAACAACAACAACATTGAGACGGAGCCCGCACCAGGAGCGGGCTGGCGCTAGGAGGGGTCCGGATGTCTTAACAACAGCTGTTCCCGGATCCCTCCTGTTACAGGCGCAGAGTGGCACACCGTGTGGTTTTAGTCGGTCCGAGTCCGACACACCACCCCGCCGCAAACCCCGGAGGGGTGACGGTCCGAGGGGATTTCCACACGTTAAAAAAAAAAAAAGGGTTTGTGTCAAGTTTTCCTTCTCTCTGCAGTGCTGTTGTCCTGCGTAGTTTGCTCCCTTACTCGGCTCTTACGACACCCACGGGATGAATAGGGGTGGTGACACTCTGTATTCTGAATCCGTCACCACACGGTCACCACAACAAAAATTCGATGCTTAAATTGTTATAGGTAACATCCTGGTAATCCATGGAATTAGAAAAATAAAGCTTTTGTTACCGGACTAAGACATAAAATAACTCATTATAACAGTTCTAAGCACTTAGCAGAAGAGGATACAAAGTTCTTACGTTATAAGAACTCCTTAAAAATATAACTATTTTCTGTCACTGAAGTTACCTTCGTAAGGGTATCTGCGCAAGACAGGAGTTTGAGTACACATACAAGCACGTTTCAGCTAGTTTCAACAATCCAGCGGCCCATTTGCTTTCTGAATGCACCAAGGTGATCTCACATCTCAACAGTTAATAACGGCCTCTTGAAAGTTCTTCTTCACAAATGACGCTTGGAATTCAAAAAAAAAAATTAGTGGATGTCATCGTTCTTGAGCACGCCCCAGTTAGGTGATGTAATAGTGACAGGAACTTTTGTTACGCGAACAAAATAATTCTCAGAGGGATTTCTAAAGGACCAAATATATTTTTCTTAAGGGGCCTGTTACAAGAAACGGCAGACATCTGCGTTAGACGGTTATTGTTAGTTACAGACGCTATAAATGAAAACTACGATATCGTTGGCTTAATAATTTGATTGAAAGTATTTTAATTTGTCCGACAAATACTAAAAATAGATTGTTGAACACAACCGACTCCCAAGAAAAAAAAGTTCTTAAACTGGTTGAAAAACTGCGTCATTTATGAACCATTACATTAACATACTTTAATAGTTCACTGCTAGACATTGGTTTGTCTTCAAAAAGAAGGTTTTGGCCTACTATACCACGCTGACCAGACAAGTTGGTAGAAGAGTTTGTGTCAAGGTTTTCTTCTCTTTGCCGTGGTGTTGTCCTACGTAGTTTGCTCCTTTAGTCGGCTCTTACGACACAATAAACGAAATTTGACCACCAGGCAATATATTTCCAATGAACTTGATAATCTCTTGTAAATAATATTAGTGTTGTGTTCTTTGTTTTTAGTTTTGTTATTTCTACACGTCATGAGGTCGTAACTCTCGGTAAGAGATTCTTAATAAACTTGCTTTTTATTTTCAGTAATAAAACGTGACAGTTTTATTAATGTTGTTACAAATAGAAAATAAGGGAAATATTATTTATCGCGTATCAATATCTTAATATGTTTACGTAGTTTTCGATTAGAGTATTGTTTTCCCAAGGTCAATTCAGTAAACAACCTAATGCAATACAATTTTGAATAGTTTTCATTTGATAATTAATTGATCACCTTGACCATAACACAACACCCAATATTATTTTTTTAAAAAGACTTCTCCGGACGCAAAGAACACTTAGACTCAGAACAAAAATTTGTGGATCACACACATACACACACACACACACTAACACACTAGAGATATATGTGAGTACATATGTTTAAATTGTACCATCTATGTAGGTATATAGTACAGTTACACCAATATGCCAGAGAGAACATAAAACCCAAAGCTCGCTGACTCACCACGAAGTACGTAACTAATGATGTGGAAACTTTGACTATGTTATAGTCACCGTTAGATTTTACCGTTAACCTGTACGAGATGTTACATATACACACTATACTATACACAAACTATTTATATCGACCTTGAGCAGTCCGTGGTTCGTTTTAAGCCTCATGGCCTATCTCTGTGATTGTTCATGCAGAAACTCGACGTGTTAGTGAATATGTTTATTCCTATAAATAGGTGAGCAATGGAGATTACCGACTGGCCAGCGTGGTATAGTAGGTCAAAACTCCTTTTTAAGCAGAGGTCTATATCCAGCAGAGGACTATTAAAGGCTGTTAATATCCTTTAATAGTAATCATCATCAGATGATAAAGGTTTGCGAATTCAGGATTAAACATGTACCGACTTAAACATTTCGTTTTAAACCTAAAATAAGTAAAACATTCAATTAATTTTATTGAATGCTAATTCAGTCAACACTATAGAAAAAACAAAGCATACCGTTGGTGGATGTACCCAGTTTTTTTTAACTTGTTTTGTAGTTTTACCTGAATGGTATCAGATTTTTTAAATAGAATATAATTACATAATACATAAAAATAACAATAGTATTAGAAGTTCTATAAAAGTTAATATATCAAGGTTAGAAAAGGAAGGCATGCAAGTTTTATAGTTCAATTGATGTTTGTCAATTGAACATTGTCTTTGTCAGTACTCGTATTAACGTCAAAAAGCAACATTGTATTTTTGGTTCCATACAATATCATCATCATTCAGCAATAAGACGACCACTGCTGGAGTTAGCCTCTTTCAATGGCTTGCAAGACTAGCGAGCTTTAGTAGCTTTAGCAATCTTTAGTAGGTATGTCTTTCTTGTTGCAGCTAAGTTGTTGTTTTAACCATTCTTACAAAAAAAAAACATGAATCTTCATCGTCAGAGCGTTCGAAAACAACAACAAAATCGTGTTACTGAATCAAAATGTAAGAAATTTGAAGTCAAAGCTTTTCTAATATCTTATACAAAGCAGTTTCCAGAATTTAACAAAATAACAGACAATCAAACAGGTCTAGTGCACTCATTGTCTATTTTCAGAACTTTTTATCAAATTTGTCTAGGGTCTGGTTCTTTTGTATTCTTATTAAATTTTCCAGTCTACTAGACTTTCAAAGAACACAGTTTATTAATTAAAATTAAATTGTGCTTAAAAATCAGCTGGATCCAACTGTAAAACATTAATTTGTTAATTATTTTACACCTTTTGAAGTTAAGCAGAAACATTGCTTATTTACCCGTGTGTGAAATTTCGTTCGTCAATGGTTCGGTATATTAAATTAAAATACTCAAAAGTGGATTGCATTATGTATGATAATATTATTCTTGGGTGTCTACATAGAATTATCAAGTTGTAATATCAGTACATGTAAGCATAAATTAAGTTGACCAGGTTCCCAATGAAGTTGCCTTTGTATAACAATGTAGTCCGGATCCTGACTTTTGATTGCCTCTAATATAAGTTGTCATAACGGTTCTCTAGACCGATTTTGCCAGTCGCTATTGTGGTACTTTCCAAACCTTCAAACTTGTACATATACTGTTTAATCTTTTTGTTAATTTATATCGGTCCTTTTTAATATAATTTTTATTTCTTTTATAAAAGACAACTCCCGCATTAGGAATATATCCTGTGTCGCGGGGGACTTTAGAAACATACATGAAACGGACACAAAGAACACCCAGACTCAGAACAACAATTTGTGGATTACACAAAGTGTCGTCCCATGTGGGATTTGAACCCACAACACTCGGCATAGTAGTGAGCGGCGTGGCGACCGCTTAAACCACTACGCCATCCGTGCAGTCATGTCCATAATACATTAATAATAAAAATCAATATACACAACGTACACTGACTGATATCCAGCCTCACAGAAAACCGGCATTAAAACAATTCTTCCGGTATATTTCGCCGAGCGAGTTAGATAAACAACTGTTTTATCCATTTCGATCTCGTCATGATATTAAATATGATACTACTAGCTTGTACCTGCGGCTCCACCTGCGCTCCGTCTGTGTCGCGGTAAAAAGTACCCTATGTTACCCGATGATAAAGTAGCTTTCCATTGGTGAAAGAGTTTCGGTAAGTGGTTAAGGCGCGAAGGCGTAACAAACACTCTTTCACATTTGTAATATAAGTATTTTATTAAAATATCGTCATAGTCGGAGAATAGAGTCGGATCTGACATTTATTAAACTTTACAGGGTAGCCATTTTTTGTTTTTTTTTTACATAACTTTTTTAATTCTAAAACTGTAATTATTATAAAAATTGGCACACAAGTGTCAAGTAGGGTTTGTCTTAAAATGCAATAAAAATAACAACTAATAGTTATACAATTTTCTATAAAATCACATGCTTCATTTTACTTTGAGCGGCTATCACTGAATAATTTAAAATCTAAAATACATGTAATTGTTTCTTGAATATAGTAATAATATTTAGACCATGTAGTATCCACACATGGAAAAAAAGGAATTTCGTTCTTCTTTCAAAACCTTCACTATTCTACGGTCATGACGATATTATATTAGTTAAATATACAATGACTCTGTATAATATATCACGTATATGTCTGTATGTGTGACATATATCAACTAACTCTAAATTTGTAAATAACATAAATACTCATAATATCTAATGAAAACTATATTAAATATTTCTATATTAAAAGTACACTGAATGGTATTTCATAAAGGCTAACAAAATAAATTTATGAAATAACAGACATGTGCCACACCCAGACAAAGAGACAGATTATTCCGGCTCGAAGATCGTCAGACCTCAGTGCCCCGCAGTGAAGCCCGGTTTCATTAATAAACTGATAACACACTGAGACGAACACCAACTGACGATATACACAGAGAAGCTCCCTTTGATCCTCCACTGACCCGTCCCTCTATACAGCCTCCAACCGCTCACTTTAACGATATCATCTTATTTTCTACACTCCAAGAGAAAAAAAGAACGACAAAAATTTATACTATTTTGTCTGAAGGTGAACTGACTATGAAATATAAAATATTTAATTCCAACAATAAGATTTTGCAAAAAACGCCTTGAATATTTTTAATTTTCTTGTAAGTTATTTGACGAAAGTATTCGTCGATGTAATTGACTTTGTCTGTATGTAAACTTAACTTTTATTTACTTTTCAATGAAAAAAAAAACAGTATTTTAGATTGTTCAAAGAGTTAAATTTTAAAATTACATTCCTTAACCTTATCGTTTAGTGATCATAATTTATCGAGTACTGACTCGTAGATGATATTTTAGTTACTCAAGTTTCGAATAGGTGTTGTGGTTTAATAAGCTATATGAAAAAAAAATGTTTATACGCTGTTTATACGAAAAATAGTGTGTTTTTAATTGTTTGTATAACAATATAATTTCTACTTAACAATCATTTAGCTGTTTATGATGGAATAATATCATATTTAAAACAATCATATTTATTCATCAATCATCATCAACAGCCTCTAACAGTCCACTGCTGGACATAGGCCTCTCCTTAGAAAGGAGGTTTTGGCCTACTATAGAACGCTAGCCAGACGTGTTGGTATAGAGTTTATGTCAAGTTTTCCTTCTCTTTGCCGTTTTGTTGTCCTGCATAGTTTGCTCCCTTAGTCGGCTCGTCACCACCCCTGTTCATCCTGTGGGTGTACGACACCCGTATCCATGACAATCCGCATTCTTAATCCGTCACCATTAATATTTTTTCACAATATTTAATCATAATAAAAAATAGTCAAATCAAATTTGTGATGAAAATATTGCACTTTAAACTTTACCTCAATGATTCAGTATTTATTTAAGCAACAACTTATTACATAAAGTAAAACATTAAATTACTTAAATGATCATATGTTCTTTATGTCCAAAATCAAATCGCATCCAATTAAAGTGTCAGATCACACGTCGCCTCCGTACTTAAAAATGAAATTAATATTTTTATTTTTTCAACTTGTAATTAATGCTCAATCTTATTGTTAAATCAATAATTAGATGAGACATCACCTTTAATTGCTTGCTTAGCATAAATATTTATACACTGTTTACTAGAGTGACACAGTTCAAAGAATTTATCTTCCTCACTTTCATCTGAGCTAGTTTCTTGAACTTGCAATGTTTTACGTGACTGAATAATAATTCTGTTTTAATTTTGTTTTATAACTGTATTTTATTATATTGGAATAAGGTTAATAGATTAAAAGTGATAGTCCTGTTGACCACTGGGTTAGTGATTTAGCGTACTGAGATTAAGGTCGTAGATTCGATTCCCACTCAGAATAAATAATACAATAGGCTTGTATCATCATCATTATCAACAGCCTTTAATAGTCCACTGGCTGGCCATAGGCCTCTCCTTAGGAAGGAGGATTTGACCTACTATACCACGCTGACCAAACCGGTTGGTAAAGGGTTTGTTTCAAGTTTCCTCATTCCTTGCACTTCTGCTGCTCTGCGCAGTTTTGCTCCCTTTGTCGTCTCTTATGACACAAACGGGATAAATAGGGGTGTTGACTACGTATTCTTAATCTGGACTTAAGCTGAAGTAATTCGAAAACGACATCAACTTCTTTTCTTCTTTTCTCTCTTCTTTTCTGCTTGCAAACTTCTGCGATAAAGATATTATAAGAAAGTGATTTTATATATATTTATGGAGTTGACGGACCATCTGATGGTAAGTGACTAGCCGTCCATAGACACCTGCTACTCAAGGATGGCTAGTTAAGTCCCCCGATAATCAGGGGAGAGGAAGAGGCGTCTGCTAACTTTACTTACTCGGTGCAAGAGCAACGAAGGAATTCTTTAACGCCGGTTTTCTGTGAGACCCTGGTAATACTCCGGTCAAGCTGGGCCGTATGTACCCACCCTCTTCCACTCTCTTACCTATCTACACAATATAGCATCTAAACGACAGCGACAAGATCACTCCACAATGTACAATGAATAGCGGATGGAAGAAACTCTCTTTGAACTTTACAATAAACGGACATACAAAGATGAAATGTGTAATTTTGAACTCTCTGCTAGTACCTACCGATACGACGAAGAAAGCAATAAGCGTGATTATCTCAAACAATTTCTTAAAACTGGATTCTTTATGTAGTATATGAAAGTCACCTCGCTTAGATCTTTTCTTAGGCAATGGATTTTGATGATTGGATTTTACGCAACGGTTTCCACTACCATTTATTATCATTTTTTACAGATTTAAAGGTAATAATTGGAGTCCGCATCACATGTGTATGTTGAAACACGTTTGCTGAAACTCTAAAATCAAACTGAAAATATCTTTATTTCATAAAAAAATTAACACTATTTGAAATCGTCTCTTGTGGACTCTAAAGTCATAGATCAACACACACAATAGCAACAATCTCTATTTCAAAGTCAAGGTCAAAGATTTAGAAAACTAAATATATACGTATCAAAAATCTCTTACATGCCTGTGGCTGATCTATAACCTCCTATTTCCAAGGGGTTGAGCCTCATGAGAGGAAAGGGCAAACAATCTCACGGCCACTCTTTTTTAGTTAACAGATACATACAATGGCGTCATTATATATACACATTGTTTTGATGTGTGCCAGTGTGTAAGTTTTAAGGACTAAAAGGTAAAAAGGCCATAAAGAGAAAACATGATATAGAAAACAGATGGCATAAAAAAGGAAGTGAAGTAAAACATAAAAAAATTGAAAATTAAATAAAAAACACTAGCTCACATCACATTTCCACTATGAAATAGCCTGTGCTGCCATAGGCTGATGATAATGATGATGATTCTTGTCTTCTATGTAATCCACAATTGAGTAATAGGCAATTGAGTATTTTGTATACTATTTGGGATTTTATTATAGAATCTGACACATTGACTTCGAAATGACTTGTTTATCTCTTGGAGCCTAGAGGCAGGTACTACAAGTTTATTTCTATTTATGGTTTAAATGCCAGAAATATAAATAAACTTGTTGCTTAGCTATTAGGATACAATTTATTCAAATCCCAACATGAAGACATTACATTTACATTCAGGAGGCAAATTATAACAATTACGAACAACGTGATCAATCAATCAATCAATCAATCAATCAGTTTTTATTGTGAAACATAGGTATACAAAGGTTGTTTACAGTGGTAGAATGATCTACTATGTTCTGCCATTTAGGCTTACAATAATTAAAGAGAAAAAAATAAAAATTTGTGAAACGCTAAATTTAAGACATGCAAATAGAACTACATTGAATTGTCGCAATTAAGCAATATAATATTTCAGTTTGATTTTTCGTACCTTAGAGCTTAAAACATGCAAAATCAATGTCTCTTTTTTATAAATTATGTATAAAATTTTAGAACTATGATGTCAATAAAATAATTACAATGTCAAATAAAAAATAAAGATAAATAATAAATAAAAATTGAATTCTCCAATCAAAATATTAAAATTATGGAATAAGTATGTATTTGTAAATTCATTTCTTTTAATTAATTAATTAATTATCCCCATTTACCATCTAAAAATTCTCTTATATCATAATAACATTTTTCAGATAGGCATTCTTGTAGATGTTTTTTAAATGGGATTATGTCTAGATTTCTGATGTGATCGGGTATCTTATTATAGATGACAGGTGCCATACAGAATATACTTTTACGCATTAATTTTGTATTTGCTTTTCTTATTCGCATCCTATTACTGGTGTGGGTTCTTCTATTGCGAGTAACCGTATCAGCCAATGTTTCGAACAGTTCCAGGTTCGACTTTACGAAAACTGCTGTTTCAAAAATGTATAAAGACGGCAATGTCATAATTTTATACTTTTTAAAATATGGTACACAACTATCTGTAGATTTTAATTTGAACATTGCTCTAATGCATTGCTTTTGAGATTTGAAAACAATTTCTTTATTTGTCGAGTTTCCCCAGAATAGTATGCCATATCTAAGATAGGAGGCGGTTATTCCATGATATGCTTTAAGTATACCTTCCTCATTGAGCAGAGGTGCAAGCTTAAAAAGTGCATAGGCTGTACTGCTGATTTTTTTGCATAACTCTTCAGTATGTATTTTCCAATTAAGCCTATTATCAATATTCAGTCCTAGGAATTTAGTAGCGTCAATTTCATTTATTCTAATATTATTATATGTTATATTCATATCTTTAATTATATTATGTCTTTGTGAAAATTGTATTAAATTTGTTTTGCCTAAATTAATTTTTAAATTATTTTTATCCATCCATTTTATAATGTTATAGAGCGTATTATTAATGTCCGTTTCATAGTAAGCGCGATTGTTACATTCTATAACTACCGTACTGTCATCCGCAAATAAAGTAACAGGATGGTTAGTTACTTTGGGTAGATCATTAATGTATAGAATGAACAGTAAAGGCCCGAGTACACTACCTTGCCCCACTCCGTAATAAATTGTTCGTAAGTGAGACGTGTATACTTCTTCTCTTTTGTTTAAAAAGTTAATTTTTCTGAGCTCTGTATATTGTTTTCTGTTCGTCAGGTAAGATTTTATTAGGTTATTGACATTACCACGTATTCCACATCTATCAAGCTTTTCCAGGAGGGTTTTATGATCTACGTAATCAAAGGCTTGCGTCATGTCACAAAATATGGCGCTTACTGGTATTCTCTTATCTACTTTAGATATAATTATATTTAAGAATTCGTAGATAGCCTTGTTTATGCTCTTTTTATGTCTAAACCCCTTTTGTTCTACTGCGAAGAGATTGTATTTTTCAAGAAAGGAATAGAGTTGCTTAGAAATATATTTCTCGAACACTTTTGAGAATATAGGAATAAGTGTGATTGGTCTATAGCACTCCATATGTTCTTTGTTTCCTTTTTTGAACAGAGGTTTAACCACCGACGTTTTTAGTTTATCTGGATATATTCCAGAACCTATACTTACATTAATAATATGGCTAATAGGCTTCGAAATGATTGGGCTAACTGATTTTATTATTTTAGTGTGGATACCATCATACCCAACACTATTTGTGTTTTTAAGATTCTTTATTATTGTGTCGACGTCCTTTGGAAGGCAAGGCGGCATAAACATTGATTTGATGTTATTATCTATAGATTCTGTTATATTTGTGACATTGGTATGAACTGGTTTAACTTTATCTATAAAATAGTCATTAAACGTGTTTGCAATATGTTGTGGATTGGTAATTATTGTATTCTGATCTGTGACTATTCTTGATATAGACTCTCTTGGAACGTTTAGTTTTGTTTGATTTATTATCTTCCAAGTAGTTTTAGATACATTTTTTGATGTTTTTATATTGTATATATTTTGTGCACGTTGAGTTTGTCTAATAATGTACCTATATCTTTGTGCATATTTTATATAATTCATTTTATTTGTTTTATTTGGATTTAGCCTGTATTTCCAGAAGAGCTTTCTTTTATTTTTACTACACAGTTTAATGCCGCATGATAGCCACTTAGGTTTTTTTGTTGACTTAATTGTGGATATTTTATGTGGGAAGCACAGATCATAAAATAATTTAAAAGTATCTATAAATGACGCATAGGCTTCGTTTGGATTGTCTGTGTGATATATGTCGTCAAAAGAGAGACTACCTATACATGATTTAAATTTATCTAAATTGTCTTTGTTTAAATCACGCCGAGTTATTCGCCAATATCTAGTTTCTACTTTCCGGATTGGACATTCCATCAATTGTGCAGTATGATCAGATAATGAGAACTCAAAAATTTGTGATTTACATCCTCTTCGAAAATTATGACAAAAGTTATCAATGCATGTGCCACTCTGCAATCTAGTTACTTGTCTGAATTCCAATTTCAAACCATAGTTAAATAATAGACATTCAAAATCCAGCACAACCCCATTTTTTTTTTAAAATATCGATATTGAAATCGCCTGACAAAACAATTTTTTTGTTACGTTTGGCACATACAATTTTTAAAAGTGATTCTAATTTACTAAAAAATATGTTTATAGCATTATTTTTTGGGACTCTGTATATGCATACAATGATTATGTTACTCCTAATCATTTCGATGGCACAGCATTCGAGTATCCCAGGCAATGATAATTTTGCTATTTCTTCTAAGTGTCGCCATTCGAGCCCTTTTTTTATTAGTATGCATGCCCCACCGCGCCTACTATCTTGTCTACTATATATTGCAGCCAGATTATAATTAAGCAGAGTAAGATATTTTTCTAATCCTGACATGATGAAGTGTTCCGTTATGCATATTACATCAACATTAATTTTATGTATTTCTTCAAGTTCTTGTAAACATACAGCTAGGGCATCAGATTTATTTAATAATCCTGCTATATTCTGGTGCATTATGTGTAAATTTTCCTCACAGAAAAAACTTTATGTCGCTTCTGACATGATCATTACTCTCAGATGACGTAGGGGTGTTAGTACCTTCAATTTCATATGCTTGTAAGTCGCGTATCAATGTGTGTAAGTCATTAAAAACGGCGTATAAGCCACTTTTGTTAATCCATCCTGTCCTCATGTTAAACATGGTATGGTCATAACTTAGATGTAGATTTGTGTCCAGTACGTGCGCATATTCATGAGTTGTTACGTCCAAGTATAACAAATTATTAAAGTGTTCAATTCTCCAGTTGTACATATTTGCTCGGGTGTTACATCTAAAGCTAGGTAGACATATAATTAAATTCGTGTTTGTTATATCTTGTAATGCGCTCCGTAAGGAGTAAATCAGTTCTAAATAGTCCTTTGTTGTAGTGAAATCTTCAGAGCTTACAAAAATTACACAGTAGTCTTTCATGGTATAATTGACTAGTTTTGGTTTCAAACCACTCAGCAGAGCCGCAGTACCACCGCCGGGCATTAAATAGTGGCAGATATTGTAATCATTGAACTCAGTTCGAGCAATTGATAATAATTTGTTATGTTTACTTGTACTCAGCATACATATTTTACTCAATTTCATTTTCTCACTACTATGCATTTCAATGCGCTTGTTTATTTTGCTTTTATTACACTTATTAAACAAAGTTCTATTACAATCAGTATTTACATTGTTATCATTTATTTTTGCAATTTCACTGTTTTCTTGTGATATATTTTTTTTTTGTTTTGTGATATTTAATTCTTTATTTATTACTTTTTCTGTTCTTTTTGGTGTATTTATTTTAAACTTTGTTGGGCTGCTAATAAGTTTCTTATATAACTCATTTTTTTTTATCAGTTCTTCCTTCGATTGTCGAAGTTCATTATTTTCTAACGCGAGCGTTTCTATTTCAACATGGGCACTGTTTAGATCAGCTTGTAATTTACTAATTTGTTGTTTCAACTTCGAAACTTCGTCCTCATCATCCGACACTTCTGGCAAACTATTAGTGGTGCCATCTAGGCGAGATTCATTTGATTGTTGTATACTTACATCATTTGAGTCGGATTTTGTACGTGTGCGCCTGAAAGTTATATTCTCTAGGAAGTTCATATTCGTAGAAACAATCGCAAAAAGTGTATTTTAGTTGGTGAGATGCGAACCTGCGTCAATTCACACAACGCTTATCAAACCGTTCGCCTATAATGGAGCCAACTGAACAGTCGACCTTTGCGTCGAAATTGTTGATCCCTATTATCATATAAAACTTTTAAATCGTTAATCATATGTTAGGATGACTCATGTGTTAGGAATTTTTGCATTGAGTTTTGCAGGTACCTTACACTTTTAATGATTGTATATATTTTTTTTTTTTTTTTACAGCAATTAACACATCACTTTCAATTTATGTTTTGTATAAATTATCGATACTTTATATTAGAGCAATAGGTGATATTCTATAATAGTATCCAATATGCAGAACTTTTTAGTTTTTTCATTATACTGTTAAACTTTATTAATAACACTTCTTGAAGTTATTCACAATAATGTATTTGTTATTGTTCCTATTTATGCACTACATTTATTTTATTGTTCTTACGCGTGAAGTTAGGCAAATTAAAGACTTATTATTGTTTTCACTGGAGTTCATTCCGCACAGTGGTGACCACTTTTAATTAGTAAGTTCTTGTTATATATACTTGCTAACACTGACACTGCACTTTTGGGCTATATTTAGCATTTTCAGATTGGAATTATATTTATATTCTTACTTTTACTATTTTTAAAATAATGCAAAATACGGAACTCTCTTTAGGTAAACTTTACCAGCATTGATTTGTCTATTATAAACACGTGATATTATTTTATTACAGCTTTGGGTAATACATAATTTGTAAGTAAAAACAAATTAACGATGAATTTATTTCTTTTTTCTTGTTGTTATCACCTCGATTTCATTTCATCTGTCTAATCTGTGCGCAAAATATCGTTTTACTAACCAAGAAGCTGTTTTGATTGTTTTGGTCCCAGTTGGTTATATAAAAATTAAGAATTCGAAAGTGATATTTAACATGATGTTTTGAAATAAATACTAAATGTGTGTAATGATTTTTTTTTTGTAATTACGTTTACAACTTAACTTACTTACTTGATGTAACTTAATGTTTAAATGTATTATTTTACCGTCCTATAAAATAATGTAAAAGGTTAGTGGGCCTCGCTACTAACCCGGAGGTTGTGGGTTCGATTCATACCTAGGACAAAGAATTGTGTCATGAAAACTATAAATTTGTTATGTAACTGGATGTAGTTTAGATATATAGTATGTAATTATATGTATTAAATATATATTATGTATATACATAATATATATTTATTCACCCAAATGGGTGTTATTTATATATAAGTATGTTTATCAGCAGCCTAGTTTCCATAGCATAGGCTCTGCCTGGTTAGCGATCAGACTACCGTGTGTGAGACGTGTGAAGTTATTATTGTTATTAATAAAGGTCTAAATATGCGCAAATATAGTCAATTTAAATGTAAACAAAAGTTATTCTAAGACTTAAAATATAATTACAGAAAAATTAATAGTAAAGTAACACAGTCTGACACTGTACTCACACTTCCGACGAAGTTCCTTATCACGCGTTACACGCTCTGAGTGTGAGACCAAAAAATGTGTAACTAGACTTTTTCCGACACTTTGTGCTATAGTGCGCACGCACTTGCTTAGATCTTTTAAATTAAGCAACGGATTTTAATGCGGTTTTCACCAATAGAGAGAGAGAGAGATGTAAGAGGAAGGTTTTTATGTATAATGCATGCATATCATAGTAGACAAAATCCGAGAATTTTAAAGATTTGTGATACAAAACACCTTTACGAGATGGACCAAAATAATGTACAATGGAAATATATATGTCTATCTACTAAGGATAAACCACAGTAACCATTTTTATCTTTTAAATTTTACGAAAAAAAATACGGCTTATTTACGAAGCTATTTTAAGGAATCCAATCCTTTATCCAATTAAATACGTTTGATACGTTGTGCATTTAATTAAGATTTAAATTGTTCTTTACAGGATATCATTAAAATGAATATTTTAGTAGATATTAGAGGTTTTAAATGTGGGTGTAAAGTGGCCGTCCGGCCCGGGTGGCAACGGCCGCTGGGAACGGAGCGGTATAATTCCTAGCGATCCGCCCGGCTTCGCAAGGGTGCAATGTAGATGCTACTAATACTACTAATGTGGTTTCAGTGTATAGTTATTATTATGATAGGACTATACCACAGGACATCACTATATACAATATATATAGGCACGCTACGATCCTGTCTGCTGCTGCCACCCGGGAAGATAAAAGATAAAATTGGTTATCTTTAGGAGATAGCCATATACCATCGTGGAGTTTTTTAACCGACTTTTAAAAGAAAGAGGCTCTATGTTCCACTGTATCTATTCTTTCTATGTATGTTCACCGATTACTTTATCAACGGTGGACCGATTTTCAAAATTCCAAAATTAGTCTTGAGCTTGTTACAAAATCAGGATTTGACGAGGAGATCCCAGAGAAATCGAGGGCAACCTTCAAATCTTATAGGCACGTATTATGTGTTTCATATATTTTCTAAAGCTATTCTACTATTTGTGTCTGGTAGTCATTATCTCCTGTTGATGAGCTGGTGATGGAAGGTACAACTCCTAAACGGTTAAAAGTTGGAGGATAGTTCTTTAAATACCATATGTATGTTTAGACTTTTAGTTCTATTCTTTCAAGTCATTTAGGTGAGCTGATGATGGAAGGTAAAACTCCTTAACGGTTAAGAGTTAGATGATACTTTAAGATGCCGCCATAGTGACCTGTAATTTACAGGAAAGAAAAGACATGCAAACCTGAGGGTTGAATTAGCAAACTGCACTACATACCTAGCTTGTCTTAGTGTTCTAATTTAAATATTTACAATTAGTCTTAATCGTTACTTTTTGGCTTTGTGTGGATCTCAGTCTCAAAGAGCTACACCATCATTATGCCATCTTTACTGGACTTAGCGCAACATAATCATTGCTTTTGGGAGTTTTAGGGTAATGCCCTGGAGTTTAAGCACCGTAACCGCCCAACTCAAGATTAGCAGTAGCATTCTCCGTTCAGCAACCCCGTAGCTTTTAGATGCTTGATAGGTTTATCAGGCAATTAAAAGCTACGAGGATGTTGAACGGGGTTAGTTGCCATAGCATCTGTGTCAACAAACTTTGACACGATAAACAACAAGCTTCTAAAATGGTTTTTATCTATTTGTTGCTACCACAATGTGCCACAGTGAAGCCTGCCAGGGTATAGCAAGTATTTTATAAAAACTGAATTAGGTAATTTGTCTTGTTGTATTTGATCACGGCGAAGGGCAGGTCAATTTGGATAAGAAACTTGGACCTTTGGTAACAGAAATGTTGCGTCTCAACATAACTGGAGCCTATACCCAGTTTCAATACGTGCATCAAACCACCACAGTTCATATCAGCAGGAATAACATTTAAAGGTGCTCGTAGGTTGGTACCTCTCGCGACTTAAAGGAAGTATGTAGTTCAACCTACTACGTACCTATGATTATTTACACTAAAAATGGAATAAACTGTTTTTATATGTTAGAGGGGGCAGACGAGCAGACGGGTCACCTGATAAAAAGTGACAATCGCCGACCATGAACGTCTGCAACTCAGGAGTCACAAACGCGTTGCCGGCCTTTTAGGAAGGAGTACGCTCTTTTCTTTATTATTTAAATTATTAAAAAATATGTGACTTTTTCTCACCAATTTAATCAAAAACTTTACCTAGTAACTGTGACTTACCTATTCATAATAAAATTTTAATGAAAATAAGATATAGTATATAAGATATACTATAATATCACAAAACGAAAGGAACTTCGTTTCGACCGGGGTCCATAGACACATAGTTTTTTTAACGTCAAACAAAAATCAAAAACATCAATCCAAAGCAGCATTCCGAATTGTCATCGGATATTGACGAGACAGATCGCTGGAGTCTTTGCTAAGATAGGTGTTTCTGGTGGCTCCGAAATCAGTAAAGCATTCCCGAAATAAAAATTATGCTGATGATGTAAATTATGATTTATGATGTTGAGAACGAGTAATATAACACAATCCTCATGATTATGATAAGACGATAAACTTTTATTTCATAAACAATATCAAGTTTATGAAGGTTACTGTAAACACACAGAGCAGAAAGTTAGCTTACCTTATTTATTGCAATTCAACTTATTTACTAAAGGTTTTCTTTCCTTTGTTCTTTGTTTTATCATAAAAAAAATATATATATGCGGAGGCCCAAAATCGGTGTACCTCGCACACTTACAATATTCTCAATAAAAAATAATTTTGAACAGGCTTTACACGACTCATTCCATTCGATTAGTGCCGAATGAAGAACGTACGGCATCCAGTTCGTATCCATTCATTCGTGCGGAGATTCCGCGGGACACTCGAATGTCGGCATTGATCCGCTTAGATTGATATTGTTCTGTGTCAAGGAATATTTTTTGCTCATCCTGTTGAATACGTGTGATTGATATGTATTGTACATGATTTGTTGCGAAACGTGAATCAAAGATTTCGGGTTTTTGTCAGTTATTTTGCTGTCGAAGACATTTATATGTTGAATCGGTACCGGGGACGCAATCTTTACAATTTTACGACAGCATGAAATCTTCTATTTTTTTGCCGTGAGTTTGTGTTTAATATATTTTTTTTTTGTTACTCTATCGTTTTATTTTCATGTAAATGATATATTAGTCTATTAAAATGTAAATAGAAGCAGAGAGATTTTTAAAGAATGCCTGTTTAGCAAACAAACTGTACTCATTCATCATTAAAATGATCAATTGGCTTAAATTCTTGATATAGGTAACGAAATTATCGGTCCGAGTCCGACACACCACCCCGCCGCAAACCCCGGTGGGGTGACGGTCCGAGGGGATTTCCACACGTAAAAAAAAAAAAAAAGGTTCTCCACCTGGGTGAAACACGGGGAATACATATGGTCCCGTGCTCCAACTGATGATTAATACAGTCAAGAAATGAAGAAGAAGATTGATTTAAAATAAAATCAGTAGGATTTTTTTCAACGTGTTGATGCTCAAAGAAATTTAGTTATTCATGAATTGCATTTGCGAATTTAAAATAAAGTAGTCTTTTTCACAGTGTTCTTTGCAGCGGTGTTTCGTTGCGGCATATAAAGTATCGGTATAAAATTGTCGATATCACTATTAGCAATTTATTTAGGGTGACATATGTATATTGTTTTTTTTAAACTCTTTATTGTGTTTGGAATACCAACTCGCCGTTAGATATTTGTACTGTGCCTCTCGTTAAAAAGCAAACAAAAAAATTAATAAAAAATATACAAATAAATAATTCACTATAAATTCACTGATACTAAATAATTGTTGAGATCTTTTAAATCATACTATAGGGAAACCAATTTACTGCATAATTGTACAAAAGCGTCATCAGTTGGTTCATCCATCATTCGTGGGAGAGCACTGTAGAGCATGTAGAGCATGTAGCGCCGTAGGAGAGCGCCTTTCTATCATTGCATGTATTTATTTATTTTGGTTTAGAACTAGCGTTACTAGTGCTAGGGAGTAGCGCTAGTTACTAAGTTTGTACATAATAACTTTTTTTTTGTTTAGGAACGTATCTTGTGTCGCGAGCATCTTTACAAACATACATGAACACAAAGAACACCCAGACTCAGAACAACAATTTGTGGATCACACAAAGTGTCGTCCCATGTGGGGATCGAACCCACAACACTTAGCGTAGTAGTAAGTGGCGTTGCGACCGCTTAAACCATTACGCCATCCGTGCAGTCAAGTGTACAGCATATCACAAATACAGCATATACAACGATATTACACAGCTGTAATTTTTTTGTGAATTACTCATAAAATATGGCGTACTTTAACTATATTTTATTAATCCATTAGCAAACTTGTTTTATTTAAATTACTCTGAAGAGTGCCTGTCACAGAGTGAGAAAAGTAGCTGACGTCACCGGCGTGTGACGCGGGGAATGTCACTTAAAGTGTTTTTTTTGTACTGTGAAATATATCACAACTTGACAGGGTTACTTATTCTCGTTACTTTCTGAAACCATGATGTGTGGTATGTGAGATTGGTAAAATGGCTAATTCCTTCATGTAGTGTTTTTATACCTAAGCTCAATAATATAAACTTTATGCAAGCCTTTTTAAAAGCTACATTAAGCTTACATTATTTTATATGCAGTTCATTAAAGTATATATTCAGCCACAACAATATAATAGTTCTAGTTACAGTTTTAGAAACTTAAAAGCTTAATGTAATGAAATTTACACCAAACTTAGCAAAATTCTTAAATTATTAATGTTGAGTATCAGAGGGTACGTTTTGTCTCTGAATAATTAACCACGTGTGATACTACCCGGTCTACTAAACCTTAAGCCTTATATTAGCGGCAATTTATGAGAATGCCACCATAAAACTGGTATATTCTCCTTTACAAAAATTTAATGCTAAACCTCTGTTTCTGAATGAATCTTTTTTTTTCCTCTTTCTCAACGCGCAATGGAACGTGTTTTTTGAAATATTTCCATTCGGAATAGTGGGGTCTTTGTTTTATTTCCCGAATAGAATAAGTTATGGCCCAGCTTTGAAGAATATTTTAGCGAGTCTCTCCGCGAATATCACAACTTTCTTTATCTCTTAAACTCGCAGATATTTTTGTTTAAACCTTCAAAAGTTGAAATATTTATTATACGAGAGTTAAGGAAGTTTTCATTTAGTTTTCTTATCCAGTTATACGAATTAGTTTTATGTAATTAATTAACTTTGGCCGCTCAGTGTAACTGGAGATTGCAAATGATGCTGAAATAAAGATCCTTTAAAGAGCCCCAATGTAATCAGTATTGAGTGACTCTTCCTCTGGCACTTGTCTGACATTTTTTTGTCTCTCGTACATATGAAATAGAAAACAAAAGATTTAGTACGTAATATACATTAAACCAATTATTTTCTGAATAGACGCAAGTGAAGGTTACGTAGTGAAAACCAACGAACCTATATTTTTATTTTTTTGTGTTCCACTAATGAATGTTTGAGTAAGGACTTTTATAAAAACATTGAGCATTGAATACAATATAAAAGTATCTCTAAAACGAAACGAAATAATGAAATCTACAGTACCAAACGTCACTCTGCAATGGCATTATTCTCTCCTAAACTAAATACTAAAATCCTTCTGAATTTAGTTTTCTTGAATATTAATAAGATTAATTTAAAAAGAAAATAATATGTTTTGTTTAGGTTGTTCATTTCTTTTCATTATTAGTCTGGATAAAGATCTTCCGTTTACTAAAAAAATTGTGTAAAGTATACATCTTACTATCTACACTTACCTCCGCTGGTTATGGAAGCTGTGGTGGCGACACAGAAGCAATGCAAAACCAAGGAGAGCAGCATCTTGGTGGTCAGAACGTCTAGGTGGAAACTCATGTTCGTCCGCTCATCGTCCGTGATGGACCCCCGACCCGTACATATTGCCTTTACTGCTAGCAGCTCACATCGCTGCAGTCAATACTGAAACAAGAAAAAAAGATGGTTAGTTTAATAATAAAAAACAGAAATAATAATAATTACATAATATTTTCGAACACCTAACACACAACGCCATCTAGTTTCAATCTAAGGAGAGTGTTAATGAAAGCTAGATTGGTAGATAGAATACTAAATATTACAATAACTTACATCTATCTTAAAGCTCGTAAGTTTTTCAAATTTTAATTAATAATGATTATAAATTCACACATCTCGCACACGGCAGTTTGTTCCCAAACTAGGCAGAGCCTGTACTATAGTAACCTGAGGCTGTCCTATGAACGTACTTCTTTTTTATTATGGAAGAGGGGGCAAAAGAGCAGACAGGTGACCCCCTAATGGAAAGCGAAGCGAATGGAAGCTTCTTTTCTTGAAGGTCGTATCGGTCCGGAAATACCGCAGACTATAACTAGTTCCACAGATAATTGTGTTGTAGTATTGTAGTGCCAATTGTACACGTGTGGGGATGAAATATTTATTTATAAAATATTTATATATAATATAAATAATTATTAGGAAATATTAATAGCATACATATTTATTATAGATAAATTACAATGACACGGAACAAATCATCGTGCTCATCACACAATATGTGTCCTAGATGGGAATCGAACCCACAACCTCTGGCTCAATAGTTAAGGTTACACAAGGTTAACCACTAGTCTAACAGGGTCGTCAAAATTTAAATTAAATTTAGTTGTACCTAGTCCAGATCCATGTGTAAAAAAAAGAGTAATAGTATCGTATTTAAGATTAGGCACATCGCATTTCTAACAAATGTATGTTTCGATTATTTAGTAAAAAAAACCCGTACCAATATTTACAGAACACCAATCGAAGAGTGGTTCCGATCCAGTCTCAGTTTATTATTGTGGCCTATTATTATATCCATGTATTGTTATGCTAGGAGCTATAATAATGTTCATCTAAGACTTTTTAAATGTTTACTCTTTTCCTCTTATGAACCGTATCCAGAACGCTTTTTTTGCTTTTAGATCTACGAGTACATATTCATTTAAAAGATACGCAATACGACATGCTGGGTTATCATTGATAATTCCAATTAATTACTTGTGCCGAATACCTATACTTACTAAGAATTAATAAACTCATTTGCTTGTAAACATTAGGTGCGTTTATTACTCACCAATTCTCCTAAAAAAAATTAGTACAAACTTACAATGCATCGAATATCATCCACAAATCAACAAAGGGGCTCAGTCATTGTGAGAGCATCTATCCGACTAGTTTGGTATCTCATCCCAGAACTTACCAATTCTTACACTAGAATAATAGAAGCTGGATATAATGGAAACTACGCCCGTTTGTGAACATCCAATTTTACTAAAACAAAGTAAAGAGATCAATTAATTAACTACTCTAATAGAAAGGTGACCTGGTTTGGAGATGGATTTCTAAAACAGTCCTCTGGAGCGGCAAAGTACATTGCGGAAAATGTTACTTTGTGAGATAGGTAGGTTATTATGACTCTATAGTATGGGATTCTATAAAAAGACAGTTGAGGTAAACAGATTACCTTTAATCTGTTTACCTCAACAGTCTTTTCTCTACACTCAGATGATTTTTTTACTTTTAAGATACAAATATCAATATAAAATTACAAGCTTATAGTTTGCAACACTTTCTAAGCAGTTTATAAAATAAAAATGTAGATCTTATTGAAAAAACAGTATCACATTTTAAGCCCTTAGGCAAAAATAACATATATTATTCTTATAAGAAACCTACAATAATCGCCGACACAAGCATTAAGTGATACGATACCAACGTAAAACCATTTTTAGAACGTGTTGAAATATCCAACAACGCAAAGACAATTGTTAAACAATGAAATGTTCATTTGTACATTTGAACAGAACATTACCTGCCCATAACATTATCGGTGCCATAAAGATCCTCGTTGTACCAAATACGTATAGCAAATGCTCGCAATTTACTTTATTGCAGTCTACGTATCACGGCCAAACCTTCGTGACCTGTCAGCGGGAGCACTACTGCCATTTTCTTGATAATGTTACTTGTGTCGGAGGAGGTGGAGTGGGTCAATTCTATTTGGTTATAGATATAGGTTCCACGAGGTCGTTTCGCGACGATTTTTTACAAAGCAAATTCGGTGCACGAGATCTCTATTTGTCAAACTAGCCCAGGGGACTGATTTAGGTGACGCAGTGTCGCTATGTAAACGAGAACCAGGGTGTTGTAAAACATTACTATAATTTATCTTTACGATTTTATCTGTAAAAGTATTATGTAATGTGTTCTATTTTTCTGATTGTAGTGTTTTTAAGTTATTTGCAGACATATGAATTGAATAAAAAACGTGTTAATATCTTCACCTCTTGGAGTTTTAGAAAATGGTTATGAGATTTGTGTTATATTTAAAAAAAAACAAAGAAAATGAACCTCCTTCATCTAACATTTAAATATATTTAAATTCATAGATCATTGGAATATTAACATACAAAGTGAACATAACTTTCACCACGCTACATAATGTTCCCAATTTAGCTTGTCTTATTCCAATTTGGTGTAAAGAAAAAGGTGAGCCGCTTTTCTACAAAGCTGTCCATTATAGAAGCTATTGTTATGTAAAGTACTTCATAAACATTATGGTATCTAATCAAACTACCAATTTTACAAACCTACATTTCAGTGTTGAGAGACTACAACAAAAAATATGATTTCCAGGAAAACTTTTATAAATTTTTATAACACGGTAAAATTATTTGACACGGGCTGTTACAAAAACTTGTCTTAGAACAGAATAATTACATCGTTTTATCTGTAAAAAAATTTTGTTTATAAATGTTTTTCCTCGTGCTTTCTCTCATTTACTAAATGGATTAATTATCATTTTACTGAAAATAATAAATGTACTTGTAATTTATAAGTGCCAATTGCATCAGATCATCAAAAAAAATGCTTTAACCACTACACCACAAGTTTGTTAGACCTCGTTAAATGATTCAGATCTATCAGAGCTCAGTCGCTAGTAGAGGACTATTGTGCGTATATTTATTTCTCTCTCTCTCTCTCTTTCTCACTCTCTAGTAAATAAAAACTACAGCTTGTGGTCTGACAAAGCTTTATTGTTATTACTGTTATATGAAGTGACACTACTACTGGGTGGACATTTGAAAAAACCGTCACATGTGATGACACGATGTTAGCCCTGATCATGATGAATGAATATTCTGACCTTAGTATATACAGTGTTTAAGTTTACCGTGAAGAATTTGTTAACACTAAAAGTTCAAGCTAAATTAGCCTTGTTTAATCTATCTGTCACGTTTTTATCAGGTTAAACATAACATATTTTTTTTTGCATAAATAAAGATTATTATTATTATTATTATATTGTGCACTACTAAACGCTAGCAAAATTCTATTTTTTCATTATATATATTCATTGTCATCATCTGCCTACCCTTATCCCAATTTTATTTGGGGTCGGCGCAGTAAGTATGATTCTTCCAGTAGAACTCTATGATTCGTCTTCTCACTGTTTACACCCTTCCTAGCCATATCCTCACTCACACAGTCCATCCACCTTTTCTTTAGTCTTCTTCTTCTCTTGCTGCTCAACAGCCATACCTAAAAATTTCCTTATCCCTCCGCATGACATGTCCATACCAAGATAACCTATTACGTCTTAACTTCTCATCCAGTGGCTACTTTCAGACTCCTTGTCCTTCCGAGTCAAACCACACATCCATCTCAGCATTATCATTTCGGCTACGTTCAGGCGTCTCTCATCCGTTCTCTTAATGGGCCAACTTTCAGAACCATACAGGACGGCAGGTCTGATGATAGTATACATTCAGCGTATTTTTGTACATTGTATATTTCATTGTACATACCGGCCTGGAATAAAATAATATATAAATTACGAAAACATTTAGATCCAAATGTAACGACACGAACTTTAAAAGTAGAACTCCAATTCTTAAGCATAAGTTAAATAATAATTCTTCAACGTTATCGCAACAATACAGCGCTTTGCCAATAATCTCTATATTTGATGTTAATGTCGTTATACCTGTTTTGAGAGGATAAATGCTTTAGAAGCTTTTATAAACAGATACACACTAGGAGCCTACTTCCGCGCCCTTACTAATTAATACGTTGAACTTTCAAGCGGTTCTAGAGAACTGCGCTCCTTTATCGCTGCGGAATAATTAATATAGTTTACAATGAATTTTGAATTTGCCCGTAATTCAAATTCAGTATGAACGTCTTGCGAGCGTTATTTGTCTTTTGATAGATAACGTAAATTAAATGCAAGACTAACTTGGCAGAGAAATATTTTCTATTCTAGAGAATACTGCTTCTACGTCTCTAATTAATAGATATTTATTTTATTATTATTTTTTTCTGTGCGAAAATCCTCTCGGATACCACCTACCGGTGGGTATGTCGGACTCGAACGGACCAAAAACTGCATGCCGTCTCGGGTACCAGTTGCCGGGGAACCAGGTGTACCCTAGGAAGGAAATTCCTGTCACCCCGACGTACCTCGGGCCATCTAGTGCGTGTTTGAACCCCTATGTCCCATTTGTGCTCCCGAAAGCCCCGAAAAACACTTATCTTGTATCTCATGTATCAGAACTATACAATCTATACAAAGAAATAAAATTGAAGTGTCTGTTTGTAATGTCAAAATAATAGGTTTTTATTCATGCTTACACGGTTATTTGCACGATACCTATGCCTAAAAACCAGTTGTTTTTTGTCTGTCTGTCTGTTTGTGCCGGGTAATTTTCTAAACGGCTGGAGCGATTTTGATAACATTTTAGCTGTCTAAAAATAAGGAGTAATTTAGGCTATTTTTCCTCTCAGAAAAACCCTTTAAGATTTTGCTCGGTAGGAGGAGGATTCGAACTAAGGTAGCGTTTTTCAAATTCCACGCTAACGAAGTCGAAATAAAATAGTTATTAAAGAAATCTGTTTTATTTTAAATTTTAAAGTCTTTTATCGTGGGAGGGTCATGCTTCGGCACATAATTATAGGCCAGGCTCAACCGGAGACAGAAAACCGGTGTTAAGCAGTTCTTTCGTTGGTTTTCACCGAGTGAATAAGGAGTTCAAACCCTCTAATTCTAAACGGGAGAGACTGAAAAAGCAGCAATGCACTTGCAATTTTAAGTTATTTTAATTTGCATTTATTTATTGCGATCAAAACAAAAATTGCAATCACTCTTTGAACAATATTATATTTGCTTCTTCGGTATTCAGCAGTAACATTGATGGCAGTTGGTTAGATCTATCTGATGACCTTCTGAAACCCTGCCTAAGCTCTATCCAGATTACAATCCGACCGGCCTATTTGTACATTAAGAGGGCCTCACCCATTAGTTTGGAGAGGCTCGTGATTAAATCGATCCATAAGTGAGTTTGGCACTAATCTGACGTTAAATTTGTTTTGCTCACTAACTTGTTGCAAACACATAAATTATTCAACAGCTATATTTCAAAAAAAATGTTTGTTTACATAACTGTTATGTTACATTAAAAATGGTCTTTTTGAAGTTGAATGACGTGGATTGTCCACGTAGAGATGTTTAAAGCTTATTATTTAATTTTAATTACATTCTTTTTTTTTAGACACGACGGCAAAGAGTTCAAAAAAGAGCAAAATTTTAAGGAACTTGAATTCTTTTCCTCTCTTTTTATGATTAATTTCTGAACTGCATTGTAAGACCTAGTGAATTGTATTTACCTGACTGTATTGCCGTATGTATTATATGTAGTATGTATTATAATTACCTTCTGTATATTACATTTACTTCGCTATGTAGATGTTACATGATTGACTATTAAGGTTAATGAGCATCAAAAACCTAGCAGGTTAGCGCGATAAAAGAAGTGCAATTTTCTCAAATCTCGCTGCCTAACTTAATATCTCAGCCGCATTGAAACGGGTGCCAAAGCCACATTGTTGTTAGTCGCCATTGGGTCTTTGCACCAATCGGCACTTGGCAAAGGTCCGTGCACACCAATACTTTATGTTCATATTACACCAGAAATTTGTTATTCAGAGAATAATTTTAGTTAACTTCCAATGTAATATTGGCTGAGCAACATACAAAGCATTTTATCTGTTGAATAATGTTAAAGATAAATTAGTTTGAAATTAGCCTTATTGAAAAACGAATTTAAATCCGATCCAATAAAATATGTTATAAAAAAACAATAAATAAAAAAATTGATATATCACTATTAGACAAATTGCTCACACACACCTCAGTTTCAGTGTAAAATACCGCTTCTGCTTAATAATTCAATTGATAGTAAAACTTTATGTGGTTACATGCTTCCCTCAGCGAACCATCAAAAATACTTTAATCGTAAATAAAATTCTTCAATGTTTATGAAATTATGAGTCAAAGCGCACTAACATTTGTTATAGTTTCTTCTAGTTTACTTTAATTTAAGTATTGTTATATTAAATTTGAAATTAATATTATTATATTAGCTTTGACGTAACAAGTAAAGGGTTGTGAGAAACTTTAAATTAACCGCAGGAACGTTGTGGCACAGTTTCAACAGAACTAGAAAATTAAGGAAATTTTGAATCATAAATTGCATGTTTAAATATTATAAAGTACTTTAAGACCTCATCAAATACGTGAAGAAAACCATTAAAGCAACAAGAACACTTCACTTTAGCGGTGTCCTAGCATTCATTAAAGGGTGGAGTACCTCAAGGCGGCGTAATGGGGCCGGTACTTCTCTCTTCCTTGTTATCTCATACGATGCCTCCTTTGTGCGACCGTATTGTATACTTACTTATATCCTGTTAGTTCCAAGTGCCACCTGCACCGATCGTTAGGACCACACGGTTACCGCATTGTGTGTTTTGTTCAATTAGTTTACATGAACTGTTTTGAGTTTGTAAGTGTAGTAGTACGTTCACTGTGTCCTTTATAGATTTGATTTAGTTGGTCAAATCGGTGCTTACCATGTGTTTCCTTGAAATATTTTTTTTTTCAAAGCGATCTTAATGCAATTTAAGGCCTCTAAAATGTTTGGTATTTATTTATATTAAGATGTAACCATGGATTCAAATCATTTGTACTATCTAGAATGAATCGAGGATTGAATAGAATTAGATTTATTTATTTTTAGAATTTAACTAGATTTATTTATTTGATATATCAATAGTACACATATTAATTTTTAGAAAAATTATGAATAGTTAGGAATATCTGGCAGGTATACCAATTACACAATATTTACCATGGTGTGTAACACCTGATGTTACAATCTTATCTATCTGATGTATGTTAGGTTTGTTGACACGGGTATAAAATTGAATTCTTATAAACTTAACAAATGACACAGAAAATTTAAGAATTAGGAGAAATAATATGATACATATGCAAAATAAAAGTTGGTACAAAAACAAACAAAAGGAATGAAAAAACCGGTCAGGTACAAGTCGAACTCGTACGCCAAGGGTTCCGTACGTCGATTTTCGAGAAAATTTGTAAGTACCAAAGTTTATCTTAATTTTCAACTTCTTTTATTTTTTGGAATTATTCCTTTATTTGTGCTGTTCTTATTGCCAAATTTCGTGATTCTAGGTCAACGTTAACTACCATATAGGTTTTTGACCCAATACCTAAAGGGTACTTCCGTTTGACCTAGAATTGTCAATTTTGGTTAAAAGCAAGGTCTAACAGTACAAGTAAAGAGAAAATTCTGAGAAATAAAAAAAAAGTTGAAAATTAAAGTAAATTTTGGTACTTACAAGTTTTAGCGAAAATCGAAATTTGCCCATATCTTTTTATCGTGTTGACTCAGGACCTTGATTTTTATACACCTAATAGGGACCATAGACCTCAGTATCTGCTATAAATTTCAACTTGCTGTGGAACAAGAAAGTGATCTTATAAGGGTTCCTTTTTTACCTTTTGAGGTATGGAACCCTAAAATATATACTAGACCATTGAGATGTTGTTTTTGTTTCTGAGTTCCTTTAATTTGTATCACACACCTTAAACTTTGTGAACATAGATTTTCTTCTACTGTTCGTATATGATAACATTTACAAAGGTTTAGGTTTTTTTTTAATTAATTTTTGAGCTGCAACCAAGCTACCAAGCTTTGGACCCGTTCCACAACTGATTAAAAGTTACGCATGAATAGCAGTAAACAATGATCTAGCTGCACCGACGTCGTTAATTATGAACCCTGTTTATCTCCCTGTGTGTTGACACCTTCGTACTACACACGATATTCAATCAGGCAAAAGTTAATTGAGTAATCCGGTGGCTCTAATGTGAACAGAACTTTTGGTATTCATACGTAATTAATAATTTTACAGGCACTAGAAAATGAAATGTTACCAAACACAAACTTTTTGTTTCAATATGTTATTAAGATTGTTATTTAAAAATCCATTAAAGTACAAATTGCGCATAATGTAAGTACGGCAACATTAATCCGCTCACAATACATAGAAAAACACGAAGTAAATCTCACCGTTATTGGAATTTCATCAGCATTTCGTACATTTAACATCTGTTTCCATTTCATTGACTGATGCAAAGAGCATTATTTCGAATAAAGGTAGACGAGCATTAACACTGCAGATATAAAATAAATAATTTTCAAGGTGCGATAGAAAAGATGATGTCAATAATTTATTATTTTCGTTTCCTTTTAAAACGATGCCATTAGCGTTGTGTTGAGTGCTTTCCTGCCGTTCTCGAATATTTCACTTCCAAAGAGAATCTTCTAGAATATTCCCACCGTTACCGTGAGGATTGCTAAATTTTATCTTATACGTATTTCGAAAATCGAGATTTTTAGTGAATAGCGCTTAAAAAATCGCTCTTGCTTCCCTTACCTGGTAAAAATAAACATGTGTCTGTTGAAATATCAAAATCACGCATCCAAATCTAGAAGTATTTTTCGATGTAGGCACATAAATCATGAATATAATACCAATTTAGGCCACGTATTTTATATGTTGCCTCATATTTAAACGACACATTTTCAATAACTTTTTTTTTAATTTTTGTTTCGGTAAAGTTATTGAAACTGAAGGAAATGAGCTATTTATGTATTTACATAAATAGCTCATTACCTCTAAATTTACTAAAACAAATTTATCCCTTTTTAAAATTGCCGACTGCAAAAGGTATATTACAAAAAGTTTGTTCACGTCACTCAACGAGCCCATATCTATCGTAACTGCATTATCCGATAGAGGCTCACCCGCTGAAAGAGAATCCAAAGTGGCTCTAATGAGACCAACACAAAGGCTATCAAGTTGTACAGCAAAAGGTCGCGGTGACGTAACCGTTCTGTAGTGCTTCTTATAAAACGTCGATTACCGTTCAAGCGTTTCCATTGTACTAAACCCTAAAATGGCCCGAGGCTGTCGGTAGTGCGTGGGACCATTATCGCTGGCTCTTTTTGTCCTCTCGTCCCCTTTTTGCTCACGGGCCCATGTAAGACAGATTCGGAATGGGTAATAATTGGAGTTAAAACCTTTTTTGTTGGTGTCGTTTTGGATTTTAATGCTATTTCAGCCCTTTTAACTCGTTTCCTTCATTTGATTTCACAAGTAATTAGCCTGTATCAATTAATTGTTACGCGATGACCGAGCGATTACAATATTTTATATTTTATACGTGTTCTTTGTTATTCATGTATTCTATTCGTGATTACGTTACATTTATGCACGAAAGGGGTACAGAGTTAGAAGACATAAAGCCAAATGGTATTGTAATCAAACAATATTTTTAAGCAGATAATTCCTTGGATTTTATATTTGGACTGGAGATTCAATTCAAATATTTAAATGCAGAGATATCAAGCAATGGCTATCTAAAAAAGATCACCAAAACGAATATTCAAAATGTGAATTGTGCTTATCTGTTCCGTTTGTAAATGAACTAAGGCCTGTTGTAAAACAGGATTAAAGAGATTCCGCTAAATTTTGCTGAAAACCATTTTCTCTTGCGTTTTTATCCAGGGGAGTTTTGTAAAGAAATATGTGTAAATAGCAGTAGGGTACACCTTATTACTGGGCAGCCAGGCCCGCGTAGGATAAACATGAAATTAATTTATGACTTAATACAGTGGTTGTACTCTCTGTAGGCTTTCGGAAGGATGGTGAAAATAAGAAGGAAAGTAATACCTGCGAAGTAGAAATTACCCTGACGTTTATATTTTAGTGGACAACGTTGATGAAGGTTTTTAAATACCCGCTTTTAAAGGCTTATTTAATCAGGACTGAACAAAAACATTCAGACCCTAACATTTTTGAAAACAATTACAACTGATGACTACAACCAAGCATATTTTATAATTAAGATCTACAAAAGTGAATAGAAGATCGTAACATATTTTAGATAAGTAACATAAATCAAAAAAGTTTTCATTAATAACGATACTTATCGCAAAATCCTCCCTCTTACTACTTGGGCCATAATATCGTCTCAGATAAACAAGTCGGCGACTCAAAGAATTTCCCAAAGCCTCCTGTTAAATAAAGTTTAGAGCCTTTCCAACGTTCGGGCGGTGATTTTGAATTTAATTTTTCAGCTTAGCGTTAGCTATCAAAGGAGAAACGTAATGGCTCATTTTGTATTATGAATTTTTGACAAAATATACCAAGACGATATTACCAGTGAAGTGTTGTGATATTCTTCAAAGGGGACTTTTTGTTAGTCACTGTTTACCAGTAAGTCGGGATAATTAAATTTTTCTCTTTTCTATATTTTGTGATTACTTTTAGACGAAATATTAATTTTAGCTTGAGATAACTCAAAGCGCTGATATCAAATAATGCACATAACATCACATCAACATCCTTTGATAGTCCACTGCTGTACGTAGGCCTCTCCTTTAGAAAGAAGATTTTGGTAAACATAGTTCTAATTTAAAATTTCTCTGTTTGTTGTTCCAAATTCAGTCAGAAAGATTTAAGTAAATGCCCGATAACAACCATGTAGCTATTCTACTGCGGGGATTCATGATTATTTCAGAACATTGTTTAGGTGTTCTGTTTTCTAGCAGTGCACGCGACCGAGCGCGGCTAGCTCCTATAAATTTCATTTGCAATCTCATTGTTTCTACCAGCATACCTATTAGTGAATACAAATGCCGCAACAAACGAAATAATTTGTTGAAATTGAGAGATAATTTGCTAAAACCCGAAATGCGGCAATATTATAACTAGACTCATAACCAAATGGATAGAAAAGAAAACGGTGTGTTTCTGTAGTGAACTAAAAATTATACAATTATGTTAATTTATTTTATTTTATACCAATACCTATATAAGTCAATATTTAAGTATCGGACAATCATACCATACTCACAACTTGAACAGTAAATGGACGTGCATGATAAAAGAGTTCCTGAGGAGGTTTTTCATGAATACAGGTTTCTAAAAAGCCCAAGGTTTATGTTCCACGGTAACTGCTTTTAACCAGGCTGCCGTAAAGTATTAGACTGTTAAGGATTAAAGACTGATTAAAGTTTGGCGTGGCTTTGTCTTTAGAAGTAAGTATTTACAATATCAAGTATCATATCCTTACATATTGACAAACCCTTGACCTTAAAACAAAAGAAAATTAGTAAAAAAACGCCTAATCGTTGAGATATTCCAACATCTCCTTATACCTTTGCTATACCTAAAAGTATTAAGGTTTAGGATTTATAAATGAAATTGAGATTTTCTATTAACACAAAAACGTTCCTTACTTTATTAAGAAGTGCCAGTACTGCCACACATAATATTACAGAGTAGTACAAAGTAGTAACTCATAGACAAAATTCATAGATAATATAAGTGCTGCTCTCTTATCTATTAATGCACCATAATAGCCTTATTATATTATCTATTAAGAACATAAATAAAATTTTATACTCAATAGTTAGGCGCTTCATATCCTCCCTAAAAATATAAATTGGGATTACATATAATATTAATCGGTGTGGTGATTGATTAAGAAGAGGGAATGTCACCACCCCTATTCATCCCGTGGGTGTCGTAAGATTCGACTAAGAGAGCAAATTCCGCAGAACAACAGCACTGCCAAAAGAGAAGTAAAACTTAAAACAAACCCTATACCAGACCGTCTAGCTCACCAGGTCAAAACTTCCTTTCTAAGGAGAGACCTATCTCCAGCAGTGGACTACTTAAGGCTGTTGATGATGATGATGGATATTAAAATGAAAAATGTCGAAATGCCTGCGGGCCACGGGCAGTGTAGGGTTCCGTAGTTCACTGTCAATGATGTTTTAGAAAGGGCTCACAAGATGTAAAAAACTGACATTTAGTTACGTTTTATTTTACGTTTCAACGGCCTATAACTTTAATTTACTTGGTTGTGTATTACTCGTAAACTAATTAAACCTACTTTAAATTCGATATACATGCTACTGCCGTGAATTTTTTCGGATCTCCAAATACTGCCATTTGGCTAGAAGGGGAAGGAGGGGGAAGGGAAACACTTAACTGTAATAAAATTCAGCGTTTTAAGGCTTAATATCTCACAAGCAGATACCTCAATCAAAGTATTATCTTCACAAACCCTTACTATTTTTAAAAGACTGGATGGATGAATGAATTTAAAAATAAAATCCACATTTTAAGGTATTACATATAAAATACTTTTTTAGGGTTAACCTACCCTAAAAAAGTTTCTTTTCAAGATTGTATTCTAGTCGACGTGGTTAGTATGTATGTTCATGCGTAATAACAGGTTTCTAGCACTAATAATCTGTGAGATATAGTGTGAACAGACAGACGGATGGACATGACGAAATTGGTTTCGTTTTTGCCGTTTTGGCTTAGGGTTCTATAAACCCTAAAAATCCAGCCATTAGTATTCGTAAAACCAAATTAAAGATGGATGAATCTTTAATGTTCATACCAGATCCTAATATTTAGGAATACAAACATTTTAATTTAAAAATACTTAACTATTTCCACATCTTGCAATTTTCCCAATTTTTTTCTTTTATTTTCCTTCATCACTCATTAGTTCACTGCTTCTTCTTTCTGTTCCCTTTCTACTCACATCCTCTTTTACGCAGCTTATCCATTTTTTTTCTTTGGTCATCTTCTTTTCTTGTATCCGTCAATTTCCATACAATGTAAAACGTTCTTCACTACATGTTGTTCATCTCTGCGCATGACATCTCCATACCAGAATAACCTGATGCTCTTCAATTTTTCATCCTCTATCACTAATTTCAATCTTATCCCCTACCTTATCCACCCTAGTCACACCACATATCCATCCTAATCAGGTGCAGGTGCAAACCGTTCTCTTCGTTGACCAACATTAATATCCATTTAGGACAGCAGGTCTGCTGATTGTAATAAAACTTGTAATAATTGTATTATTTTATAATACTCACATAGTTTAAATTTTTAAGTCGTTTATGCAGGTTTAGCTTAACTCGTACATACTGCTTTAGGGAAGGCAAATCAGCTGAAGATGCAGTGCTGAAATTGACATCTGTGTTGACCAAATACATGGACAAAGGAGAGAGGTGCATTGGTGTATTTTTGGACCTTCAAAAGGCCTTTGATACAGTATCAACTAAAATCCTATTGACTCGGCTGGAGAATATGGGTATACGAGGCTTGGTGCTTGATTGGTTTAAAGGTTATCTATCTGATAGGAAACAGAGGGTTCGGGTGGGAAACTATGACAGTGATAGTGACTATTGCACATTCGGGGTTCCACAGGGAAGCACCCTGGGACCTACTCTGTTTCTAATATATATAAATGATCTACTGAATGTAACCCTCCCCCACGTGGAACTCCTTATGTTTGCTGATGACACTGTATTGGTATTCCACGGCAAGAACTGGGATATGATGCGTCAGGAGGCTGAGAATGGTCTAGCTGTAGTAACCCAATGGCTTGAAGATAGCCTTCTCTCACTTAACACCTCTAAAACGAAATACATCTGTTTCAGTAAATCCTACCGGTCTGATCCCTGTCAGAACTTTGCACTAATAATTCACGAGTTTCCATGCAATAGAGCTAAGGTACGGTCTAGCTGCTCCTGTCCTTTGTTGTCTAGGACGCGCTCCACGAAGTACCTTGGTATAGCACTAGATGAGAGACTTGACTGGGGCGCTCACATGGTTGCACTAGCTGGGAGGGTTAGAAAAACGATATTTATATTTAAGAACTTACGCAGTGTGGCCAACCTAAAACTTTTAATGCAAACGTATCGTGCCCTGTGTGAGTGCCTAGTCAGGTATTGCATCTGTGCTTGGGGTAGTGCGTATAAAACACACCTAATAGGAGTTGAACGTTCACAACGCGCTGTACTTAAGGTTATAATGCGCTTACCTTATAGGCACCCAACAGCAGCCGTTTACGAAAAGGCAAATGTACTTTCCGTTAGAAAACTTTTTATACTGGAGATGTTGAAAAGATACCACAAAAATATTATCCCTATCCTACCTACCACAACTAAACGTGTTGACCGTTGCCCTGCTAAGAGTGTTAGGACTGTCTTCGCACAACGTCACTTTGATGTTTTAGCGCCTAAAATGTATAATATATTTTTAAAATACCACAATAACTGCAAAAAGTACACCACATCTAAATTTAAAAAGGAACTATTTACCTGGCTTAGA
The DNA here is from genome assembly GCA_902825455.1 of Arctia plantaginis. Classification (NCBI taxonomy): domain Eukaryota; kingdom Metazoa; phylum Arthropoda; class Insecta; order Lepidoptera; family Erebidae; genus Arctia; species Arctia plantaginis. The sequence continues at coordinate 406,664 of CADEBD010000857.1, read as the reverse complement.
CAATACAGCTATGATGAGGTTGAAACGATGGTTTCCAAAAGACTTATTTGAAATATATATACACACACACACACACACACACACACACATACACACACACACACACACATACACACACACACACACACACACACACACACACACACACACTAGTGCAAGTTACACTACCTACACTTTACACACGACACAAATACACGCCCCATAATGTCTGCTTGTTTGTAAAAAAGTAAACCAGTTTCTGGTCTTTTTTTTTTTTTATTTTTATTTTTCGGTTTGATTTTAAGTTAGCTTGCTCTGTTTTGTGAGTAAACCACTTTCTTTTGTATTTATTGATTGTGTTGACATAACTATATATATCATGTAACAAGGTGAAGTCACTGGGTCCTATAATACAGTTCTTACTAGTTTAGGATCCAGCGTATTTATCCTATTTGTAACACTTTTATGTCAATAAATATTTCATTTCATTTCAAAAATATTTCATTTCATACGTACTGATGCAATATCTTGAGAAAATGTAAACCAAAATCTATTGCCAAAATAATACCACATTGTCTGGATAAATTTTGCCACCCCTGACAGTCGGTAGTCGCACAGTTAAGAGAAAGCGTGCACCGCACGATAGTTCTGCGGTCGTCGGAGCACTCCGTATCTGCATAATGCCGTCTGTGCTTCGCATCAAAATGAACACTGTAAGTTACTATTTAATCTATTTATGGTCTATTAGGTGGCAAGTCCTTTTTAGATCATAGATGATATACAGACCAACGTAAATTGATATCTATGTAAATTTAATGGTGAACAAGAAGATATAAATAAACTTTACCCAAAAACCACTCTGATACTAATAAGTTTAATACCTGCAGGATGCATACTTATGCAGGATTCACCCATATCCCTGTAGACTTGATAAAATTATTCAAAGTAAAAACTAAAGCACTTGCTTGCGCTGAATGTAATTTATTATAAAATAGCACGCACGGGTGCAATGTAGATACTACTAATGTAGTGTTAGTGTGAAGTAATTAATTATACTATTATTATGATAGAACTTTACTACACCACATCTTTAAATGCAATATTTATAGGCTCGCTCCGATCCTGCCGGCCGCCACCACCCACGACGGATGCCGTACATCGACGGTCGTTGGGCGTTGTTCATTTTAATGATATGCTGTAAAGAGGAATTTTAATCTACATTAAATGCACAACGTATCTAACGTACTTAATTGGAGAAGGAATAACAATGTATTGTTTAAAAGAGTTTGGTAATATTTAAACGATAAAAATGGTTACTGGGTTATCCTTAGGATATAGACATCAACATCGCGAACTATACAATTCCGTAGTACATTATTTTGGTCTGTCTCGTAATGTTTAGGCAGCGTTTGCAATGTAAGCGCACAAAAACATGTTTTTACAACAAATCTTCGAAATTCTATATAGTATCATACTATGGTTTTACTTTGTTTCGGTACAAATACAATTTTGTGGCAGCCCTGGTTTCAAGACAACAATGCAGTTGCAACAACGCAGACACTGCACACCGCATGACGGCTTGCGGTCATCGTTCTGTTCGTACTTACGTTAACTAAAATTGTGTTCACAAACATACCATTTACAATGTGTTACTTACTGTTTATAAATTTTAAAACTTTCTTAACGCAACCATACTTCTTAAGAATGGAACTATGAATTCAAGTTACATAACCACAGTGCTACGTTTAAAAATTTAAGTGCATTTATGTTGTAGAATATTTTTTTGTATTCTTCTTCTCAATCATTTTTCATTACGAAACGTGAGTTTTGTTAAATGAAACGTAGTAACAGAGGGTATGAAATAAATATTAACTTGAAACATAAATTAAGTTTCAAAACTGAGTTCCAAGAAATAGAGTTTAAAAAATAAACTTTAACAAAGTAATAAATACCTAATGTAGAATTCTTTAGTCAAATAATCATGAACATTCATCAATAATTTGTATATGTATAAATATATAGTTATTTTAAAGCGTCTTACCTTAAAGCTTATTCTCATTTCTTACATAATCGTATTCCAAATTCTTGAGATCTTCGGTAAATTTTAGACAAAACATGTCTGCACATTCCACCAGATTGAATCTAGAATCTAGTGAAGATTTATAGACAAATCGTTTTCAGTGCAACTTGTCCATGCATGTAACACATTTGTATTCAGTATGTATTCTGAGATATTTTAAACCAATTTTTAAAGGCTTTACAAGAAACGATACATACCATTTAATATGTCAGGAGATCAAATAAGAAATTTTCACCTGACAATTCTTATCACAATCAAACGACGCAGCAGCGTTCGACATTTTTATCAAGTTTCTCAGTCTTTTTCAAGTCCCGGAAGCAGGCAAAAAAACTGTGGTTTTTTACTTAATTAAAATTTAAAATAACGGGTCCGGTACACATTCCGAATAAATAAGTAATCCTATTTATCATTTCATGTATCACATATGAATTACAGGCAGTTAGTGAATATAGTCTTACTAGTGTATTATTTTGCGTATGAAGTATTGTTTGGTTCATTTGAATACAGAAACAAAGTCACGTAGAACTGTATATTACCTTTGGCGGTAAATATATTTACGTACCTACGTAAATCGACAAACCTATTCGCGCAAACTTATTTTGTATCGTGTGCTCAATAATTCTCAAAGCAATTGAGAAGGCAACCACTCAAGTATCTTCTTGGTATTATATTTAGATCTTATATGGCTTGTTAAATGCGCTATTTGAGTCTTGCGCCGACTTTATTTTCTTTATTTTTTGGATTTATTATCATATCACTCCTTAGCGGCAATATCTACGAAATACGCATCTGTTTATGATAATTTTTTAAAACAATGTAGATTTAAAAAAAAATCTTTCAAATTAAACTGAGTATGCCAAAAGTTTGGCGTATTTACACGGTTTTGCAAAAAAACCGGTGTTAAGCGTTTCTTGCACTTTTCACTAAGTGAGTAAGATAACTGGAGCCCAACCCTTCCCCATTGTGTGTGGAGGGGCGCTCCAGTTGCATAACATGTTCATCATGGACAGTTGTAGTCACCTGTGTGCTCCTTTGACCTCCATGCCATATGAAAATCAATGTTTTTTGTAAGGACCGATCATAACTTTATAATTCATTTTCTTTTTTTAAAGACAACTCCCGACTTATAAACATACATGAGACGGATACAAAGAACACCAAGATTCAGAACAACAATTTGTGGATCACACAAAGTGTCGTCCTATGTGGGGATCTAACCCACAACACTCAACGTAGTAGAAAGCAGCCCGCCTGGCGACGGCTTAAACCACTACGCCATCCGTGCAGTCAAATTGTAAGTTAGTATGACATGACTCTTGAAATAAAACTTAACTTAAATTGAAAGACTTTTTATTTTGTATTTAAATATATCTTTATACATTACTGTTTAAAACATTTATAACTAAATATAAGTACCTGTGAAACAACAATATTGAGTTAGAGAAGTTATTCCAGTTCACGGCCTTAAGGACGCCTTCACGAATTGCTCATTTCTATATTTTCCATATTTCGCAGTGAACTGAGATAGGCTGATGATTATGATAATATTTTCAAAAGGTTTGGATTATTTTACTATTACAAATCCTTTTTTTTTTAAATAAATACTTATTAAAAAAAAGAAATGCTAGGTATATCTCTCGCTTAGAACAGCATTTATCTAGGTTACACCGATACGTGGAAAAATATTCTTGAATAATGTTTTTTATAGACACATTTTCGAACGACCTTATTTTGACATACAGACATAATAACACGTTATTGAGCTTTGACTTAACCAGAATAATGCCTAGTACTTATTTCTGAAGCCAAATCAATAGTGTATGAATAGTGCATGAATATCTAACTATTTAACAATAGATAGTGACATACACCTATCAGAAGCAAATGTCTTAAAAGAGTTAAAGGTAATAGATTGTACTAAAGGCGCAGGTCTTGATAATATTTCCCTATTTCCATTAAAAATAGTGCCGTAACGTTGGCCAGGTTATATAATAAATGCTTAACAGAGGGTATATTTTCACCTGTATGGAAATCGGCCAGGATAACACCAGTACAAAAAGAAGCCATAAAAAGGATCCACTGTCACTAATCTTTTTATTTATACTTCTGAATTGTTTGACAATATAGACGTTAATAGGCAAACTGATAGTGTCTATACAGACTTTCGGCAAGCATTTGATCGAGTGGATCATAGATAGAAAAACTTGCTTCCAACAGAATTCGCGGGCATCTTTGGAGGTGGTTTAAGTCGTACGTGATAAACAAAACCCAAAAAGTAGTCATCAATGGATATGAATCAGATAGGGTTTTCATAACGTCTGGTGTGCCACAGGGGTCTATCCTTGGTCTCCTGTTATTCATTCTCTGTATCAATGATATACATAATTGCTTTCACCATTGTAATTTTCTATTATACGCAGAAGACCTAAAAATGTATCGCTCTATAGATAATTCTAAAGATCAACTCAGATTCCAGGAGGACGTGAATAGATTTAACAATTACTGTAATAATAACAAATTGCAGTAAAGTCTCGATAAATGTAAAGTTATTAGATTTACTAGAAAACGAGCGTTCAGTACACATAATTATTCTATAGGCGGCCACAATCTCAACAGAGAACGAACTATCCGCGATCTTCGAATAATGTATAGGTTAAAACACTATTATAACCATTTCTTATTATGCTATTGTTGTAAAAGAACTCTTCCAAACTAACCTATTGAAATATGACCGATAGCATGATTCCTAGAGGCGAGCCGTATCGATCACTGTTATTACGTGTTACGTTAACGTTAAATGAATCTTGCTCGCTGCACCGTGTTAGGATTACTTGAGAAAGATTTACTAAGCTAAACTTCTCTTGTAGAAAACTAGTAACAAGTTTAAAATTTAAACCATCAATTAAATCCACTAAGCTTGCTTTCTATAATATACAGATAAAATATGCTGGATAAAATGTTCTTTGGTATTACTTTTCATATAGCAAAACCAGTAGACGCTTTCATAATTACATTTTCGAAATCTATGGAAGCTCGCAAAGTTTCTAATCTTTTAAATTTTTGGGCTAAAGTTTTTAATTCCCAGGGCTATTTATTTTTTATAAAATGTTAATTATTAAACTAAAATATATGTAAGTATAATATGCTGCAAATATTTTTTTAAATTTAATTTATAGAAATAAAATGTTTATTGCTTGAATCCAAGTTGAAGATCGTATCTTATGTCACCAAGATTATAACGGACGGTTTATAAAAACACCAAGTTACTACAAAAAAAATAGACCTATTTGATGAGGATCCTACCACTCCACAGGAAGACCAACTTATTACATAAGTGTTGTTTTTATTTTAAAGTTCAAGTTTTGAAATAAAATGAAAACGGCATCATAATTAAAAGATTGAAATATTAAAACTATAAAACATTCCTCACACTTATACAATAGCAGTAGTGCGAAATAAGTTGTTATTTTATACAGCTCACAGTAAATTTAAGAAAACAAAACTTATTTATCAAATGGCTACACCTATAGAATCAGGAGTGATTGAATCGCTTAAAAATCATTTAGCTTATCTTTGTTTCGCTTTCAAATTACAATTTTATTATTACATAGTGACATAACGTGTACGTATATTGAAATTTTCATCGTTTACAGTTTCCATACATAAAATATTTTGAATATTATCATCTGCTGTATCTTTGATAATTTAGATTTAATTTATGACTTGCTTTGTAATTTCGATTGATTTTTGTTAAATTTTTTACTTTTAGTCGTTTAATGTCCCAGTGTTTATCCTAGTGTCTCAATTTACGTGTGTGTGAGTGTGAGTAGTCTAGCACGTATCCGCTACCTCTTTGACCTGCTGAAGCTATTTATCCATTCTGCTTATTTTGTTCCGTCTGCAAAATTTTACATTCCCAACAAGAATTGTCGTCAAATAGACGATCGTCCATAACCCCTTAGTAAAATTACACATTATCTAGAGCCCAAAGGATTCGAAAAAGGCTGAAATTTATGTTGATGATGTTTTACTATTGGCCAAGGTGAACACGTATTTTACTAACATATGCGAGTGTGCAAAAATAAAGCTTACTCCGTTGAATGGTTTAATATGGATAGGTCCTATAACTAATTGCTTTTGGACAATTTTTTTTTTCCTAAAGCTCAATAATATAACTTAAGATAAAAAATGGTAAGGCCTTTGTCCTCATTTTTCTAATTCAACACAAATGGTGACACTACAATCCCTCGTAGGAATAGCATCTCTGAAAGCGTAATTTGGATGCTTTCATATAAAGGTGTGATTTAGTACCGGGCGCACTATTTATCATTTCTCTGCCGGATAACCGCCAACTCCGAATGGACAAACTTGAGAACTTACCACCATAATTAAAATGCATGCTACAGTGTTCCGTATAAATTATCATATGATTATTAACTTTTCGTTTTAATGACGGAAAACTCTTTATAGGGTAGTAACTTTACGGGATTCTAATGGGTTTTGTTTTATGTCTCCACAGAGAATACCGGACTTTATTGCCAGTACGAAATAAGTAATAACATAATCTGTGTCCCTAGCAAGAACTAGTATAAGTCCACACACAATAACTATTCGAGTTGGACAAAATTATTCTCCTGTGATTCTGTTAATGGCACCTGGCGCTTCATAAATAAATGGTCTACGAGAGCTTTATTACGACAGCGTCTAGAAATTCTTTTGATGATATTTTTCGAAACAAATTGGAAAGATGTCAAAAGAAAGAGTGCAAAACGTCTTTATTTTGTCAATGGTTTTTTTTAAGTGTACAAGAAACGATTGGCGGCAACGGTAAAGACTTACCTACAATTAAATGAAATAAAAACAATACTGCACACCCATAACGTGTTCATTTCTCGTTAAATTGTTACGCTTCATAATCCAGGGTTAACAGGATTGATTGGCAATCTCTTTAAACGTATGTACAGCTATTGTTACTAACAAATTGTTACGCTCTTCGCGCGAAAATAATTGGTTTACTTTAACGTTTCAAAATATCACTTAAAGTAATATCGATAACGTCTATTTTTCTCTTGAACAATTCAAATAAGATGTTAAGGAAATTCGTTTAAATCTGGTTACAAAGCTAGTATAACTTTATTTCAATTCCAAGGTTAAATATTTGTTTAGGTATTTTTTGTATCAACAAATAGAGGGCCCTTTGTGTACAAGTGACGCGCATTCCTTTATTAAGCTGTATATAAAGTAACAAATGCTAATATACAACTGTAAACAAATTTAAGAAGAATTCAAACTCAAATATTTTTTATTCAGTTGTCCTTATTACAGTACACTTTCAAACGTCAGCAGTACAATTGAGAATCAAATTTAAAAAAAAGAACGGGATAAGATGACCCTGATGACCTAGTGAAATGTCATAAGATTGACGAAAATTCATTTATATCCCTTGCAAGGTCTAACATAAACACGATCAAACACGTACTTATTTTCTTCTTGTATATTAATCGAACTGTACTGTACTGGCCAGATTTTGTACAATTAGAGTTTTCACCGATCATAGGACGAACATTTGGGTACACGCTCCCAACCTCTTCGAGGTATTATGACGTGTGGAATCTCTTATTAAAGTTACCTCACTCTACTTGTCGTATCCAAAGCTACCTTCTTCCTTTGTCGCGTCTTAACACAATTATATTCCAATAGAAGATTGGCGTCAGACTGACGACCGGTCATAAAATAAAACCTGCCAAAGCGCTTTGCACCGACCACAAACAAAATTATAGGACAGAAGGATGATGATGATAAAGTTGTAACAGTTATTTTTTTGTACATTTGTAATGCGTACGGTATTGTTAAAAGCGACTCCTGTTGGCCGCATCGCATTGTTGTTGATTTATCTAAAGTAGTTTGTAGCTACGGTATTGATCTTCTTCGTTCACTTTCGGTCCACTAGATGGCGTTTGTTTGAGACATGATAGATTAATAAAAAGACTTACTTTTTTTAATCTGTTTTGTTAATCTGTCATGACAAATTGTACAGGTGTTGAGAGTGTTCTGCTATGGTGGGAGGGAGTTACTTTTGATTTTGTAAGCGTTGCTTTCTTTCAAAATTTAAATGTCAAAGTAAAATATTGAGTAGGGATAAAGTCTGGAAGCTTCCTGAACCGAGGATATATAAGTCCGGCTTTCAGCCACGGGAGACACTCTGCTATCTCGTGTCTTCCAATCTTAAATAGTGTTTTGATTGTTGTGTGATTTAATTTTCGTAATATATTATCTGTTCAAATCTACCCACGAGAGTGGTGAGTAAGGTTTTAATTCTTTTTTTACCTATTTGTTGCTGGAACCTGATTAATTATATGAGTGCTAATCCATTCGTAGGGTCCCAGATTTCGGGGTCAAGACGGTCAGTCTCAGACGGCGTGCTTGCTCGTTTGTGGCCTTCTGGTTCAGAATCAAGTTTCTCGGTACCCTCTGGCAAAGCTGGTGATTGCGCGGCTCAGGACGCAAGCGGACAGCCGTACCCAAGGGTTACGTACTCACTTAAAAACTTATAAGTGCAATTTGTTTAACTTTCATCAATATCTAATATAAATAGCCGACTCGGGCGGAAGGTGAAGGGACCTCCCAGAGTGAAGACGAGAAGGCTCCGAGCACCGTCAGCTCGGCTCTAACGCGCTCCGCTGCGGTTCTTTTTTTTTTTTTTTTTTGTACCCACACTGATGAATTTATTTAATTTCTTTTTGTAAATGTAATCAAGTTTTTTTTTGAAATATACATGTATGTATAACTGAGGTGTAAGTTGTTTTCCTCTAAAGAGTCCCATAGGTTTCCCACACGCACACACTTCTATTCTCATACAAGGCGCCCTGAGGTAATCTCTTGAATCTCTCCACTGGGTCAGCCGGTGAGTAGTCCGCCTGAGAAGAAAAGCGGTTACAAAGTTAATGATAATGGTGAAATATAAACACAGAGGTATAGAAAACTACCGCCAAGAATTTGTTCACTCGTCTAGTACATAAAATATATAATAAGTAACGTTATCAGGAAAAAGCAATATCATGCCGATAGCCTTTAGATGAGTATGTGTACATAGTGTAATATGGAACGTGGAGGGTTCTGATGATAAATAGAAAAAAACGTTATGAGAATCTATTTCATTTTTGGATGGATTAGAAAAATATTAATATTATACATAATGTGTATCGTTCATCTATGATTATGAAGTATAATTATGTACCTTTGTCAATGGAAATGTTCATCCACTTCTTATTATCACATTGAAATAAATCTTTGTATGTTTATTTAGTGTTAATACATCACATCATCACATCAACAGCCTTTAATAGTCCAATGCTGGACATAAGCCTCTCCTTAGAAAGGAAGTTTTGGCCTACTATATATACCACGCTGGCCAGACGGGTTGGTATAGGGTTTGTGTCAAGTTTTCCTTCTCTCTGCAGTGCTGTTATTCTGCGTAATTTTTTTCCATAGTCGTCTATTACGACACCCACGGAATTAATAGGAGTGGTGACACTCTGTATTCTGAAAGTATGAAGCCAGTAGTGAGAATAGTCGTGTCGTTTTCGTCGGACATTTTTTTCAATAGAGTATTTATTGTAGAAGGTAATATAGAGTCTGTAACATCACGCTACAAGCCTTAGGAGCAAAATAGTCGCCAGATAATGTTTGTAAGCTTGTCCAAATATTATCTGGAAATGTTATCTGGATTGAAGATTTCCAATGATTATAAATTAACTACTTTCGTAAGACTTTAATAGTCATTACTTTATATGTAATATATCTGATGTATAGATCGTATGATGTCTACAGCGGTGATTTTCATGCGAAAGAAAATACAGGATCTAAAACGAACAAATTGATCAATTTTATTAATGTATTTGGCATCTCAAATATTCGGTATTGAAAATGTAGGCCAATGTTTACCGAACAACAATCGTATTCCGTTTTTTAATCAGTAGTACAAATATTCGAAGCCGGTCCTAATATAATTCAAACACAAGAGATTGTTCAGGCAAAAAAATAAACTTTTGCTTTTACTTTGACTTTCAATTAATTTTAGGTAAGTTTGGTGTTTTTTTTTTGTTTGCTTAATTTTGTAACGTTTTGAAGACTTGAAATGTTTTATAATATTGATAAAGAGATACTAAAATCTACTAGATCAAAATAAGCTTAATGGTTTTTATGTTTCAAGGAAGATTATATGACCTTTTTAGGTTTTTAAGGCATAGAGCACAAACGAGCTGACCGGTAGCCTAATAATAAGCAACTTCCTCCGCTCATGAAACCTGCAACTCAGGTGCAACAAGTGCATTGCCGAGATAGAGGTGGGGGAGGAGGTGTGTATCCCTAGTACCCTCACTATTTCAGTTCAAAGCAACGAAAGAATTGCTTGTCAATTTTCTGTGGGCCGTAGTAACACTCCGGTCGAGGCGGCCAGCTTGTGCCGAAACATACTCCAGGCTTTTAATAATCAGCTTATTCAAATGGGTAGAATAATAGTGGCAAAGGATGTAAAGTGACACTTTTTGTGCGTAGTAACAGAGATAATAAAGTGTTCAAAAGGCTACAAAGCGTTGGAGGTAATTTTCAATTTTTTTAGGTTTAACTTGTATTTAACTTTACAAACAAATCTTGGAGGTCAATGTTCACCCACTTCTTATTATCACATTGAAATAAATCTTTGTATGTTTATTTAGTGTTAATACATCACATCAACAGCCTTTAATAGTCCAATGCTGGACATAAGCCTCTCCTTAGAAAGGAAGTTTTGGCCTACTATATATACCACGCTGGCCAGACGGGTTGGTATAGGGTTTGTGTCAAGTTTTCCTTCTCTCTGCAGTGCTATTATTGTGCGTAATTTTTTTCCTTAGTCGTCTCTTACGACACCCACGGAATGAATAGGAGTGGTGACACTCTGTATTCTGAATCCGTCACCACATCCGTAACCATTTCATAATTTGGCACTTTTGAGCTGATCTGATGATGAAACTAACAAACCCGACACTGAAACCCTTTATTAGTTTTTATTCATGAATATATGTCCGTGTAGTGACGGATTAAGAATACAGAGTGTCACCATCTCAATTTATCCCGTGGGTATCGTAAGAGCCTACTTAGGAAGCAAACTACGCAGAATAAAAGCACTGTAAGAGAAGGAAAACTTGAAAAGAAACCCTATACCAACCCGTCTGGTCAGTTTGGTATAGTAGGCCAAAAACCTCCTTTCTAAGGACAGGTCGATGTCCAGCTGTGGACTATTAAAGGGTGTTGATGATGATGATTTATGAACATTATCTTTATTAAAAGCTTAAACTTTTCTAAATCAATATCAATCTGGGTAAAGAACACTTTTATGTTCAAGATTACGTTCGTATCGTAACTACAGCTATTGGAGCTATAAATATAGCGTATAAATCCACTAGGAATGAAGACGTTAGTAAACTGCGTCAAATTAAATTGGTAGACATGCCAGTAAGGCCACTGCCAACCAACGACCACCGCTGTTATGGCTTCGAAATCACATACCAATATTGCAACCCATATTTGCATGTAATCTGTAGTAAGATTTAATGATGCAGAATTGATAAGCTTAGAAAACCAAATATATTTTATGTGAAATGAGGAGTGTTAACATCCCAATTAGTAAAACAAACACTAACTTAATATGTATGCATATAAATTTTGCTAACACTGCTTAGAATTTGTAAATTAATGTGTGTCTAAGATATTATGTAATATGCTACTATATAGTAGTCAGATAATTATTTACAGTAATCATACTCGTAATATTAAATAGAAAATGAAATCACCTTTATTCTGATTACTTCAAGTTTTCCTCCTAGCCTTTTTCCGAAACTAGGTTGGGGTCGCTTCAAGTCTACTATGATACGGCGGAACTTCGTTCTGTTATAGGGTCCCTCTTTGAAGGCTTTTTAAAAAAAGGAATTATTTAATTAAAGACTTTTATTGTCACTCAAAATATAAAAGGGACCCTTAGGCAACCGCTCGGCGCGAGAGTGGAACGTAGACTGACTTCCCGCTGGTCAGTTCCCGGCTCTAATGCCAAAAAGTGCTGAGTAGTGTTTCTGCGGCCATGCCTGGCTGCAGATGTAGTCAGCATATTTGGGTACAGGCGAAGGTTATAACAGTTCGAACAACCAAGTACCAGGCAATCTTGAAGCTCTGTGGAAAGACTGTTGTTGGCTTCAACTACCCGTAACGATTGCCACAGATGTTCGAATGGCAACCGGGACCTATGGTTTAATGTCACCAAGGTACGGAGAGGTCTCTGTGTGTTAAGAAAGGTTACCCATCCGTAGACTTTTCTGGCTAGGATTGTTTAACTTTGCAATATGTCAACCTATTCGGTTACCACTTAGTCACGAGCCCCCCGAACTGATTACTTCAAATAACAGCAGATAAGCCTTTTGGATTATCTCATACCTTCAAATAACAGCATACCTATACAGGGTACCTATACACCTTTATGGGTATGCTAAAAAGATCTGCTTAAACTGTTGCGTATATTTCCCAAGCCAGCCATATAAGCGATATATATTTTCAATAAATTTCGAATTTTTCCATCTTATCTTTAAAATGATGTAACTGCGACAATAGTATATGAAGAACTTATAGTTGGTAAATCGTGGGCGTCTGATACACCTCTGTCTGCCTAATCAGAGATTATAGAAGTGGCTGTATATATGTTAAATAGTTGATGTGTATTACAGAAAGTATACGATTTAAATTGAGAAGTATTTTGGGAAACTTTAATATTGAAGTAAAGATCGATATTAGGTGTTAGTAACATTCGAATTCAAAACATAAAGCATATTTCTGCCAAGAAATCGATCAATCGATATTAGTATTAGAATTTTCACAAATAATTCAAAGTTAGTAATGCCAGGCCGGGCATATGATGTTAAGAAATTCTATTTTTACTTTCAAATTCTGTGCTTTATATTTGTTTTGTACATACATTTATACCGTTACATCGTCGCAGTACCATGTGTCGTACGCGTGGAACAGTGTCTTCGTATAAAGCGATGGTTTATTTGTGAGTGGCGCGCGCGATATTGCGTCGACAGGCGCTTTATCGCGCGATCAACAAATTTGTTGTCTCCCCGATTCATCCCGCGATATTGCACTACGGTTTATCGCGCACCCAAAGTTACGTGCGTTATTTACCCCCACTGTTTTATATTATCCGGTTTTATTCCCCCATCGATATCCTAATGGAATGTTTCTGGTATATTGATTGTAGTAAATTTAAGCGTCTCCGTCGTTGGTGTTATTATCCAGGTGTTGTTAAAAGTTAAAACGCTGTAATTTTTATTTTCTCCGCAAACGGTGGAGAATAATGGCCAGTCTTTGAGGTACCATTAATTTTTTTACACAAATGCTCGCACTGATTGCCGAAGAAGTGCGCAATAAAATTTCGTAAAATAATTTTATCCAGAAGTACATGAAATTTGTTTGAACGCGAAGAGAAGCGAAGAATTACATATAAATTGTCGTCGTTACTGCGCATTACATGGAGGAGCGAGGCAATAGAACTGGTTTATTCATACATTAAATATATTATTATATACAAACATTAAACCAGTATAAAGAAAAAATATTGGAGTATATATTCTGGACAGACGGCATAAAGCGGACGTTTGGTTCGTATTCAAACACGCGTATTTCGGTGAATAGGATTAGATATGTACGACTGCCATTTGTATAAGTTGTTGGATAAGTGGAATGCTATGTAGTTGGGGGGCAGCCCCCACTTCTTCTGCTTCCTATTTTTGTATACATATGTCAGTGAACATCGGTTTAATTTCTATTAAAGGGTGAACTTGTCTTACAGCGATTTGTGCCCTCATTTGTTTGCATGTGTTTAGACTATAGCCAACTATACCCCAAAATCGAGATTTTGTCTAGTTGACATTATTTTTGTAAAAAAACATCGGTGTTCAGATCGCTAAAGTTATAATAAAAACTGACCTATGTATGTTCCAAAGGATAAGCAGAGGTTTATTGAATACTTGGCTAACCAAAATATTAGTCCCACTTAGTCAAAGAGGATAGGCTTGTCCTGTTTAATTAGGTGGGACTAATAGCACTAATAATACAGCAATAGGCTTATTGCTGTAAAACAGGCACTTTAGGGATAACATGAAAAAAATCAGAAAGTATTAAAAGCAAAAGTAGATAAGATTCAATGATATTATTAATACGAATAGCTAGGAGAACGTGATTCTAACCTGTAGGAATAGCTCCAACAGTTTAAGCTCCGGACCTCACTCACTTGGTGAATGGTAAAACAAGAACTGCCTAACACCGGTTTTTTGCGAGGCCGCGGTATTACTCCGGTCGAGCTAAGGCATATGTGGCAGCATGGCTCTCCCACATAAAGACCTATATCTGGATGTAAAGGAAAAACCCACATCATACAATTATATGTATAAACTTATCTACATAAAGACATAGGCCATATGGACATAGGCCATATGCGGTTTTTCTGCGTAGTTTGCTCCCTCTGTCGGCTCTTACGACATCTTTAGTATGAACAGGGGTAGTGACAGTCTGTATTCTTAATCCTACACCACACGGACTAAATAATTAGTAAGATAAGTAATGTAGGAGGTTTACTTTATACTCTTAAATAAAACATTTTATTACCAATACTAACTTCATATAAATCCATGAACGGCTTCCTTTCAGATTAATTACTTAGTACACACAGTACTGAATAGATCAGGAGCGCTAAAGGCATCATTTAAAGTCGCACCAATTCCTCGGCAAGTTCTGTTGTCGCAGCATCACGACGAGAATAAACGTATTTAAGTAAAACATAAATTATGTAAGAGCGATCTCTTCGTAAGCCCGAACAGCTTATGTATGTATTTAATTTATGTTTCAAGTAACATTGGCTCATTAGCGAGGCGGCTTTCTGAAACATATGTCTTGTGAGTGTTGTCTGAACGTCTTGCATATACTTGAAGGCAGTCAATATGCGACTCAGTGTTCCCTATGTAACATATTTAATTAGTTTTGGTTTCTTTTGTGTGTTGTTATAAATAAAAAATGAAGTGCCTAAATAGATTTCTCTCAATAAGCAATAATAACATGTTCATTTCTTTAAATTTGTTCGTTTTAATTAGACTTCAGATTATGTTAACGTGCGAAATGGCAAACACTCAAAGAGAAAAGAAGTCAATGATTTAAGGAATGTATTTAATATTATAGAGAGAAGAAAAATATTTGTTATAAAATTTGAGGGCTTTAAATAACATCAAAGCTTAGATGTATCATCTTTGAATCACACTAATATAACCTTATCATAATTGTGGTGATCAAAGCCACAATGTTCGATGCGGTGGCATTTGGCGAGGCGACAATTATAACCACTGCGTTAACTATTTAATCAATTATAAGATAAAATAATTAATCGGGTTAATAAAAATTAGTATATTTACACAAAAATAATGGATAGAGATACATTAAGCATCCACTTTTTGTGAACTATATTATTTCAGTCCCACTTACATAGAAGGGGCAAGGTCTATTGCAGTTAACTAGCCACGTTAGGAATAAGTTAGGAAAGAAATGTAGGTACAGGTCCATATCATCATCATAGGAAAAGGATAGATTTATTGAGATGGTTTAGAGAATATGAGCCATAGCTCGAGCAAGCTAAGGCCGAATGTTTTATAACTCGAATAGCAATTGCAAGGTCCAGGCCCCCTACCCGTGTATTATAAAATTAAAAGTACTATTTCTGTTAAATAACGTGTTGGAATTAATTAACACGATTAATTAAACTAAAATTGACCTTGAGCTTTCCAACATATCCAAAAATAACGAACCTAATAATCAGTACAATAAACAAACTCCTCGATAACCGGCTCCATAGATTACTCGGCGAACGACAAAACCCTACATAGTCTCTAAATAGTGGGCCATTGATTTGAACCCCTGCGGACCTTAATAAACACTGGCTCCCTTCTAATTAAGCGCCCGATTGTAATTGAAGAGGTCCATTCTCTGATATTTGAACAACAATTCTGGAAAGGGATTAGCAGGGTTTGCGTTCGAGGTCTCTTTGACCTGGACCTGATTCTGGAACGTGTTCGTTGTTAAGCCCAACCGATTTGTTTATTGATTCTTGTACTTAATTCTAATTACTTAGATTTGTGACTGTACCGAAAAATGCATGGAATAGACGAATGTAGTAGATTTATAGTCAGTGTCAACATCCTGCAGCAATACTGCAGCACATACGGCAGGCTTAACGGGAGCGATGTCACGGCTTTACAGAAAACTGTTTTTTTTTTGGTTGACGGGGTGGTAAATCCCTTCAGATCTCCTGCTTCTCGGGGACTCAGAAGCCATTTTTTTGTTGGGACTAATCCCTCCCACACGCCCACCACTGTAACTTCTGTACACCAGAATCAACAGCAGCGACCCACGAAAAAATTAAACTGTCTTGGAACCCGCAACGAAATTAATCAGAAGAACATTGGAGGAGTTTTTAAATACAGTAAATCCACTTCCCTCCCTAGCAAAACGGTAGACATAATGAAGTAAAATAGGCATACACCCTTTTAAATAGGGAAGCACCACGGCCACAAAATATTATGGGTACTAAATGATATTTGATTTCTACAATACGTATGGCAGAATCACCTAAACGCACGGCAATTCACCCTAGTTGACACAATATCCCCTGGTGTCACTTTCAAGCTATTCAGCATTATATTACATTAATTATACCAAAGACTACATTCCCAGAGGATATAATGAGCAGACTCTTCACAGTTAGAGTTAGGTGTTGAGCATTGACACAATGGTGACTCGACTAATTTTAATGAATACAGCTTGCTCTTAAAGTTACCATGACCCGTAAGAAATTGAGCCATACAGTGATCTAACTCAATCCATGTTCTTGACAACCGTTCGCGAAAAGATGAAAAAAACTGGAAAGGAAGGTTTTGCGCATCCAGTGCAACCATTGGTATGAATTCGTACACGATCAAGCGGTGATCACTACAGGATGCGTCCGGGGAGACACGTCATCCGGATATCGAGACGTCGCCGCGCGTAAGCGTCACGTCAATAGAAGACTCACCCATTGGGTTGCAAAAAGTTGGTGGTGCATCGGGGGTATTGTGAATAGTAAGATTCATTTCCGCAATGAAATCTTCAACCGCACAACGTCGAACCGTGTCGGTTGAACGCAACTTGCCATACCATAATGAAGATGACGCATTGACATCAGCGCCAATGATAATTTTATGTCCCACGAGGGACTGCAAGACGTAAGTGATGTAAGTGAGGATCAATAGCATTTGAATATTGAAAATAGCAGCTTACTACGTAAACCCTACAGGTAGAGGATGTGATCTCAGCAACGGCGCAGTGTGACGTCATAAGGTTACGCAAAGATGTTACCGTAAAATTAGAACATGCAACATATATCCCAGCCTGCGAACGGCAGTCAAGCTGTACTACATTACTACGCAAGCGAGCGCTCTGATATTGTTCTAATATAAGGAAAAGGTCTAAATTTTGTTCTAAAATTAAACGGTCTAACTCTGATGTGGCTATTTTATCGTTATGAAGATTTAACAGGCCTATTGAAATATTATCCAAGTTACTCTATTCAGTAATTGGTATTTAAGATTAGCTGCTCTAGTTTGAATTTCTATGTGGAACGGTCGTGTGAGCCACATCGATGGTCAGATGGTTTTCTGAACGACCTGCTCTGTGCGCACGTTGGCTTAAAATTTGGTGTGTCTTTATCTGGACAAGCTTGCTTTTTGTGTGCGGCGGCGCAATTAGCACAAGTAGGAGTTTTAATGGTACAAAACTTTTTTACGTGACCGAATTGTTAACAATTTAAGCAACAAACTACTTCTATATCGTCTATGACTCTACAAGTGGCCTAGTATTTATAAAGTTTATCTTTTGTGTTGGCTAGATTTTTTCGAACTGCTGCCTCTAATTGTAAGCTTATACATTGACGCCCATTTTCTAGTTTTCGAGGAGGAGTATGTGGTGATTTAACTAAAAACCATCCTGACAGCTGGCCTCAGGTGCCCTATTCTGGGAGGACCTGGACCATGTTATTTCATGTCTAATCTAAAATAAATCTAATAATCAGGGGAAAGAAAACTGGTATTAGGTATTTCGTTGCTTTTGCAGGTGGCAGTGAGTGACAAACAACATACTCCGCCCTCTCCCCTCCAATCATTTTGGAGGGGAGAAAGGGCACTTGAAGGGCGGCAATGCAGTTAGGTCTGTTGAGTTGTTGGTATCCATGGGCGGCGGTAGTCACTTATCACAAGGTGACCCGAATGCTTGTTTGTCCCTATACCATGAAAAATAAACACTATCGTCAAAGTACATAAAAGGTAAATTAGCAATTTAGAACTCACAGATGTCAGAGATAATTAATCTTTTTTTTAAAAATATATTTTTTCGGGCTTCAACACAACGCCATCTAGTTTCAAACTAAGCAGAGCTTGTAACAAGAAAGCTTGATTGACTGATAGAATACTTTTATACTTTTTTTCTGTAAATACATACAGATTATAAGTAGAAAATACCTAAACTCCGAAACAAATATTGTACTGATTCACATCACATCAACAGCCTTGAATAATCCACTGCTGGATATAGGCCTCTCCTTGGAAAGGAGGTTTTGGCCTACTATACTGTACTGTTTAAGACGTGCGAGTATGTATAGGAAAATGTAATCTGTTCCCTGAATTTTGATCTCATTCTTCAAAATAAATTACAACTGGAAAAATAGTCTCTGTATCGTCCAAATAAATTAGACAGATGTAAAATGTAATTTGTGTTCGTTTTTTTTACCGATCCTCACAAGGCTGGATTGCGTCCATTACTATAATTACAATCAAAGTAATAGACTCTATCCAGCCCCGATTCACAAGTAACTAGGTCATAACGAGCCTATTGATCCTACTGAAGGGAAAGTTTTTTTCTTTTTAGAAAGTTTTCTCTTTCTCTTGTGCAAGTTGTTTTGATACAAGGTCTTTTGACCTTTGAAGGAAGACTACAAAGTAATGGGAATTTCCCTTACCAGTAAAAGATAAACACACTCCGCGCTTGTGTAAAATACATTTTCTTGCCTCATTTCAGAAGATTGATTTGCGTAACAAATATCGGCAGAAACAACGTATAAAGAAAGAACACATTACAGCCGCCATCAAATTATATTACACGCAATGAGACGAAGCGGAGGCGGTAAACTGCAAAATTGGACAAAACATATAAAATGTTATCTCTATTGATCTGGGATTTAGGTTGACTTGTAAAAAAAGTTGAAATTACTAACATACGAATCTTTCAACCGACTGATTTTATTAACGTTGACTGTTTTTTTACCTAAACTGAAACGTTTTAAGAGTATTAGAATAGATAACAACTCGAAGTTGGGATCTTAGGTTGTAAAAGATCTAAACTTACTTTGTCATGTGCGACAGTTTGGGTACTCGAAGCAAGGAGATGGAGCCATACTACTTTGTTGAATTGCCACTTCCAACTAAATTCTGTGGCAAGATTTATGGTTACAGTAAACTACTATATTTTATTTTATAGTTCTGAGATATCAACATAAACAATTAGCGAAAACCTTACTCTAATTAAGAACTAGCTGTGCCCATAGCGGGCGCACGTAACGCGTTCGTACGAATGAAATTTGGTTTTGGGATTTTTATAAAGGACTAATAATTGAATTCGTGTCGTGATTAATCTAAATCACAACAACACAACAACTATCACAAACCCTAAAAATATTTGTCAGTTAGAAATTTTATGTATTTTATACTTGAACTTTCTAAGGTTTTTAAATTATGACAACTTTTCTCAACTCAAAAATAAAATTACACTTCGGGCCCCTATCCCGGGGCAGCTCAGAGTTTTGTGGTAATTAAAACTATTGCGGATTTTACCTCTAAATATGCCACATCACTGTACCAAGTTTCATTTAAATCCGATTGTTTGATTTTGCGTGATTGCGTAACATACAGACAGACAGACAAAAATTCCAGTTATTTTTTTTAATGTTCTATGGGTTTTTTACTCTTTCATTATATGTACAGATAGCCAGCATCTAGCTACAATTATTTTATCTCGAAGAAGAAGAACATAATTTTTGAACCAAAATAACGCAGAAAATAAAAAAAACTTATTTGATTTTGCACTTTAGACACTTACTTTAGTTTGAATTAGATTGTTGCCTTGTGCTTATGGTAGATTGTCTTCACAGTGACAGTAACATTTGTACATATTCTTTTTACTACGATTTTTTTACTCGTACAGTTCGACTTGCTCAAAAGTTATTTTTCCAGTAAAAGTTCCCTTGCTTTATAGCAATATAAACAAATGTTCGTAGTGATCGGTTGAGCAACTGTTGGAAGGGGAATGAGGCGAAATAAAAAACAATGTATTTTATGGTCTATAAAATAATAATTTTGAACACAAAGTAGCTTCAAATAGTATGTTAGTATTCCAACCACAGTTCTCAATATTGCCGAATAAACTTGCCGACCACAAATTGTCGTCAAAGTGTCATCAGTTTGCGCATCAACAGAGAGCAAGATAAAAACAACAACGAGAATTAATTCAGGAGATAACAAAACGTCGTGGTTGACGAGAGGGACGTCAGATTTATTGCAAGAGGTTTTAGCGTAAAGGTGTTCATGCAACTGAGGAATTATAGCGTGGGAGTTGGCTCTTAATTCAAGTAGTATTCCACCATAAATGTTTATTAGGAATTACGGACAACTATGAGCCGGCTCGACCTGATTAATACAACGAGCTCACATTAAGCAATTCTTTAGTGACTTTTCACCGAACGAGGGACGGAAGACCAACTAAACCCCCCCCCCCCCCCTCTCCCCCTAATTATATCATCCCATCTCGCCAACATAGTATACTAGGCAAAACTTCCTTGCTAATTAGAGGCCTATGCCCTTTTTTTTTTTTTTTTTTTTTTTTTTTTTTTCCGTGCGGAAATCCCCTCGGATACCACCTGTCGGTGGCATGTCGGACTCGAACCGACTAAAACCGCACGCCTTCGCCGGGTACTAATAGCCGGGGAACCAGGTATACCCTAGAAAGGAAGGCCCTGGTGCCCCGACATACCTCGGGTCATCTACAGACGAGTAGACGACCCCCGCCCCGTGTGGGAACCCCATGTTCCCTGTGCTCCCTGAAAGCGAGCGCGCTTCGCAACGCGCTCGCCGCCACCCCGGCCTGCTTCTGCTAGGGTGACAGATGGCCTCACCTGTCACCCCCAGGCCTGCGCTTATGGAGGACGGAGGTCGTTCTGCGACCTCCGGCGCCTGAGTGACCTGCGCTGCCTGGCCCGTGCCCGGGCCTGGCGGGCCGGGAGAGTTCTAAACCTCTCCCGGTCCCGCTCCGCCGTCTCCTTCGCAAGCATAACTTGCTCGCAGAAGGAGACGGCAGAGTTCCACGCACTCTCGCTCCGCACGATAGCCGCAATCAGGCTATCGAGCGAGAGAACTCCCACTCCGATGGCCGCCACGAGGTCTCGCCTCTGCTCAACCCACGCCGGGCACTCTGCCAGCGTGTGGAGAGCCGTGTCCACGGTCTGGCCATCGCAGTGGTGGCACTCAGGCGTTGGCTCCTTGCGGATCAGACACAGGTGATCTCCGAAACATCCCTTCCCAGTGATCACCTGCGTCAATCGGTATGAGAGGGTCCCGTGACGCCTCTCGAGCCAATCCTCCATAACGGGTCTTACCGCCGCAATGACGGCGTGCCCGGCGCTCGGTTGCCCGAGTCGTTCCCTCCACTCCCCTATGATGACCTGGCGGAGTTGGGATTTCCGGTCCTCGATTTCTCGAGTCTCGGGGCATCGACCCAACTCCTGCGCCTCCTTGCGCCACTGATACAGTGCCGCAAGGGCTCTCGCCTCCAGGTCCCACGGTGGAGTTCCGGCCAGGAGACTCGCTGCCTCAAAGGAGATCGTGCGGTACCCCCTTATGATCCTGATGGCCAGCATTCGCTGCGGTCGTCGCAGTATCGCGACGTTGCTGGCCTTCAGGGCCCCCGCCCATACCGGGCACCCGTAAAGGGCCATGGACCGCACAACCCCCGAGTAGAGTCTCCTGCAGGAGTCATCGGGTCCCTTCATGTTGGGCAGCAGCCGCGCCAACGCACGCGCTGCCCCAACCAACTTAGGGACCAGACCTCGGAAATGATATCCGAAGTCCCATCGGCCATCGAGTACGAGCCCCAGATACCTGATCGAGGGCTCGATGCCGATGCGAGTGCCTCCTACCGTGAGGCTAGATCCCTCAGGCGGCTTCCTCCGAAGCCCGTGGAAGAACAGGGCCTCGGACTTGTGCAGAGCCACCTCGAGACCCAGCCGCCGGATACGCTCAACGACTTGGGCAACCCCCGCCGTGGCCCTCAGGGTTGCCTCGTGGTGCGTCTTGCCGCGCGCCGTCACGAGTGTGTCGTCCGCGTAGCACACGACGGCGACACCATCCAAGAAGGCACCACGAAGCACCCAGTCGTAGCCGATGTTCCACAAGAGTGGCCCTAACACCGACCCCTGCGGAACACCGCACGACATTTCACGCCTACCGAGACCGGTCCTACTGGGGTAGACGACGGCTCTCTCCGACAAATATGCCCCGACTATGCGGCGGAGGTAGAGAGGCACTTCGTGATACACGAGCGCCTCCCTGATGCAGCTCCAGGGCATAGTGTTGAACGCGTTGGCGATGTCCAAGGACACCGCCAACACCACTTCGCCCCGGGAGACTGCTTCCTCCGCCAGAGCCTTCACGCGCATGATCGCATCCACGGTGGAGCGCCCCTGACGGAAACCGTACTGGTTGTCCGCCAGATCCGGCCCAACCATCACGAGATGCTTGACGAGGCGCCTTGCAATCACTCTTTCAAAGAGCTTGCACACCTCGTCAAGCAACACTATGGGCCGGTAGGCGGACGGTGAGTCCGCCGGGCGCCCCTCCTTTCGGATGAGGACCAGTTTCCCCGTCCTCCACAATTTTGGAAACTGGCCCCGCTCGAGGCATGCGCTGAAGAACCCTCGCAGTCGGGGCTCGAGAGCCTCGTCGACTAAGGCCAGGACCCACGCTCGGCCAGGAATGCCATCGGGTCCCGGGGCGGTGTTTTTGGCTTTAAGCCGTAACACCGCCGCCCTTAGTTCCACCCCAGTGACCTCAGGCACGTCGTCGTCATCCACGTTAGGCGCCTCAAGCGCCGGAGGCGGAGCCATCTGTGGCGGAGTATGCTCCACCACTCGCGTTGGGAACAGGGAGCCAACGACCCTCTCAAGCAGCTCTGGCTGAAGACACCGTGTGAGCGGCGGGGCCCATGGGCGCATCTTGCCCCTAACCATACGGTAGGGGCGTCCCCACGGATCCCGCTCCAGTGTCTCCAGCATCTCGCGGCGGGCCTCGCTCTTGGCCCGCTTTATCGCTGCCTGAAGGGTCCTCTTGGCAACCCTGTAACCCGCTGACAGCTCCGCCTCTCTCGCTGCCGCATCTTCGGGGCGGCGACGCCTCCTGCGGAACCTGGACCACTGGCGGCGCGCGGTCACGCAGGCTTGACGCAGCCGTGCGATCTCCGGCGACCACCAGTAGACCTGGCGCCTTGCAGTATTGGGCTGAGCCCTAGGCATCGCCGCATCGCAGACGCGGGTCATGGCCTCCCGGAACCACTGTGCTTCAGCATCGACGTCGACAGGCCTGTCCGGCGCAGGAGCCCAGGCCTGTACGATGGCGGCTTCCAGGAGGAGGTCGCGATCTAAGCGCTTGAGCGCCCAACGTGGTTCAGGTGGTGCCGGTCTGACCGGCGCGCCATCTGCAGGGGCGGAGACGTCAAACCGAATATATCGGTGATCCGAACCTGTCTCCTCCCCGACAACGACGCGCCAGCCTTGGACACGACGCGCTAGCGAGGGGCATGCGAACGAGATGTCCACGATCGAACTACCCCTCGCCGTCACGAACGTGGCCAGAGGCCTATGCCCTGCTGTTAAACAGTCAACTGCAGGGCACAGGCTGTTCATGAACCCAAACCCCCTCTTCCCGAATCTTGGGGGAGGAGGCACTTCAAAGGCGGTAGCGCATTTGTGTCTCTTGAGATTCAGGTGTCTATTTGCGGTGGTAGTCACTTGCCATCAGGTGTCACGTCTGCTACTTTGTCCGTTATTGCATACAAAAATTTAAAAAATATATATTTAAGATCAACACTTATTAGAAGGTAATTTCATTTGGTAAACAGAGGAAAAAATACTGAAGTGTTTCGCTTTACCCTCAATAATGAAAGCTTTGTTATTTTATGTAAAGTACCCTATACATATAACGTGTCATGAAATAATTAAACTCCTATATTTTTATGGATAACAAAGTTTGTTAAGAGTAATAGCTGTTAAAAATAAAATAAATTTAATTTAAACATGTTACTTGTTAACAACATTATTTAACTTTTGTAATTAAACAAACTTCTCTTAACTTAATGGTTTACTAAATTAATTAAAACCATAATTTGGGCGAGTATTTCACACGAATTTTATAGTCCTGACAACTATGAGTAAAGTGAAATTAACTCACTAATTTTATTGTTAAAATATCCATAAAACTGACGTAATTTTCATCGCGAACGTGTATGTTACATTACGAAAATACGGATAAATTGATATTTATTTTTCCATACGAATTCTTGATATTGAAACTGGATTTAAAAACTTGAATCTTTTAAATCTCTGGGGACAGCAAAAAGATTTAAGCCCACGGCAAAATCCACGCACGATATCGTTATGACAATGTCCACAAGAAAGAACTTGACGGTTTATTTCAAAATCTAACATTAAATTTAAAAATAGTTAATTTAATACTCATAAAACAAAACACATGTCATAAAGTTAAACTCAACAATTATCTCACTATAAAATAGAATTGTCTGCCATAAATAACCAAATCAGTTAACAAAAATAAAATAACTTACTTGATTATGCTCCGAGAGATGTTTAACGATAAAGATTAAAACAAAAGTGAAAGGTTCTACAGGTGTGAGGGGGAAAAAGCGCCATGAAGTTGAAAGGGGGTAAAAGGGGTGATAGCTGTGCGTTTGTGCGGGACGGTCGCATCAATCGGTATGAGGTAGCCACCTCGCTCGCCACTCGCTTCTACATCATTCTTTACGTATTTATTGACTTTTATTATAACCGTGTGCAACCGAACTGTCTTCACACGTGCCAATCTTAAATAGAAGCAAAACTTTGGTTTTGCTTTGAAACTGAACCTCCATAGCACATCATATATTAGGCTAATTAATCAATACCTGGTTCCCCGGCTACTGGTAGCTGAAGACGGCGTGTAGTTTTTGGTCGGTTTGAGTCCGACATAACTACCCCACTGGTGGATGGTATCCAAGGGGAAATTCCGCACAGGAAAAAAAATCTAATAAATCAAATAGACATTAGGTACACTCGTTTAAAAGTATGCACGCTTTTACACACAATTTCTAAGCTTAAATAGAACTGACCTTTATTAATTCTAACTAATATTACAAATGACTGACCTATTGAGCTAGTGGTCAGTGAACTCGACTGCTGAGCCAGAGGCAGCTATAGAGAGCCGGCATTTCCTAAGACTCACTCTGGGAAGAAACGCAGAAAACAAACCACACAGGTGTTTTTTTTAGTCCGTTAACAAACTTAAAGAAAACTGTGAGTGTACAGTATAGGGTCTGGGCCTTTTGAAGAAATGACCATTATTATGAGTCGGCTTATACATACAGACGGCATACAAGCCCCAGCCATCGTGTAGCTTAACCGATATTGATCAAGATCAACGACTCGAAGCACGACACTACTGCCATCAGGACATTTGGATAGGCCTTAGAAACACTCAAAACCACTAGAGAGTTACTAAAAATATGAACTAACATTACAAGCGTACACTATACTCACATTTACATACTCACACAATGAACCGCTTTCCAGCCCTTCGGGGATGAAAGACGTGTGGGTGGACGTGTGTGATGTAATGAGTACTAATGCAATTTACACGCATTCACACTTTATCAAGTTTGGTGGCATTAAATATAATATAAATAGACCGTAGAAGCTTCTTCCTAACTAAGAACACACACGAGGCTACAACAAGTGCGGGTTAAAGGCGCGGGAGTCGTGTTTGCCAATAACTTATTATACTTAAGTTAGAAGATGTGGAAGTTTGTCGCCTAAGCCATGATTACTTAGTAAGTACATACTAAGTAAATGATATGGTTGGCTAAAAGCTTTTGGTAATTTTAATGAAAAGTAAAGAAAGATTCGGTTGAAAATAAGTTGCAATATTCATGAGTAAATGAATGAGTGATTTGTTACGAAACTGAAATTTTATAAAGTTATTAAAGTAATCATTTCCATTATTAATGAGCTGGATGTGAACCTGCTCAAAGGCTATTATTAAACTTTTAAAGTTTGGACTTATGTGGGTCTTTTCAGCACTAGGACTAGTTCAGCAGATTAAACTTGATAATAATAAACTGCTGATAAAACTCTTACTTTGTCAATATACCATTGTTGTGGCCATCAGATGTGGATAACGGAAGTATTTCTTTGGTTTTAATTTAGTTTCTAATTAAGGCATCTAGATTTGGCCTCACAAGATTATAATTATGGACACCAATAAAATCACGGTAATTTATCTGTTTAAGTCTCTTTTAAGGAGGCTTTTAAATTCTATTCATTCCGGTAACAAGCCACTTATGGCTTCTAACCGCGATCTCGAAAATTGAGGAGAACATTGTTAGGGAAATTAAATTACGGCTGTTATTTATTTTATTTTTAGAAAAATAATGATCGAAGTGATGGCGCGAATGGCGTAGTGATTTGAGCGATCACCTCACCACTACGTACTTCGCTAAGTGTTGTTGGTTCGTTACCCACATGAGACAACACACAAATAGTTGTTCTCAGTCTGAGTGTTCTTTGTTTTGTGTTACATGTAGGTTTGTTTGTAAAGTCTTCCTTGACTGAGAATATATTTTATTTTATGTTACACATCATGCACATTTGATGCATTGGCGGACTTAAAGCCTACGGCACTCCTTACAGGTCAACTATTGGGTGATGAAGAGAAAACGGGCAGTAGGTGCATTTTACTTAAAATTGGTAATGGAATAAGCAAACTATTTAATATATCAAATACACATAATATGTAAATTATCAAACATCTACACATTATACATATAAATAAATACGCAAATAGATAATAATAATAATCATGTCAAAGTTTTGTTTCATAAGATACTGATTTACTTTTGTTTTAAAAGAAAAGGTTTAAAAAAAAAACAAAGAAAAATGGACTGCCAATAAAGGGTGAGCCAACAAACTCAGCCGTTGGGGGGGGGGGGGGGGGGGACAACGAAGAAGAAGGTTGTTAGAGGACCGAAGGTTTCTGTCGTAATTGTTGCATAAAAGTTGGAAGTAGGAGTTTAAATATGTTGGCGAAGATGGGTTATTTAAGATAGAGTATAATACAGCGCGTAGGTTTTGACGCAGACGAGTTGGTAGCAAATTGAGTATCTTCCTAGTGGGAAAGTTGTCTTTTAAAAATAATACTTTTTGTGGCGATTTCCAGGTTTTTTCTGCAATCTCGTCTTTGAGTGGAAGGTTTTTTTTTCGACTATCGACGGCGAGCAATGCTAGATGTCAATATTATTTTATGTGTAAAAATATTTTTTTCTGAAATCTCTGGCCATGGTTT
The DNA here is from genome assembly GCA_902825455.1 of Arctia plantaginis. NCBI lineage: Eukaryota > Metazoa > Arthropoda > Insecta > Lepidoptera > Erebidae > Arctia > Arctia plantaginis. The sequence goes on along the minus strand of CADEBD010000857.1, from coordinate 378,791 downwards.
CATGGCAGAAGATGATAATGTGCAAAAAGAACCCTGGGACGGGGGAGAACGAGGACTGATTAATTTGACCACTCATTGGTAGAGTGACCTTGGTGGGACTCTAGAGCTGGCCGTCAGTTGGTGAGTGATTATTAGATAAGTCAAACATCTACAGATTGTGTAATTTGTTATGCTATTTTTATAAGTACATTTAACATACAAAGATTATTCTATTCCTAGTCACATGTGTAATCCAAAGTCAATTCGCCCACGTGAATTTCCTTTCCTAAATATGATATATGTATGTTATTGTCACAAAACGGTGAGTTATGGTAAGGCCGACCCCATAATAAATGTGCGTACGTACCCCATACTAACGTTTAGGTGTGGTCAAACCAATGGGAACACCTTGGATATTGTGGGGTTTACTATAAACGATGGCTCACATTCTTTGAGCAATTACTTTCGGACTACGCACGAACAGTTTGCGAAGTATCACTCAGATCTGTGCTTTCATTTTCTTCTTTATTTGGTCCTTTCTTTATTAATATTAAAGAAAAATAATGGTCAAGTTCTCCTAGTGAAATCATAAGACAATCGTTCGGCCTTTGAATAATAATTTACGATATAATTTAATACTTCATACATCTAACACACAACGCCATCTAGTTTAAAACTAAGCTGAGTTTGTACTACGAAAGCTAGATTGATTCATAGAGTACTTTTAAACTTTTTTATAAATACACACATATTTTACATATAAAATACACGAACTCCGAAACAAATATTTACAAAGCATACAAACATGAATTAAAATGTTCCTTAGTATGTATTTGTATGTATTACTTTTTATTTATCTTATGATGATCTACGTGTTACGGTTGCCCTCCAACGCCACGTGAGAACTCAAGAACATGAATAAATTTTGAATTCATGAAAATGTCTATTAGTATTGGTCTGAGTCTATATTCAATATGTATGCTATGAATGAATCCTCGGTTGGGGTCTAGATAGCAAAATTTATAATATAACATTTACATATTATTACCTAGAATATTATTTATTTGTTGTGGAGGAATTGATTGACAGCGCCATACTAAAACAGTATTTATAACCTCAGTTTATAAACAGCTCGTTCAACAAAGATAAAAATAAGGAATGAGATTACATCCCTGCCAATTATACTCAGTGGCCTTCAATCGCTCGTTGTCTATTTACAAGTATTACAACAAAGAAGGAACAATCATCTCCATGTCATAAGCCTCTGTCCGCCGACCGCACTTGACTCACAGCTAAACAGAACTGATTTCTACCTACACATACTAAAATCCCACCAACTTAACTAGACCCATAAGTACAAATTCTCATTCCCCTGAAGTTCCCGCGCTCGCAATAAAATTCCGGAGAACGGTAGACAAAGTTACGATAGTTACACCACGTAAGGTTCCGTAGGATTTTCCCTTTTCGTTTTCCACTCAATAATCCCAACAAAAGGAATATTTGAAGGGTATACTGAATGGGTTTTTGGCCAGTAGAAAATTTATATGCTCTACTAATAATTGTAAATATTGGCGTGGGATGAAGTTTATTTTTTTTCTAGCGTCCATTTTGTTTTTCGTAGGAATTTCCGTTATTCTTGGACGAATAAAGTAATATTGAAGAGATTTGGCTATTTACAACGAGCCGTAGTAGGCTAGCGCTTGCCTTTACATTAGAGTGCTCTTTTATTTTATTCATTGTTTATTTTCTTTCTGTTTTTTTTATTGATTTTTCTTAATACCGTGTTTGTTTCTTATTAAACATGTCTAAAAAGTTTACAAATACTTGTGTGCATTTCGATTATTTAACTTCTAAAGCGTTCTTAACCAAACCAATCTATTTTAGTAATAAATAAGAAATGGATCATATCGGTCCCATCACAATTAAAGTCTGGGTAAATAACCCTCACCCCATAGAAGATATAGGACAATCTCAACTATAATAGCCACGATGTCTATATAAAAACCTATTACAGAAACAAATAAGTACATACGTTATATTACGAGTACTAGTTTCATAGAGCGACAAGAGACACATACAAAGAACAAAGTCCCTTCAGTAATTCCCACACAAATTAAAAGACAACAACCTGAGGGAGGTCCGGTAATAATTGATGAATGTCATTAACAAGCACGTATTACAGGACAATAGAGTATGTGAAATGGATGTGTGTCGCTATACGGAGTAATGGTGTGAATGCCGGATGGCTGGATTAGGAGATTAGTTATTGAACTAGGTATTAATGTTGATTTGTCGATAATTCGATAGGCAATATCGTGTAACATTCTGTCGCAGGGTGCTATAACTTTGGTGTTAATTACTACATAATTTATGTACTACATATTTTTTTGACGACCGGATGGCGTAGTAGTTTGTATAACGGACTGCTATTCTAAAGCTCGCACGCGGGTTCAATTCCCGCTCAAGTCAAACATTTGTGTGCATGAATATTTAATGTTTGATTTGGTCTGAGTGTTTCTATGTATAATATGTATGTATTTACAAAAAAAAGGGAAATTTGTATTTTTTTTTTTTTTTACCACATACACACAACGCCATCTAGTCCCAAACTAAGCAGAGCTTGTACTATGGGTACTAGACAACTGAAAATACATATATACTTTTTTTTTGTAAATACATACATATTATACATAGAAACACCCAGACCAAATCAAACATCAAATGTTCATGCACACAAATGTTTGACTTGAGCGGGAATCGAACCCGCGACCTTTGGAATAGCAGTCCGTTACACAAACCACTACGCCATCCAGTCGTCAATATCAGTTGTCTAGTAGTCATAGTACAAGCTCTGCATAGTTTGGGACTAGATGGCGTTGTGTGAATGTGGTACAATATTATTATTATAACTAAGGAACATTTTATTAGACCGATTTTTTTATAACTTAGTAAATACAAATCTTATATTAACTTTGATCTTTTATTAACTTAAGTTTATTCATTGTTTTTATACGTTGTATCACAAATCTCGGAAAATAGTAGGTAGAAAATTGTATAGAGGCTTTTGTAAATGACCGAAACCTTTCATTAAAATCAGTCATTTTTGCTCTGTAAACTGTGAACGTGTGCAGCCAATGATATGCGCGTTGGCGTGACAAATGTACGTTGGATCAAAAACGCAATCAAAAATCGTAAATCACCTCAACAAAATATGTATTATTGTTAACGAGCGATACGTCTTCATCTGACAGCCTTGATAAGTATACTCGTATACGAGTATATATATCCACAGTATAGAAGGAACTTACAATTAAGATCATCTTTATGGTATGGTATGGTTTATGGTAATTAATTATTTAAACACTCTGTTGCAAGAGTGCTTGGACTATATAATAAGTAGAGAAAAGTAGAGTAAAAGTTAAGTAGTACTTACTATGTGTTGAAGGTTTGGTATTATTTCTGCTATTTTGTATGAAAATATTTTCACTTCATACTCGAGACATTAGACTAGCTAACTTAGGTCATAATTGTCCTTGACCTAGAGAAAAAATAATTGCTCTTTCTTCTTGAGGCCAATAATTACTGTCTTAGCTAAATGGCGGGATGAAGTCTGTCATTTTACGTAAAGAAGCCTTGTCTGTAGGATTTATTTCAGGGTAACAGCTGGCTTTATGAATGGAGCTGTACTTCATTAGATAATTACAGAATTTGTGCACATGAATACTGTTATAAGATGATAGAATGTAGTAGCATCTGATCAGATCTGATCGAAATATTTGCCTTTACTACGATAGCTGTTCGTTGTATGTAGCCAAAAGTAACAAAAAAAGACGTGTGGCACTCGGGGACCGCCGCGGTAAAGCTATTGCATAGCATTTTTATCAACTTTTGCAATTATAATTATTTATTTATTTCATTTATGCAGTATTTTTTTTCCTTTGTTTTTTTTTTCTTTGATATTAATTAGATTGCGGAGCGAAGAGGGGGATTACGCAACCAATGTCACCTAGAGGCGAGTTGCTGAACTAAAGAGACAAGCGTGATATTTCAAAAAAGTCATTAAAAGTTCTGCTATTCATCGATAGATGGCAAAACTAAAAAGTATCACGTGAAGTGTGTTAGGTTATTTTCGTTACGGAATTTCTGGATTCAGTCTCCACGCTCAAGGCCCGCGATAGAAGCTATGCAATAGCTTAAAAATATTTTATTTCCAAGAAGGTGTATTTAATGAGGGAACTTATCAACAACGCAACTACTATAATAATTGGGTGTTCTTTGTGTCCGTTTCATGTATGTTTGTAAAGTCCCCCGCGGCACAGGATATACTTATTCCTAATGCGGGAGTTGTCCTTTAAAACAAATCTTAATTTTAGAGAAGCAGGTATTACTAATGAGGAAACCTTTAATTTTCAGAAAAAAATACCTTTAACTATTAAACCAAATGGTAATTAAAAAAAAAAACTATTTTTTCTTAGGATATTAAAGATACATCCCTATTTTAAGATCTCATCAGCTTTTGTAATAATAGTTCACTGCTGGCCATAGGCGACTCCTTAGAAAGGAGGTTTTAAGAAACTATTCCAATATCATCAATAGCCTTTACTAGTCCACTGCTGGACATAGGCTTCTCCTAAGAAAGCAGGTTTTGGCCTACTATACCACGCTGGCCAGACGGGTTGGTATAGGGTTTGTTTCAAGTTTTCCTTCTCTCTGCATTGCTGTTGTCCAGCGTAGTTTGCTTCCTTTGTGTGCTCTTACGACACCCACGGGATGCCTTAATCCGTCACCACACGAATATTATTATATATTCCAATTTATTGAGTCATTTTTGGCAATCAAACTATATTTTTGTCAGTAATATTTTTCATACAATGGAATATTAACATAATAAACGGAACGAGATCATTATAAATATATATATATATATATGTTTTTGGTTCAAATATCTCACTAATGACCCTGTGTTGCCTAAATAATTGAGTCAATACAATCGAATATCTGCAAAACACACTCCGGGGAAATTTAAACACGAAATACTAAATATTGTTAGGCATAACAGTTATTAGTATTCATCTATTGGATTATTATGAATAATAAAATGATAATAATTTATTGTATTCCTATTGAACTGTTATTTGCTAGTTTCATAAAAAATGTTTGAAATGTGAACAAAAAAAAAACTTCTTCGAAAATACTGCCAGAAAGTTGCAGGTATCTCTTTTACACACACTCACGCCTTTATCTCTGGAGAGATAGACAGAGGTGAGGAAATCCCCTTTTTTTCTTCTTTTTTTCCGTGCGGAAATCTTCTCGGATACCACCTATCGGTGGCATGTCGGACCCGAACCGACTAAAACCGCACGCCGTCTCGGGTACTAATAGCCGGGGAACCACTAAGAATTGGGGACAAGATTATTAACATCAAAGATTTGGAAACAGTTGTGTTTAAGAGTAGGCTACGTAAATTTCTAGTAGATAAAACTTACTGACAGTGTAACAGAATTTTTATCGGATTTCTTTTTATTTAAGTGCTATGATTATGGATATATTATCTTGATGTCTATTGTGGAGTTTGTATTGTATGTTTACTACTGGGTCATAACTGATTTTTATTAGCTAATGTTAAGACTTAAAACTGATATTATTGCGGATTGAGGCATGTTTCTTAGCATAATACAAAAAATGTTTGCACGCAACTGGTAAAATATGGTTGAGCTTCAATGTACTGTAACACCTATCATGTATTACCCATATTTGCAAAATAAAATATTCTATTCTATTCTATCAACCAAGTAAATATGTTAATATGTTATGTGTATAAATAAACATACATATTCTGACTGCGCGGACGGCGTAGTGGTTTAAGCGGTCGCCACACCGCTTACTACTACGCTGAGTGTTGTGGGTCCGATCCCCACATGGGACGACGCTTTGTGTGATCCACAAATTGTTTTTCTGAGTCTGTGTGTTCTTTGTGTCCATTTCATGTATGTTTGTAAAGTTCCCCGCGACAAAGGATATATACCTAATGCGAGAGTTGTCTTTAAAAACAATGTTATAGGTAAATTAATTTTTCGAATTAATCTAACCCACGACCCCTAGCTTAGCAGTTAGGATTATCTTTTATTTTAGTGATATTGTTATTTTGGCAGCAAAAATAAATAATATGAAACAAAAAGATATCTAACCTAATTATATTATATTTTCATGTTAATTTTAGAAATGTAGGAATGCAAACCTCCTTTCTAAGGAGAGGCCTATGTCCAGCAGTGCAGGCTGTTGATGATGATGATGATGAGGAATGCAAGTATTTTTCATTTCTTTTGGTCATAATGTATATCTACTACTTTTTTATGTTTTCCTTCAACTCTCCTTTTAGCTAAGTTCTGGTAATGACAATGCTATTTTATGAGAACATAAACAAACCCGAAACAAATCCCTTGCCACTGGTAACCATTATTTATTGTCCACCCGGATGGATGCAAAGCTACGCACTGATGCACACTTACGCAGAGCAGAGGCGATATGAGGTGAGGCAAGGTCGGGAGGGGTCCAGGCGGGGCGGGGGGCTACAGGACAGGGTCTAATGTCGCGTATAATAGAGCCGCCTTCATCGTGCCCACACTCCATTGAACTTGGACGAGTAAGTATACCGATACGGTGGTATTTTTGGATATTTTTAAAGGTATTGCAAAGTAGATAATTTTATTACGATATTTTATGCATGCTGGATTTTCGTTGGAACTAAAAATTTGCTATTTGCTGCAAGATTGTAATAAAGTTAAATCGGGTTTTTGTTTTTATTTTCCAATCCCCACAAGAGAACGAAAATAAGCTTTATGGCGTCACTTTATTCTCAGTCTAACTGCCTATCAAGATTTTTTTTTATCAGGAATGCTTGAAGGTATCGAGTTGAAATTTTGTACCAAGATTTATGCAAGAAAAATTAACAATCAATTTATCTTCAAAAGAAAAAAAATCTATGGAGAATACCTGTTTTTATAAAATTCATTACAATTAAACACTACGCATACTCAAAGCCCACAGGTCTTTACATTATTTCTTTTCAGGGTTACAATACAGGAAATCTGTCTTAATTCTACAACACGATACGAACACGAAGTATTTTAGTGCATATTGAGTAATATACACTAAAATACTTGGCAATCAATATTTTTACTTCACATACGTTCGTCTTTGAACCTTTGAAGTTTTAGTAAAAACACATTTTGCAGCTTTATTAACACTACTAGATGACCTCAGCTTTTGTTGGTCATTGCGTCAGTTTATTTATTTCGATTCGAACTAGTAGTTCCTAAGATTAGCACGTTCAAAGAGTTCTTCAGCTTAATTATATTATAATATACATATATCTTTAGACTACGTTCCTGGAGATAAAATTTGGTCGGTCTGCAGAAGTATGACTATCTACAAAACTTAGTACCCTCGTAAAATGCCAACTTTCTACGGTTAACCAACCAATATATCTTGGAATTGGAGCTAGAATGGCGTATATGAAGCTCACCATTGTGACTAAACTCACAGAGCCTATATATATAGAGAAAAATATTGTGTAACATATCAGGCAATTTATTTAGAACAGGTTGCTTTTAGTAGTACAACAACACAAACATCGATCGAAGCAAAATAATGACCCATTAAAATGTAATGTTTACATTTGATACCAAATAGTAATCACATAGTTAGGCGATGTTGTGTTAGTAGCGCTGGAGCAAATAACATTTTCGAACAGCAAATAAAGTACAAGTTTATTTTAAATCGAAATTTCTTTGTTACGTTTTCATTACAAACTTCTCAAATTATTTTATAACTACCCACTAACAAAATATCTATTTTGTTGCTATTATAAGTAATTAATTGAAAAACAGTGTTAAGCAAATGGATAATGAAATAGACGTTTACTTTAATGAAAATATTTTATCAAACCTACGTCAAGAATATTTGCATACTTTAACAAGTTTAAAATGAGACAATAGGTCTTGTTCTGCCCTTAATTCAAATCTTCTTAAACTAAATTAAACTATGCCAATGCCTACATAATATTTAATTATTATTATGAGAATTAAAGCGATGAATGGTTATTAAAGCCCAGTCAGCTCATGACCACAGACAGTAGTTGTATTATTAATCGTCTTATCGTGTCTTATCGTCTTATTTATTTAACTTTTATTATTAATCTAACGTTTATGTTTTCTTAGTTAAAAGATAATGTTATATTTTGTTACATTTTTCTATAATAGGGATATCTGTTTGTCTCAAAACAATGTGAATATCACAGTAGTCATTTGTTTTACGAGGAGGAGATATGTACCTGCTTTATTTCTAAACTATTGTTATAGATAGTTGAAATAATACAGTGTGCGTACTTACTCCAAAACCGGAACAAATTAAATAATTTAATAGGAGAGCAAGAGCCCGCGTTGTAAGCCGAGATGATCCGTCCGCGTCGGGTGTAACGCCTGGGTGAGACTTGGACAGGGCACCTGAATTATATAAAGGACTTTTGGACTAAGCTTCCGTAATGGGCCTCGCTTGCCTACTAACTTTACTCATTCTTGCAGCAAGTTATTAATTATGCAGATTCACGAAAATATTTATTTGGAAGTTTTAACTACGCCTTGTTTCGTCTCTAACCGTCTCTAACTACGCAATTTGCATTTGTTAAATTACTTACATACAAACAGGTAAATACTTAAAAGTTAAGCATATTTTTCTCATATGTTTCTGTTTTGCGATATATAAATAAAAACCATCAGATGTCTTATTTCCATGGATCTTTTTTGTTAGTAGTAAAATGAATTGAGGTTGCAGTATCATTATGAGTAACTAGTAGACCCCAAGTAGGAGCAACAAATAACAAATAATTTAGTAAACAAAACATGTACATATGTAAGATTACATTAAAGTCAGGGTGCTGTCAGAACAATAAAGAAAGTACTGCTTATAAAGTGGTATTCACATCATCAGATCACATCAACAGCCTTTAACAGTCCACTGCTTGATATAGACCTCTCCTTAGAAAGGAGGTTTTGGCCTACTATAGCACGCTGGCCAGACGCTTGATATAGGGTTTGTTTCAAGTTTTCCTTCTCTTTGCAGTGCTGTTGTCTGTGTGAGAATTGAAAGTTCAAGATAGTCGTATCAATCAGGTGATGTGTCTATTAACCACTTTTATGGCATAAAAAGGATCCCATTTTATTTTAGTCACATTTTCCTTGTCATATTTTTATTAAGAGAAAACCCAAAAAACGAAAGTCTCATTCATTCATGATTTGATGTGGTTATTTTTATACTCCAATCGAATATAAATACTTCTAAGTACCATAAAAAAAACATTTCAAACGTCTAACTACATAATACTACAGATCTAAATTACTCTCTTTTTTAGACATATGCACATATCTATGTGTGTAAGGTTAACACAAATATGATAATAGGCAGAAAACCACTTTATACGAAAGATATTTCGTTGTAATGCACCATAAAAATGCCCGAGTAATAATTTCCACGCTAAGCGGACTCTCCGCAAAATTAAGCATACAAAGCTTGCACAAAGCATACAATAAAAATAAACACTCAGTATAAGAGGAAATATAAAGAGTTTGCTGAGCAAGCGACTCTTAATGCATGGTTTATTACTGCAAATACTTGCATTACCGCTCTGTTACCATTCTGTGCATGAAACATTGCGATGTACTACAAAGATTTTTGTTACTTTGTACCCTTATATTGACGACCGTGATAGATAAGTATCTGACAAAAGAGGTATTTTCTTTGAAAAGTTATTCAAGTAATTGACACATGACATGCTGCTAGATTTCACTAACTTTTTAATGCCATTTCAATCGAAAGTCGACCGAAGTCGAATATGTACTAATCAGCTTCAAATCTTTTAATCATAAACAATGGGTTACAGCATAGTGTGAATTCATAATCATTCCACTACCCAAACACAAATCTAATAAGTGAATGAATGAAACATGCCAAATCAATTTAAAAGGGAAAAGCTACCAGAATGATAAACCTATAAGTGAATTAACAAAATAATTTTCTGAAAGCAGTGAGTCTAAAATTGAAAGAAATATATTAAATATTACTTTACTAATAGATTACAGCAAAACCTATAAAATTCTATGGTCTTAAAATAAGATGTTGAATCTTTCAATATTGTCTGTAGAAACCTATATCCTACCTATACCTGTAAAACCATCATACGGAATCCACTATACTACGTTATAGTACAGACTTAGCTGTATTTTATGTGAGCCTTCTGTAACTATCCATACTGTGGTTATTTTCGATTCTATTAATATTCAAGCTAAGTACTTCAGGTTTTTTTTTTCCAATCCAATGTCCATTTGTAAATATTTATTGTTTTGTGCACAGTGTGCAAATTTATTACGTAAATACGATACTAGTATAATTTCCTAGACGCTTATAAATATTCACTTCATTTGCAGATTTAAATTTAAGTATGTAGTCAAACCCTTTTTAGTGCAATCAACAACTTTAATAAAGTAGTAGTAGAGTAGGTTATCACATTGGAAAGTTCAGTAATGCTACCCAGGTCATTCTATGGATGGAAATAAGGAAAGAAAACATATTTTTATTCCCGAAATATACGACGGCTTTCACAATTAATAAATTTTCACAGCTATCAAAACACTTTTCAAAGCAAACTACACATCACTAATTACATAAAATATAACTAAGATACAAGTGGCAGCCCTAAGCCGAAATATATGGTTTCAGATGTGCCCTGGCACACACATATCAGGCTACAAAACGTGGCAACACCGACAACATGGTATTCAGTGCATTGCATTCACCAATCACGTGACATACGTATGACGTGGCAGCTCATTTTTTTAGAACATTATTAAAGGGTTACAGTTACGGAATACTTTAGGTGCATGGGTGACCATTCGGAGAGCACGTTAAGCCGTCGGTCCCGGTTGCCATATGAACATCTGTGGCAATCGTTACGGATAGTTGGAGCCCTAAAAAATCGCCTAATAATATATAATACAATATATTATAATAATATACCTCACACATCTCACACTCGGCCGTCTAATCCCAAACTAGGCAAATCCTGTGCTATGGTGACCAGACTGCTGAAAAACATACTTATATATTTTTAAATACATACATATTTATAAATAAATTATACCCAGACACAGAACAAATGATCATGCTCATCACACAATATTTGTCCCACGACCTCCCGCTTAGCAGTCAGTCCCGTTTGATGGCAAGCTGACCCCAAACTACTTTGGGAAAAGGGCTCTGAGGAAGAAGAAGTCAGTGCAGTAAAGCTAGGTTACGATAGTTAATCATTTACCTCTGTAGCTTTTCGCAATAGTATAAAAAACGTGATGATGATGATGTGATGAATATTGATGGTTTCTTTTTAACAATATCCTCTTTATATTACTAAATTTATCATGGCAGTTTTTCTGTTGAATATCAGTACCAGTACAGCTATGTATTCATATCGATGAGGATTTAGGTTCCATTAGAAATTTCATTTAAGTACAATTTAAGTTGAGTGAGTGGTAAACAGGCCAGGTGAGGTGATGATTTGTGCAGGCTGGCAGGTGCTATATGCGAGAGGCCGAGGATTGATCTAAGTGGCGTGCGATTGGCGAGACTATGTCCAGCAGTGGCTGATGATGATGAGTGGTAAATATAACTAACGTACTTACATAAATGTGGAGATGCCAGATACACTTTTAATGATAGTTATTCCAATATGATTATTTCAATATATAATAGGCCGTTCGTGTGGTGACGGATTAAGAATATGTGAGTGAGAGTGTCACCACCCCTATTTATCCCGTGGGTGCCGTAAGAGCCGCCTAAGGCAGCAAACTACGCAGGACAGCTCTGCAAAGAGAAGGAAAACTTGACACAAACCCTATACAAACCCGTTTGGCCAGCGTGGCACAGTAGCACAAAACCTCTTTTCTAAGGAAAGGCCTATGTCCAGCAGTGGACTTTTAAAAGTTATCAGGCATCCAAACCTTTAACCTTTGATAACAAAGATTTTGTTCGTCCACAGTATGTACCAATTTTTTGTAACCGAAATAAGACTCTTTATAAATGGATACTCTTTCTTAAGATACATACAGGTTTTCTGCCTAGTTTAGGAAAAAGAGTCTTATTTAGTTAACCTATTTTATATTTATTGTACTGGTTTTTCCTTGCAATATTAAAGTATATAAGACAATCTGTATGCCATGTACAAACTACTTAGCTAAAAAATATTATTATTATTTATTACTAATAACTCAAAAGTCATAAGTTCGTCATCTTTGAGTCAATTTCCCCAGAAATGGGTTGAGGGGAGGGGGTTGGCTCGGAAAACCTTACTAACTCACTTAGTTACAAGCAACGAAAAAAATGTTTTTCAACCGTTTTCCGTGAGGCCGTGTCATCACTTCGGTCAAGCTGGGCCATATTGCACACCTAATGCAGGCAGAATATAGCTTGAACAATATACCTCTGTTAAATCTGGTACTACCTGTATTCTGTACAAATATTTTTTCTTTTTTTCTTTCTTATTCATCGAAACGGGATCGGGAGAGGGCCGATGCCGAGTGAAGAAGACGTCGGCGGCGGTATGAGCTGCCAACGTGACCGCAGGCCTCCAGAGAGTGGGGACCTCTGGTGGCAGATTGATTGTTGCGGTAGAGGATAGGATAGTTAAGTGCGGCCTTGTAAGGTGCAGCGTCGATCTTGGGGGGCTTGAAATCACATAGCCCGGGTTCTCCCTAGAGCAGGGTGCCTAAAGCTGGACGTCGGGGTGGTTTTTAGTGGGAACAACACATACTCACACGGTTAATAGAGGTCCGTAACAATTATTATTAAAACTGCTTCGTAACAAAGTGGCCCATTAATAAATTCTAACATATCTTTGACCAGTATTAAAATTCACAAACTTTAAACATCCAGCCTGAAAATGTTAATGAGATCAAATAAAGCGGTACTTCTCGGTGGGTGTCCGTATGGGGCACGTCACGTCGCCGTACGAGACTCGCATTAAGTCGACTGTCGTCCGAACATAAATAAAACAACCCTACTTATGAACCAGGTTCAAATAAATATAGATAAGACTTAGATAATAGCACGAACTGGTTGCTATTACTTCGAGAGTGAAAGGGTTTTGCGGATTAAAGTAATGTGGAACAGACGTACACAGCAATATATGAGTTTGACCAAATGTTTTTTATTGAGCGATATATTATAATGCTCAGACCTTTACAAAAACGTATTAAAGTTAGAAAAACCTTTTCTTGGGCAAATGCTTAAATAAATATTTTGTTTTTAATATTGAATATAGAAAGATATTCTAAATAGAATGGGTAAACATTAATTACCTATTATTTGCAATAGTAATTCGTTTGAACACAATTCCCTGCCAGGGTTTGCTAAGTCAAATAAGATTAAATTTATTTATGAAACGATTTCGAATAATAGAATTGATTTAGTAGATTATGTTCACAGAACCAATTTGAATTATTCCTTGCGCTACAACTTTTGAATGAAATAAGTTGTACAACACAATTCACTTTAAAATAGTGGCTTACTATATTATTTTTAAGAGTTTCTTTATCGTAACTAACATTATAAATATTAATCAAAATTTGTTTATTTGTAACAATTTCACTCTTTACTAACAACAGTTAACAATTTGCCAGAGATACAGAATAGATAACTTGGATACTTTACTTAATTGATTGACAAAGACAATGACGATAGCCGAAATCGCCGGTAAATGCTATAATGTATAATCAATATTATTAAATTTAAAAAAATATAAAGCTCCCGACACACATCTTGGATTTGAAATTTGTTATATTGTATAGTATTCTACTAGTCGAGCCTTTTGAGATTGAGGGATTTGTGAAAAAAATAGATGTGATTTTAATCAAACATAGCTAAGAATACTCCCGATTAATTCACCTTTCAAACAAAAAATAATAATTAAAATCGGTTCATCCATTCGGGAGCTACGATGCTACAGACACACAGAGACACGTCAAACTTATGACACCTAGTCGTTTTTGAAAGAAAATAAAAATAGTGAAGAAAAGGAAATAAAGAGAAATAACACAAAAATAAAAAAAAACATTCAAAAAAGTCTATTACAAAAACACGTATGAAATCTGCGTAGAAAATTAAGTTAAGCTAGTCGTAAAGTTCTAGTGCCTTTAGGTTCAATAAAACGAACATATTCAACAAATAAAAATATCTATTACGGCGAACCAGTGCGTTACAAAATAGTCATTTTATTCGTATTAAGTAAAAAGGATTTTTTAGTTCAGCATACTGAGGTTAAAATAATAGGTGTAACAATCTGCGACTTTGCTTATAATATTGTTACTGAATCATTGTCTGCTTTTTTATGGTATAATGGGTAACCGAGCAGACGCGTGACCTGATGATAAAGTACGTCGCAACCCTTTCAATTCCTCCAGAATAAGGAGCGGAGGGTTTTTCCTCCGAAAACCTCACTCGCTCAGTGAGGAAACCAGGAAACGTTAGAAGTTCTCAACATCGAATTTCTGTATGACGAAACATGGCGTATACATTTAGTTAAAATAAGACATTGAAATAACTTATGGCAAAATAGAATAGAATAGAGTATTATTTATTGTACATCAATTACAATATGTTAGAGAGATATTATAGACGGATATGTACAACTGGCGGCCTTATCGCTAAAAGCAATCTCTTACAGGCAACCTTTAGATGGACAAATCGACAGTAGATGAGAAGAAACAATACATACTCGTAGGTACATAAATATTATTGAGAATGTTCTTTTTGAGGAATAGAAAAACGAGCTTAAAGCAACTGAAGCCACGGTCAAATGTTAACCTATCTCATTTGTAACTTTAAACTATTCCTAATTGAACGGAACTGAATTAAACTTTACGTGAAAACTTGTTTTTATTTGGAAAATGAACCATGCCCACCTACAAGGGACCCTAGATGTGGGTCACCTGTCACCCATTAAAATGCGTGTCGTACATTTGTTTTGTAAGTTCATAGCTGTTATGGAGGGAGAACCTGCCGGATACTACCTGGACCTCGGGACAATCACAAATAAACCTAAATGTAGGTACACAAAACCTTGTTGGAGAACACCGCTCAAATAATAATGATGCCAGGACGTGTTCTAGGACAATGTACTCTTTTATAAAATAAGGTAGGAAACAAGCACACTGCTTGTCTAACAATAAACAGTTATAGGTTTTTTTAACGACACTAGTGACGACATTAATACTCTCTTTAAGCTTCTTCTATAGGGCCCTTGTAAATATACACCACTTTGTACATTTATGAAAAAATGTTTTCTCGTTATTTGTAAAAAAAGAGTTTTTCATTAATGTTTTATAATAATATGTAATATGTTCACATCTGCAAGAATATAAAGCAAGTATATCTATCTTTGAATTTGTGATTTATTTACTCACTGACAAAGTTCTTATGTTTGGGGCAACCTTTACTTGACCTAATTTTCGTAACACAGAATTCGTGCAAGTAAATATCAAGTTGTATGTAAGATAAAATGTTAAATACAGTAAATCTTTAAGTATTATTATTTAATAATACTTAAACTATAAATCAGACAAATATAAGTCAGATAGTGGTTCGAAGTTTAAAAAGCCATTCGTCATACGTACTGTTGTGAGTTGCCGGTAGGAGCTATTGATTCCATTCCATGTGCCCAGTTTGTTAATTTTGCTTACCCTGAAAAGAAAAAATAATTAATTAATTTATTTCTTATTATGGTATAATTCTTTAAAAAAAAAATATACTTTTAATAAATATATGAGCAATTCAAAAATTTGACGCCTCGTCATTTGGCTTAATAGTAAATGTCTTTGAACGTCATCCAACTAAGAAAGCTTGAAATTAATTATAATTTAAATATAGTATTGTGTTCCTTGACATATTTTTAATGTGGAAGCTTAAAAAATAACAAAATGTAATTATTTCTGTAAATAAAGCCTATACATTTGTACATTCAAAAACAACGAAAACCATCCCATAAGCATCCTGATTTAAGAACGGAAATGCGTATAACATTTTGTAATAAATAACCTATATTGAAGAGATGTATCGCAACCATAAGCAGGATTATCTAATTATAATATTTATAATGTATATCTGTAGTATCTGTGGGAAACAGCGATGTAACCAGGCATGGAATTCAAACTATCAGGACCATTGTAAAACCCCAATGGCCAGACCACAATCAGTTTCCAATTAGCGTGTTCAACGTTTCGGTCAGTTTTATTATTAGCGCAGTAAAAGTATCGACGCACATAACTCTCTCTATACGCATTTATACTCATAGGAAAAATCACAATTAACTAAATTTATTAAAAACTAGCTGAGACCCGCGGTGTTACCCGCGTTTGTTGTTATAACCGAGGGCAACGCCGCGGGGCGAAGCTAGTCTAAAAAAGTAGCCTAAGTTACTCCTTATGTCATCAGCTATCTGCCAGTGAAAGTCCCGTCGAAATCGTTCCAGCCGTTCCTGAGATTACCCGGAACAGACAGACAGACAGACAGACAAAAATTGAAAAAAATTATATTTTGTCATATGTACCGTGTAAACATACACATGCATTTAGTAAAAAGCGGTTATTTTAATATTACAAACAGACACTCCAATTTTATTTATTTGTATAGATAAGATATAGATCAGCACTCTTTACTTTGAGAATATAAGGAACTGAGACGGAAAGTAAGAGCTGAACAATACTCGTACACTACACAACATTATTCCATACTAAGAAGAAGTAAAGGAGATAAAAAAACAGCTTCAATGGCTTTTTTTATGGTAAAAGGGGGCAAACGAGCAGACGGGTCACCTGATGGTAAGCCACTACCGCCGCCCATGGATACCTTCCACTTGGAGTCCTTGGCTTACTATATTCTGGAAAAATATTACAATAGTATTGAGTATTATCAATCAGCATAATGAATATAATGGTTACAAAAATTGTATAGCTTTCAAGAGTACCTGACCGTTCAAGTACCTACTCACAAGCTGTGATAAACTTGTAAGTTGTAAAATCATACCGCACAAAAGATTTTTTTAACTCTACTATAATTTTACTATGGTAAAGGAAGTTAATGCGCTCACGATAGGTATTAAGTGCATACCTTTGAATTGCCTAAATATTTGACCAGGTTGCACTGACCATGGTCACAGGCTGACAGTCAGCCTATAGACATATTGTGAGCATATTAATGCTGTGAGTCTTTCTCGATATTTAAAAAGCGTTTGGGATAATTGTAAGCTTAATGTTGTTTATTGTTTGTGTTTTATTTTTTCTCCTAATTTTAATTTTATTGCAATTTCCATTTTATTGTGAATACTTAGCACTTTTCTTTTTTAATCTCTATTCTATCATAAAATTATTATTTACTTAGTTGAAAATAAGAATGCTGAGGTCTCCTTTAATTGAAGGAGTACACATACCAATACCCGTGTGAAATATATTTTTGAAATTTTGTTTACATCCTTTGTTCGAGATCCTTAAATAAATAAAAAAATATATGTTGTGAAACGCGATAGTTTAAAACTAAGTGACGGTGACCTATATATTGTTAAAATATGAAAATATTATACAAAGAAATGAAGTTCTACAAAGTAGATCATCATCATCATCATCAAGAGTCCTTAACAGTCCACTGCTGGACATAGGCCTCTCCTTACAACGGAGGTTTTGGCCTACTATACCACGACGGCCAGACGGGTTAGTATAGTGTTTGTTTTAAGTTTTCCTTCTCTTTGTAGTGCTGTTTTCCTGCGTAGTTTTCTCCCTTAGTCGGCTCTTACAACACCCACGGGGTGAATAGGGGTGGTGACACTCTGTATTCTTAATCCGTCACCACACAGTAAACAAAGTAATCCTAAGTTGTATTTCATGTGGCATTCATTCATTCACGTAACATGAGTGTCTCGCTGACAGTGGCGTACAACTATTTATCACTCTTGTCTAGTGTTAGGAAAGTATTGCTTTGGGTGCAATGCCGTATATTGGCAACGAATGAAGTATTTTGTTATTTTTTTGTTCGTTTCAAAGTACAATGTAACCTGTTAGACAACAGTAAAGTAACAGTCGATTATAAAATGATGAATATGTCTATTTTTACGACGATGATGCCGCTTCCACACATATAAAAACTACAGCAGTGAGACTGCAGCAGTTTCGCCATATATTTTCCATTGTCAGCTAAGCGTTAAAAAATGGAAACTCCCTGTTGTAAAATATCGTTTGATTGTCCTGGTACTGTGCCATTTATGTACTGGATGGAAATAATAATAATAATAAATTGATTACTCCAGAAACATTTTACATTTTAGTTTTGATAATTACAGTCACAGAAGTTTTTTTTTTTTTTGCTTAAATTGATATGGTAAACGTTGTCAGCCGTACTAGTATGAACTGTGTGACGGCTAAGTGAAATCAAACCCACAATCTCTGGATTAGTAGTCATAATTGCTAATCACTATACCAACAGGGTCGTCACTGATCACTGAGCGATATTTATTGTTTCGTATTGCTGATAGACTTTTGCACCAAAAATTTGAAAGAAGACTGAATCTGTCTTGAAACAGGAAAGAAAGAAAAGAGGTTCATATTTGTGCAAATATTAACTGAAACTGTTTATATGAATAGAAATATTGATAAATATTTATAATAATAATTTTTTACCACATACCACAACGCCATCTTGTCCCAAACTTAACAGAGCATGTACTATGGGAAGTAGACAACTGATATAAATACATACATACATTTTTTTTGTAAATACTTACATATTATACATAGAAACACCCAGACCAATGGTCGCGGGTTTATTCCCATATAAGCGGGCATCGAACCCGCGACCTTTAGAATAGCAGTCCGTTACACAAACCACTACGCCATTCGGTCGTCATTCGCTTTCACAAATTTTTCCCCGGTGTCTGAACACTAAACTAAGAAGATCAACAATTCCACATATATATTATCATGCCCTTTAACTTATCCCTTGGTCGCTGCCGTAACTCCCTCAACTCAACTTACCCAGGAGTGAATTGGACATAAACATCTTATAAATACTTGGGCCTAATCCATTTACAACAACAAAGTACTTGGCAAATTAACGAGTGCGCGTAGACAGTGAACACATTAAGCCAAATAAGTTGTGGGTTAGATAGGAACTAAATAACAGCACTTAACAAGTATATAAAGTAGGTGTTATCGCACAATGGAGCGTTTCAGTCGTTAGTGATATAGGTGCGGCCCGTGCTGAAAATGTGCACGCGATAAGCTCACAACCAACACACAGTGGTGAGCTGAGCGGATTTTGTAACTTACGTACTTTGTTGGATTTTCATTTATATTATTGCTGAAATATTACATAAGATTTTTTATAGTTTAAAATACTCGGTAATATAATAAAGCTGTCGTGAATTAATTTGTTTTGTTTACAATGCTCAAACATTTGACGACTGGATGGCGTAGTTTGTGTAACGGACTGCTATTCCAAAGGTCGCGGGTTCGATTTCCCCTCAAGTCAAACATTTATGTGCATTAACATTTGATGTTTGATTTGGTTTGAGTGTTTCTATGTATAATATGTATGTATTTACAAAAAAAAGTGTATATGTATTTATATCAGTTGTCTAGTAGTACAAGCTAGCCCATAGTACAAGCTCTGCTTAGTTTGGGACTAGATGGTGTTGTGTGAACGTGGTAGAATATTATTTGGAAACGGTCCGTTATAGTCTGATACGAGGACAAATATTATTTTCTGTTATCTATATATTTTTAGTAAATTCACGTTTAACTAAACAACCTATTGTTGAGGTGACTTGTTATTTCAGTTGTTTAAGAGAATACAAGAAAAATAAATAGGAGTACTCGTATACAGAATTTAAAAATTTTCAATTTGAAATTAAACACTTCGAACTAAATACGTAATGACAAAACTAAACCGCTATTCTCATGAACGTGTGTGCACCACATTTAGATATTCACATAGATATCTAAAACCGAGTAGGGCAATTAGGATAGTTTGCGACCGTTCGATTGTCAAATGATCTGTGAGTTTTGACTACGTACTGATACCAACCATTGCAGGTAACTCATACAAGAGAGCTTAATTAATATAAAAAATACAGCGCATGTTCAATTTAATGTTTTGTATGTTCAAATTAATTACGTGTTTAGAAACAGTAGTTATATCTATCAAATAATATGCTCTTGAGACGATGTAACTTATTTACTTCCTTTTCACTAACGCCTTAACCCCACTAACGCACGCTTTTTTTTCCGTGAGGAAATCCCCTCGGATACCACCTATCGGTGGCATGTCGGACTCGAGCCGACTAAAACCGCACGCCGTCTCGGGTACTAATAGGCGGGGAACCAGGTATACCCTAGAAAGGAAGTCCCTGGTGCCCCGACATCCCACTAACGCACCCGAGATTTCTTTCGCCACAAATAAGTACTATTACATATATTGTAATATGTGATGGTACACAGCGGTAAGAAAAGATCAATAATTTAGAAGAAGTGCGGGTGGATGAAGAGACTTCTACCTCACTAACACGACGACATAGGGCACACACCGCTGAACCAGTCAGGCTGAGACTACGGCCAGTGCAACCTGGTTAAAACGTTAGGCAATTCTAAGTTATATACTTAATACCTTTCGTAAATTCGTAAATTTAACATAGTTATGTATTGCACACCATAACAGTTGTAATAATTAGTGCATATCCAGTAGCGTAACAACACTCGGTGTAAATGTTTTCCTTAGCAGTTACGTTCCACATAATAGGTTATCTCAATAAATTTAACCGGTTATTAACAGTTGATCATATTCTTGAGGTTCAATATTTTGCCATCACGATTATAGTTTGAGGAAAGTAATGGAAAGTAAAGGGATGGGTAGTTTACTAAGAAAGATTAACTGAGAATAAATCGTCTACAAGCAAGGTATTTCTGGAAGAAAGAATTAAGTGAATCACAACCAGCTTTTATATATTTGTCTATTAAAGTATTCTAGTAGTACTCTTAATTTATTTAAGATATTTTTTTGTAGATCGGCACAGGCACATGTTTAATTTTTATTAAATTTATTTGCTTACTATTTGACAAAACAGAGATTGTCGCTATTGTGTGTGTTGATCTATGACTTTAGAGTCTATATAAAAGACGATATCAAACCTTTTTTTTTAAATTAAATAAAGAGAGTTTGAGTGGAGTTAAAGTCCTTCCATTTGAAATACACTCTCTAATATCCTGTCTTTAATTATCTAAAAATAAGTGCGTAGGACAATAACAGAATGTTTTTGCATAATGTTCATTTTACCTAACTTCAACTACTACAACTCATATACTGTACTTCCTGCAATATATCCTTGAACAAGATTTATGAACCACATGACGGAATGGTATAAATTATGGAATAGCAATACACGAGAGAAACTTTTCCTATGGATCTGTTCGGGTTACATTTGGCTATGATTAATATACAACAGAAATTCTGAGATACGAAACAAACGCAAGTATATTTATCGAGAAAATCGAGACTGGATATAAGCCGTTTTGTTGTTCTACGAGATTACAAACCATAAAGACGTTGAAACTACGAGTTACTTTTAGTAAAACATTTTTATAAGTTTATGTAGTAAACATTACAGTGTTTTTTTACTTTGTTGTACTGACAAAAGAATTTAAAAACATTTTTCGGGTGTCGAAAACTACTCAAGAGCTGTTGAAGAATTCATACAGAAATTGAGGGTATATATCCTGTTATGGGTTCATCCTTACTGCTACTTATTTTCAAGTATGTATAACTGAACTAAACTGATTTAAACTACACGGTGTATCATGATGCGACTAAATACGTGGACTATATTTGTAGCAAGGATAGGTCCACTACGATCTACAAAATGCCATCCCGTGAACAGGCAAGCGAGCTCCATCTAACTAGGTGATTTTCAAACATTCACACAATTACAACATCGAGTATTTCGTTCGTTTGTGACAGGTCCTAGGTGGAGGGAACAAAACCCCTCACATTTATATCTCCACTCTTATTGACGCATTAGATGCTCGTGATTGCCCCTTCTCTGGTAACATGAGTGCTGTTACACCGCCTCTTTAACCATTCGTCTATGACCCACTGGAGAAGATAGGTCCATGACTAATGTAAGCTGCGCTACAGCATTTAATTAAGTTCAGAGTTTTATTTAAGTTGGTGTACCTTAGATTGAAATTAAATCCATCTGAAAAAAATTTTTGTGTGTGTTGTAGAGTGTATCGTTGCGTATAATTATAAAAAATCTCCTATATATGCCTCCCCTGTAATATGCTAAAATTTAAGCATAATACCTTGATATAAAGCACAGGTAGACTCAAAGAATAACTAACTTTTTCACTCGTAATTATTTTAGAACATCTGTTAAATGACTGGGGCGGTCCTCAGTTAATAGTCTAGCTTTGAATATGACATATGACTAATGGCAGAGTCTATTACGAAACAATGACGAGAAGCCTTTTATTATGTGCCGTTCAGCCTTTCATGCATCAATTACGAGTGGGCTATAATGTCCGCCTTTTAATATATAGTTCTGTAATTTATCCCATTGGGTTTGTTCTCGTGCCGTGGTGAGTCTACGCGACTGGAGCTAAAAAGTCGAGCACATTGTACATCAGTGAAGCAAGGGTCGGAAAATTGAGGTCATACGCAACTCGTCTTCGGGTCAATTAAACCTCTCAGCTCCGGATGTGGTGATGACTTGTGTCATAAGATATAGCGAATAGAGCGTTGTGAACAGATTTTTTTTAAGTCACGACCATGGCCATGGCTTAATGGCAGCTCATTATTTGAAGTCGAAATGGTAATAAATGTGTATCAGTTTCTAAGACTATAAGATATATTAAGGATGCGTTTGACGTCTTTTGATATGAAATATATTCCGTTTTGACCTTACACTTAATTCTGTGTACTTAATAAAACGTCACTTTGCGAGACTACTACTTACTAGTTAAAGAGCGTGTCAACTTTACGCTTAATCGTTTATTTTGCACCATCAACCATCCTTTAGTGAGCACTATATAGAGATAATATATAACACATAAGCGTGGAGAGTCGCTTTGTTAATTTTTAATGAATCGGATAGGTTAGACTAGTCGGTTCTCTTTAATATTACAACGTTTTAGGTGCCAGCATTATTAATGTTAGGACCGAATAGAAACTAACTCTGAGTATTTTATTTTCAAACTATTGCTAATAAAACGTACAACGTCTTAAGTACGTAACCTAAAACGAAAGCTTAGGAAGGATTAACCCAGTTTCTTCCCGTCTCATAAGTCAAAAAGTACCTCACCACTCCGCCAACATCAAACACGGCCTTAAAAAATTCTCTACCGCCGTTCTTTATTAAGAACGATGCGGGGAATACCCGATAGATTCTTTGGGGATTTTACTTACAAGTGTACGATGAAAAGAGAGAGTAGTGGCATCAGCAATGATTAATTGAGTTTGACTTATCTGCTGAGCGAAACTTGAACAAAAAATTGGAAGAGGCTCGAGAAAATCATTACGCACAGGCAAAAAGTCATGAGCTATGAACATCTTGGCAAAAACTAATGTTTCATTAATGGTGGCTCAGCTACTCGGTGGCCATATTGATTCACTAACCTATTTATATACAACCTCGTTAGAGGGCTTCACTGGAATGAAATGAAGTTTGGAATTTTGTTTTAGAGAGCTATGGGAAACATTTTAAATGTTTGAAAGAGGTCAACGTCGAACATTTTAGACAAAATTCTCTATATCATTTTTTGTTACAATCTCTTTATTTGTGGTCTAGTCGTTTACTGGCGTCTACTTTACTAAGATTAATAAATAATAAATAATAATAATAATAAGATTAATGGTTTATGACTTTTTTCAAAAGGAAGAAATTTAATAATGTATTTATTTTCAAAACAATGTAAGAGTTGTTAACTGATTGAAAATATTTAAGAATAAAGCTATTAATATTATATAAATTTGATATTTTTGGTTTCCTCGCCTCGCTTCACGATATCAGTAAAATATCAAACTACTACTAAAATATTTGGGGGTTTTGATGGTAATTTGCAATGCAAGGCAATAATAAATAAATACACAAAAACTAAATTAAATCTTTTTCATTTGACCTGCTCAGGAAAAGGCAATCTTAACAGTTATTTTCTACTACAAGATTCATTGCTTATAAGCATATACGTGGTAACGGATTAAGAATACGGAATGTCACCACCCCTTATTCATCCCGTAAAAATATTTATTTATAATATAAGTTTAAAATCTATTGTAGGAGTCTTATCTGCCAGACCAAAAAAGATAATAATCACGAATTTAAATGGAAAACCCGAATTGAAAAATCACTTTCCCACTCAACAGGCTAGGCTGCATATGCTACATTATTAGGCGCCTAAAACATCACGTTTAATTATACAAAAAAAACATAGAAAACAAGTATCTTTCGGCATATCTAAATATTGTCACATGCCACATCAACAGCCTTTGATAGCCCACTGCTGGACATAGGCCTCTCCTTAGAAAGGAGGTTTTGGCCTATTATACCACGCTGGCCTACCGCTGGCGCTACCTACTAGACGGGTTGGTATAGGGTTTGTGTCAAGTTTTCCTTCTTTTGCAGTGCTGGTGTCCTGCGTTGTTTTGCGCCCTTAGTCGGCTCTTACGACACCCACGGGATGAATTGGGGTAGTGACATTCCGTATTCTTAATCCGTCACTTCACGGACAACGACACATGCCACAGTCCTTGTAAAATAAAGTTAACCAAAACATAAATTATGTTGTTAAATAAAACATAAGGACATCGGTCTGGTACATAATTTCCAACAATAGACTGCTCGTTCAATTTTCCCATTGAACGAGCATATTATGCGCGTCACACACACGCCCGTCACTGTCTCGCAGAACGCTACATTCAAATAATTACGCGGTCATTGTGTGTAGCCAGCCTACGTTACAGTCCCTCGTCAATTTGCTCGAAACTCAGCACGAGTTTAACTAGCGCTAATAGCAAGTTAATTCACTCGTTACAAACATTATTTGTTTTGTAAAACTAAATCTGGTGGAAAAGGCTGAATCAGATTCATGTTCAAATCGTAAAGGGTTCTCTGGGGATTTGAATTGTAAGGGGATCTTGGATAAGACTGCGGTTAAATAGAATTGTATCCTTTCAGCTGGTAAGCAAGATTCACTGTAGTCAACGAGGAGGAAGTAGGCTAAAAAGTAATGATATTGGTGAGTCGTTTCGAAGATTTGTTTGCTACATAGATTTAACAAGTGCCGAGATCCATGATAGCACTAGAAGATGTACAGAGTGATTTTGAATCGCTGTTCTTTAAAATTCGAGTTTGATTTCCCCGTTTGCGTGCGTTTTACATAAAAAATACATTAATATTTTTAACCACTGATCAAGGTATCCGTAGCTACAAAAAATACGTTTATTGTGATTCGAAACAGATCACGATTTATTTACTGGAGATGAAATAAAACTCAATTTCAAATAATTAAAACAGTAAGGATACATATGCAAGAAATTTATTTTATTTTAGTCAACTATATAGGACGTCGTAACGAATACTGAAATAGTGTATGCAGACTATGATTTTGAGTCGTAAATCAATGGAATTTTCTGCCGGAAAATTCATCAGTTTTTTTTTATAATTTTCCAGTTTGTTATTTAAAAATGTTGAAAAACTATATCACAATAAGTAAACAGGTCATTTTCGGGCCAACTTGTGTTAGGGTGCTTAGACTATTAATCTATAGATCTAATACACATGTAGTTTTTACTTTTGTGCGATACCCACGGGGAATGACCTTAACCTTTGGCAGCTAATTGCATGAAAGTTTAATTTTCGACTTAAAATGATGGTCTGAATACACAAGATTTCAGTATTCGTTAGGACGTCCCTTACACCCTGTGCATAATTATGTTAACTTACTCGGTAGGTAGTATCAACAATTGGATCTACTCTAACATTCAGGCAGTCGGACCTGACCGTCTGAGAGATAAACACAAAGCGTAATCAAATTTTCTCGTTTCAAAGGTTTCTCATAACTTTCTCATAAGCCGTGTTTATCAGTAATTACGCTAACACACCACGTGTTCTCCATACATCACGCCAAAGGTCACCAGTACAACGACGTACGTGGGCAGCTACACAGAGCCACTGCTGCATGTGTCGCTGGCCATCCCCAAATTAATCATTCCCACGTCGTATTAGCTACCTGCCCTGCCACGATACGAGTGACAAAAGTACTTTAAATTATATTAAGGCTTTTTTCATGAAAATACAATTTGTCACAAACGAAGAAAGGATTAGGACATGCGTGTGGAATTAGGATAATTATATATTCTTGACTGCTAATTTAGCATGCAAATTATACATTATACTTGCTGAATTACTTGTAAGCACCAAGGCCTTTGTACCAAAATAACCATTTTAGAATATATTAGGTTAATATATTAGATAGCTAAATACATACATATATACACACTTAGCAATGTATTACTTATTTGTGTCAATGACTTAGTAAACAAAATAATACGTATATGTAAATTTATTTAATTTTCATTTCGGGCTAAAAGTTTTAAGAATATTAACTTCTTAACTTTTATCACCGTAACCTGGTGAAACGTCGGACGATTCAAACAGATATAATATTGGGTTTTGAAATAAAAATATAGTTTATATTAAGTTGGAATATAGCGCTTAATTGAACTAGTACATCATCATTTCCATACAGCAAAATAAGTTCACTCACTCAATCATACTTCCGTAAGGCAGCGAACTGAACATTTTCGATGGATATTGCACTCGCTGCTGACAGGACCGAGGCATTGACAAACGGCACCCCTATTTTCGTTTGAAATTTTTACATTCTTAAACTACACTGGCTGGACTGACAGTCACTGCAAAGATTCTATTTGTCATGTATTTCAAATAAAGCGTTTAGCCGTGTCAAGTAGCAGAACACTTAATTTTTTCAAGTATTGGGTTGTACAACGGTTATGTGTTCCTTGATTCGTTCTGCCATATTGCTTCTATCTTGGAATATGCCTCTAATGCTGTTCTTACTTCTAATTAATATCACTATTTTTAATAAAGCATTTATTAATACTTGATACACGTAGCTTACGCCTACATTTTGTCAACTATATTTTGATAACAGTTACGATACGCAAATGCAAAACTTATCTCCGTCAACTGGCATTTTAAATAATAAGGTTAAAAGCTATACAATATAGGTACTATATTTAAAAAGAAAAGTATTTACGAATGGCGGACAAAGGAAGAAAAGAGATATTAGTGAAGAAGAGTGGGAAGTAAAAGCAATACCTCAAGCAGATAAAAGTTTTATACCTATAATCAGAAGTGACTACTCTTATTCGTAATAATGTGGCATATAAAACATTAGTTTCAATATAAATATCAAAGATCTAAAAAAGAAGACATAATAAATTAGAAATAAAATTGAACAGTTCAACATTTTTTCTGACAAATGTTAATAAATTTGTAATAAAAATACTGTAATAAAAATATCTGATTATACTTCCCACTTCACTAAGTTCGGTCGTGGTTCTGAAGAACATCAATAAACTGAATAAGAAAATTATTAATTAATTAATGTTTAGCGTCAAAATTCTCTCCCACGATTATGTTTATCAATAACTTTAAGTGATGGCATTTTCCATCGTACGTCCTCGGCTGAACGTGATCGATTCTCCGTGACGTTATAAATTGCCTCGTCACAACCTGATACTTCATTAGTCACACCCTGTATGTAGGGTAACGGCTGTCTCATCTTTTATGGAAGGGTTTATAATACGCGTATTTATATAATTTGACTTCATAAAATACTTATGAGTTACCTTCAATGTAATAAAAAGTTCTTAAACAATTATGTTTTAATATTACGTTTTCACATCCCATTTTTAATATGGATTTTAAGATTGTTTCATTTGATTTCCTTGCTCAGCATTAGTTTTATAATGTGGTATTGAGGTTTTTTCTTCTGGTCATTAACTTGGAATACTATTGTATGTATCATGTACTAAACTGGTATACAATAAAGATTATTCTATTCTATTTTCCCCCATCAATATATTGTGCATCAACAATTCAGTAAGCGAGACGAAAGGGTAAGAAGATTTGAATTCCTTACAAGAATTACGTAGCCCAATTCCCTTTTGCGCTTCTTTCGTTTTTCCTCAAAGTCAAACATCAAGATAAGCTAGTACACTATTACTGTTGCGTCCTACTTCGTGGCAAAATAACTTTAAACTTTTTAAAGGCTCTGAGTAACTGCAAAACGTCGACAGTAGTACCTATAACGTTGCCATGTTAAATAGAGACTATCTAAAGGGCGTGGCGGGGCGTATCCCAACTCCGCGATTTGGTGGATTTATATCAGGAGCCGGTTACAAATCTTTGGTAAGCCACAGTCGAAATACAGTTCACTTTGTACTGGATTTACGTTTATTAAGAGAGTTTAAGATGCTATACTTTGCGCAATCTACCTCGTTGAGAGAACAAAGAACGCTGCAATAAAACGCTAACAAATGCGAATGATCTACACCAAAAGGTTAATTTGTTACTGCTGCATCACAGTTTCTTCTCCTTTACGCCCTGCTTAAATAAATGCACAGACAGTCATAAAACAAATAGCAATACTACTTAAATGGAACCCTAATTTAAATTATGCTTAAATGAGAGATTGTTTGTTACGATTTCGTCTTAAGAACGGTTTTTTTCACTAGGTAACCTTACCTTTCATTTAGAAATAGTAGTATAACCTAATCGGCATTTAAAGAAAACCCTACCAAACCGCGTTACAAATTTAAAGTTACAAATTCAAATGATGAATGATTCAAATGATTTACATCAACAAAAATATTTTATAAAGAGGGTTAAGAAAGCTCTGAATCACATTTAATTGCAGCTATGACCTAGTCGTCTTAAATGATCACTTATTTTTTACAAAAACTCTACAAAGAGATTTCTAACTTTCTAAATATTCATATTTTGCATACTACTATTTAATAAAAGTAAATTGATTTCACAATGTATCCGACAAGTATTCCTGCGCAACTACTTACAACTCCAACACAAAAAATTGTGGTGAAACAAACAACACAAAAACAAAATCTAATTCGAATTCTATGTTGAAATAGAATAGAAAGTCGGAGTTAAGTGGAAGACAAATGAGAATGGAAGTGGGAATGAAAGAATTGATGTCACGCAAGTAATTGTTGCGCTCGCTGGCCAAGTTTATCGCGCCGACTGTTTTTCTTTTAATATTTATAGATTGGTTATCATTACCAGTTATGGTTTTCTATTTATTATTAGCTCACGTGTTCGTGATAAATTACACCTCGAGGCTAAACAAATGCCAAGAAACGAAGTGAAATCACTGATATATCTCAGGTATAGAAATTTTTATAACTCTCTAATTCGTAAAATACGAAATGAATATGAATGTACATTGCTGAAAAACTCGAAAAATCAACCACGACAACTCTGGCAGACTATTAATAAAATCTCGCATAGAAAAGTAGTAACGAAATCACCTGCGTCAGATCTAATACTTTTAAATGCCTGTCCGCAAGACTCCTTAAATCTTTGTAATGAATATTTTACATCGGTAGGACAAAAATACGCTAACGATATCTTAAACAATCTAAATACAACACAATCAGCTTTGGCACAAAATATCGACACTTCACCATCTCCTCCAAACTCATTCTTCTTCGAACCAACTGATACTACAGAAATAGAACACATAATTATGAATCTAAAGAATGACAGTGCCCCAGGACTAGATGGAGTAACTAACCGACTCATAAAAAAAGTCAAGAATCATATTGTGGAACCGCTAACCTATATTATTAACCAAAGTTTATCAACCGGAATCGTTCCTCAAGAATGGAAGACTGCTGTTGTTGTACCTATACATAAAGGGGGAGAAACCAATTTGGCTAACAATTATAGACCAATTTCCTTGCTTTCTGTCTTTGCTAAGATACTAGAAAGAGTAGTCAACAAACGTGTAGTTAAGTACATTGAGAAGAACAATATTTTATCAGACAGTCAGTTCGGCTTTTGGAAAGGAAGGTCCACTGAAGACGCCGTAAATTTATTGACAAATGAAATTGTTACAAATCTAGACAATGGCCTTGCGTGTATCGGAATCTTCTTAGATCTCGCAAAGGCCTTTGATACTGTTGCAATTCCAATCTTACTCAAGAGATTGGAAGGCATTGGAATAAGGGGAACCGCGCTAAACTGGTTCCGAAGTTACTTGACGGAAAGGAAACAATGTTTAAAGGTAGACTCCTTGCACAGTACCTTGCAGGAAACTTCTTTTGGAGTTCCTCAAGGGAGTGTGTTAGGCCCGACTCTATTTCTTCTGTATATAAATAACCTGACGACCTTACCACTTAGAAATGCAAAAATGATCTGCTACGCGGATGACACAGCAATAATATTTCATGATTCCACTTGGGCCAACTGTTTTGCCACGGCTGAACAAGGTATGGCGATTATAGCTAAATGGCTTCACAATAATTTATTAACTTTAAATACTAGCAAAACCAAATATTTATGCTACCACAAAACTGCAGCTTCTTCTCCAGCCTTAAGCCCAAACATTCCAATTCACACATGTAATTTTGATCAGACTATTTGTGATTGTAATAAAATACAAAGGTCACGAAGCATTAAATATCTAGGAGTAATTCTAGATGATAAACTCTCTTACAAAGACCACATCGTGGCAACTGCAGCTAAAGCAAGGAAACTAATTTACGTTGTAAGACAACTTAGAGATGTTACTGATTTACATTTATTAAAAACGATATATATATCATTGTGTCAATCCATTGTGGATACAATACGGGACGCTAAACTGAAAATCAGTAAAATCATGAGCTGTCTTAACCATAAAGAAACCGAACAATTGCTAAAAATCTTAAAATAAGAATGAAAACTGACAGTCAGACGAATACACATACTTAGACATGTACACACAAACACACACACAGGCTCACAAACTATCACACACACTCACCCACACTCACATAGCTCCAAGTTAAACTTAGTCAATTAAATAAATAAAGATTGTAGTAAACTGCGATC
Organism: Arctia plantaginis; assembly: GCA_902825455.1. Lineage (NCBI taxonomy): Eukaryota > Metazoa > Arthropoda > Insecta > Lepidoptera > Erebidae > Arctia > Arctia plantaginis. The sequence goes on along the minus strand of CADEBD010000857.1, from coordinate 347,536 downwards.
TCTTCCTATTGTTTCATATGAGATTTATATAAGATTCTAATATTATTGATATTGTCCTAATGTATAATCGTTTTTGTATTGATAGCCTCGATACAGGCTAAGCCTAGTGTGGCTATCATTGTTAAACAAATTTTGTAAATCTTTTCTTTAAATAAAAATTATTATTATTATTTATTATTATATATTATACTATAAAATCCTAGATAATCTTATAAATCGTCGAGTTTTTGTTTTATTTAACAACCAACTGAAAACGAGGGGTGTTAAAATCATAGCTCCCGAACGGATGGACCGATTTCGATGCGTATTTTCTATTCAAAAGCCGATGTGATCAAGATGGTTCTTGGCTTTACATTTTGAAGATCATCAGTGCACTTCCTAGGTGATGAAGGGATATCACTAAAATCCATAGGTCCGATTGATCTGAAATTTGGTATATGTGTACTTTGATGGTAATTCTACGACATGGTAACCTAAAACTTGCTGCTGCTGGAACTTGCTAACCAACTCCTCAGAAAATTACAGCATAATATACCATGTTTGAACTTATTAGAAGAGTCTCAATGAGTATTACATTATGTATATTTGAATGTATACTTCTAGGAAGCCCTTTTCTAAGTATAGTAGTGACTATAAACGTAAGTGAAATTGCAAGGCACTACTAGTGCAAAAATAAACTTTTACCAAACAGTAACTACTGATAAACATAAAATGAAGTACCATAATTTTTCTGGTTACTGGTATGACGGAGGAAAAGGAAGCTAAATGTGATGATTTAGGTAAAGAAATATTTGTGCCAAGAGTACCTAGCAGTCTACGTGATGTAGTGTACTAGGCTGGCTCTCAGTATTCTTTTCGATATGATAACTGATAACTATATAGATTACATTACTGTACAGAACTTAAACTGTGAACAAACAAATGTATTTCATTAAATGTTTCCTTTGAAACATTATGTGGCTGCTCTGGCTTTAGTAATTGGAAGGCAATACCCTATTCAGGACAAACTCCAACTTAAAATATCTTTACTTCATAAAAAAAAAAATTTGAAATCGTCTTCTACTCGTACGTAGACTCTTCTGAAGTCATAGATCAACACATACAATAGCACAAATCTCTGTTTTGTCAAATATTTAGCAAAATAAATATAATAACAATTATACCTATAGAAAATCAATTATATGCATGTGCCGATCTACAACCGCCCATTTCCTAGGGACGTTTTCGATATACCAGTAAGTTTGTTATAGATAAAACTAGACGCTTGTATTGTACGTGAATAGTAGGGCCTTAATATATTGAGGTACATTCCTCAATATCATTCAAATTAAATCTACCAGTATATTTATATAGTTAATAAAGATATCTAATGTTTACATGGCCACTACTCAATCTAATTAGCTGAAAATTAATACAACTTTTAGTTAAGATAAAAATGATGAAAACAAAGTTTCATTAAATACTAGCTAATACTCCTTCGGCTTCACTCTGGTAAAATTAACTTCTGGAACCTTTTTTTCTATATGAGAGATATTCATATGGACATAGAAATGTCATTTGCTATATTCCTGGCAAAGTGTACGTAAAATTTTATGAGTACCGTAAATAAAAACAATTATTTTTGAAAAAGAATTCTGTAAAGTACAAAACTTTGAGAAAGTAATTTGAATTATTTCCTCATTAATCACGTTTCAGTTACAATAAATATTTTATAACAAATTTACAATCAGTATTTAAGTGCTGGCGCAATTACAAATTCCAAGCCGGTGATGTAACAGGCGCGGTGTGCCCGGAGCGCTACCGGCGAAACCTTGCTCGACATCCTGTACAAGGCTCACATCCGTAACTACATTTCATTTCGGAACTGCTACAATTACTTTAAATAGGCCGGGCCCTTGTTTATTTACTAAGTGCTTCCCACTACATTATTATTTAATTTGAACAAAACTTTAAAGTATTCCCCGCCAGCTATGTGGGTGAAACATTCAATTTTCATCAACTCATCGATTAGAAGCTACGTAAACTCAAAGTTAAACGTAAAATTAACAAGTACAGGGTTCATTAACGTCTGTCTTTTGTAAAGTTATTTGGAGTTTAGTAAGAAGTGGAAAATTTTGTGAATCTCCACGTCGCGTCGCCCGCCTGCTTTGATTGTTTAGCGATCAATCGGAAGGAATTTTGAGAACTCAGCTAATTTTCCTTCAAAAGTTAGAACGTGAATTGTAACGACGAAAATTACGGATTTCGCATTAGTTAATGATCAGTAATTATTGATACCAGTTTTATTTTATCTACACTTTACAGCCTCTGGCGAGTAATTACTCTTTGTCTTACATATCAAACTTTACGTTTAGTAAAAATTAAGATATTTAGGTACAGGCACGAGCCGAAAACTATATATGTAAAACGAATTACGATTTAACAGATGATCTGTTGTTCAGAAAAAGCAAGTAACCGTATCCCTAATATATGGTGTAGGGGAAAAGTAAAAGTTGTCAAATCTGGAAATACAGAGGCGCGGGTTATAAAAACTTAACTCGACGACACTCAAGTTCATATGGAGAAAGTTAGTGGAACACTTTAGCAAATGTGCCGATTTCGACACCCCGATCTCCCCAGTACCGCCATAGCCGAAATAACAAAAAGTTTTTGACTTATTGGCGCATGAGGACTTCAACGTAAACATGTTGGATGTTTTTTAGCCAACATTTAGGCCAACTAGTTTATAAGTTACAGACGTTTACGGAATGAAAACAGGCCAACCGTGAACGTTGTTGTTTGCGTAAAGTAACATACTCGGTCATAACTTTGGGAAAAGTTATTGAAAATCAGCCAATCGTCTACTCTAGGAATTTGTTGGCCAGCTGTCCGAACTACGTAAATTACAAGTGTAAATGTGAGAAATTTCCTTTTATCTTCCTGTAATAAAATTGCCAAATAATATTGAACTTCTTTGTCTATATAAGCTTGTTGCCCCTAAGGGGTAAACATCGGTCTATGATTTGCCGACTATACGTAATAGGGCAAGTCTATAGCGGTAAACCGGGCACTTCGGAAATTAAATGGCAAAATTGGAAACAAGACAAGTAAGAAGGGATGACAATGGATTTCGTTTACGTGGAAGAATTGGCGAGAGTAAACTCTAACCAAACATCTCTTATGTGTTTATAAAGTGGTCATGAGATCAACTAGTATCTCAAGCTAACAAAAAAATCATTTTGACATCAGAGAACAAAACTTGTCAACTACAGTCGTTAGAGGGTGCCTCGCTCGTTACGCACGAAACTGACACACAATCGCCTTTATTATAAGCTGCGTAGTGATTGTTGATTTGTTTAATTGTTGCTGATTGGACTTAGCCAAAGATTTTTTTGGATATATAAGCGTGTTTATGTTTATTGTGGGATTTAACTTCTGTTTTACATTTCCCATTATACAATACTAAATTTGTTTGTTTGTTTAAATACTAAACAATACTAAACCACCCCGACTTTGAAAAGGTAATAAAATCTATTGACATGAACTCAACCATTATTTTTTAATTATTTTTTTTAACTAATACATAACATAACATTAACCTTATTGCAAACTTTTACTTTAATGTTAATCTCAACGCTTCCATCAAAATTAGTGCAGTTGTTTTAGTTTTTGTAAGTTTATCGACTCTGTATACACACACGACTATTTATATAGACGTATCAAATACATTAACTTTGAGTTGGTACTAAAACTGTAAAATCTTACTTCTTATTCATGAACATAATAAGAAATAGGTACTCATCAACTCCGTACAAAACGTAGTTTTTCGTCCTCCAAATAATTTCCTGAGCCGTGTGAATCATCGTGTACCGTTCTTAACGCAACCCCTATCGCTTAACCGATTGGCTTTCCTGTGAGTTACGGTGAGCCGCACCCGTTAATCGTTCGTATGATTGATCGCCGCACCGACGTCCAACTGTTAAATAACCATTTCATCTAAGTATCACAAGGTGTTACCTTGTAATTTCAATAACATAGTAGTTAGTGATGGATGTACGGTGTTGGCCAGCTAATAACCTTGTCGTAGTGGCCTCGCCTATTACACGATAGACTTACGAGTATGGGACTTCGGTCTCTTCAAGTTATTGGTCCCTTACCTTTGCAGTGACACACTTCGAGTTGATCCCTAACATAATTTGGAAAGAGGACCCCAGATGACACTGGTGATGTAAGTATTGGTGTAAAGGTAGTAAATTAGAACCAAAAAAATCAAAATATACTTTTAACTTTTCGCCGTTCAGGATATATAAACATTTTAACGGGACTTGACATTGTTCAGTTTGTGTCATTACTGTGTACCTCTTTAGAGAACTAACGGTACGGTATACTTCAATTAAATTTTATGTCAATTTTTTATTTTAAATTTAAGGTAATAATAATGAAGGACTTCTATAAATGGAAGTAGTAGTAGAAGGTAAATAAAATACTCGATATTCTTTATTAAAACATTAAAAACTTTACGTTCGCTTCAAGTTGTTTCAAACAAAGTTATAACGATGTAATAAAATTAACTACTCTGTACTTAGTTCTTGCTCAATACAATTGATTGGGTTTGGATAAACCACTCCGTCGATTTATCCAATATGTTCAACTATGTTATATTACTAACTACTGAAGGCTTAGGTTTATACCCCTTGTTGAATGTCAGGAATGTCTTAATTGTCTCTAAGTGCTTTGAAGAAGCCCGTAGTAACTTATTGGAATAAAATAAGAGATAAAATATTCTTGGCATCGTAGGCTTACACTTAAGCTATTAATAGAGCTCAGAAATTTCTCTTTTGAACTTAACGAATAGATTTGGAAATTTGTTAACACTTTTACATTAAACTACACAAACTGTTTGTCTAAGAAATTTAACTGGACAAAAAAATAAAAAACGCAATTGAAAAATACCACAATATACAGTTGTGTGCATTTTTGTTTACTTAGCAACAGTAACATTTCATTTTAACCGAACTGAAATCCAACTTCAAAAATTAAATAATAATTTAAAATCAGAAAAAGATAAAGAGGTAGACAGAAGTGACACAGATCAAGCAAATAATAGAATTATTCGAGACCTTCCTGTCAGATAATATTTCATTACGTTGAGTAACAAACAGATTCAAATTTAAAAAGTAAATCGTGTCCATCTCTTTGTATCAATACACGTACAAAATCGTATGTTTTGACTCAATGGGGTTAAATATAAATTTTAAGTATATTTCAACAATCAGCTTGTTGAATCCTCCTCAAAAGTAAATAATCCTAAGAAAACTTACCGAAAGGAAGTTCAGCCAACAATCATGAACAAAAGTGATTATATTGAAAATGTTCATAAAGCCCTTGTAAGCAGCGATTGAAGTAAGAAAGTTGTATAATCTCAACTGACTTAGTACAGGCTAGGGGCAGTAGATTCCTCTGTATAACGAGAACAAGAGAAAGAAGTGGAACAAACTCCTCAGACAATGGAATTATTTCAGGGAGGTTTAAAGCCTAATTAAGTTTAACTGAGCACTTTTTTAAATATTTCAATAAGTTCTTTTATTATAAAGCGTAAAAAACATTCTTTTAACATCTAAAATTTTAAAATGTTGAAGGTTTTTAAATATTTGACACAGATTATAATAAAAATGCTTTTTGACAACTTTACCCCTAAAGCAAAAGGGATTGTTAAATAAGTATGGAACTTAGTATCGCTACAACGATCTTTAGGTCAAGAAAAAATCACCGGTTATATAATATCACTAATGTATTCATTTAGTTAAACTATATATATTTCATAAATCTCCACATTTCATGGGAAATCGTTGGTAAAATTCGGAGGTTGAAAAGTCAAACAACATATTTTCGATTAGAAATACATCTTATGTTGAACTTTTAGAATCATCATCATCAATAGCCTTAAATAATCCACTGCTGGACATAGACCTCTCCTTAGAAAGGACGTTTTGGCCTACTATACCACGCTGGCCACGGGTTGGTATAGAGTGTGTTTTAAGTTTTCCTTCTCTTTATGCTGTTGTCCTGCGTAGTTTTCTCCCTAAGTCGGCTCATACACAAAGAAACAAACAAAACACACAAAGAAACTAAAAATTAAGTAAGGTTTGATAAAGGCAACATTTTTCAATGTGTCAATATTTCATTTCTGACAGAACTGACATGACACGTTAATGTGTAACGTATCCAACCACGCGTTTTTTAAATTTTACTTATAATAACTATGTTAGTACTTATCAACCTGTGTACCATAAAAAACCTTTAATGTGGCTAAGGATTGTACGCCGTGCTTCAGAAAATAGGTGAACCCTCAGTGTACCCTGTGGTGGATAGATGATACCTCAGTACTGATTTTCAGTGCCATTTCAGTCGTCAGCATAGTGTGAGGTGTCAGTCAGTCAGGTGTACTACTTCCCACACTAGGTACTGTAACAAACGCCGTCGTGTGCTACGCGGACGACACACTCGTGACGGCGCGCGGCAAGACGCACCACGAGGCAACCCTGAGGGCCACGGCCGGGGTTGCCCAAGTCGTTGAGCGTATCCGGCGGCTGGGTCTCGAGGTGGCTCTGCACAAGTCCGAGGCCCTGTTCTTCCACGGGCTTCGGAGGAAGCCGCCTGAGGGATCTAGCCTCACGGTAGGAGGCACTCGCATCGGCATCGAGCCCTCGATCAGGTATCTGGGGCTCGTACTCGATGGCCGATGGGACTTCGGATATCATTTCCGAGGTCTGGTCCCCAAGTTGGTTGGGGCAGCGCGTGCGTTGGCGCGGCTGGTGCCCAACATGAAGGGACCCGATGACTCCTGCCGGAGACTCTACTCGGGGGTTGTGCGGTCCATGGCCCTTTACGGGTGCCCAGTATGGGCGGGGGCCCTGAAGGCCAGCAACGTCGCGATACTGCGGCGACCGCAGCGAATGCTGGCCATCAGGATCATAAGGGGGTACCGCACGATCTCCTTCGAGGCGGCGAGTCTCCTGGCCGGAACTCCACCGTGGGACCTGGAGGCGAGAGCCCTTGCAGCACTGTATCAGTGGCGCAAGGAGGCGCAGGAGTTGGGTCGATACCCCGAGATTCGAGAAATCGATGACCGGAAATCCCAACTCCGCCAGGTCATCATAGGGGAGTGGAGGGAACGACTCGGGCAACCGAGCGCCGGGCACGCCGTCATTGCGGCGGTAAGACCCGTTATGGAGGATTGGCTCGAGAGGCGTCACGGGACCCTCTCATACCGATTGACGCAGGTGATCACTGGGAAGGGATGTTTCGGAGATCACCTGTGTCTGATCCGCAAGGAGCCAACGCCTGAGTGCCACCACTGCGATGGCCAGACCGTGGACACGGCTCTCCACACGCTGGCAGAGTGCCCGGCGTGGGTTGAGCAGAGGCGAGACGTCGTGGCGGCCATCGGAGTGGGAGTTCTCTCGCTCGATAGCCTGATTGCGGCTATCGTGCGGAGCGAGAGTGCGTGGAACTCTGCCGTCTCCTTCTGCGAGCAAGTTATGCTCGCGAAGGAGACGGCGGAGCGGGACCGGGAGAGGTTTAGAACTCTCCCGGCCCGCCAGGCCCGGGCACGGGCCAGGCAGCGCAGGCGACTCAGGCGCCGGAGGTCGCAGAACGACCTTCGTCCTCCATAAGCGCAGGCCTGGGGGTGACAGGTGAGGCCATCTGTCACCCTAGCAGAAGCAGGCCGGGGTGGCGGCGAGCGCGTTGCGAAGCGCGCTCGCTTCCAGGGAGCACAGGGAACATGGGGTTCCCACACGGGGCGGGGGTCGTCTACTCGTCTGTAGATGACCCGAGGTATGCGGGGCACCAGGGCCTTCCTTTCTAGGGTATACCTGGTTCCCCGGCAATTAGTACCCGGCGAAGGCGTGCGGTTTTAGTCGGTTCGAGTCCGACATGCCACCGACAGGTGGTATCCGAGGGGATTTCCGCACGGAAAAAAAAAAAAAAAAAAAGGTACTGTAACAAAAGGAAACTAAAGAAAAACGAACTAGAATCTATTACTGAACTTGACTTTCATCTTCGAAGTAAGAATTTTTTATTTTCAGATTAAATCTTATAAAATATAAGCAGAACTTGATTTGAGGCACCACAACTAACATGTCAACAATACCAAAAGTGATCATTCCCATTTAAAAAAAGAAAAAAATCTATTGCGTACCATTTCATTCATTTCAAAAATATGCAAAAGTATGCAGTTTTCGAGCAGCATTACCACTTCGTGCATGTGGCGGTGGAGACCATTGTCACGTGGGGTGCTGACACCAGGATATTTATTAAGGATCTTGGTCGAAAACTCACAGAAGTCAATAGTGACTCCCGCTCCGGTTCGTTCCTGGCAAGGTTGGCCATTGCCAATCAACGCGTCAATGCAGCAAGTATGATGGGCACCTTTTCACCGGAAGCGATCAGGAAAGGGATTTTTTTTGTTTGTGTAATTTTGCTAGTTCTTATGTCTGCGTCTGTAATTCCCGTAATACTATTAAATATTGTAAAAGGTTTTTAGGGGGTTTCCAAACAGCAATAAAAATTTAACTTACCCCACTGCATGTGGTATAGTTGTTTAGAGCTCGTTGAGTAGAAAACTAATTGAATGTTATAAGCTGTATTTCTTACTCTGGAATACTACCTACCAGTTGGAATATTTTCTTCAAATATAAACAAGACCAACCGTAAGCACAACTAAATGAATTGAAAAAGAAATTCTGTTAATCGGTTCACAAATATTGAAGACGTCGTGCAACATACAGAAATAATAATTTTCAGTTCAATTGACAAAATCCCTTTGAGAAGTCGTTAAAAATTTACAGAACAGAGAAATGGTACGCCTGAGTGCCACCACTGCGATGGCCAGATCGTGGACACGGCTCTCCACACGCTGGCAGAGGGCCCGGCGTGGGTTGAGCAGAGGCGAGACCTCGTGGCGGCCATCGGAGTGGGAGTTCTCTCGCTCGATAGCCTGATTGCGGCTATCGTGCGGACGAAAGTGCGTGGAACTCTGCCGTCTAATTATGCGAGCAAGTTATGCTCGCGAAGGAGACGGCGGAGCGGGACCGGGAGAGGTTTAGGACTCCCCCGGCAAGCCAGGCCCGGGAACGGGCCACGTACCGCAGGCGACTCAGGCGCCGGAGGTCGCAGAACGACCTCCATAAGCACAGGCCTGGGGGTGACAGGTGAGGCCATCTGTCACCCTAGCAGAAGCAGGCCGGGGTGGCGTCGAGCGCGTTGCGAAGCGAGCTCGCTTCCAGAGAGCAGAGAGAACATGGGGTTCCCACACGGGGGGGGGGGGGGGTCTACCTGTTGTTGTAGATGGCCCGAGGTATGTCGGGGCACCAGGGACTTCCTTTCTAGGGTATACCTGGTTCCCCGGCTTTAGTACCCGATACGGCGTGCGGTTTTAGTCGGTTCGAGTCCGACATGCCACCGATAGGTGGTATCCGAGGGTATTTCCGCACGGAAAAAAAAAAGTGGAGAAATGGTACACGTAAAAATTTCAGAATGTTTAAGATTTTTTTTTAGTCCGTTTGTCTTTAATACCAGAAATAGTAAATATATTGTAAGCGTTACATTATACTACTTTTTAATAATGAAATAGCACAAAGATACTTATGCGGAATTTTACGAACATGCCGAAAATGCTTAGTTTTTTTAAATATACTTACTATAATTCAATAGCCATTTACAACCATCCTTTCAAAAAGTTGGGAAGCATAAATAATCGAATCATGTCTGTTGTACATCAAATTGTTTTCTACCAAAGTTGTATGTTGTAGTAAAAAGAGTTAGCCTGAATAATGTGGGGTGTGCCTTGCATACGCGTGTGCTCAAAGAGCTCAGCAAATTGAGTACGAAAGAACGGAAATTAAAGTAACAGGACTTTGTGAGCGAAGAGACTACCAAGACGTGGAATAAAGGAGTAATGGAGACGCCATGATGGAAAATATATAAAATAAATTCAGTAAAATGTTAACGAATTTGTTTAGAATATTTGTTGAAAATATTGTAAAAGAATATGCATTCTATAATATAAACCGAAATATTTTATCAACCTAATTGCAGGCTCCGTCCTAGTGACCTCCAATCGCATTACGGGGATATGATTATGGAACCCCGACCTCATGGAGCTACTGCTATCTCAGCCCCGTTTCTAAAAATTGCGGTATCCCTTATCTTTTTCTTTTGTCTTTGTGATTACATTGCAGTCAAGCAGCCTATAAACGAAACCACTCAAAACCCTTTATAACTGTAAATATAATTGGTGAAAAATCTGAAATTATGATGCTAATTAATTCTCGTATAACAATTTAGTTTTAAAAAAGACAACTCCCGCATTAGGAATATATCCTGTGTCGTGGGAGACTTTACAAACATACATGAAACGGACACAAAGAACACCCAGACTCAGAACAACAATTTGTGGATCACACAAAGTGTCGTCCTATGTGGGGATCGGACCCACAACCTAAGCCACGACGCCATCCGTGCAGTATATTTGATGGGTACAAGATGACAAGTATTGGACATTCTTAATTCTGATTATCATCTTCATAATCATCAACCAACCACTCCCTTGCTAAAGTCTGTCACTGAACCCTGGAACAAGGTTTAGGTAATAAAGGTTTCGGTTCATGTTTAGGTAAAAATAAAAAAGAGTTCAAACCTGTTATCATTATTCAGCATTATATGGTTATTCTTAAAACTATAGTTATATTATTATATGCAATGAACACAATAATTTATGAGACCGTAACAGTCATAGTAGTTACCACCTATTTGCTATTTAAATTCTTGACACAAAAACGATAAAGTAATAAGATGCCTCCATAAAAATATATTAACATTTTTTCTTGCATCATTACAATGACATAGGGGTGAATATCGGATTACGTAAACGAGACACATACTGTCGTCACAGGGGTAAGCTACTCTTTGAGGGAGTAAGTTGGTGGGTGGGAGTCCAAGATGTTCACTGTACTCCAGTTTGAATCGTGTCAAGGGTGAGCTGTGAACTTTCGAAAGAGACTTTAAATGTGGAGCATTTTATTCAGTTTCTTCTTAGTATATTCTTTTATGCATATCGTCTATATAATATGTGCTTGCAACATAATTGAAATGTCAGTGTAATTATAAATTCTATGTATTTAATCATAGCAGTCAATTTTCGTTAATATATTGATACAAAAATGTGTGTGAATATTGCGAATCTTGAAGATAAAATAACATTTTTAATTTAAAGTAACTGTACTATTAGACGTCAACCCTTGTATTTTCGAGATTGTTCGTCAGATTGGATCTCCGATTGTAGATCTGTACAAATTTCTTTTAAAAATATGCATATTTTGGATTAGCTTGTGGTTGAAATGTTTCTTACCACAGTGTTTAAGGCAATACCAATGTTACGTGTTGACATCACAAATTCGAGAATTTACAACTTGTACGTCATATTAAACTGCCCAATGATGGAGTGACCAGGACTCGTATAGTTGGCGTTCCTTGGGGGTCGATGATAATGTATTTTAAACTTTATTGATTTTTATTATGTACCTGCGTAGTACATATACGTGAAAAGTATAAGGAAACCAAAACCCTTTTTTTCTGTCATAATTAAGAAAATTTTTAAAGATATTTTATACAAATTTTAATTTGATATTTTTTAAGAGATTTTATTCCTGAAATAACATTTTTTACCGTAGTAAATTATTTCCTATGATTATGACGACAAATGATGAAGAATATGAGATGAGATGGAATAAAAGGAATCATTTTTCTGCACTTTATGTATTTCTTTCAAGATTTATCGTTATTGTCTTGTTTTATAACAAAGCCATTAAGTCGAATATTTATTCAAAAAATAAAACGGTTGGTCTGGGGCTTTCACTAGATCGTTGTGCTGATGCATATAACAACAAACAGTGACCATAATTTTAGTTGGACGGAGGTTTACTTTAGCGCCTAATGCTGCCAGTATTTGACCGGCCATTGGTAAAACAATTAATTTCAGAACCCATTTACTATCTAGGCAAGCTTTGATGTTTGCAACGTGTAATGTACATTACACGTTGGTTAAAGATAATATTTCAATAACATGTATAGACTAACCACAAACCATCATGCTAATAGTGATTGGAAATAATTCTATAAGTCCATGTTCATTGACAGCCAATTCTTGTTTATTTTTATGAATTTTAGGGTGTAGGGGACCGGATGGCAAATGATTACCGTCGCTCAAAGACATCTGCAACTCAAGAGCCTCAAGTACGTTGTCGCTCTTTACATTCCCTCCAGAATTCAGGGGTATGGGAGGAGGGGGGGATTTGGGGCTCCGGTAACACTACTGGTCGGTTTTCTGTGGTCCAGCCGGCCCGTATGTGCCGAAGCCAAACGTACCAATTGTGTATTCAATTCGTTCTCCCTTTAGTTGTTCTTTTAGTATAACAAAATATTAATATCCAAACACTCAATCATGTAAGTTTGGTCGTAAATCAAATCAACTGCTCTACATAAAAGAAAACTGTGAAGCTAACCCAAGAACAAAAGATTATTTCGACTTACTGCCACATAAGATGATCTAAGTATATAAGTATTTTGGCAAAACTATTCTAACTACTACCATATACATTACTAGCTCACTTCAGAAATAAATGAGCATGTGTAGCTTAAACTGATACTGACTCCGCATTGGAATTTCACATGGATAATTTTATTACCGTCAGTTTAGTTTTGATGGCGACCAGTAGTCTTGTTGGTCTTGTTCTTCCTATCGTTGTAATACAAACTGTATCACATTAGGATACGGTCCACATTTAGTATTTAAGTTAACCCTTTATTAGATTAGGGAGCAATTAAGAGTACTTATGCAGTAAAGTTTTTGGTAACATTTACATTCAAGACTTTGGTTATAAGTATTATATTAATGCTGAATTAATGCAGAACGCTCTTTGTGATGTGTTTTAACCTAAGGAAGTAATATGCGGAATCGCCGTACTTATTAACATGTTAAAAACGAATATTATACTCATTGGTATTGAAGCATTTATCAAAAAAACATTTGTGGCCAATCAAGTTACTTGCCCATTAAATATTAATCAATATTTCTATAGGACGTTCAAACCTCCCTGAATGGGTTCCAAAAATACAATTTTCAAGCCGACTGCTCCTTTATCAAATATCTGTGCACCTATTTAGTTAACATCCTACGAGACTTTTAGGTACGTAGTTTCTACTCCAGAATTTTTCTGTGTCCTGCTCGCTAGCGCTTTAACTTGTTATTTCGTTAGAGTATATCGGTTTGTAAGTTAAAAACTATATTTATATCAGGATTAGTACCACTATTATTATTGTTATTTCAGTTTTGTCTTTCTAAAAAGGGAAGTAGATCTATTATATTTCCACCTCCTTCAATTATTTCTGATTAATTTCGTTGCGGGTCCCAAGACAGTTTAACTTTTCTCGGGACTGCCCGAGTGTTATAACTCGGTGAATTCGTATGTCACTAATGTCGATTCTGGTGTACATAAGTTATAGTAGTATAAATTCTATACGTATAATCTAGACAAAACACTACACTAATTCATTGTTCGAATATTATTACACGTAAGATATATCATAGTGAATACAACTAGACACTGTTCTCGAATTACGCATGGATAGGTAATATACCATTGGCAAGGACAAATTCACATAATTTTGGAAAAAAACCCAATTCTAGTTGATGACGATGTTACACTTGATAAAGAATATTTGTTATGGAAGTTTGATAACAATTTGTAATTTAAATGTGCAAAAGTTTTAGGTCAAACCATTTTATTAATAGATAATAAAATATATTTTGCATTGTCTTTATTCAAGTAACATTCAATTTCTTTTTAAATTATATGCCATACTATAAAAAAACTGTATTAGTGTATACTGATTGCTAAGAGTTAACGGTGATTTATGTTATTTTTATCAGAGTAGTACCCATCAATAGTGAAATTTAACAGTAAACTAATTGAAACTTTAGACAGGTCAAAGGTAAAACCAAATTCAAGCAACCGAGTTAATTCAAATAGGTCAATATATATCCATCTCAATGGTAAATGAAACATAAATCATTACAGTAGACTCCATAATTGCTTGCAAACAAATCGTTTCGTGAGAGTCCAGCTTTATCTCTCTTGGGTTGTAAGCCGAATATTTAGTATAACGTCCAAATAGGTCTGAGCGGATTGAGGCTTTAAATAATGGAAGTAATAGCCGCTTTGTCGTAAGGAATGACTGGCTATGTACACAAGCGATTCAATTATATTCCTGTTACAACACGAAGATCTATTCAATGTTTACTCAACGTATCAAATATAAAGCTAGACAAGCCAGTTGATCGAATGGTTAGTCGTGGTTAAACCAGACGTTGTAGGTGTAATTCCCTCTCAGTACAAATAATTGTGTATTGAACATGATTTCTTGAGCATGATTTCTTGTTGTGTAAATTACATTCCATTTGTCTATAATATCTATGTATTTTGAAATAGGTATATACCCCAGTGTGTTGTTAATTAGCATGTTTACTGTTACGGCTCTGTCTAGTTTGGAATATGACGGCCGTGTGTGACTTGTGTGAAGTTATTTAAGAAATTACTGTTAAATCTATAAATACTTTGGTCATGATAATACCTACGATTCCTCATAAAGCTTGTTATTTATTAATACTTTGTAGGCTTTTGTCTGAAAGTAAGGATATTTTGCTATGGGTAATTATTACACACTTGTAATACAGCGAAGTGCGAGATTTCTGTTATTGCAAACACCATTATTATTATCATGAACATAATTATAATCATTACTATCAAAATAATCAGCAGCATCATCAGCATAATTATCTCAGCAATAAAATGTCAACTGTTTATCATAAGAATCTACAAGCTTCCACATAATGCTAACGTCTTAAAATAATTATCATTACTTTCAAAACTATTAAAGTTATTTTCCCAACCACATTACGTTAGTCATTCAAGATACTCGTAACATATATTTGTACGTATCAAATATGAACCTTCCTTGTTATTCTTATGATATTTATTAGACACTTGAGGTGCGTCTATTGGCAGCGTTTCCAATTACCACTGAGCTACGGAGAGCTACGTGATACGACGACGTCACGTCGCTAAGCAGACGTCGGCCAATGTGAGTGACAATTGTTATAGAGCTAGAGACGGAATGTAATGAAATCACCTAATCGTGTGTGAGTGGTGTTCATCATTTATGTCATATAGCGCTAAGAGTTAAAGATTTCACAGGTCAAGTCCTTTCGAGGACAAGTCCTTTCGAGGTCAATGTGTTTGATTTTATAATAAAATCTCAAATAATATACGACCTAAGTACAAGTATAAACAAATTTAAATCCGGATTAAAATGGGATTAATTTCGCACATGCTATTTCTTAAGTAGAAATGTGGTGTGGTGTGTGGTGAGGAATTTTTAATGTTTTACTAACTTTTTTTATTCTAACTGTTCTCTTTATCTTGTTTTCTCTTCATGGCCTTTTCAGCTTTTAGTTATTAATAAAGGACATACTGGCCCACATCAAAATGTTGTGGTATATTTAATGATGCGATTGTAAATCTATCTGTTGATTGAAAAAGAGTGGCGGTGGGTTGCTGCCCTTTCTTCTCATAGGTTCAACCCCTTGGAAACGGGCGGTTGTAGATCGACACAAGGATATCGTAGATTTATGATATTATATTATACTAGCTGACACGGCAAACGTTGTATTGCAAAACAAAAAAAAATTAGGGATGGGTCACCCTTACCATTTAGGGGTATGAAAAGTAGATGTTGGCAGATTCTCAGACCTACCCGATGTGCACACAAAATTTCATGAGAATCGGTCAAGCCGTTTCGGAGGAGTACGGGAACGAACATTGTGACACGAGAATTATATATATAAGATTTATTTTTCTAAATATTTGACAAAAAAGAGATTGTTGCTATTGTGTGTGTTAACTTTAAAGTCTTTGACTTTAGAGTCTACATAAAAGACGATTTCAAACAATTTTATCAATTTTATGAAATAAAGATAGTTTCAGTTTTGAGTTAGCGAGAGTGGGTATAAGAGAGACTGGTAACCTCACTCATTTTCGAAAATCAACAAAATAATGGCTTAACATTACTTTTCTGCGAACCGGCAGACTTGTGGCATGCCACGACTAGCAGTTTGGGGTTTTCCGTCCACTTGTGCTCTAAGACCCCGCATCTGACTAAATCTCATGATGCTAGCTCTATAGAAAGTACCTTATAGCTTTAATTTACCTATCATAAGTAATTAGTTAATGCTTTCATTGATTCAGAAGGTTAATTTTACATCTTTAAAAAACCGCAGGCATAAGTCATTTCTGTTAATTACAGCATTTTTCCTCCACGCTTCCCGAGGAAAAGATCTTGACTGACAGATAGACTGACACAGAGAGGGACAACGAAGTAATCCTATAAGGGTTCCTTTTATTCCTTTTGAGGGACAGAACCGTATTAACTGTATATCTTCAAAAAATGTTGTTCTGAAACGTAGATAGTATGAAAAGCTTTAGCCGAATTTTCTTGTGTGCGAGATACAACCCAAAAACGTTATGTTGCTACGGAAATAAAATAAAGATATCCCAGAGATGGTCTGAAACAGAAATGAAGTGATTTTCCTGTCGATAAACCACTGTTTATGGATCTGCGTATATGTAGTGATATTTTGTATCAGCTCAGGAAAACCAAAGGAAATCTCGTTGGCTATCGGACGGAAATACAATCGTTTATTTTCTGACAGCCTCGGGCACAAATACACTCAAGAAAAGACTTTAAACAAATAGATTTCTTAGATTTAATGTTTATATTTCGTCAATGGTTGAGAATGTCGATTTAAAACATTAATTGTCTCTTTAAATTATATATTTAAGGGATTACCATTGTTGTTCTTGATTATTGTTTTTTTAGTTTAAGGTGGAGTCAAGTAAGATCGCTACACTCAATGCTATCAAAGATACCCTAGTATATATATGATAAATTAATTGTGATCCGTGGTTTCGCATAGTTTTTTTTTTTGTTTGAAATCAGTTTTACTTAAGACATTCTGAGTACAAACAATTAAAAAAAAAAACGATTTAAAAACATTTATTTAGATACTATACCTTAGTAAAGTTTGCGAATTGTCTCAGTATTATCGTAGGGACAAGATTAATTTAATCTTGATGTAATCAGCTTATTACTTGAGTCATCTAAAGATAGAAAACGAAAATTACTTTCGCTTAACACCGTAATTTATTTTATTCTGTTCCAATTTGTTAATTAGCTCAGCTGTATCTAGCTGTACAATAAGGCAGTAATGGTCGAAGGTTATAGTATTTTACAGTCGACGTTTACGATGTCGTTAATAATAACTGTAAACCAGAAATTAGGTAAAATTATTGGTCGGGTTACAAGTTACGTAAGTAGTAAGCCGAATAAGAACATTAATTGAAGTAAGTTATAGGATAGTTATTTATTTTATAGTATATAACTTGAATATTTGTGTCAGAAAGTGGCAATTTTCTACACATTTCAATGGAAGTATTCCTGTATTGCTTGGGCGTTAGGCATGGGAAGATAATTATAGATAAATATATATAATATTGTTTTTGCTACATCAAATGTTTGTGATTATTTTCCTAATAATAGGAATAAATAATTAATCATAGACAGTTTTCCATTTAATCAAATATAATAGATATCAATATTATGACTGCTTATATCTATGTGACTAAGATATCGGTTTGACTAAAAATGGCGGACACCAGTGGTCTAATAAAGAGAGGTACTGGTACGATACTGCACATCACTTATATTTAGTTTGATAGTCCGTATAACAATTTTCAGTATCTTTAGACCATTAGGAATAAACGCTTCTGAGAAAAAACGATTCATTACGAAATCTTTTGTACTTTTTGTTATATGGAAAAGGATAGTTGTCTCTAGAGATAACAGAATTGTATCAGGTAGTTGTGGACGACACAGCAAACCAATTAGATGAGCTTTCTAATACAACAATGTGAAAGAGTAATTGCAAAACAAGCATTCATTACCGCCAGCGACAGCGACACCTCGTGTTTAATTATGTATGAAAATAATATATGCCATTATCATAACTTTTACGGTTATTCTTTAAAAATTTGTTAAATTGACTAAAATATCTTCCATTATTTATATGCAAAAATAAGTTATCAGCCATGTACAATATGTTGATGGTAGTAAACTAGCAGTGTATTAAATAGCTTTCCTATTATACTTAAGCTGTATTGACAATATTAGAAATTAACGATATTATGTAATTATTATTCTATTATTAAAAATAACAGAAGTCAACTTGATGAGCTAAGCTTAATAATAATATTCTACCACATTGACACAACGCCATCTAGCAGAGCTTGTACTATGGCTACTAGACAACTGATATAAATACAAATGTACTTTTTTTTGTAAATACATACATATTATACATAGAAACACCCAGACCAAATCAAACATTAAAAGTTCATGCAAACAAATGTTTGACTTGAGCGTTAATCGAACCCGCGACCTTTGAATGTTAAATTATTTCAATCATAGAATTTGATAAAACAAACCAAAACTAGGATATGCCATTACGTAATACTCGAACCAATGACGTCAAGGACGTCGCTATAATGGAATTTAATTTTTAAATATTTTCAAATCCATTTATTTGATTAATTAGTAGCAGCACGCGATAGCACTTACGACAAACTTAAACTGAAGAACCCAGAAGTAATAAAATCCACATCAAAATAAAGCCCTGTCTTATAACCTGTACAACAAAAGAGCGAGTCTATCGTAAATTAAATCACTTGTCTGTCACCCGTCAAGTTTAACTAAGTCCCGAACACAAATGCCTCCAGAGAATCTTCAGCGTCAGCTTACGAATAATTATACTGATGGAACGAATCTTACATTCGAACGGAATTTTCGAAATTGTTGGGTTCATTTATTCATTAAAACTGTAGGTATCTGTACCTACATACACACATACACGTTTGTGTCCCCGATGCGAATATTTTTGTAGAGTGTGAGTTCTCTAACCGCGCATGTGTCAACCTCTCGTCTATATTTATAATATATTCATACTCAATTTATACGAATGAAATGCCTATAATTATTATGATCAAATATTCATTGAAGTAAAACTTGCCTTCATTTCTTAACAAAATGTCAATAATTACCTCTGAATGGAGCAAGAATCAAATCAAGGATACAATCTGGTTTAATTTTGTAACGTAAACATCTTATCTTGCAAATATATAGTAGAACACACAGATGAAATGGAATCAGAAAGAAGAAAATTGCATCCCTAAGACTCTTCTTACTCAGCCAGCAGCAGCCCATTACTAGGGCGGCATTTAATAATTTTTAAATCTGGAACATCCACCAGGGTGTTTCAATCAACCAATCAATCAAACTATCAATAGTAGGCCAAAACCTCCTTTCTAAGGCTAGGCCTATCTTCAGCAGCCCACTATTAAAAGCTGTTGATGATGATGATGGACCAAGGCAATTATTTGGAAGGATTTTTTATGCTTTGTAGGAATGCAAAGCAGATTTCTTCAATAAAACATGATGTGTTTTATTACCAAATAATTATCAAGGCTCATGTGTATCCTCTTTTCATACGTATTAGATGCAAAAGAAATTAAAGAAACCCTTACAGGATTGAGTCCTTGTCCCACTAACCGTTAACCGTCTGCGTGTTACTGAGAAAACGATTTCTCGGTAATGCATCGAAATTAACATCAAATTATAACCAGAATGTGTCTGTATTCCATGACGGATTTAAAAAATCGCGATTCTAATATCAATATTTCGTGTCTAAACCTGTGAAGCAAGGTTCAGACAACACAAGTAAAACGCAAAATCAGACAGTTATTAATTTGTTGCATTATCACCTAAACCATATTGTTTACTATTGCAAACTCATATCTTGAGCTGATAACATGGACTATTGTGTATATTGACGTTTGAAAGAGTATATTTAGGACGGAAATATCATGTTTGGGACTCGAAAAAAAAACGGTCAAGAGTTTCAAGATTTGCCTTGATAAACGAACTATCTATATACACATCTATAGAGAACCCTGGATGCGAGGGACTCACACTTCACCTGTTGTGTCTTAAATTAGATTGACTGGTTCTAAGGAAGACTAATACTCTCGGAAGCTTTTACTCTTTTTTTTGGCGATCCTTCAATGATTCTCCTGGGCCCTGTTTAATAAACGTTATAAGCTGATAATTTTTCTAAATCAGTGACATATTTACAAAGTTAAATGACAAGTGCTATATGATAAACCCTACAAAAATGTAAGAATTTTATAAGTAAAAACATTACAAATATTACCATTATGAATGCTGTAAATTAAACGTTTACATTTGCAAAAAACGCATGTAGATTTCGATGACAATTTTGTACACACTTTGTAATTGTAAGTTACAAATTACCTACATAAAATGTAAGTTTTGTTAAAGATTCTTAAATTGAGTGTTGATTTCAAAAATCTTATAATTTGAAAATGTTTAGAATTTCTTTTAAATCTGACACATCAAAAGTAAAGTTTATCCTTTTAAGAAAAACTCGTCGTTGTCGTTCACTCATATAACAGTACGATTCCAGAGCCTTAAGATATAACTTATTTTTAAAAAGATGAAGCCTTAGGTTCTGAGTAATGTCT
This sequence comes from Arctia plantaginis, assembly GCA_902825455.1. NCBI lineage: Eukaryota > Metazoa > Arthropoda > Insecta > Lepidoptera > Erebidae > Arctia > Arctia plantaginis. The sequence continues at coordinate 326,783 of CADEBD010000857.1, read as the reverse complement.
CATGTACTTTTAATACCTGCGTGCCTGTAGAGTTCGCTCTGTGACACCTGGGCAGGACTTAACTTAAATTTGTATGGCTGAATTTTATATATATTTTGTAGAATATTACTCTGAAGTAATTTTAAAAGTTTCAGACGCTTTCCATGTAACAAAACTTTTTCAGACGCTTTAAAGCTCAAAAAAAATGATCGCAACTTATTTTTCATGTCTTGGTTTTAAATATGTTATTAAGACAACTATTACAAAGTTATATTAATTCAGTTAGACAAAATGTAATGACCAAAAATCTCATAAACATAAAAATTACAATATGTAACTTGTCACTCGTAAAGAAAAAATGTTTATGTATTAAACACAAATATGTAAAATTGTACGTAAAATTTGGTGGGATTATTCCCTATAAAATGTAGACTATTTTAATCTTTGTCGCTAAGCCATTGCAATAAATTTTAAGCAGTACAAAGACCTGGATAACGTGAACTACTTAGATCTTCGATTTGTTACTATATGTAAAGAACCTGTAATCAAAGGTTATTGGGTAGAATAATTATATGTACATTTATTCGACAGTACCTAATCAGATGAGAAATATTAATATATAATAATAATAACTTTATTGAACTTCAATTCCTTTGTTACAATTATACAATCCAATAAACATATTATAACCGTATGAGGTGTACAAAGTAGACCCTGCCCACCAAACTAGGTATTCCTGTAACTTGGAAGACAGTGTTCCGCTAATGGCTCGTTCACGGTATTTCATTATAGGTATTTTACATTTATGTTGAAATTTTTAAGGTTTGAAGTTAAAGTAGTGGGACGTACACGCATGAAGTGTTTCGTGTGTATTTGTGTATGTGTGTGTGTGTGTGTGTGTGTGTGTGTGTGTGTGTGTGTGTGTGTGTGAGTGTGAGTGCGTGTGACTGTGGATTAATGTGTAGTTAGAAGGTTGTGGATCTGTGTTGTGAAAAATAATGTATCGTATATATTTTTTTATATTCCATGATGGAGCAATGCTTCGGTTTGGGCATAGTCTTTTTCTAGTAACCAATTGTGTATATTCTTCTTAACTTCATAGTTATTTAATGTTGTTAATTTAATTTGTTTACATTCTTGTAAATTAGAGAACTTATAACATACAGCTGTTTCCTGGCGAATGACGTTTTGTGTACTTGTGTGGGGCATATGAGCCTATTTGTTCGCTTAGAGGGATCTTGTGGAGGGAGGTTTTGATGCCTCCAAAGCGTGGCACGTAGCACATAGAGCTGCCTCACCGTAAGTACTTTGGTTTCACCATAAAGCTGTTTTGTGGGATACCCAAAAGGCTTAGCCAGCATCACTTTGAGAACAGCTCTCTGTGCTCGCTCCACCTCCAGAAACCTTGATTTAGCGGCGCCTCCCCACACCGATATACAATAACCGATGACGGATTGACAAAGCGCAGTGTATACCTCTTTCAAGATTTTCGCATCTGCACAGTGTCTTAGAGTTTTAAAGATGTGAATAGATTTCCTAATTTTGTTAGATAGTGTCTCTAGATGTGTATACCATTTAAGTCCTTCATCGATTATTACGCCAAGGTATTTAACATTGGTTACTTTAGAAACAGCAACACACGAGCAGGTTGTGCTTGTTGTGTCTCGGCATGTGTGAGCTTTTATGGTGTATGGAGTTATTGGATTAATATGTGGGTTTAAAGTGAAGGGGATGTAGTTGGTTTTGGACAGATTGAGGGTGAGTTTATTGTCGTTTAACCATTCCATTACAATCCGAAGTGATGTCTCGGCGGTACATTTAGCTTCCGACCATGAGTTTCCGTATACCACAATGGCAGTATCATCAGCGTACGCTATTATTTTAGATTTAAATAAGGTTAAGTTGCACAGATTGTTTATATATATTAGGAACAGCGTAGGTCCGATCACACTGCCCTGCGGGACACCGTAGGAGATCATTTCGTCTTCGCTAGTAAGATCACCTATCTTAACACATATCCTCCGGTCCTCTAAATAGGTCTGGAATAGCTTAAGTGCTGTTCCTCTTATGCCAATCAACTCCAATCTGGACAGGAGAATGGGGACAGAAACTGTATCAAATGCCTTTGTTAAATCTAGAAACAAGCCTATACATTTTTGCTGTGTGTCTAGTTTTTGGGCTACAAACTCTGTCAACTGAACTACTGCATCTTCGGTGGACACTCCTTTTTTGAAACCGTATTGGTTGTCTGCTATAATATTAAATCTGTTTAAATAGTTAACGAGTTGTTTATTAATTAGTTTCTCCATAATTTTTGATAGAATTGGTAGAACTGCAATAGGCCTGTAGTCATTTGCACAGCCTCTGTCCCCACCCTTGTATATGGGATGAACGACAGCTTTTTTGAAGGGCTCTGGGAACACTCCGGAAACTATAGAGCAGTTAACTACATGGGTGATTAGGGGTACCATAATAGTTCTGCATTTTTGTATTAATTTAGCAGAGATTCCGTCCCAACCAGTAGCGCAATCCTGTCTTAAGTTGGAGATGATTAGTTCAACTTCGCTGTCGTCCACCTCGAGAATCACGAATGAGTTAGCTCGTGAATTTTTCTTTGATTGTCCCTCAATGGTGGCATCTGTCATTGTGGGTGATGGTGCATGTATCTTGGAGGCTAGATTTTCGCCAACTTTCGCAAAAAACTTACAGATTTTATTGGCAGCGCTTTTAGGGTCAGATGTTGTACTGATGAGTTCCAAGGGGGGATATGTTTGTTTTTTAGTGTTGGTGATTTCTTTAATCTTGTTCCATAGAGTCTTTGGATTTGATTTGGCTTTTAGTAATTCATGTTGTTCGTGAATTCGTTTTAATTTCCTAAGGAGAGTATTACAATAATTTCTGTATCTTTTATATGTTGTTTGTAAGATATGGTTCTCTGGTGACCTACGAGCTTTTTTGTGTAGTTGGTCTCGGTGGCGAATGCACCTTAATAGTCCCGGTGTAATCCAAGGCTTGATATTTCTTTCACGCCTTGAGACCTTAGTAAGTTTGGTATGTTTCTTAATAATATTTTGGAGTGTGTGGGTGAGATTAAGCGCGGCTGTATTCGCGTCAAGTGTACTCGTTACTAAGGAGAAGTCATAAGTCTGTATGTCTTTTATTAAACGGGGATAGTAAATTTTTGGAATTTTATAGTCTGGTGTTTGTAGTCTAATTGGCTTGGTGTCTTCAATCTCTAAAACTATAGGTAGGTGATCGGTGATATGAGATTCAATAATGAGTGCGGTAGCCCTATTATTTGTCTTTAAAAGGATGTGATCAATGCAGTTATTTATTCGGGTTGGCATTTGGTGGGCTGGTAGTAAGCCATAAGTTGCATTGAGTGTCAGATATTCGCTAGCACGCTCATCCACCGCGGACGGTTTAATATCTAAGTTTACGTCCCCTATGAGACATAGATTTTTATAATTGATTAATGAGGTGAAGATTTTATCTAAGCTGGTGAGAAAATTGTTAAAGTCCGACCTTGAGTTGTAAGAGGGTGAACGATATATGGCTATTATTGCTAATTTATTCGCGATTTGACATGTGAGGCAATTTCCGCTGTTGAAAATGGGCTCGTCAATTATGCAGTTAATTTCTGATTTAGTAAATAGTACTATGCCATCATTTTGATTTTGCGTTCGTTTTGTGTAATACGATTTATAGCCATCTAGTATGGGTAGGTCGGTGACCTTACTTAGCCAGCACTCCGTTAGGACTAGAACGTCAAAGTTTATTTTTGTTAGTGTGATTAATGCCAGTAATTCATCAAAATTTTTGTTTATGCTACGTATGTTAATGTGCAACACTTTAATCGACGTATATGTACACGACAAGTAGTTATTACACTCTTCTGGTATGCATTTGTAGGTTTTTGCGATTTCTAGTTTATCCAAATCGGAGATTATTGTTCTTATTGTGTTAGCCATTTATAATAAATAAAGAATTATCAGACTTATTCAACAAAATTACAGCATGGGATTTGATAGGGACTCCGATAGATGATTTTGGGTGGGTGTGCAGAGGCTGGCCACTGGGAAATACAACATTGCTATTATTTTCATACTTGGATGTATAAATTGTGAAATGTGAGGATATTGTGACCTTGTGTATGTGTGAGTGAAAGTGTAAGTGTGATGTTCTGTTTACTTTGTAGTGCATGTTTTGGTCCCTGTTATAATGAAAAAGTAATAAATGAGTAAGAGAATTAATGAGTAAAACTGCTACAATACAATAGTACAATACTAACACAATACAAAAGTAGCAGCCGGTGACACTATTTGAAGACGAGGATTGGTGGTATAGTCAGTCCGATTTTTCTTGTAGTTCAGTAAGGGTTGCTTCATTTCTTACTAATATTTGTTTATCTCCGGTTTGCTTCCTTAAGAATATATTCCCATTGGAAGACCAACAGTACTTATATTCCTTTTTACGGGCAAATTCTCGTGCTAAATAAAACAGCTTTTTGGAGGTATTTGACAGGTGTTCGTCAACATAAAGTGGTTGCTTGTTACCGGGTATACCAATCAGCTGAGTGTTTAATTTGTTTTCTTTGTTTGTATGTTTTTTGTTGTAGCTACGTACCCGGGACAGTAAGTCTTGTTTTGTTTGCACATTTGCGAATTCAGCGACGATAGACCTGCTCATTCCTCGGTTACCCGGTACACGATATATATCCCGAAAGTGTATAGGAGACAAGGGTAGGTTTACCGTTCTTGCTATGTCTGTTACTAGCTTTGTTAAATCTGCTGTAGATTCGATGTCCTGATTTGGTATGTTGCGAACTTCTATGCTGGATGACCGGGATTTGTGTTGTAAGTCTGAGATAGATTTTTCCAGTGTCTCAGCATATTTTTTGTGCTCTAAGCATTCGCTCTGCAGTCGATTTACTTGGTTTTTTAAGTTATCATACTGATCACAGACGAAAGTAATAGATTTTTCTATGTCTTTATTGGTTTTCTGTATTTGTGAATTTTGCGATTTTAATTCGGCCATATCAGCGATTAATTTATTTATTAAACCAGACTGCTCCGCAATTAAGTTCAGAACATTCGTGTCCTTCCACGACGAAAGCATATCTGTAATTTCACATTTCAGTTCTTGTTTAAAATCCTCCAATTGACTCTGACTGCTCGGCGACTCATTTAACCGCGGACGCTTGCTACGAATAGTCGCATTAACAAACTCCGGTTCACATACCGCTTGGCTGATATTTGGTACTGATTGGGTCTGATCAATAGGAGTATTCCCAGATCGAGCGGGTGCTTTCGTCTTTGGCGAGCGTGGGGCTTTGCTCGCCATTTCGTGGAATATGTATTTATAAATCTGTTATATGATATACTTAATACAAAACGCAAGTAAATATAATAGGAACTAAAGCGTACCGCTGTTATCAGTCCTCCGTAGTGCGTTGTGAAGCTCGGCTCGGTTCGGTAAACTTCGGTGTCGTAGTTGATGAATGCGCACTCGTACCGTGTGCTACGAGTGTGACGTAGCCACGCGACGCCGCCGCTGCAGTGTGTGTGGCGCTCGGTTATTTCGTTGCGGGTCGCAGATGTCACGGTGGCGCAGCGCGTTAAGCACAGTTTTAGTGGTAGGAGGTTCAAGTCCCTTCCAATCACTTTCGTCTTTGTGACGGATTTTTGAAGGTTCAGTTGCAATACTATATTTATCCCCTTCTGGGTCCGCCCATAGGGTGTGGTTTAAGTATAGAATTCCTCGAGACAGACAAGGAATTGAAAATCACACAATTAACCAATCAAAATAAGGTAAAGGGAATAACACAAAACACACGTCCACACACGATCGAAGCCACGAGCAGAATATTGAATTTGTAGTATTCAGTAGTAGGTTAATTTAAATTCAAAATCATCGGTGACCCTGCCAAATTAGATCTACAAGTAGGAAGGGTTTAAATTTGTATATATCATTTTCATATGCAACTGCGGCTGTCGGCATCAGGGCGACAACTAAGGTGGGCACTGAAAATCAGTACTGAGGTGGCATCTATCCACCACAGTGTACACTGAGGGTCCACCTAGTTTCTGAAGCACGGCGTACAATCCTCAGCAACATTAACGGTTTTTTACGGTTCATAGGTTGATGTATTAGTTGATAAGTACTAAAATTGTTATTTTAAGTAAAATTTATAGAAGCGTGGTTGGATACGTGGCACATTGACGTGTCATGTCAATTCTGTCAGGTATTAAAGAATGACACATTGAAAAATGTTGTTGTGTTGTATGTTGTTATTTAACTTTATTTTATTTTTGTATGCTGTGCTTTATGAAATAAATAATATTATATTCTATTCTATTAACAAATTAATGAATATGTAGGATATATATACACAAAAATTTATCAACAATATAAAGATTTCCATTGATATGAATTTCCAGCACCCTCCTTGGTGGAATAAGATTTATCTGACTCTTTGCGCTCTATAATTGATTTATGCGGCACAAAACGTAGTATCACATTACATAATAACCTCATATTCTCGTCTGTTGTATAAAAATGAAATAAAAACGAAATATAACCGTAGCGCTCCAAAACATTGCCGAATTTTACCGTAACTTAGTCGACTCCCTAAGGAAATATTTTTTCAGTACTGCGGTACATTATCATATTCTTATTATGGTACCACAAGAATTTGGAACACAAACATTGAAATTATACAGTGTCTTTTGTAATTCCAAACTACAACAGTTTTGAATTGCTTTTTCTTTCTTTTCAAGGCTGAATACGACATTATCTGATAAAAAACCTGCCTAAACCTTAGAAATATTGTTAATACGAATGAGATAAAAACTAACAAACGGTGTTTGTTCGTTTTTTGACAAGAAAAAGCAAGATAGATAAAAAATAACTTCTACGCGATCAAACTTCTGAAGGGCAAAGCACTTTTTTCTGGCAAAGGCTAATCTATACTAATATTATAAAGCTGAAGAGTTAGTTTGTTTGTTTGTTTGAACGCGCTAATCTCAGGAACTACTGGTCCGATTTAAAAAATTCTTTCAGTGTTAGATAGCCCATTTATCTAGGAAGGCTATAGGCTATATATCATCACGCTAAGACCAATAGGAGCGGAGCACCAATGAAGAATGTTTCAAAAACAGAGAAAATTTATTACTATTGAGAGACGCAGACGAAGTTGCGCGGGTCAGCTAGTTACAAATAAAATTACTGTACCAAACGCTTACCATACGTAAATTACCATACGTATTGACATTTGGTCATCGCCACAGATAATTTAAACTAACTGTAAGTGTAATTCACCTAAATAATTGTTACTGCTCGTACTTAATTACTTAATTTGTCTATGGCTTAAATCATATAGAAAGGTCGAGAAGCGAATAGCTTGGCCCCTTTTCTTTACCCCTTGATGACAGGCCTCCTTGAAATTCACCCAGACTATTGTACCTAAAAACCAAAGTGAGACCACATCATTAATCTATGTAATGTTGTATATTAAATCGTTCGCCAAGGAAAGATGATCTCCAGGAAAAGAAACCCCTGTGGGATTTACTTGATGGTTTAGAGTGGATTATACCATCTCTGTAAAGGGTCTTGCTAAGCATGATGCTAAAATGCACTTACAATTTTTATTTTGAAGGTTTTTTTTTGTTTTTTTTTTATGGTATAGGGTGCAAACAAGCAGACGTGTCACCTAATGGTAAGTGAATACCATCGCCCATGGGTAAACGTATGATTACATACTCGTAATTTAGTTGTAGTAGCATTGGCTCATTATAACTCATTAATAGTATTGATTATAAAATATCATCTATGTCTATATATATATATATATATATATATATATATATACATCGGTCTATTTGTTATGAGCCAGCTGAGGCACTGAAAAAATATTTTTACTTTAAAATTTCTTCCAAAGACGAAGATTCTTTGCAAAAATTCCAAAATATTTGTTGTAAGATTAGAAATTATTAAATCATGTAAGAAAGAAGTAACCAAGATCGAGGGATCGAGAGCCAAATACCAAAGTGGTTCGAACAAGCCGACGGACCGTTACCGAGTATCTAACGAATTCCCAATATACCATCCATATCCGCTGGCCGTCGAATTTTCAGTTTTCAGCAGTTTTTAAATCCAATTTTGCTCGAATTTATGGAGTATTGAGGTGACCTGTCGGTTGGTGAAGTCAGTTTTTGGTTTTGTGTTGCCTTCTATTGTTCGAGGTGTCGAATTCTATGTCGTACGGTGGCCTTGAAAATTGCATCTTTACTGTGTTTTAGTTTTTTATTATAAGATTTTCGCAATAGTAAAAGATAGAAAATGGTTTTCTATCAATATATATCTAAACAAAGAAAAACCAAGTAAATAAAATACTAACCGTATAATAATTTTCTCTATTTTCTTTGATTTATTATTGTTTTTTTTTATGGAAGAGGGGGCAAACGAGTAGACGGGTCCCTTGATGGGAAGCACCTGCCGCTCGGGAGGCACAAGCGCGTTGCTGGCCTTTGAGGAAGGAGTACACTCTTTTCTTGAAGGTCTGGAGGTCGTATTGGTCCGGAAATAACGGAGACGATAACTTGTTCCACAGATTGATTGTGCAAGGCAAAACGTGTCTTGTAAAGCCCACAGTAGTGGACCGCCAGTTATTCAAGTCGTGGGGATGAAAGACTTGCCGTGTGGAGCGACGACAGAAAGTTGCGGCCGATATTAGTCCGAACAATACCTCGGAGCACTCCATTATACAGAGAATAGAGAGTACATAGAGAATGCAGAGTGAAGCTACATCTTTACGTAACGCCAAGGGATCGAGCCGGTCGGAAATATTTTCGATCGATCTTTTCGCTATCGATAATTCGGGTCGCTCTTTGTTTGATACGGTCCAGAGGGTGAACCTGGTACTGGGGTGCCCCTGCATACAGATGAGAACAGTATTATAGTTTGCAACATATCATAGATATGCAGAAGAAACTGTGTGGGTGATAGCACACAGCCTTGCGGGACACCAGCATTTACGGATTTCATGTCAAAGCATGCACTGTCGATAACGACCTTAACTGTCAGCAAGGAAACTGAAGACCCAGTTACATAATTTGTCGGACAGTCCATAGGAATTCTGGACCGGATTTCCGTTATACAGCTTTGGCACCGAAGTATGGTCAGCGGTACGTTTCCCCCGTCATCCAAAGTCGAGTTGGCTTTCTCCTTGGCATCATAGGCCAACGAATTGTTGTCAACTTTACCTTAATAGTTTTTAACTTTTGAAAGTTATTACGTGAATTTTTCACAGCTTTACTCATTAGTATTCATTCGTATTGATTATTGTCTACAAAACTATAAAAAAATTTTTTTGGTACTTTAAGTAGTTCAATTCATATATAAAAGCAACACAAATAGAAGGATAAAAATGCGAGTGAACACAAAAGAATGACAAGAAAGTTAATATTAAAAGTCTCTATTTCGACTAGAGAGCAAAACTACATGTTTCGCACCAAACCGACTCCAAAATAAGTGCGAACTAACCTTCATTTATTTGCCAATAGCTGTTTTAGAGTATGATTTATCAAGAGAATTTTGAGGAAGGTATTTTGGAAGCTATCTCCCCGGGGCCCGAGCCAGGAGCGTGATGATGTACGTGCACGTCGATCGCCTCGTGAGTAATATAGAAAGATAGCACATTGATTCGTGTAGTTATTATTTTGAGTAATAGACTTCACTCTATTTAATTAAGATTACATACTTGACGGGAATGTAGGTCTAGTGGTTAGCGACCCTGACTGCTAAGCCGGAGGTCGTGGGTTCAATTCCCACCCAGGACAAATATTGTGTGATGAGCACGGTCATTTGTTCTGTGTGTAATTTATCTATAATACGTATCTATTTAAAGTTAAATAAGTATGTTTATCAGCAGTCTGGTTACCATAGGCTCCAAGCCATGTGTGAAACGTGATATTATTAATACGTCGATTGTAAAAGGAGGATCTTCATAATTAAACAGGAATGCTTTCGAAAGGCAAAGAACAAAAAGTAGATTTAAAAAGTCAAGACTATGAGTAAGATCATTTTAAAATTTTAATTTTAATCGTAAAATACTATTAGTACTAACTATAATATTTATTTAATTTACCATAGACTGAAAAATACACACAAACACATAAACACCTGACACTGTTATTACCTCAATCCATTGATGAAAATAATTAGGGATTAAGTAGTCATTTAATGTGATAATCTTATGGATTATAACTGTTCCAGTAAGGTCTCCAAGCACAGGAAAACCCTTTTATACAGAGCCCAGCGTCTTCGAGCCACTGTCACATTAGTCACGTTTCCCCATCCGAGTTCCCACTTGCTGCATTCCTTACATAGTATCTACCACGTAGAGCCATGCTATGGCTGTAAATACTGTAGCACAAATAGGCTGACTTGCCCGGAGTGATAGTAGTTTTCATTCCTAATTCTAGGGAGTGAGACTAAAAGAGGGACAACGTACTGGTGACTTTTGAGTTGTGGGTTACTATGGGCGACGGCAGACAATTACCATCAGATAAACCGTGTTATCGTTTGCCCCCACATACCATATAAAATAAGGATTATCGAAAGGCAGCCACCCGGTCATAAAATAAACTAGTCCAAAACCTTTGCGATGTTACACATTGACCACAAGTAAAATTGAAAGGGAAAGACAGAGGCGATAAAAGATAATGATGGAAATTCAATATCCATGTTTATCAAAGCTTGGAGTCTTTACAAAGTTACAAGAAATATTTACAAAGATACAAGAAAAACAAACTTAAACTTGTTAATACCCAGGTCTCACCTATGTATTTATTTAATAAAAATGTTAAGTTGGTTTGTGTACGCCTCAAAAACTCAAAAAGTTCTACACCTATTGAGCTCAAATTATGACACGATAAACAACATGCTTCTGAGTTGGTTTTTATTTATTTTTTGCAACCACAATGTACCGCAGCAAAGCATGGGAGAGTACACCTAGAATTATTCTAAACTATTACAAAACGGTACGAAGGCCATACTAACTACATCTGGTAGTAATTACTACAATCCTAGCAAGTGCAAACATTAGTTACGTCCACAGTAATGCACCAGAAATCGTTCGTTAGCCAAGATATCAACGTGAAACTGCTGATAAATGCGGATAACGAGCGAACTTGGTTGGCCACTAACTATCCTATAATCATACAAATTGTGTAGTCGGGTGTAAAATTATTTAGTTTGTTTATATGAGAGAGGGAGAGGTTTGTATACAGGTAGAAAAAAATACAAAATCAGGCAAGTGTCTCCCTTACTCGTACGTATTAGATGAGGATATTTTTAAAATCATCGGGAACATAGTTAGTTTAAGGTCTAAGGATTATGTTAGAGGTACACTGTGTCCTACCACATTATGAGGTTTACAAATAATAATATTGATAGTCATACATGGGGAAATATGCTATACATTTATTAAATTGAATATAGTTTTATTATGAAACTAGCTGTTCCAGTTATTTCGTATAACTTTGAGTATTATTAGGGACTAACTCTTTTCGTGTTGTGATAAATGATGGCGGAACGAATTAAAGCATTCTGAATCTGATACTCCACAAACCCTAAAAAACGTCTTTAGATATCAACAAGTTAATGAGATACCTTTTTATATTAATCCTGTTATAGTAAAGCTTCGTGTTTGTCAATAACCATTTTTATTGCGAATGTGCAAATGAGTTTGTTTGTTTGTTTGTTACGCTTTCACGCCTAAGCTTTTAAACTGTTTTTATAAATTGCATCGAACGAAAGCAATGGAAAGCTAAATTATCAGCGAGTAACATAGGCCTTGATAACCGACATACACTCGGGCGGAGTCGCAGGCAAAAGATAGTTACTCTAATAAAGACAAACAGAAATTACTAATATCGCAGTAACTATTTAAGAACAACAAAATTTTTAGTAGTTTGAAGAATAATTTTATCGAATACTTTGATACAATACATATCTACGTTCAAAAGTAATTAAATTTTCGTTTGTATCGAGTGATATTGAACTTAAATTTAGAATGTAAGTCAGACTGCCAATGGATGCAGATAGACTCATCCAAATCGAATCGATTGAATTTTAAATAAACATACACGTTAAAATATAAAGAAAACAATTCTTTAAAAAAAAATTGCCATTTGATTTGTTTTCATTATCACCAATTTAAATACTACTTATCCATTATATAATCGAAGAAATGACAAAAATATCCCACTCATTTAGTAAACTGAATCCGGTTATGTTTTTGACCAAAATAGGCAATAAATAAACAACAAAATTAAAAAATAATGGACTGCAAACATAATTTGAAAAGCTAAAAATGTGTGAGACTTTATATAAAAGAATAGGTAGAATTATGAAGGCTGGGTTATTATTAACCCAGCCTTCATAATTCTACCCATTCTTTGTTGTTGTATTAGATTTGCCGATTTATACTGAAAAATTGAAATTCTTTTTTTTCTAAGATGTAACATATTTATTTAATCAAAATATTTACCCTCATTATTTTTACATTGTTGCAATCTAAACGGAAGTTCATTTATGCTTTTGGGATTTAGATTCGACAAACTGTGTTGCTTTCACACAGTTTTGCACAGCTTCCTGGGAAGCTTTTTTCTCACGTAGTAAATTTCCAAATCATGAAAAAAATGGTAGTCCTTTGGAGCAAGGTCTGGCGAGTACGGAAGATGACGTATGGTTTCTAACTGCAGCTCGTGTAGTTCCAACGGTTTCTCGTGCCGTGTAAGGTCTTGCGTAACCATGGAGCAATAATGGTGAAGATCGATTCACGAGTCGGAGCTGTCTTACTACCAGTTTCGCCATCATTGTTCAAAGTTCGGCAAAGTAAATATCTGCTGTTATTGCCTGACCAGACCTGAGAAATTTATAGTGAATAACACCATGAAGAGACCACCAAGCAGTTACCGTTACCTTTCTATTACTGCTTATTTCTTATTAGTGCTTTAGGGCACTGTTGCGGTGTTTGACCTGCGGTCAGCCATTGCATTTTTCACTTATAACTATCGGAAATAATCTACTTTTCGTCACATGTCACTATTCGATCAAATATTCATTCATTTCTGTACCGATTCAACAAGGCAACGTAAGTTTCAACACGCATTTTTCTTCCTGCAGATCAGTCAAATCATGAGGCACCCATTTTTCATATTTTTTTATTCTTATTGATTTGATGCAAATGAGTCAATATTATAGGTAGGGTAACGTTAAATCATGCCGCTAATTACTGGGTAGTTTGACTCAGATCAGCTTCCACCGTCTCGTTGAATTCAGCATTATTCACCGGTGTTGGCGGTCTTCCATGTGGTTCATTCTTCAAGTCGAAGTTTCCATTACGAAAGCGTTTAAACTAAAAACGCACGGTGCGTTCATTAGCAGTCTCCTCTCCAACGACATTGATATTGCGAGCCGTTTCTGCCGCGTTAGTTCCGCGTCGGAACTTGTAGTCAAAAATCACTGGATTTTTTAAGAATCTATATTTCATGTCTAAGCTGAATAAAAAAAAACAATTGAAAGTCGAAAATCGAATGTTGCACATTTTTTAAAAGAAGAACCTCATAGGTATCATATGAAAAGTTTTACACGAAATTCTGACACCATGAAGGTTTTATGTAAATTCAACGTATCTATTACTATACAACGGCAATTTTATACTTTAACCCCTATAAATCTAAAAAAAGTCCTTGTCTAAGGAGAGGCCTATGTCCAGCAGTGGTCTATTTAAGGCTGTTAATGACAAATTCATAACAGCCAATTTGAATTCGGCGATAAAACAAAATTCAAATAGGTGCTTGATGTGACGGGTTCACTGCAGTTGCACTACTTTCCGAGGTTTTTTCTCTTCTTTCTGAGGATTCCATTATCAAATACTTACTTGATGAAAACATGACTTTTTAGAAGTATATTCTTTCGAACAAAAATGAAATTTCAAAATAATTCTTTAAATTACAAAAACATAGAGAAACTCACATAATACGTAGAGCTGGCAGGAAATCTTCAGCCTCCTTTATTGAAGATGGGTGAAGGTTTTTGTTGTGTTAAGTCAGTGTTAAATATTTTTTATAATTTTCTAAATTAATTATCTATATTGTATAGATTACATTATAAATAAACAAGCGGTCATTGTTCCTATTTGCCAATCGAGTTAAATAATATCATTTTTAGTCCCAGAAGGAGAACTAGACCCGTGACAATGAAAGATATTTAGTTTACAGATATATAAAGGCATTTATCGTGCATGTTTAGAGTTGAGAACCGTAGGTAAACTTCCGAAGAAGAAGTTTAACGTGGCGCTCACCATGTTGCTATCGCACAAAGTCAAATAAATGAGCATTTACTGTGTCAGCAGGTTTTATAATATTAGATATAGGATCCACTGCTGAATAAGGGTTTTTCGTACCATTTTCCGCATTAATAAAGAGTCTAACATTATCGTTAGCTTTATCCATAGAGACCAGTCTTCCTACACTGCTGTCTTGACCTTTCGTCACCAAAGCCTACCCTATCGTAGAAAGGAACAAACTCAATTCTGTGTAAGACGCCTAGAATGTTTTATTACATCATATGAGTACCTAATCTATTAAGATTGAGAGACAATTATATCCACATCAAATAAACGTATGTGTCAGCATAATATTACTAATTGTATTTTCAAATAGAAGCTAACTGGTTATGCCAAACTGAGTTATATTACAAAGATTATCACACTATAAACGTTTCGTTTGATGTGTGGGGACGGGCGAGATAGGAAAGTTTTACGCTGATTTTCTATATTAGTAATAAATGATGTAGCGAAGCCTCCACTAATTTGAGAGTGAGGCAGCGGTCAGACCGTGCCAAGCCACCTCTGTGCCTCCGCGGCCAGCCCTGTGCCTTAATTAATGTCTAGAAGTCAACTCAGCTCTTTGATGTTTAAGATACTCGTTAGTTATATTGTTAGAGCTTGTAACTAAAACTACACTATACTTGTAGTAGTATATAAGGGATTTTCATCCGTATTGAATCTTATCAGTGTTATGTTTACGATATTAAGCTTATTGTTCAATGTAAAGCCTGTGCGACTAATATAGCGAGAATTTAGAACGTTGAAATAAAATCTTTCACTGCTAATGTAAAATACGTATCTCTGCAAAAATTTGATAATGTAACTTAAAAATAATTAAATGAAAAAAATGTAACATTAAGGTACTATTTCATTTTAATATTAAAAACAAAAAATTCTTTAGTAAGACGTTAAATTCGTACTGTACAAGCTTTTAAGTTTGAAACGACCTCTAACTTTTTGCGCTCTATAAATAAACGCGGGATCTGAAGCCACTGAGGCTATATATCATAAAGGCATGGCTCTCGGAGGCTTCATAAATTATACGAGGGCCGTGCGATAGAATATCGACAGGCAAACGTGACCGCAGTGCACGGGCCCTGTGCCGCCCTACACCAGACCCGTGCCCACCGCCCGTACCAGATCTTATCGAGCCCTGTCGACGTGCTGATGAATTCATTGTTACTTTATCATTGGCTTTTTAAGTTTAGTTTTTGATAACGATTGTGTTTGAGGCATGGTTAGAAAAATTATAAGGGGTTCGTAACATATTATAGTCGTCATAATGTATAAAGTACATTAACGCATGTTTTGTGTATGATCTATTTTTCATTTTCATAGCAGATGTGTTGTTTGATTGATACAGGTGATAAAATTTGTAATAACTCTTAAAATTTGTTTTTTACTCTTAAAATTTTGCGATACACGCACAAATGGTTACTGTTCTTTATTTTAACAATTCCTACAGAGAACTCGAGTTGTTTTATTTAACGTTTCCATACATATTTCATGGAAATTGAGATTAAAAAACTAGGCTTAGGTGCATATAGGGAAGACAAATAGGTAATAATAATAACGATCGAATAAATTCCTTCGAATCAGAAAAAAACTAATATTGATGCTTAATCTTAACACTTAATAAAACAAATATTTTTTTTGTTTGTAAATGGAGAAACTATAAGATTATAAATTTAGTTTGTGCCCGTAGAAATTATAAGTTAGTCAGGCATTACTATAATGATAAGTATCTAAAACCGAAATGATTGGTTGTGAAATAATTTTCTTTATCACGTGATGTATATTTGGGAAGCATAACTTGATCCTAACCGCTTTGGACAACAATACTGAATCAGACTTCGTGCTGGCCTCAGTATGCAGCAGCATATGAGTATAAATTCAGGGTTAGTACTGCCAGAGAAAATTATCTCAGTCTAATAAGAAAAATTCTTCCGCTCCACAGTAAATTGTGATTTGTACGGAACGAAACCTTTCAGTTATAAAGGATGCCAAACAGAGCACGAGTACTAGCACAATCTTTTAAAGAAAGGAAAATGTTTTCTTTTTCAGCAATACATAATAATATGGGTATAGAATCAACATCGCATAAACAATACCTCAAAAGATAATTTCGTTAACTTCTGCAGGTGAAGTAGTCAACTAACTCAGGCCAATTTAAAACTTGAAGTCGAATTTCTTCGGACGAAGAAGCAACGATGTTCCAGTTTCGCAATTAAAATAAGAACTAAAACAGTATTAATGAGAAAGAAGCACTAGGAACTAACAAAAGTTTTTAAGTAAACTTTTTTACTGTACAGGAAATTAAAACAGTTAAAATCTGCAGTTGGTATTTGGCAGTAAAGTTGAGAGAATATGGCTATTTTAAATAATCGAATTCGTTTAATTTACTCTTGGTGTTTGGTATACTCAAACCTAATTTATCTGGTGTCATTGTTTCGGTCTTAAAAAATAAAATATACACTAAAAGACAGATAAAGAATTTATTAGCATTACCACGGCAAGTTAAGAGTGAATAGCAGAATCTTTAAACATCATCAAATATATTACAAAAAATCTTAAATATGAAAACAGTTGATTTGAACCTTTATTTTTGTGACGGGGTGGAAAATAAAGTCGAATTACCGCCCGGATGTATGTGCCATTTCCACTAAAAACTACCCTATCGGCCAGCCTCAAATGCAATAGTCTAGGGAGAACCCAAGAAGTTGCGCTTCTCCAGGCCCTATCCTAGACGTTGATTTGAACCTAGTTTTATTTGTAGTACTTATATGTTCTGTTATAAAACATAAATTTATTGCAAAATGTACTTTAAAGAAGTTGAATCCGTTGAAACGTTACAAATTGACAAACCAAAAAATAAAAAACCAAATAAAATCATATTTCCGAAAGTAAATTGTAATTTTTCAGCATGTCATAAATCTAGGGCACGTTACTTGGTTGGCAGAGAGACTATATATCATACAACGTGACGGTTAATTCTCAAACTGGCCAATAAATTGCGCGGCCACGATTGCAGTAGCTTCAAATCTAAGCCAATAGAGATGTGGAGGCTGCGAGATCGTTCACTGTGTTATTATAAATATGATATTTCATCGACACAGAACCACCTCTAATCATACAAGTATTTACCGAATGAAACACTGTCGTAACAAGTTCATGAACTTTTGCTTTCTGTGGCGTAGCTCTTTCACAAGATTTCTTGTGTTCCCAAGAATAATAACAAAATATTCTAAGATATTAACACTCAATATTTCAACAACAACAAAGATAACTGCTGACTGCAACGGATGACGTAGTGGTTTAGGCGGTTGCCACGGCGCTACCTACCTTCCGTTTCCCTCTTTCTCTAAGTCCTATTTTTAAAGAATTGGTTGTATTTAAAATTTGTATTTAAAATTTATAAAACTATTCACCTGTAAGCGTGTAAAAACTTAAAGGACGAAGAATAAATACAGCTTATTACACCGTATTCTGATTTTGGAGCATCGAAGTCAGTGGTATATCCGCATCTACTGTGCGCTTTTCGAAACGCTTTTTGCCCCCCACAAGCAATCTGTGGAACGGCCAAAACGGCCGGCAACGTGACAGACCTTAATGGGCGGAGATGGTCACTTTCCATCAGGTAACCCGTCTTCTCCTCTGCCCCCGCTAATATAAAAAAAATATATGTAAAAAATAAAAATTTACATTATATTAGTTATGTTCACTGCAACTATTTTTCGAGATTTTTGTTTTTTTTTTTCGAAATACACTTTACAAGTAATTAAAATGGAAAATAAAATTGTAAGTATTTTTCATCTGCAATGAAAAACAGATTGTTAAGTAATTATTTTTTTTTAAAGGAGCTAGCATGAACATCGTAATATCAGGGTGGAAGTCCCCGCGCACTAATTGTTCCGGCCCGTGAATTTTATGTTAAGTAATTTCTACTATTTGTTTTCGTATTCGTACAGATAAAAAGTTCCCATACGATTTTTAGTATAGAAAAAGTAGATACGTATGACAGGAATAATAATATCAAGTTTACACATCACACACACGGCAGTCTGCTCGCAAACTAGGCAGAGCCTGTATAGTGATAACGAATCTGCTGCAAACAAGCATATCGTCGTCATATACAAAATCGTCGAATGTTATGTGTACTACACTTTACTTTGCATGATGCCTTGACCTTGGGCTTATGTATATATCTGTTACAGATCCCTTTAACCATGCATTAATTTTATCTACAGAAGAGCTACTAGCTTGCTATAATGGTTCTATATTTACGACTATATAAAGACAGGTAGTCGTAGTATATAAGTATTTTTATATGGAGAATTGAATACAAAGAAGAACAAGATGCAGCAAGTGAAAAATCTGTGCTTTAATTTTATATAACGCTACAAATGTAATGCATAGATGAACATAAGAGACATAGTGGTTATGCTTCCAACGTTGTAAGTCTCCAAATGCTTTGAGGTCACAACACTACTTGAACGCTAAATATTTAATTTTAAATTGCGTCTGCGTTATATTTAAGAATAAAAAAATATTCAATCAAAGCATTTCGGGGTTTGTTTTCTTGAAATTAGTTGAATAGTCTCACTACTGGTTTTAAAAAAATAGTCAATCCGTTTAATAATTATTTTTATGCAATAGTCATAAATTTATAGTTTATGGGCACTTCTAATGGCCGTGATTAATCGCTTGCATTAATTTTAACAGTTTAATTTAGTATACCATTATACTTAAGACAGATTTATGAAAATTCAATATTTTGTTTTTATTTTTACATCATATAGTTTCTGTAAAACTACGAAATAAAAAGAGTGAAGGCTTTTTTCTGGTAAGCCTAAAATGAAGCGCCGCCTGAGGTGTCGGACCCAATGAGAATAAACTTCATTTTTTATTATGACTTTATAAAAAAGTTCAAAACAAATTTTCTTCGTAATATTCCTAAATTATGCTTCGTATCTCGTAAATTTTACCGAATAGCGGGTCATCGTTGGGCGAGTTGATTAAAAATTTTAGAGTAAAAATCTCTTTGAATTTATTACCGACTGGAGAATCAATCAAGCGTATCAACGTCATGTAAAATAGTCGCGCTAATGATGCTTATTGAATTAATTTTCCTTGCTGCTCAGTATGGATCAAATGTTCTTGTATACTACTCGTATAAGGCCCATATTTTAAAAGATATCTCAAGAATCGGTTACACTCTGATTGTCTGAAACTAGTTTTAAGTTCAGATCAAAACTTAAGCATCGATCTCATTATAGAACGCGTTTTTAGTTTTACTCAAATGACAAAAATCTCAAGCGTATCTCATAGCTACAAAATTAAATACTCGTACTAGCAAAGGATATACGGAATTTTCGCCCCACATCTTTAGTTTCATCCAAATACACCATTACCTAAATTCTGATTACACTTTGCTATGGCCTGTGGAATCAGATAATTTACCCCTTTCAGGGACACTAACAAAATCAAAACAATAATAATAATAATATTTCGGACATCTGAACACAACGCCATCTAGCTTCAAACTAAGCAGAGGTTCTACTATGAAAACTAAATTGACTTATAGAATAGTTATACATTTTTTTTTGTAAATACATACATATTATACATAGAAAACACCCAAACTTCAAAACAAATATTTACAGGTCATACAGACATTTAGTCCGACCAGAAAATCGAACCCGAGACCTCAGCACAGCGGTCGCACACGCTACCACTGCACCACCTAGGCAGGCGGTTTCACAGTATTACGTAGCTCATCATATAAAAAAATTACAAACAGAATTTATGTGAATTTGTAAATAGCATAATATTGGCTAGTGTAGCAATGTTAACATATTAAAAAGCTCGTTGCTAGCAGACAATACCAGTTTTCTTAAGAAAAATAATTTGATTGATTTAAATTAGATTCCAATGGATTATAATTGAAGTTTTGTTAGTTAGTGTTAAAAAACAACCTAAAGAATCGTAATATGGAAACACTAAGGAAATACAACACTTAACCTAACAACATGTAAACACATGTCCTATAAAACCGAGCTGCATTACGTGTACTCGGTCATTCTTACTCGTGCCGTTGGGCTACTCGGATCTATGTACGACTGTTGGTGAGACCTTGGAATACATCTTTAGTTGTATATATTTACTACTGTACAGATCTATGTACGACTATTGGTAAAAAATCGTTATACATCTTTAATTGTATTTACTGTTGCTGTTATTATTTACTACAGCTTTATAAAGAAAAACCACGACAAAGTAAAGAATGATGTCAGCTTTGCTGATATCACTCTTTTTAAAAACAACCACACACCGGTCCTCCGTCAAATATAATAAATATTAAAATAAAAATGGCTATAAGCTATAACGTAATGTTCAACTTATTTATCAATACTTGTCATGTTGAATTGTCAAGCAATGTTTTTATTTTTCGAAATTTATATTATTAGAATATTATTATACTTTTGTCATAGACCAAAAGGTTGTGGTGATTTTAATTTAAACAAGTAATCGAATGTAAATAAGTTGAATATGAATTAAGGCAAATTACATTGAACCGAATGTGTGTGACAAATAATTATTTCATAAATAAAGTAAGGTCAATCTTTCGTAATTATTCAGAAAGAAATCATCGTGAAACACGTTTATTACCCCTAAAATGCCCCAGAAATCACTGCTTGAGACTAGTTTCAGCTTATCTCATGTAAATAAAGATCACCACCGACTCAACGATTTGGACAGAAGCGTCGTTCTAAAATAGTCACTCAGTTGAGTATGTATCGGTGAATCTCATTTTAAATAACGTTTAATTATAAAATCTCTAATTAAAATCAGTTTTAAGATTAGATTCATGACTGAGACACTTTAAAATCCTCAGGCCTCAGTGTTGGGCACACCCAAAACGCTCACATGACATAATTTAAAACATACATTTTTGATAAATCCTACATTATTTTTTTACTAGTAATTGCCACCTTTTGAGTCTCTCCCCTTAGAATCCGAGGAAAGGGGAGGGTTTGGGCTTTACATCACTCACTCGGTTAAAAGCAACTAAAGAGTTGGTTAACATCGGTCTTTGTAAAGTTGTAGCATTTGTTAATAAACAGTAATTCTAAGCGGCCCTTATTTAAAATAATCATAATATTTCGGACATCTGACACACAACGCCATCTAGTTTCAAAGTAAGTAGAGCTTGTACTATGACGATGTATTGACTGATAGAATATATATATACTTTTTTTTGTAAATACACACATATTATACATGGAAAACCCCAAACACGAAACAAATATTTGCAGATCATACAAACACTTGGTCCGACCCGGGAATCGAACCAGAGACCAAACACAGCAGTCGTATTCGTTTTCACTGCACTGCCGAGACAGTAAAAAATAGTTCAAGCTTTTTAATACCACCACATAACATTAGCTACTGACCTACGTGACATATTGCATTATAATAACTGTGCTACTATTAATAGGTAATATCTATCTGCTATCTCTTAGATACATAATAAATATTGAGTAAGAGACTCTAAAGACCCTACTTGATCTCGAACCAAGATAACACAAGTAGCTGAAAATAACCAAGTCTGAGAGGTTTACAGACTACTTTTTAGATTCAGTAATTATTTTTTTAATTAGTTACTAGGGAACCGCTCCGGCTTCGCTTGGGTGCAATTTTAACGACATCACGTTACAAATCTTTAAAGTTATTGGGTTTTCTCTACTATAATATGCACGTATTATACATATAAGCTTTCACTCTCTCTATTTATGACAATCGCATTGAAATCTGTTGCGTGATCAGAAAGATCTAAGCGTACAGGAACGGGTAGCGACTTTTTTTATACTATTTAAAGATAGCGCTTATAGTATTTTTATATTAAAAATATGTCTTTGAGTTTACATAATATGAAACAAATTCATTTTAACAAGACGATATTAGTGACATAATTGTCAAGAGACGTGCTTTTAGACAAAAACATTACAAAACACATTTATTCACATTTGCTACTACTGTAAAGGAATTTTTATTTAAAACATTACGTTCTTTTTTTCATTTAAAAAATACTGCACAGGAATTCAGATGAGTTTTTTCCCAGAACCATTTTATTAAACCTTGGAATTTTTAGCAAGATGTTATTACTAAGGCTACATGAAAAACAAAGAGGTAAATGAAATATTGTTCTTTGTATGTTGTGATTGTTAAATGACAAATATTTTTATATCACTTTTTGTTTCGTATAACTAAATTAATATTCCGAGTTTTTTTATGCTATGGAACAAATGTTTGTAAAGAAAATAAAGATCCTGTAAGGCTATAGCCAACTAAAATCGACAGGGACATCCAAAATCGAAAGCATTAAGACATTATTATGGGTTTATACCATTAAATTAGCAAAACACAACCAGCCAAAAGGCTCTGCAATTTTAAGAAATTTGAAATATATTATATTCTTTAGATTTGGAGATTTTAACTAGGTTAGATTAACTAGTCTAAGTGTTTTTGCTAAATATAAAATGGACTTTACACTAAACATACTGAGTAACTTAACCCAACAGTGAAAATTATGATTCATCAAACATATATACAAAGAAGATTACATATTCAGAAGCAGCATCTGACTCGTAGATATAAAGATACCATTTCTTCGGAAGCCAAAGCACGTGACACATAATGCTGATAAATGCGCCTCACAAAAACATCTTACAAACATATCTTGAGATTAGATTTGTCGATTAAGAAAAATAAAGAAACGAGTGTGACACTGGACGATTACGCTGTACCATATATTATGCATGAACTCTGTCAACAAGTTGAATAAAATATTATAAACGTCTATTTCCATTACTCGTCATTTTTTGGTTCTTATGCAAAGCATCTGATAAAAAAAACTAATATAAACCTCGCGTACCGAGGCACAGATTAAAAAGAACTGGTACGACCGTATCTCTACCTTAGTGTGTGCAACAGTAGTGTAGTTGTTATTTGTAAGTTTGTTTTATATCTCGAACGCAATGCTCACGTGCAAACATTTTATTGGGTGTTTACTTCTTTTTAAACTAGACGAAGGTTGCCTGTCCGAGAATGTCTCATAGATGTTAGCGTAAAACTTGCGCTGATTCTTACAACGATCATTTTTAGCACCCACAGATGTAATTATGTATGCTTGTCATGTTGTTGTTGTTGTTTTAAAGTGTAGTATTTTTTCTTTCTTTTACCAAATACATACCTACCATCAATATAGAACTGAAAATATACAGATAAAAATCTGCTGAACTGTTTGCACATTCTTAGACGATGATGATATTTTACACACATACAGAACTTTACAATTTGTTACAGAGTAGTCATTAAATATGTTTCCTAAAAGTCATTTTAAATTACACGAAATACACCCTTATTTTGTTTTAAATAAAGTACATACTTACAAACTGTTAAGTCTAATATAGTGCGTTAATAGAGTGTTCAGGTCAGGCTTTTACATTTGGGACAAAGTTCGCATCGTGACATTTACCAAATACTTTGCAAACGTATAGCAGTATTCCAGTTAGCAATGTACTGCATTGAGTATTATCATAGTTTCAAAATAATAAATACTTTTAATATTACATGCTGTGTATTACAAAAGAACATATCATATTAGTTTTGTACCTTAAATGACACAAAACCGTAATTTTTTTACCAAAAAACTTTTATTAAAACAACAGATTCTTAAAAACACCGAAGGAATGTTTTCCTTACTTTAATCACTCTACCGTAGAGCCTCTTTTTCCGGCACGTAATTAATGTGGAACTCTACATAATTATTGTTTTATCACCCCGCTATGTTGCTGCCTAAAGTATTTGTATACCCGAGTGGAACTGCTACGCGGACGGAAGAACGAAAAGGTGGAAATCTGTTAGTTGTGAGCGGTTTCTGTTGACTACGGCGCGCGTGCCGCGCCCACAACGTCATTTTTGCTTATTCTCAATGCTTTATCAAATAAATTAAATTCTAATAATGAATAAACACATCTTCTAAAGATTTTTATAAAATAACGTACATTTATTCATAATAATCTCTGACACACAACGCCATCTAGTTTCAAACTAACCATAGCTTATACTGTGAAAGCTAGATTGACTTTTAAAATACTTAGGTATATACTTTTTTTTAATACATACAAATTTTATAATTAAATATTAAAGTTTTTAAGACATGAACAATGTAAAGTTAATGATATCTTATTAAAATAATATTTCTATGGAGCACAAAACTATTAAATACGAGTATATCCATCGTTTTTTCGTACTACACCAGAGGACAGTGGCAGGTATGTATGGGACTTCTGTACCGCCTTGCGTATCTCATGGTAGGGATTATTGTTGTACCTATTTGGATGGTAATATCATCAACAACTACAGTTTTCATTACCAGATTTTTTGAAATTTGCGTTTAAAAGCTATTTTAGTTTATAGTTTGTATATAGGCTGTTCTGAAGTCGATACCCATTACAGCTGCCTGTCACAAATGAGTAGTCATTGCTGTCAAATCAGTTAAAGTACTTTTTTTACATAATGTTCACGATTATTCTAATCGATTTGAATAAAAGTTATTAGTCCGTTTCTTTAAATTAAGTGCTTTAAAATAAAAAAATCCTTTATTACTTCGTCTAATCTGTACGGGCAATATTATTAATAAAGAAATGTTTATCTTTAACTGCTAAATACACCAGTGTGCTAATTCATTCGTCTCGATGTAAATATATGGTTTTTTATGTAATATTTTATTGCGTTTTGTTAACAACACTTGAACGTTCAGTAATTGCAGTTGTAACAATTCTTTAAGAAGAATTTATTTACTTTTAGCAAAGTTCTAAAAATATGATAATTAAATGAAAATAGTTAGGATGACTCACTTTATAAACGGTATAAATTTCATAATCATCTATCATATATGACCAGGGTACAGCATCTGCCGTTCTTCTTTCAGATAAACTTTTTACAAATAGACAATCACTGATCAACTTCTCATAAGGAACGTGTAGAAAGTTAGATAGAACCTTGCCTGATCCATGGTTTTAAGATGGCCTGGCAACACAGCTACATAAGAAATGTATGAGAGCTAAGTGAAATTTGAAACTGGGCCTGTAAACTAAAATTTACTTTATTTCTTTAAAAAAAAGACAACTTTGGCTCTGGGAATATTTCCTGTGTCGCGAGAGACTTTACAAAGCTTACATTAAATGAATATAAAGAACCCCCAGACTCAGAACTACAATTTGTGTATCACGCGAAGTGTTGTCCCATTTGGGTATCGAACCTACAAAACTCAGCGCTGTAGGAAGCGGCGAGGTGACCACCTCAACTACTACGCCATTCGTGCAGTTAAATCCAAAACTTCATAATTATTTTTCTTCAATTCATTGTATTTTTCATCATTACTTAGTATTGTTAAAATCTTTTAGTTAACCTACTCCATAATCTAAGCTATCATTGAAATCATATTACAGGTATTTAGTGAATAATTCATATTGAATTATAAGGTAAAGTGCTATCTTATTTCATCATTAAGTTCTTCAATTCCTAACTTAAAGGTTCATTGTCATTGCCACGAAATATTTGTTTTCACATTATTTATTACTTTACCTTTCGGATTTGTTCGGTTTTTTTAATTGGGACTAAACACGCCCACCACTGTAACTCCTGTACACCAGGCTCCACAGCAGTGACCCGAGAACACACCCAGTTATTACACTCGGGAAGGCACAGGAAGAAATTAAACTGTCTTGGAACCCGCAACGAAATGAATCAGAAGAAAATTGGAGGAGTTGGAAAAACAGTAATTTGTTATTTAATAATTTAATTCGTTCGTCCTAATTTGTTCGGTTTATGCAATTGATGTATTGCTTTAAAATATCCATCGTATCCTATCCATATGACTTCAAAATATTATGCTCTCATATTCCCTATAATTCTAATGATCAATAAAGCAAATAGTAGCTTCGTTTAGAGTTAATGAAATTTCTTGTTTAATTACTGTTGTTGCCCTTCATGAAGCATTTTATAAAACCTTTGCGGATACAAATTACGTTATTGTAAACGGTCCTCTCCAATTTCGGTTGAATTTCACAATAGATACTTTATCTTGGCCATTGGTTCATTTATAAAAACGTCAAATAATCTCCCTCAGTTACAGAAATCCTATTGAAAAGGGTCTTTTTCGAACAAGCTGTGTGAGTTACACTTGTTTATGAAAGGTCCGCGTTGTCAGCGTGTCACGATTAGCTTTGCCATAGCTCACCGAACCGGAGGAGGTATTGTGCAGATATTATTTGAAGAACAAAGATCAGTTTCAAGCATACTCATCTTTATAAGGGTTCTGCGAAATTAGTTACCGAAATTCTCTTTAGAAAGTTTTGTATCGCAAACCATTCCACTTTCATCGTCCTTCGCCACTTCAAAGGAGTCCAGTTTTATCCTTTTCTTTATTTCATATATTCTTCAATTTCTAACTGAGATGAAAGATAGAATTAAAGCATCCTTTGTTGTATGTACTTCCTTGGACATCTACAGAAATCGCGACACGCAATCATTTTAGGTGCGTACTTAGTTGCAGTTATATTTAAAAAGTACAAAAATCTTTTGTTATTATTGTGGTTGCGTTCTAAAATGTTGTTGTAAATTTATAGTTTTAAGTTAATTTTAGTTATAGTTTTAAGTGGTCGATCTTGCTATCGAACATGGTGAAGCCATATTCTTTGATGAAATGGTACAAAGTTTGTGAAGTGTTTACGTTTGCCATTAATTATCAGAAATCAATTTCGTATTATGAATAAACTTTAAAGGAATTGCTTCTTTACCACCCGACTGCTTATTTCCATAATTATCTCTTTACATTGTGATACAAATTCAGGATCCTCATTTTCTGATTGAATTTATGTTAGGTCAAACCTACTCGTATTCGGGTGAGGGAATACGAACCGCGCAAGTGCCGGTTGACAACCGTTTACTTGTTTGTATAAAAATAGTAGAAAAAATGGTCCCGAAAGAATAATTGCCACCCTTGTACAGCTACTATGAGAATGAGATTATAATAAACCTCCCATTTCCGTTATTGTCTGCCATGTCAATCTTATAGAAAAATTATCAAATAAGTATATGAATGTTTGTCGTTCTCTTTTTAGATTATAATAACTCGCTTGACTTCATTTGTACTTAAATAACTAATTTGCCGTTCGTCGAAATCGTGCAAATTAAATGTACGTTCATTCGATACCATGACATAACATTGTATTAAATGTTAAATAATAAAGAATATCTATCGACGAATGCTGTTCGTTACTTCGGGTGACAACTTTTTTATTTTGTTGACTTATTCCTCTTTGCCTCGGTGACAGATTGCTTCGCGGAGCGTCGAAAATTGCTTTTTGTTTCTTTAATAATGCTCACGACAAGTACATTTTTGGAAGTTTTTATAAATGGAGTCTGAATGTAACGTACCTTTCACCTAACCACATAAATAATTATTAATAATTGATGTCAGCCATGATGGTTTTAAGAAAATATTTTTATAAAATTCGTGTAGCTTAGTTGACGGTAGTCATAATTTGCAAAAAAAAATTGTCAATTGGAATCAAAATCCGTGTCGTTGACCTCCTAGTCTGAAAATCTTTTAAAACAATGTAATTTTAATGAAAGTCCCTCAAGGATTGTCGCAAGAAGGAATATTAAATTACAAGCTATTGCTTAAAACGGAAATAATGAACCGAAGAAATACGAATCTCTTTGTTCGCAAAGTGATCCTTACTTAATTAATTCCTTGGGGAATATGAAAAAAAAGTTTGGCAAGTTCGAAAGCAAATAATGGTGCGAGTGGTCCAAGATACTCGGCTGTCTAATTTGTTACGAAGTTTCACATAATTTCTTTAGTGGTTGCCGCCTTTTGAATTGAACACAATGCTCTCTAAAAACAATTTGAAGTTCTTCAACGAGGTACGTAATTCAAGAGGCTGAATTTTGGACACAAGACACAAGACTTGACCCATTTACTCAAAGAAGTGTGATTTGAGTTACGCAACGATTCATTTAGGACTGATGGATATAAGCTGTCCGTCATCGCTAACCGGCGACATGTTTTATTTATACTTGTACTACCCTCGTGATCCTTTTTCAGAAATTGCGAAAACTTTGTATATTGTTCATAAACAATTGTACGGTCTACTGGTTCAGAAAGTTTGCTCTATCAATCATCCACAAAGTATCGCAAACTTACATAGAATTACTTACCAATTCAGTGAAGTTCCTTTACTAAAAAGTATCCCGTACCACTTCACTGCAATTGTTAATTACTAACGAAACTTTTACACTACGCTACTTATTGGATTCACTTATTTGTTTGTTTCGATCATTTACGTTTTCAAATTTTATCTCGGGCTTTATTTATGTAAACACAAACACTGGACTTTTATCTATACCAGATCCATCACTCAACACTAGAGCACAGTAGTATCTTTGATAAGAATTAGTGTGTAGTGTAGTGATAACACGCCGACATCGCGGTACAGATTGGTGGCGCCCAACGTGGGACGGAGCGTACAGACGCACAGCGCGAACACGCATTCGTTCCGCCGACCGGCTAGACACTGCCGGGTGCGCACGCCTGAGCCCGGCCATCCCCCTCCACCGCTCACACCCCTTGGTACGCCCCGCTGCAATTCGGCAGGCAAAAAAATCACATCAGAAAGGAAACCTTTCTCTGCCAGTGAGCTTCAATAGCTCTCACCCCTAAGAACTTAAGTGATGGTCTTTCACTTATTAGTTATCTTCCTTTTATCGGTCTCTAATGAGTCATTTGCCATAATTTACGTTCTATGCGTGCACGAACGTCTGAAACTCTCCGGTGTTAATTCATTTTCAGATATAAGCGTGTTCGTAAATTGTATCGAAGTTGAGGGTACATGAAAAGTTGAATTGTTTTCTTACATTTCGGTACAGACTATAACATCAAACGAAGCCGGTTCAAAGCGTCTCTGATCATATTCATACATTATTTTTCTCCTCTCGCCGTTTACGCAACTTATTACCATGTATTCTTTTATTTACTCTGTAACTTGTGATCGTTATGACGTGACTTTTTTTTTAAACAAAGCTTCGGTTTGTTTATTCAAACTTTTTATTTGGCAACCAACATTAATTGGGTTGATATTTCATACGTGAAATACAAAAGAATATTTTAAAATAAATTCATTTTCTCATTGCAAATGAAGTAATAGTAATGATTATATTTTTGTAAAATGTTTTATATGCGCGTAGCGTAATAGTTCAGTTCAATTTTCATTAGTATCATTAAAAACTAATATTAAATACATTTCTTATTTAAAGGAATACACTTTTATGTGACACAAAGCTCAAAAATATTTATTGTTCGCTCATGACCTGTTCGCGGAGCATATTATTATCCGCTCTGTAGAAAACTATGATTAAAGAGTCGTGTTGTGGTGCTTGCATGGAACATGTAGGCTTGGCAATGCATTACAGCTCTTTTGGCGAATAACTTTAAACGTCACTAAAAACATTAGTTGTGCCTGCTACTACTACACTGGCGTAGGGACGACTCGCTGCTGCTTGCATTTTGTCCCGAGTAAGCGATACAGCAGACCTCGGAAAGGATCTCTCACTACTTATGCTCGAACTCTATCTTGATCTGGTCGTGTTTCGAATCTCAATAAATTAGTTTTACTTGGTTTCTTATTAGCGGCTTAAAAAAAAGAGATTCTTAGACCATCTTCAAGTTTATTTTCTTTACGTATTCGGGTACCCCGATTATACAGCGATAGAATAAGCGACTGGAAGATATATTTTTTGAGTCGTTTGGGTATAATATATTTGATCTCATTATCATCAGGTTAGGAAACACCAATAGCGAATGAGACTTTTTGCATGGTAATTCATGTAATTACTCTAAGAAAGCATCATCAACGTCAACAGCCTTTACTAGTCCACTGCTGGGCATAGGCCTCTCCTTAAAAAGAAGGTTTTGGCCTACTATACCAGCCAGACGGGTTGGTATAGGGTTTGATTCAAGTTTTCCTTCTCTTTGTAATGCTGTTGTCCTGCGTAGTTTACTACCTTAGTCGACTCTTACGACACTAACGGGATGAATAGGGGTAGTGACACTATGTATTCTTAATCCGTCACCACACGGATCTAAGAAAGCATGACCAAAAAAAGTATTTTTTACTTTAGTCGAACTGATGATGAAAATCATCGTTGGTTACTGGAACTACTCAAAGGCTAGTCTACAAGATTAAAGGATCTAATAAGAAATCTTCATCATCATACCATTTTTCTTTCCCAACTTTATTGGGATTCAGAACATAACATTGCAAAAGGTTTTGGTTACTAGTGTAGTCGTCTGTAGAGGAGAAAGCTGGAAGGATAATTGGAGTAAGAAATACAAATAAAGCGAGGGAGTTAGGCTAAGGAATATCATAAGCCTCGGGTAAGTAAGACTGTGCCTGCAGTACCTCGTGGATGCTGTTGTCGCGTGTATATCTATGCTGTGAATTGAGAAGCCTCAAAAATAGGTAGATTTTCACTATTCTTTTTGTAGCAAGTATATTGTGAAGTAAAACGAGATCTCAATAAATTACAATTCCCGCAACAGTAAATGCAGTTTTTGTATAAGGTCTGGCACCTTATACAAAATTTCAAGTTGCAGTCATAATTTAGGCAATTGTCATTAATATAAACTACAAATATTTATACACTTACATAAATTATAATAAGACGCAAAAACTTTATATATGAAATCGTCTTCAAAAATAAAGTTTTTAGATTCAAGTACATATGTGTACGTTACGCGATATCTTTTGAAATTTTTGAATCGATTTAGACATTTTATTTTTTAATGAAGTCAAAAGGTGACACGAAAGGTTTATTCCATTAAATTTCGCGTTTAACGGTAAAAAAATTATGAAAAAATTCATTTATTACAATTTATCATTGAAGTTCGTGATACTTTTTTAAAAACTAATTTAGAATGTAAACAAATGTTGGAAGTTATTTTAACCTACTTCTAATGGCCGTGTTCTAATACAACTGTTTATACACCTATAGATGTAGTTTGAATCACAATACTAAATATATTATACTTACATAATGACTTTGATTCTGAGCTGATCTGTTGAGGACGCCAGGTGGTGAGTAGTGGAACTGTTTAGTAGTAAGCCCCTCTAGATTGGGCTCATACGGTTCGTTTTGTCGATGGCAACAGATGAAGTTTAGTAATAAGTAGGTAAAGTGTTAAGGGGATAGTGAAAATACTTTGAAATTTGTATAGTTTTATTTTTTGTTCCGCTAAACTATAAATTAATTATCCTTTTTATTTCATATTAACTCCTACGGATCGTCACCTCGAGACAGGGGTAAGATGGTATTTCGGACTGAAATCACACAGTGTCCGCCTTAGAAAAGAAATCGCTGTAAACCCAGTCAGACTTAGCAACCTCTTGAGTAATGAAACCCCTCTATCATATGCTCTGTCCGCTTTCTTTTTTTTCTGTGCGGCAATCCCCTCGGATTGGTATCCGACATTGCCACCGGTAAACCACTTACCGGTGGCAATGTCAGACTCGAACCGACTAAAACCGCACGCCGTCTCAGGTACCAGTAGTCGGGCAACCAGATGTACCCTACAAAGGAAATCCCTGGTGCCCCGACGTACCTCGGGCCATCTACGGCGGGTAGACGAACCCCCTGTGTGGGAACCCCCATGTTCCCTCTGTGCTCCCGGAAGGGCGCGGTATTAATTATCGACAAGACAACAAGCCCTGGATAAATTTCGTTCCATTGTTAACATGGCCGATAGACAAAGTAGTACAATACCAATAGTGAAACCCAGTCCTCATCTGTCACCATCTTTAATAACCCTACTATAATGCAGTGTATTTAAAATATGAAAATAAACTATACTTCAAATATAATATAATTCAATATTACATAAAATGTTTTTAATCATACTAAAGATAGCAGTATCTCTTACAACATAAAGTTGGTGAATGGTATCAACGAAAGCGTACTTGAGATAGATTCATTTCAAAATAACTGTCGAGCGGGGAAACTATCCGTCGAAGAGCTTCTCAGGGTTTCGAAGCACATCCATGCCATAGCTGATATATGTTAGAACGGGCAGCTACAAAAGAGTCCGTTGCACCAACATGGGATTTCAAAGAAACCTTCAGAACACTAATATTTCAGAGCGAGCGCCGCGGCACCTCACTTATCTTCGATTCTTACTTTTTCTATAATAAAACTACTGCAGCCAAAACTATACCCTATAACAAAAGGTACTAAAGCCAATTCACCTCTGCATTATCTTTGTTTGATTTTGTGAACTGCTGAACCGGACAAAATTAAACTTTGCTTACATATCAATAGATAGATATTTCGTTTGAAGCTCAGTGGTATCAATTTCTCACCTACACAATTCGGTATCGGCTCTTTTCACACGCCTTTGTTCCTAATGTTCATTACGTATTCTCTCTACTGATATCGAGGTAAGATATAAATTTTATAGGTTTTATTGTGGGCTCGTGTGTATTGTGCGTGAGGATTTGTTTTCTGGCTCGGTCGCGTTAAGTACGCCAGCTCAACTGAATGAATACTTAATACTATGTTTACGTTTTCACAAGCGATTTGACAAACGATGTCTTCGCAATCTCGGCGAATCGACTCTATATCAAAGGTGCAATCATCTACAAATTCGATACTGCTATCGTATTTGTTTTCTTTAGCCATTTTTTTTTTTTGAGCTGCAAATTATTATTAAAATGTATACACTGTCTGTTATTTATGAGAATGTTCACTGTATACTAATAAATTAGTAAAAAAATAATTGTTTATCGAATTATAACAAACACATAAAATATCATTTTAATAAAAAAATACGCCTCTTTCAGGCCTAAATGAAAGAGAGGACTTATTATATGAATTAAACTGTCTGATTTTAACGAATCTTAAAATAAATTTAAAATATCTACGTTTTGAATGAAATAAAATCGAACTAAGACTGAGAAGAACGACCTTTCGTTTTACATATTATATATGTATTGTATGATACCTAATGAGACAAAATAAAAATATATTATATTAGGCCATGGTAGAGCCATGCTTCGTCACAAATACAGTTTTTGTTGCTGCAAATAAATTGTTATTAATAGGTAGCGAGGACGGACGGGAGGATGTGGGTATACGGATTGCAAGGCTTAAGTGAAGATGGGCGGAGCACAGGCGGGACTACGGTCGATGGACTAAGGCAGTTACCGAATGGTGGATGAAAGAGGGGGGATGGAAGAGATATGCTCCGGCTTCGAGACCACCTGCTCGATAGTCAGACGACATTGATTGAGGGCGGTAGGAGAGCAACGGATCCGGCTGGCACAAAACCGCCAGGACTGGCGTGATAGAGAAGAGGCCTATACGCGGCAGTGGGTGCAACATGATGTTTATATAGATAGATAGTGAAGACCTGAAATTGGCCAGAGGTTGTATTTTAATGTCATAAATGCCCCGGCTCGACCGGAGTTATGCCACGGCCTCGCATGCATATGCGGCCGTGGTATACAATAAAAACAAAAAAAATATTATAATATACATATTAATATAATTAATATATATAATTACTAAATATTATAGAAAGGAGGTTTAAAACCTCCTTTAAGTTGTAAACCTCCTTTCTAAGGAGAGGCTTATGTCCAGCAGTGGACTATTAAAGGCTGTTGATGATGAAATATTATAATTCAAAAAAATTATCAGTTATCAATAGGTCCATTGGCCTTTACGTCTTTGTCAGATAATTTAAATTAGTTTTAGTTAATCCATGAAACGCTAAGAAATAGATATCGTCTTTGTGGCAAAATATAAATCATGTAATAATAAACTCGAATTATCGATAGCCCAAAGATCTCCGATCGGCTCGATCCCTTGGCCTTATGTATAGACGAAGCTTTACTATGTATTCTCTATCGTATATATCATGAAGAGTGCTGCGAGGAATTGTTCGGACTAACACCGGCCGCAACTTTTCGCCATCGTTCCACACGGCAACATTTTCATCCACATCACCTGGATAATTGGCGCTCCACTACTGTGCGCTTTGCGAGACACTTTTTGCCTCGCACAAGCAATCTGTGAAATAAGTTTCCAGCGGTATTTCCGGACCGATACGACCTTCAAACCTGAGTTGCATACGTTCATGGGTGGCGATAGTCAATTTCCATTAGGTGACCCGTGTAATCGTCTGCCCCCCTATAACATGTTAAAGAAAGATAGTAGGAAACCCCTTTTTCTGTAACTTCTGTATTTGTGTGTGTGTGTGTGTGTTATAAAACTAAAATATTTTTTTTATTGAAATGCGTATTTTTCTGCAAGTACCTTATGTAAATTCCTTTTTTTTAAGTTATATCAATAAACACGCGATAATCTGACAAATAAAACAGTGTAAAGCATTATGCATTAGTAATTAGCGTCCTTTGAGCCTGTGTACGAGTAAATGAGGGTATTCACCATAATATTTACTTACACAGGAACAACGGAGCGCCACGTGAGCTGCTGAAAAGAAAACAATTCTACATATATACGCTCACCTGTGACACCGAAAGAGTACAGAAAAAAAATTAAGGCCAATTAAACACAAATATCTTTATAATTATAATTTAGTCCAACTTGGGAACCAGGCTTAACGCATCTTTTTTTTTGTGAAGAAAGATAATCCCTTCAGATCTGCGGTTCCTTAGCGACGCAAGTGACAGGAGTATGTGGTCTTTCACCTAAAAACCCACCGGGACGCCCGATTTTCGGCGCATGTTAGTTCAGATCAACCCCCAGATGGATGCCGCGCCTAGCCAGGCCCTATCTCGGAGGCTGAGGAGAACCCCTACCATGTGAATTTAACAACAAGACTACACAACAGGACAGGTCAAGCTTAATGCTCAGAGTATTTCAAGAATTGAAGATGTTAAAATTAGGATTACATTGAAAAAGAAAGAGTAGACCGCTTGATGTCTACACCCTAGTGGATTTTACGATTAGAGTAAGAATATGTAGATACGAAATCCTGACCAATTCGTGGTACTGTAGTCTTGCGCTCTGGCTTACCCTGGCTCCCACACCTCTAATGACTTCTTCTCTTGTACCATCTATGAACAATTGCAATCTCAAGAAAGGTTGGCTTCAGTCCGGCGATCAGCTATAAATAAAACCAGCCCAAACTTTTTACTAAGTAATACATACAATTTAAAAAACCTCCTTCTTAAGGACAAGCCTATGTCCAGCATTACTTGTGGACTATTAAATGCTGTTGATGATGATTGATGGTTAATGAAATTCAATTTAAGAAGAAACTAAATGATGACCATGATATTTAAAATAGAAAGGTAGATAATAAAAGAAGATCTCGCCTCGGCGGTGCAGTGGTAGCGTATGCGACTTCTGTGCTGAGGTCTCGGGGTTCGAATCCCGAGTCGGATCAAATGTTTGTATGATCTGTAAATATTTGTTTCGGAGTTTGGGTATTATAATATAATGTACGTATTTAAACCAAAAAAAGTATTTAAGTATTCTATCAGTCAATCTAGTTTTCATAGTATAAGCTGTGCTTAATTTGAAACTGTATTGTATGTATTGGAGAAGGTAACCCTGAGAGAGAGCCATGCTTCGGCATAAATAGGTTAGCTTGACCGAAGTTTTTGAACGGGTGAGTACACTCAAAGACCAGCAATATGCTTGTGACTCTCGTGTCGTAGGTGTCCATGGACAGTGAAAGTCACTAACCATCAGATGACCTCCTCATTTGCCCTCATATACCATAAAAGTAAATGTTGCATAATGAACATTTCATGGAAGTACGAGTCTTCTAATATAATTACATAATTGTGTTTGGTTCATCAATTACGTAAGATCGCCTTATAAATGTCACATGAACCTAGATTAATGTCATAAAGTTATATCTCTCTATGAAATGCTATATTTAGACGATTGCTCGGAGATTTGATATTGGCATCACGTCAATATTTTACTACCGAGTATCAAATCACCCGCTGGTCAACTTGCTTCATTAATAGTGTAGTAGATTACCACGTTATAGTCATTTCAGTGATGAAACTCCAAAGTTAAAGGTATTTGTCTCTTGAAGAATTGTGTGAAAAATCTGTCCTTCTTAGTTTTACTGTAAATTTTCAATAGATTCTTTACTCGTCTTGTACAATTAGGATTTGTGAATATAAATATGTCAGGGGATTTCTTATGTATAACGGATTTCCTTCCGAGGGCACACTTAGTTCCCTGGCTACTGGTACCGGCCGCGCGTGCAGTTTTAGTCGATTCGAATTCGACATAACCACCTAGCGGGTGGTATCCGAGAGAATTTACGCACAGAAGCAAAAAAAGGGGAGATTCCCAGAATCAGCGAGAAGAGAGAGCAGATTGGACTCACCTCACTCACTTATTGAAAAGAAACCAAATAATTCCTTAACACCGGTTTTCCGTGGGCCGTGGTATTACTCCGATCGAACACATTTATGCCGAAGCACTGCTCTACCACGTTTAAATTAATTTACATAATTGAAGTCATAGCACATGCTACCTTTTCTTTAGGTCTCGATAACGCTTTAAATTAGGTTTCAAGGAGATTATCATATCATAAAATTATATAATAAAGATGTAAAATTTATGCTTGAACTCGTTAATCTGAGGTTATATCCGAACGTTTATTGAGGAAGATAATAGGCTATTAAACATCAAGCTATAACCCACTGAACCGAATCAAGAAAAAATTAAATTATGTATTCGTTACGACGTTGTGAGGCACAAACAGTCATCTTTCTATATTCAAATTTAATACAT
Organism: Arctia plantaginis; assembly: GCA_902825455.1. Classification (NCBI taxonomy): domain Eukaryota; kingdom Metazoa; phylum Arthropoda; class Insecta; order Lepidoptera; family Erebidae; genus Arctia; species Arctia plantaginis. The sequence goes on along the minus strand of CADEBD010000857.1, from coordinate 289,498 downwards.
CATTTTCCTGTATATTCGTAATAATAGTCGTATATTCGTAATAAACTTGAACTATTTTTTAACTGGGTCCCTAGGGACGATGTAACGCACGATTGGACCCGGTAAAACCCGTTGGCTATCAACCTTAATTTTTACAACTAAAATGTGTAACTGTTTTTAATTTTTTTTATTTCTTTATTGTCGAATATAGTTTACATAACTTACTATACATATGTTATTTAAATTACATTATATATAAACCTCAATTATAGTAATACTCAGGAATTAAAACTACATTTTTTTTGCGATAGAACACTTCATATAGGCAGGCTAACGGCATTAAATCTCAAATTTGTAATAGATAGTACTCCGTTGAGGCTTTGAGATTAAATGTTGTTCGTGAATTCAGGTTTGTAGATAAACATCAAAGCTTGTCTTTTGCAGTATTTAAAGCTTTTGTTAGGTTCCAGCAGCTCCGATCTAAAGCCGGCAGCAATATTATCTACGTTATTTTTTATACATCAAAAGACATTTTTCGACTTTAAGTGAAGTTCCTTCTTCTCTGTCGTGTTGCTCTTGACAGAGCGGTCGTGGTCACAGCCCTTCGTACAATCGCCCGCCATCTCTCCCTGTTGGCAGACTTTTGGATACAGTCAGACACGGAGCCTCCCATTTCGGATCTCACCTGGTCGGTCCAGCGCATAAGTGCTCTGCCGTGGCATCTTGTTCCCTCCACCATTCCCTGCACTACCAATCGCTCTATGGAATCGCTATTCCGCCTAGAGACATGGCCAAAATACTGCAGTATGCGCGACTGTACTGTGGTTGACAGTCGCTCTGTGATGCCGAGCTCCTGGAGTATGGACACGTTGGTGCGGCAGTCCGTCCACAATATCCCCAGCATATTACTTCAGCACCACATCTCTAGAGCGTCTATTTTCTTCTTTTCCAACTCACGGACTGTCCACGTCTCTGCGGCGTATAGAAAAATGGGGTATATAAGATTTTGTACGAGCCTGATTTTGGTGGTTTTGGTGAGGTTGTGATTGCCCCAAACTTTCCTTAACTTCTCCATCGCAGTTCTCGTTGTGGCCATACGTTGTTTCATTTCATGTGTATTCCATTAGTGTTGCTTAGATGAGCGCAAGTACATGTTTAAATGCTAAGTTCCGATCCTAAAATGTTCTAAAACTAAAGTAAAATTTAGCGCAAATTCTTGTGTTTAAATAGATGAAAAGTCACACAAAAATATATTTAATAAAACACATAATTTACTTTAATATTATCATCAACACCTGCCTCTTAGAGAGGAGGATTTGGCCCACTATAAGACGCTGGCCAGACGGGTTAGTATAGGTTTGTTTCAAGTTTTCCTTCTCTTTGCAATAATAATAATAATATAATATAATATTCTACCACATTCACACAACGCCATCTAGTCCCAAACTAAGCAGAGCTTGTACTATGGGTACTAGACAACTGATATAAATACATATATACTTTTTTTTTTGTAAATACATACATATTATACATATAAACACCCAGACCAAATCAAACATTAAATGTTCATACACACAAATGTTTGACTTGAGCGGGAATCGAACCCGCGACCTTTGGAATAGCAGTCCGTTACACAAACCACTACGCCATCCGGTCGTCAAATGATTTTGTCCTGTATAGTTTGCTTCCTTAGACGGCTCTTACGACACCCACGTAAGGAATAGGGCAGTAACACTATGTGGTGATACAGAATCTTTTACTACAAGAAAATTGTAAACTACAGCTTTTCTTTACATAGAGTTAGACTCACGCTTATATTCCAGAAGGGGTAGATAGAGGCGTATAACGATTCCCACATTTTGCGATAAATAACTTTAGTGCCACTTACGTAGCAAGGGCAAACTTATTACCCCCCCATGAGTAAAATATATTGGTAAATAAACGTCGAACCTCAGGCGTAGCGGTCAGGGTCGCTTAAAAAATAAACCTGAATATTCTCTTTTCCAGTTTTATTTGTCTTCAGTGATTATCGAAGCCAACTTACTTTTTGGTCGAACCTGTGACAATAAGGAATTTAAATCTGCATGGAATAGCTAGTATGTTGTAAAATATCTCATTTTTTTCTAAGTACCTAATGAATCATTACAGTACAGTGTATCGGTGCCAAACTGCCTCACCCTAGCCTCCCCACTTTAGAAAAGTTCAATGTCGTCAAGTGCCGACGGGAAGTGCTTAAGACTGTTTACTGCCCTTCATAGTCGAACAACTAAAATCGTTTACCGAAACTATCGCAATAACAAGTAATAACATAAAATGAAGCGGGGGCTCAATAAATATCTACAAATGTAGTGGGCGAGAGACAAGTTCACGCGGTTACTTCAACTTCTGCAAATGGACTTTGGCAATGGTTCCAGGTTACTGTGACAAAGAATTCGGCACCCGTGCTTAGATTCTCGTTCTACATACTGACTCTCCTCAGCATTTCCGTGCATCATTGTTGAATGTAATAGCAGGAGTAACGTACATTTATCGACTTTCAATGTAATCATTATCACTTTATACCGATAAGATGTGATGTAACTAAAACAGTGTAAAATTATTTCTACTGATGTTAAAAAAATCATCATACTTTGCTGATGTTAATAAAATTATTTGTTTTCGACGTAAGAGAGCGTAAGTAGATTTTGTAATGAAAATGTTAAGTGAAGTAAACCGATATTTAAATTAAATATTGTTATTTCGTTAGATAATCACTCAATACAGCCACCAACAGGTATCTGTAATGAGGTGTGGCTGATCTAATCATTTTTTAATTACATACATATTAAAGGCTGAGGCGGTCATTGGTCAATTGACTTTCGGTGGTAATACTAATATTTCGGACATCTGCCACACAATGCCATCTAGTTTCAAACTAAGCAGAGCTTGTACTATGAAATCTAAATTGACTGATAGAATACTTATATTATTCTTTATTTAGTAAATACATACATCTTAAACATAGAAAATATTCAGACTCCAAACCAAATATTTGCAGATGATACAAATATTTGGTCCGACCCGGGAATCGAACCCGAGAGCTCAGCACAGCCGTTGCATACGATAACACTGCACCACAGAGGCGGTCGCTACAGTCTCTACCTACAGACTCTGCAAAACCTCTGTAATTTTTTAAATTTATTTCCCAAAGTCGTTGAGAGCAATACGGTTAAGTCAGTGGGACTTAATTATATTTGGCATGAGTGTTTAGTACGCCTCTGTCAACCTCGTCAGAGATATGAGCATGAGTATACTATTGGATTCAATCTCACACTACTTACAATAACTGCCAAGTTCTAGTTATAGAACTACTAACTCAATTAATAATAATCTCAATTATAACTACATCTGTAGTAAATCAATAAATAATATCAAACAGTACTCTCTGGAACAATACACGTGTCCTCTTGTAAGCCACAGATATAGTCCGACTGCGACTATTCGGTGCGACTGATCGCAGTAAGAACATGCATGGCAATCTGCGGTTTACTGCGCAGGTGAACTTATCGAAACTTAGTTCTTGAACGTTGAGTAAAGCAGCTGGAGCTACAAAGTCCGCGTTTTATAATTAAATAAATTATATCGATAAGCGTGTTAGTGTACCTGACTGTTAAGTCAGAGGTCATGAGTTCGATTCTCACCCAGCACAAATGTGATGAGCGTAATCATTTGTTCTGTATCTGGGTGTAATTCATCTATAATATGTATGTATTTAGAGATATATAACTATATCTATAAGCATCTAGTTACCGTAGTACAGGTTCTGCCTAGTTTGGGATCAGACGGCCGTGTATAATATATATGAGGTTATTATTATTATTATTATCTAGAGATGCACGCATAGTTATGACGCTACATAAATTATAATTTCAATAAATTCATTGTTTGAACAAAAAAAGATAAAAAACTGTTAGTATATTTACAGATTGTTGCTATAATTGTTAGACTAAAAAAGTTTACCTGAAGTTTATTTAGTTGTCAACTATAAGAAGGTTTGGCAATATTTAGTGGCCACAAACAATCGTGAATAGTTGAAGCACAGATATATTGTCTGTGATGGTCGCCAGCCACTTCCATTGACTTAATCATTGTGAGTATAACAGCAACAACATTTACAGATGTTTGAATTGGTTGCATTAATAGATTGATGACTGTTTATAATAATTCACATTTTAGAATGGGTTTAAAATTTTATAGAACATTAAATACTATAATAGGTTTACTATAACGCCAACCCCGGTAAAAAAAAAAACAAATTTGATAAAACTACATTTTGAAAAAAATATTCAAAAATTTAAAATATTAAAATGTTAAAAAGGTTTTATTAAAACAATAAAAAATAAATCAATGTTAGTTGCGTGCAATGGGAGAGGCCTATGTCCAACAGTGGACTGCGATAGGCTGATGATGATGATAATGATGAAAACAATAAAAGAATTAGGTAGAAACACAAAATTTGATTTTGATTTATCTTTAATTTTTTATTTCGGGCAATTTTTTTGCAAAATTTTATGATGACAGAATAAATAAATATAGTAGCATATAAAATACAAACAAACGAATTTGTATTCGTAGCTTCGATGACAATACAATAATTTGGAATCTCTGCCTCAAAGGATAGAACTGAAAAGGTGGAGTGAGTAATAGTAAAGCCTGTCAGTTGGGGCGCATTATCTGTTGGATGCTCTAAGGATGCAGCCATATATCGATTATGGTGGTACTTTTGCTATTAATGTGAATTTAAATTGAGATTTAATAGAATTTGGTTTGTGAAAACATGGTATTTTAACCTTAGATTAGACTACTTTAAATTATAGATCAAGCCATAGCACGCCGACGACCAGACGTTTATGTTGGTACAAGATGTTACCAAGCGTTCACCAATCATTGCTGTTGCTGAAATATAATCACGGGGGTGCTTTAAAAATATTTACTCCCTTATCACTTTCGGCTTTTCACAAGGTACAACTAAACTAAGACTTGGTCATCATTCGAAGCTCGCTTCGAAGACGCTTACAATGGGATGTCCTCAGGAATCAGTGCTAGGTTTATACTTGTGGACGATTTTTTTGCGATACCAATACCATCCGGATGTACTCTGAACACGTATAATGATGACGGTTTATTACTGGTGGAATCCGATAACAGGGCGGGGCTTGAGAAATTAGCTAATAGATGTTTGAACTTGATATCTCATTGGGGTGAACGTAATCGGTTAAGTTTTGCACCCAACAAAACCTTCCAGCTAATAAAAGGTAACCTCAAAGCACCGCCGAGCATTAAATTTGACAATGTCACTGTAAAACAGAAAACCTCAGTGTAACACACTTTAGGAATAGTTTTTAAAAGAAACTTTTTATTTTTCGAACATATTAAAAAAGTTAATGAAAGGTCTAAAAAGAGTTTCTGTGCATTAACAAGGATATCAACTGCGACATGGGATCTATCATTTAATACACTAAAGATCATAATATACAGAGCTACTTATTTAGGTTCTATGTGCTATGGTGCACCTGTATAGGCGGATAGGGCAACCGTAGGCGTGTCTGTCGTAAACTGTTTCAAGGCCAATTGCACTGATTTTCTTGTGCAAGGCATATAGGACGCTTAGCACTGAGGCTTTGCCGGTGTTGGCGGGTGTGCTTCCGGTCGATCTCGAAGCGCAAAGACGTGCAGCCATGTATTATTCAACACAACAAAACATGAAATGCAAATTTTTGGGCGCACGAGATCGCGATTTTTGAAATAGTCATTTTCTAACTCCTAAAGCTCAGCAATATAACATAAGGACTAAGGTTTTACAACCCTAACCTTACCCACCTTCCAATAAAACACTCTCTATTCTAGTTATTTGTTGTTTAGTAAATAAATAAAACATATATCATTTATAGCCACAATACCACAAAACACAAAATCACACAGTATTCTGTTCCGCAAAGTCGTTGATTCGACGCCAATTAAAACTTTTCCAGCTCCGATAATACAACACAGCACTACTCGCATTAAATAGATAATTATGTCTGTAAATAGCAAGTGGAATTGTGAACAATCTTACACAGTTGCAAATAATGCATTGTTGTTGTTTATGAAACAGTTGTTATGCAAACTGGAGAATTGTTTGCTACATACCTTCATAAACCATTCTATGTTGATTCATTCATACATATATGTTCATTCTATTTTTGATATATAATGATAAGACCTTGACACATCCCACACAAGGCCATCCGATCCTAATTTTGGCAACTTGTGCTATGGCAACCAGACAGCTGATACATTTCTAAATACATGAAGGTCCTATACACAAAACAAATGGTCATACTCATAATACAATATTTTTGGCCTGATTGGGAATTAAATTCGTAAACTCTGACTTAGCAGTTCATTTCAGTAAGGAACCAATAGGCCAGTGAAATACTTATTGTACACTGTTTAGTAATATATTAAAAACCTTTCAATAGTATATAAGTTATTGAGTCTATATCATTTTTTTTATGTTCGAGGAGGCAGGCGAGCAGACATTCTTTTTTTTAAATAATATTTACAAATTTATATATAGTTTTTTCTTAGGGACGCATCGAAAAGGAAATAACTAGTATCATAATCGTCTTCCTCGTTTCTTCTACTACTAAGGTGAAAGACAGATGCCCGTTTTGTTATTGAATGAAAAATGAAAAGCGGAAGAACTGGAAAGAAAATCTTAGTAATTAGCAGTTTGTAGTAATAGTCGTAGTATTATTAGTAATAATTTAAGATAAGCATTTAAAACACAATATTATTATGTAGCTAAATATGATTTACTTGCACGTATGTAAGGGACATAATTTTAATGCCAAAGGGACATAATTTAAACAAACTCGTTGTATTAAAACCAAAAATTATAGGCTACAATTAGCTAAAAATTATAGGCTTAATGAATAGTTACTAGTTAGTATTTTTCGGAGTAGTTCCTAACAGCACGGCAACCTTAAAATTATTCCCAAATTTTAATAAATTTCACGAATACAAACACTGAAAAAGTTCAATCATTTAGTGTCACCAAAGAAACATCCGTCTCGGCGTAGGCTCACGAAACATCACCGAGCCGGGTCCAATTAATGAGCGAGCTTAACCGAGCTAGATATAAAAAGGTAGGGACGGGAGCCGTGACGTCGACGCCTCTAATTGAATAACTTCCGTCTGACCACGTGACTTGCATCTCACCTGCCGCTTTTTAACAAGAATGTGGACTACTTCGAGTAAAGCTGCTTTTCTGTTCGGAAATATTCTGTGAAAAGTGCGGATATTCTCGTACAACATTCCATCTTGCTATTTTAATGCTAAAACTCACTGAGTATAATAAGTTATATTAACGAAATAATACGGCCTCATAATATACACGCCATAATCATTATCCATCATGGCCCACTGCTAAACATAGGCCTCCATCACCACAGATCTTCAAATCTCCCTATCATTTTTTTCCTAATTTCTTCCCATTTTAATTTACTCATAAATCTGTTACTATCCTGGAGCAAGAGAGATTTATTATAATCATAGTTTAAACCTTCGCGTTTCATTTTCATTAACTAATACTATGTAGATGTACGGGATACAAGTAATAGGCCATGACTACAGTCAATCAGCTTACAATCCTGTTAATGAGTAATCTTAAGAAGTAAAAACATCCCGCACACGGCCTTTTGATCCGGAAGGTAGAACCTGTACCATGGTAACAAGATTGCTGATCAACATACGTATATATTTCTAAATACATACAAATTGTGGATAAATTACACCTATACACCATAAGGATTGTACTCATTACACAATTATTTGTTCTAGGTAGGAATCGAACCTACAAAGTCTGGCTCAAGAGTTAGTGTCACTATCCACTAGCCCAGCAGTCCTGCTATACATATACATAATTATAAACGTATAATCGAATAGATCATTGCGCAACCACATTTCTGAAATGTCTCTTATGTTATTAAAGCACAGGGGTTTTACTTAATATGTTTAGTTTAAAGAGTGCGCTATTACAACATTTTTAATAGGTATGTAAGCAATCGTAGCGAGCAGGTCGTACTTCCATGGCCTGTCGTGTCGAAGTCACGCAAAAAGTAACGGACTTACGCACGTGATACGAATATTGCACCTCACACGTCTATATGGGGTTTCCTACTTAGATTAACGTAAGAATGGAAAGGGAACAAAAAACAAGATTCATTTATTATTTTACATTTACTCATGTTACTATTTTAAATATAAGTTAATATATAATTGATTTTAATACACTAAAACAATTTTTCTTTTTATGTATTCTTCTTTTGCTGGCTATTTTTCTTCACTGCTGAAAATTGCGTCTGCTCTGAACTGTACTGGTGACCTTGCCGACCAGCTGTGTCCATGCAGCATTATTGTATGAACACAGCACACAGTCACTTCACGGACAGATAACTCTAATATAAGTCTAACAAAGCTAGGTCTATTCAGTAAAATGTATTATTTTCTCTAGTGTAGTCCATTATTATTCTCGTTATTCATACAATTTTATACTATTTTTGATATTCAGTGAAAATTGGTTTTTAGTTCATCGACTATCCTGCAATGACATAATCTAAGAAATTATAATATATTTATGTGGTACAGATTGCAAAGTTCCGGAAAGGATAGCAGATTTATGGCGCATGAAATGGAAAAGATAAGGTTATCAATATGTAGGGGCATAGGTCCCACACCTTGCCTCAACACGTCATTATAACCGGTGTAATTGTGTGCCTACCTGTCGAGCCATTATTTATGTAAAGGGTTCCAGGTAAACATCGTAGAATAAAGTTGGACTGGATCTCAAAGTTGAAGCTAAAAGTTAAGTGATGGAAGTGTGTGTGTATAGTGGTGTTTGTTTTTAAAGTTACCTTGTTATCAAGTGTGTCTGTGGCAAAAGGTAAGTATAGCAGATATAATAGCTATGTTCCCATTTTGATTATTAAGTTTTTTGATTTGATTTGATTGAACAGCAGAGAAAACATGCCAGATATGGCACATTTATCCGTGCGGTGACGGATTAGGAATACGGAATGTCACCACCCCTATTCATTCAGTGGGTGTCGTAAGAGCCGACTAAAGGAACAAACTGCACAAGACAACAGCACTGCAAAAAGAAGGAAAACTTGAAACAAACCCTATACCAACCCGTCTGGCCAGCGTGGTATAGTAGGCCAAAACCTCCTTTCTAAGGAGAGGCCTATGTCCAGCAGTGGACTATTATAGGCTGTTGATGATGATGGCACATTATAACAGAGTATACTCTTGGACTGATTATGCCAACCTATCAAGCTCGCAGTTTAGAGGAGAGTGAAACAGTGCTACAAAGGCAACATACCCTAATCAGATCTTTCTTTTGTATTTCAGGGAAAACCACAACACCTTAATAGTTTTTTACAAATAAGTAACCACTTTTACTAATATTCTTAAGAAGTAAAATTTGAAGTGTTCTGAACAAATTAAATTTCGTCCATAATTAATTTCCAAGCGACCATCAACATTGTTTCTTTAGGAAACGATAAAACCACGCGCTCAGAAATGATGAACGAATGTGGAAATATATATATAGATTTTAAATGGTGCTAGCAGAAAAAAAGATTTTAGACTGATTAAAAATCGAAAACCTTATATTCTATGTTAAAATGCTTCATACTAAAATACCTAATTGTATATCTAACTGACGTATATTTAAATAAATTTAAAGGTTTCTTTCACTCATAATTACCCGAATACTACAGAGCTTAAAGAAGTACGTGTAAATTCTAAATGGCTGAACCGAATTCACTGAATGATATGTGTATCGTAAGCTTTGTGTATATTTCACGTGACACGGGGTTAATTGAAATCATAAAGTATAGGAATATTTGTTTTGTGACACCTCTCTCTGTTCCCAAAATTTTATTATTCAAAACCTATTGCATGATAAAACTATCAAAGAAGATATTGAAACTACGAATAACTTAGATTTAAATTTAATTGGATTTAGTTCTAATACAAAATTCTATAATTTATATGAATCTTAACAACACTACAACAACAAAGTTACTATAGAATTCATCCAGAAAGAGTGTTCAAAGCTAGATAAATATTAAGTGAAAGCTGTCTCACCAGTGTTCAGTATACGTGACAAATGAACACAGTTATTTATTTTGAGATACATTACACTAGATATCTCATAACCAAGCAAGACCAAGTTAGCCGAATTTGGCTGTCAATTCCAACGTGAAAACTCATTTCGTTTCGACAGAAAAAAATACAACATCTTTTTTCATACTTCAAAGAATATACTTTCATTACCTTGACTCTTTTCAAGATTTAATAAAAGTTGCAGCGTAATTGTGACCTGCTCTGTTCAATCTCAGTACACGAACTTTAAACCATTCGAATTAAATTAAGTGTACGTCTTTTTCTACCGAGCGCCGGATCCAATCTGCATATTTACATTGAAACTTCAATAAGTTGCATTTTGATGGGATGCACACAGATGGCGCTCATGGTTGGTACTTATATATTATTATAAAGTATAATATCGGGAGGCACCGAGTAGAAGGTGAATAATCAAGTCAGGTGGGGATAAAAAAAATCCCCACTCACCTAGGAGAGCACTGTAGAAGTTAATTAATAAATTATTATTAACATGTTTGAACAAAAACATTCCTTATCATGGTAAGGACAACAGATGCAGGTATAATTTAATATGTGTAAATATACTCGTGACTGAGTTTTGCCCATACATCGTGAAGTTAAAAAATAGAAACCAGCGCTGCCACACTGCCAGGCAACATGGAAACAATTAACTGAATGAGGGATCATTTATTTTTTGGTTTTTTACTCCACAAATTTGTAATCTTTGTACTCATGCTCGTGTGCCTAATTATAAACAAGAAATAAATAAAATGTTCTTTCTTTTCTTTCAAATGGAACATAAACTTTACTTGGTGGTTGTTACGCTTAGTTGTTGTTACATTAAGATTAGACTATTGTCCAAGCATAATGATGTCATGTGGCATGGCATGTCTCAATGTGGCAAAACTTTGTCAAATTTACTTGTGATGTTTCTTATTCCCAATGTGAATAAATAATTTATAGCTTGCCATTAGATCCACCCTCTGTTTCTCCATGAGTTACTCATACCATCAACCTATACCAAAACAAGATGCCGTTTATTCTCCACGTACTCCACACTCCGCATTACGCCGCCCTGCTGTATAAAATTGCTATAAATAAATGAGAAGTTGCTAAGTACTGCTGCCACCCAAAACTCCCTCAAACTTATTTAATAACTTGACCATTGAATACCGGTTGGTATAAACCATGATTACGACATGTCAAAACTTAATTAAATAGTTATATTTTGTTTTAAAAGCTTTGCTTTTTTAATTCGAAATTAAAAATATTTTAATGTTATAAGATATAATAAACCTTGTAATAAAAATCACTAGAATATTCTTCATCTGCCTGCCCTGTACCCTATTTTATCTAAAATCGACGTAATATTTGACATTGAAGAGTTTTCGCTGTTTGATTTTATGGCCGGCCACCAGCCTGACGCCAAATAATTGAACTTGTCGAAACTTTTTAAAGTTGCACATTGCACCTACAAAATTAAGAAAGGGGTAAGAAAATGATGACCATGATGTTAATAACGATGTTCACGTATGCTTCAGATGAATTTGGTAACTTTTAATGATAGGCGATGATGCTTAAGAATTGAAATGTTTTAATTGTTGTTTAATAAAAAAGAAATGAGTTCATTTAAAAGGATGTTAATGAATATTTTAAAGAACTAAATACGAGTATAATAGTAGGTGAACAAGAAATGTTTAGAAATGAAGTATTCTTTATGTTTATAACATAGGGTTAAAATACACATGAAGAAGTTGACATATGCGATGACCGACAACCGTTGGGGAAAACGAGTTCTTGAATGGAGACCGCGTCTCGGCAAACGTAGTGTAAGACGCACATGCCAGGTGCAGTGAGTATTTGCGCAAGATGGCTGGCAGGAGCTGGATGCGAGAAGCCCAAAATCGAACAAAGTGGCGTTCAACGGGAGAGGCCTATGTCCAGCAGTGGACATAGGCCTCTTCCGTCTCCCTCTAGTCTCCCTCTAGCGATAGGCTGATGATGAGAAGCGATAATGATAATTATCTTTTTACTGCATGCTATCTGTATCTTTTGCGCTATTCATTATAACAATAGCCTGTGCTTTATAAGTAGTTAATTCGAATACCATAAATGCATTTACCCTCACGAGCCTACCAATGAAAATTTGACTGCACGGATGGCGTAGTGGTTTAAGCGGTCGCCACGCCGCTTCCTACTACGCCGAATGTTGTCGGTTCAAACCCCACATGGGACGACACTTTGTGTGATCCACAAATTGTTGTTCCAAGTCTGGGTGTTATTTGTGTCCGTTTCATGTATGTTTGTAAAGTCCCCCGCGACACAGGATATTTTCCTAATGCGGGAGTTGTCTTTTTAAAAAAAAAAAAAAAAAACAAAATAAAATTGACTTAGAAGCACTCATTCATGGTCCTTAGTGAATACAAACAATGCCGTCTATCAAAAAGATGAAACTGAACCATTGACTGAAACGACATTTTCACGTTCACCTATCAACCCTCAGCAGTAGAATTTAATGAGCATTATGAACAAAAATCGAAGTCTGCCAGACGTATATGAATGCGCTATTCGGCAGTATTCGGCAGTATTCGCCACTGGTAATAACCTCGGCAACTTTGTGCGCGTGAATTACTTTGTTCCATATCGCAATTTTCAAACTTTGTATTGACATAAAACATCCCTAACTTTCTTTTATGAATCTTATACTTTACAATGAATGAAAATTCAGGGGAAATTGGAGTCGGTGCTGTTGCGTACTTCGATATGTTCTCCAACTTTACTTGTTTCTCTTTATTTAAATTATGTTTTAAATTATTTTTTTATTCTTTGTATTAAATATGCTCTGATTGGAATTTAGGTGCTCAATTGTATGGCAACGTTATATTATGGCTTCCACAACAATCGATTATTTTAAGGAACTCTAAAAGCGTCTTATCTTTGTAAACTATACTTTTATTTACAACGCAATAATATAAGAGTGTTATTATTAATAACATGCCTTTATTAGTTTCACCATAATTAACTTCACTACTATGTTGCTGCTTTGCTATTTGCTCCGCTATTTGGAAGAGGGCGTCATCGCCAACGGCTAAAATTCTAGTAAGAAGAGGAGGCTATTATTCTTCGGCCTTGCGGTCGAGACTTGGTCCAAGGTCCAGAGTGGTCGTGACTGCAGATTACTCTGTGGGCTCTTTGCTCTTCGGAGCAACGAGGAGGAATCCTTTGATAAAAAACCGCGAAGGCGAGAATTTTCTTCATGCCGCTGTCGACATATCGTAATCCCGGAAGGAGGGTCGTGGTTATGTCTCGCTACTCCGGTCGGGAGCGAGGGTCTTGGCTTAGCCGCCCGAACTGCGAGGAAGTAAACCTCTATAAAAAATTACTCCGAATCCCGTGTTCTGGTGCGTGTCCAGGGGGTGCATGGCTGATGGGTAGTTCAGTGGCAAGCGTACTCCCAGCCGAGGTACTTGCGGCCCCTCGGTTGGTCACAAATTTACACCTGCTCTGGTATTGGGGATCTCTGCCCTTGTCGACTTTTATTTCTCCCCATATGGAATCTATAATTAAAACAAACAAAAAAAAAAGGACGAAAAGAAGGGAGAGCCATGCTTCGGCATGAATGGGCCGGCTCGACCAGAGTGATACCACGGCCTCACAGAAAACCGGTGTTAAGCAATTCTTTCGTTGCCTTTCACTGAGTGAGTGAGGTTACGGTGACTCGAGCGAAATGGACTCCAAGGGCGGCAACGTACTTGTAACTTTTGAGTTGCAGGTGTCCATGTATGTAGTTGCTTACCATCAGGTGACCCGTCTGCTTGTTTGCCCCCTGATACCATAAAAAAGGCGAAGGATAAGAAGGAAAAGACAAAAAGCGGATGACGTTCGTTCTTCTCGTCTAACGTTCCAGGTCCACCAATTCGTCGGACGGGGGTAACTCCAATACGACGATGGACGCATTGGAGTCGATGGAGATGGAGCTCTGCGATAGTAGGAAACGCGGACGCTCCAGGGGCGAAGAGAGTGACACGTCCCAGGAGATGCTGCCACCTAAAGTGGGTAGTAGCCGTAGAGGGAGGACCCGCTCGCCGATCTCAGCCCCGTCAGGGCGGTGCTGGACGTCGCCTAAATAGAGAATGTACCCGAAGGTGGTGCCCGCGCCACCGCGGGCAGGCGCTAGGAAGGGTCTGGATCTCTTAATAACAGCAGTTTCCGGATCCCTCCTATTACAGGCGCAGAGTGGTACACCGTGTGATTTTAGTCGGTCCGATTCCGACACAGCACCTTGCCGTTAACCTCGGTGGGGTGCCGTCTCGAGGGGGTTTAAACACGTAAAAAAAAAGGCTCTGTTTATTTAGAGATCAAACGACATATGGCCGTGTGAGATGTGTAAGTTACTACTATTATTATTTTATTTATTTTCAAATTAAATCTCCTGTACATATCTTTTGATATTTCATTAACAGTTGTGAATTAGAAGAAATTTTTATAACTGTTGTTGTTAAATATCTATAACTGTTGCCGTTGCTCTAGTGCAAAATTTCAATGAACAATTTTAACCAATCAGAAAGGAAATGGCTTAAGAAGTATTTTAATTTTTTGTTTGTTACTGTGGGGACTTTCACATAGAATGAAACGAAGAAACATACTACAGAGCCATCAATACACCAAACTATTGAGTAGCAGCTAATCCTGTATCGCGATGTGAAGAATTATATTATACAACCTTCCAGCATCAACCGTGTGGCCGTGGCCCGCCAGGCATGATAACCTCGCCTGATCGGAGGATACTCCCTTTATGTTCGAGCGACATGACTCTGCTTCCTCCACAGTACTTAACAATTTTTTGTAGAATAGAATAAAATAGATAAATATTCGTAATAAAACTGTAAAATAGAAACGGACAACTAGGTCTAGGAAATTGTACGAAGTAGCTATTTTCAAATGTGTGAATTTAAAAGCAAGTTGCTGCTCAAAGCTATTAAGCCAACTCTAAGAAGTTCTAGTTAACTATTTTTCCTTATTCCTACCTGTACAGTACAGTATCCGTCAGTTAGAGAGTTCTGGAAGAAATACTAAATTAATATAAAGTAGATAATACTTGAAAGCATATCAAACATTACTGGCACTATACTCAGAGCCAACTTTTGTGTTAGTTAGGCGTTTATTAAAAATGTTCTCATAAAAGGTGTCCGTAAGTTTGTATCCCCTCAATATCGGTTTCTTCCGTATCCTCCGCTACCAGGTCCAACGACGACTCAAATCTCTTGTGTTGATGTAAAGTTCTCACACAAACTCACACTGAATCTCGCCAGGGCAGTCTAAAGCGTATTACAAACCATCTTTCATAGACAGCGTGTTATTCTAAAGGCTTAACCGAGGAGTTCGGTGAGATAAATGGCGATGGGCGCCCCCTATCGTAAGCGCTGCACAACTTAATGCCACCGTGAGTTGTGGCCGACGATAGCAAGCTCTACCTACCTCACTACCTACTCGGATTACAGGTGACACTTTGTTTAATACCTAAAGTATCGATTCGAGCTGTTGTCTCATATTTAGGAGTGAATTATAAAACTTCTATGTTTAATTGTTTTCATCCATATTAATCTTATGGCCTTGTGAAATATAAAATAAGCAGACCCCACATAATTACCAACATTTACTTATTTGTCAGTTGTCTCAAAACGAGATTTACGTATTTTTGAGAAACGTTTTGTAAAAGAATTAAACTTTGGGTATCAAAAACCAAGGATATAAATGGAATATTCCGATCTTTTTGAAAATGTTTGCATGACAAATAAAAGAAACAAAATCGACCTAAAATTTTATTAGTGTGTGGTTTTAAAATATACAATTCAAAAAAGTATTTTCCGAAGAAAAAAATCTTTAATAAAAAATAATTATTTTACAAAATCCTTTATTTTTAAGCTGAAAAATAATTTAGTAGATGCCTACACTTCAAACGCTCTCAAAACATCCCTACACTTTTGTAAGAACTAACGAACTATTATTATTTGTTTTGTACAAAAAATAACGAATGTTCGTTTAAATCATATTTACTTTTATTTAATTTCAAAATAATGGGACCGATTTTAATGATATTTCACCATCAGGTAGCTACTACCTAGGAGTAACTACCTATTTTCCTATCAGTTTTTTTGTATAAATTTTTTGCCCAGTCCAGGAATCGAACCCGAGGCCTCATGGAATGCAGTCGCATACCGTACTACACCACTAAGGCAGCACTCTTCAAGTTCCACGAGAACGATTCTATAATATACCTTACACATAACTTGGACAACAATAATATGTCAATCTTGTAATATGTATGAAAAAGTAACTTTGTATTAAGTGAAATAAAAAGCTAGGTGGTTTTCTTTATTTTAACTAAAAATAGAGACACTGATGGTGTGCCTAGTGTGACGATACAATGACAAATTATATTACAATATTTAAAATATCAAAAACAAAAAAAGTTCCATCATCTTCTAGAGCATAGTTTTGCTAGTAACCACGGCCAGTGCAACCTGGTCGAAACTTCAGACAGTTCCCTTTGAACTGTAATACCTATTACGTAATTTTGTTAATTCTCTAAACTGTACATAATTAAATGTCATCGAACAAAAAAGTTTAAAAGAAGCAGTCAGGATCTCGACAGTGTTTATACGATAAAAAAAAATCGGTTGCGTTCGATTTATAAGAGCAACAAATTAAACCATCAAAGTCAAAAATTTACCAAATTCTCTAAAATTTTAACAGTTAAACCAAAAATCTATCTTTAAAATAATATACCATAGAAACGAAAATCTGTTCCAATCCTTTTAATGAAGTTTCTGTGCACGTGCGTCGGTCGGGACTTCTGGACGGAGGCAACTTATTTAATAACTAGTGCTTAATCTCCTGTCGCTTCCTCCGGCCTTAATCCTCTGGTTTTATTCTTCTTCGTCTTACTGCGGCTGAAATACATGTCATCATTTAAAATAGATTATCAGACACTTTCATAATTCTACATATAATATAAAAAGAATGAAGAATAAAACACACACACGCCAGAAGATAGCGTGTCGCAAACCTCGTTCTCTTCTCAAAGTTTAAATGTGTATTTGAACTTACTAGTTCATAAGATAATTTATTTATATTATTATTAACCTCTAAAATAATCTAAACGTTGAAATAAACACATTTAAGTTTAATATTTTCATAAACCATTTCAATTGCTTATAAAATTTGGTCTTGTTGTTTATAGAGGTAGGTTTACAGTATGATGGGAAAGCAATATGCAAATACATATGCACCTTAGAGTTTCATAGTATTGTTTTTAAATATAAGTTATAAATATAAAGTTTCTACAAACCCACTGTAGGCTAATGTTGTCGATACTCTAAATGCTATTTCATATTATGTTGAGAGCAATCCTAGCACTGGGATGTAACAACATATATTATCATATCGATAACTTACAAAGAGCATAATAAACTTTCAGTCCATCTCCCTCTCGCTCTGTGCAATAGGTGTCCAGGTAATCCGGCGAGCGCGTTGCGAAGCGCGCTCGCTTCCAGGGAGCAGAGGAAACATGGGGTTCCCACACGGGGGGGTCGTCTACCTGTTGTTGTAGATGGCCCGAGGTATGCCAGGGGACCAGGGACTTCCTTTCTAGGGTATACCTGGTTCCCCGGCTATTAGTACCCGAGACGGCGTGCGGTTTTAGTCGGTCGGTAATAGTGAGTAGTGATTTACCACACCCAAACATTACCTATTAGCTTCTACACGCGGCTTGGCTTCCGTTAAAGTTATTTTAATATATTTCTGAATAGTTAAAAGTGGTGAGCAGGTAGGCGTGGAACCGTAATAAACAAAGAAAACGTTCGCATTTATAATATTAGTTAGGATTTAGTAGTAACTACCCCATTAACAAACGAATAATGTATTTATGGTTCATTGAAATATGAAAACAAAAACCTATCTCCAATTGGCACTCCGACGTCGAGACAAATATCATATTGTGGAATTCAGTGTGGAACTTGTGAAACACATCGAGTACGCAGTCGCAGGCGCCGCGCTCACGCAACTCGCCCGCGTGGGTAACAGGTTGTGAGGCCGCGTTTTCACGTTACGAGTCAACTCGGACCGAGTGCGCTCGTACAAGCCTGCTCGTATAAGAGTGCATTCGGATTGTAGTATACACGTTACGAGTAGAATAGCGTCCGATCTCGTTGTTTCTTTGCACTACATCCATTTTCAAGATGTCCGACGATGACGATCTTCCACTGCGAGGCATATAGTATATGGCATATTCCTTCTAGTACCTATGTCATATATTCACCTAAGTCGTATCAGGGTCCTAGACCTAGTCCTACCAGTTATTTTTTTGTAATGATCACTTTTTTTTAAATATATTTATATAGATGCTACATTGATTTCCTCTTCTAATCTACTCGTATTTTCTTAGTACACCAGCCACTACCCTACACCTCCTTGCCTTTATGTTTTTCTCTCCATACCAAGGTTGCCTGTAAGAGATTGCCTCTGAGCGATAAGGCCGCCATTTGTACCTGTCTAACCTAGCTTAAGTTAATCTTTATATATTTATACCTGGTGTACAATAAAGAGATTTATTATTATTATTATTATTATACCTAGTGACAGATAGTCTACAAAGTAGCATAACTGGCTGATTAAGACAGCCTTGCGTTACGACGCACTTACAGGAGAACTTACAGGACCTTGACATGGAGACAAGATTCAAGCTCCAATCATATAGGTGATTTTGTGAACTAGGTTAACGATCATTATTTTCGGTTAGCAAAGAATAAATAACTAGTTTCAAACACTACTGCATGAGAGAATATGCCTACACATGGCAAAGTAGCAGAATATTCTGAAATCCCTGTGTTTTCTTATATTGGTCAAACTACAGCAAATAAAAAAAGACCCAGTTGATTTTATTTTTATTTTTAATAGTTCTAGCTAGTACGTATTCTTGAAATTATTGAATTTGTTGATCACGTCTTGGTATCATAAGTTCAGGTTTGTGTAAATTATTAATTATAATAATAGTTTTTAATAATATTTCATACACCTGACACACAACGCCATCTAGTTTTAAATTAAGTAGAGCTTGTACTATGAAAACTAGATTGACTGATAAAATACTGATAACATCATTCCCAAAAAAGATTTTTTGTTACAATTTTATAAAAGACGCACATGTCACATGTTTTTGCCGCCATTTTGGTTTCTACAGCTACAGGGGTTCTGTAGTTTTTTGTAGTTGTTTTCAAATTCTTATAAAATTCGTAAGACTTAGTGGTTATAAATTGAAGCATTCCAAATATAATACTCCCCTGTCCTCGCAATCGTTTAAAAAAGAATAGCAATAATTTTCTTCACGTATCTGATTGTTGTTTAAATTACTCTACATAGACTGCTATTGTTTTTGTCATAAACATTGCGATAAATTACATAACTGTTTCATTAAATATATTTTATTATGATAAAAAAATATTTTAAGAATTCAATTTATTGGTAGATATAATCATGTTAAAAAGTTCTTGAAAATATATATACTTTACACAAATGAAAATCATACCTACTGGGGCATGATTTACTTACACTTCTTAAAAGGCAACAGTCAGAATGAGATTTAAATCCATTTAACACACGGAACGTTTCAAATAACGTTGAACCGTCAGAGATTCTCCCCATTTTCATAAACGTCTTATGGTTTAATCGAACACACACGCCCTCTTTCAATGTTATTACGTTCTCGTTGAAAATGTTGCCATCCAAAATATTTTGAATAATGTTCGATTAAGCATAGCGCAAGGGTGCAGTAATCTCTGAATAGCCTCGAGCCTTTGGGTCGCGGAGGGAAGCAAATTAATTTCATGGACATTTGCCCCACTTCTAGCGGAAACATTTAATGAGATATATTTTACATTTTTATCGCAAAAGAAAAATTTGCTAATTAATTTTATTAAGTCATTGCTTTGTGAGTTAAATGGTTTGCTGTTTTAAATCGTATAAAATGTTTGAGGGTTATTATAAATATTAAATTCATAGGGATGATTTTTTCCGTCCAGGAAAGTATCCGTATGAAACACTTTGTCTGAGTGGATGAAATAAAACCTCCTATCCTGGCTTTGTTTCGTTGATATCAAACTAATTAAACACGAAGGCGGTTAATCTTTTTACTAGTACAGGCATTCTTAACAACCTCAGTTAAGCACCTGAGTCCTGAGTGAGGATCAAACCCACAAACTCAAAACTAACTATTAGGCAAAGGGGCCTGTTATATACACCTTCTATAGTAGATAAAACTTGTAATGGCTTTCTGTTGCTACTGTAAATATAATGACTCGTGTGTGTAAGTTTTCTAAAAGAATAGAATAGAGTAGGTATACCAAACACCCACACTAATAGACATATTTATGTATACACGCATGTGCAATGTGTGGTAATCTAACCCTTGGCTTGATGTGGCACCCGATTGAATCTACCGCTACGCCCGCGCCAGAGAGGTCGTCGATATATGTACATATAAATATCGATGACAAAATTCTGAAATTCTGCCAGAGAATTCTGAAATTAATGTAATGTAAGCTTAATGTAACTTAGATCGATTTTGGCGTGCAATGGGAGAGGCCTATGTCCAGCAGTGGACTGCGATAGGCTGACCATGATGAAGTTTAATGTCAATAAAATTATTCTTATTATTTCAATATGATGATAAAATATTTGTTTTTCTCTCCTTATTTTGCCGTACCCGACAGGGTCTATAACATTTTGTTTTTAAATAAGTTCACAGGTAATGTCTGTGGTTCAATCATATTATTGTATATGTATATGTTGATAAAAACAATATTTGAAGCGGATTGTATATCGTGTCAAGCTTTCCGCTCGATCGGTGAAGATTTTTTTTAATTTTTTGAAGCGTACACATTCCAACTTTACATAAATATTCATAAATTATTAAAACACGTAGAAAAGGGTTATAACTTTTATCACCGCAAGTTATTTTATTTAGTTATTAATTCGTCGGCGCCTCAATGCGTTATCGGTCGGCCACAGCCATTAGCAATAAATCACCAAGTGGAAGCAAAGAACAACTCAACAACACGACGCGATACCGTTTAAGTGTAGGAACTACTCTCCCCTTGTTGGTGTTTCTTTTAGTCCTCCTAATAAAGGGTAAACTGGGTGTTCACCACAAGTGAATAAAGAGCTGAGACAACTATATGAAAATGTTTATACATAATATGTAGAAAACTATCTAAAACACTCCAAAGGGAAGGAAAACTTGTAATAAAACCTTTACCAATCCGTCTGGCCAGCGTGGTATGGTATGCCAAAACCTCTGTTCTAAGGAGAGGCCCGAGAGGGTACGAGGTGTAATATTTTTTTAGTGCAATTTTGTACAGAAGGTTATTTGGTATATTCATATTTTACGTAATTGACTACTTTTATAGACAAACAGCATGTACTTCCATAAAATGCTGCACAAACTCATTGAACAATATCAATGAATTGGCGACACATGGTTTAGTAGTGACGTCTATAAAACGTCACGGATTTCGTTCGACGAGCGTAATGCTCGTTAATGTCCGTCGAGCACGTGACGTCAGCAATTAAGGCTGTCGCGTAAAGGTTGTGCTTTTTGTTCTGTAATACTCGTTGACAGGGAATAATGGCGAATAAATTCTATAACTCTACCAGTTAATATATACTTCCGTTCACTTATTATTTGTGATTCGATAAGCGATTTGTATCGAAAAAAAAAAATCTTTCAAGGAAAGTTTTGTTACTCTGAGACAATTCCTTGCTAGTGTATTTATAAAAACGCGTAATCATCAAGGTAGATATTTTATATATTTTTTTCTCTATTTTGAATGTGATTTTTTATTTTGAGATACCTTTGAGGACGTGTACAGCGTATGCAGTGTGATGTGAAGTGAAGTCTTTTTCAGAGTAGTTTTGAAATAACCCTTTAACACTCGTTGTGTTATAGGAATTAAGTTGGTATGTGTGACAGTTATTCATTGTACAAATAATTACTTAGAAATCTTAGCTATGAAATAATATTTCAATTTTACAGTCTTGCTATTCATATTAACACACTATTAGTTTGTAAAACTATTTCATCTTTAATCATTAGTGAGAGGTATACCGAGTACTTCCAGTGAACTGTTAGATTTAGCAGTGATGTCAGTTTTATTCATTTATTTATCACACATTTTAACGATATACTCTTATGACAACATTTCTGACGGAAGAAGCAGCAAAAAGTTATTTATATTTGTTAACCATGGGAGAAAACGAGTTTTTGAGTGGAGACCGCATCTCGGCAAACGTAGTGTAGAACGCCCACTGGCCCGGTGGAGTGATGATTTGAGCAAGATGGCTGGCAGGAGCTGGATGCGAGACGCCCAAAATCGATCTAAGTGGCGTGCAATGGGGGAGGCCTATGTCCAGCAGTGGACTGCGATAGGTTGATGATGATTAATTTAAGAAAGGATTTTGGAGGAGACGAATTTCTTTTGTTAGAATGCAAGCCTGTTGGTCAAGCGCTTAGTAACCCTGACTGCTAAGCCGTTGATCGTTCCAAACCCAGTACCAAAAATTGTGTGATGAGCAATAACATTTGTTCTGTGTCTGCGTGTAATTTATCTATAATAATAAATGTGTTTATAAATAAATAAGTATGTTTATCAGCAGTTTGGTTAGTATCAGCAGTTTGCCTAGTTTAGGATTAGACTGTCATGTGTGAGATATGGGTAGTTAAATAAAGAAATGCTCAGATGAAGAAACAGCAAGTTTGAGTTACAGGTACGGAACCCTGACGTGGTCGAGCTATTGCATTCATACAACCGATTTCAGTTACCTTCAAATATCTTCTATTATCACCAATATACCTTTCCCTTTCAATAAATGGTAAAAGCAAGCTTGCGATTTATTACTTTATCATTATCAACAACAGCCTTTAATAGTTCACTGCTGGACCTCCTTAGAAAGAAGGTTTTGGCTTACTATACCCAGTGGCCAGACGGGTTAGTTAGGGTTTGTTTAAAGTTTTCATTATATTTGCAGTGCTATTGTTAAGCGTAGTTTGCTCCCTTAGTCGGCTCTTACGACACGCATGAACAGGGATGGTGACACCCCGTATTCTTATTCCGTCACCACACGTACAGATTTATTACTTGTGAACCTAAACTATAGCCAAATGTAAATGTCTAATACGCCTTATTCGACCCATGTCTATGTTCTTTTTAAACATACAATATACCAAAATACAGTAGCGCCAACCAACAAGTTTTTATTACTCTGATCAGGAATCTCTTCGGAAGTTATTTACGTAAACGACTTAGTATATAATTAATTGTAAATCCTGTTATCGTTATTAATTTTAAGCAAAAGCCTATTAAGTGTCGTTATCTATAAGCCAATTATTGAACGAGCCTCTCACCGATAATCGTTATGAACGGCTTAAGATCTGTCTGTGATGCTTCGTGGAAATTCTACATTAATCGAGTGTCATATTCTCATGAATATATGTCATAACAAAATAGGCTGAATTACTAATTACGTTACGAATCAATTAGCGTCTTAAGAAACCATGTTTATTCTGCGGTATTAAACTTTTTGAAGATTTTAAGTATACATTTTCATGCAGTCGGATCTTTTGTTTTGTTTCAGTAATAGTTTGTAGATTTCCATGAATCAATGTGATATTTAAAAGAAAATGATAATAAAATGAAATTAATGAAAAGATTTTCAATAGAAATTTAAAATTAGCTGCTCAACTATAACGCAATTAAGGGCCTGATCTGTTAAAGATTTAGGAAGGTCGAAGTTGATCAGCTTTAATTGAACATGAAGCTCTTCGTAGTTATATTTTATTATAAAGTCAACAAAGTTGCTTTGTTCATCAATTTGTTTACTACTACAAAGAATTTAAATAGTTCATCAAAGAAACTTCTTTAAAATGTCCACTTTACACGTTGTTTGAATAGAAATACATTTGTCTAAACCGTCAGCTAAAATGCGGCCAATTCTTAGTCTCTAGTGGCTTTACCTTGCTGTATCAGGCCTTGGACTATGACTACGAGTACATCTTCTGTGTTATTAATCCCGCAACATTATGTTTACGATTTCGAACCAGATAAGACATGATTGGTTGTATTCTTAGCTGTAGATAAAGTGCCTACTAGGTGCTAATTATAATGTCTAATAATGAACTTGAAATACATAATAAATAGCTAAGCCACGTAAGATGATAGTTCATAATGGGAGTAAGGGAGTAAAACGGACATTAATTGTATTTAGCGATGTACCTAGTGCGTAGTGTAATTTGTAAGTTAATTTCCTTGCACAGTCCTTGGGGCGCGTGGAGAAGGGTCTTTTGTTCACGATACAACTAAGGTGTTTTTAAATGAGTAACCTTTGATCTAAGACACAGGGGGTAGCGGGTTGGCAGCTTGGAGTTTGTTTGGTTTTCTGAACTGTGGCAATAATATCGATTTATATTAAACTAGCGATTAGTGATTTTCAGGTTAGTTTTCTTATAGCCTGTAAAAGTCGAGTAATAATTTGTTAGTTAGCTGCAGACTGCAATAAGGGTGCCCATTGTACTACCATTTCCTCGGCTACGCCGAAAGGAGGGTAATGTTTTCGAATGTATCTTCTTTTTTTTCTTCTCTGAAAATTGTTAAAGTGAAAAATCACCGGTTTCTAAATTTTAATTATACATTTTAAGCAGTCTAGCTTTTTGTTGTTTTTTTCAATAGTTAGTTCTTTTCGTATTCCATACTGTAGGCTTCCTAATCTTCATCATCGACATCATCATCATCAACAGCCTTTAATAGTTCACTGCTGGACATAGAGCTCTCCTTAGAAAGGATGTTTTGGTCTACTATACCACGCTGGCCAGACGGGTTGATATAGAATTTGTTTCAAGTTTTCCTTCTCTTTGCAGTGCTATTGTCCTGCGTAGTTTGCTCCTTTAGTCGGCTTTTACGCCACCAGCAGAATGGAATTAGGCTAGTGACACTCCATATTCGTAATGCATCACTATACGAATTTTTCATTCATTTTCTATTCTCTAGTGAAACACATGCCTTACTTGTAAATAGATATAAATTGTTTTGACTAATTGGACTTCATAAGATATATTTTTAACTTATGTCTTGTAACAAAATGACCTCATAATTTACTAACAGCTTAATCTATTTTATTTCGTGTAATGAACACAGTATCTTACTCTTTAACTTCTGAAACCTAAATCATGTACATGTTAAAAACGGGTTAAAAAATCTTTTAATTACCATTTACATAATGTAAATGGTAATTAAAAGATGTTTTAACCCGTTAAAACTTTACACGTTAGAGTATTATTTATGGGTAGAAATAATATTTTGTAACTCAATGAATAAAAATTATAGTTTCGTATAATGTTCGTTTGAGGTGTCTTTGTTTTACAAGTTAGACTCATACTGGAGCGATGTGCTTAAAGATATATTCAGTAGACGCTAGTCGCTTGTGCCTCGGAGCACTGAGTCCGTTGTGCGGCCACGAGCCCAGGTGTGAAAGTTATCCGCTTGTTTGACACTTTGTTGAATTTATTCTGGAAGCGGCGAGTAAGCGACAGGACGTTTAAATTGCCCGCGGTGATATAGGGCGCGTCTCATTGCGTCCTTCACCAACGCTTAGATACCTGCTCGAGTATATAGCTGACGACATATATTGTTACTTGTATATAATCTATGAGTATATTAAATATAGCATTCGCCCGTCGCAGCAGTTGTCTCACCACAAGCAAATAAGTAAGTGTCGTTTCGTGTATTATAGGTATGTTTAAGTGGTGCGTGGTGGTATTCAAAATCTGAGATCAGAAAATGAGAAAATTTAAACTAAATTAACAGTTGGAATAAAAGGGAAGGGTTTAAGTGCATATGAGGGTAGAGTGGAGATTATGTCGGGGCACCAGGGACTTCCTTTCTAGGGTATACCTGGTTCCCCGGCTATTAGTACCCGGCGACGGCGTGCGGTTTTAGTCGGTTCGAGTCCGACATGCCACCGACAGGTGGTATCCGAGGGGATTTCCGCACGGGAATAAAAAAAAAAAAAAAAAAAAAAAAAAAAGGGTAGAGTGGAGAGTTTACGCAACAGCTCGCGCAGGTCTGGATTGCAGATATGAAAATCGAATTGGCTTTAACAGCAGTTCTGTTCTATTTATTTATATTTAGGTATTTCTTAAATCCTCTTCTAAATACTTCTTCCAACAGGCGTCCCCTGGTCATCAGATATTTTTGCCTTGACTACTTTTCCGTCCTTCCTTTCTTTCCGTATTATGAAAATAATCTTTGTAAGTTACATTTACTGATTAAGGAATTTAAATTGTTGAGATGATTTTAGAAACGTGCAATACAGCTGACCTGACACCTACACCTTGGTACCCTTGTCTTCTGCGACACGTACAACAGTTGAGTTGAGTGTTGTGGGTTCGATCGCCACATGGGACGACACTTTGTGTGATCCACAAATTGTCGTTCTGAGTCTGGGTGTTATTTGTGTCCGTTTCATGTATGTTTGTAAAGTCCTCCGCGACACGGGATATATTCCAAGTGCGGGAGTTGTCTTTAAAATGTTCTTGTTGTCCCAACTGTGAAGGTCCTAAGGTACCTACTCGTAATTATTGACAACGCATTTCCACAATCACGTTTCAAATTCACTGATTAATCGAAAGAATCTAATGCATATTTATTTCAAATTTTCCGTTGGATCTAAAGATCCTTTTTTCAAGATATGTACGATTTAAAAATTAAACAAAGACTAGGGGGCGTTAAGGATGTGTCAACAAGAACACGCATTATATTCGTCTGTATTGTCGCAGTCGTTCACATGCTAAAGCATTGCATTTTCATCTGACTGTTCTGTTTTAGGCACATTACGTTTACAGAGCTCGAAGTGTACTCGGCGACGCAAGTTCAATGACTGAGTAGCGCCCATCAACTGATAACTTGAGACTTATCAATATTGTTGCCCATTACTTGTCATCAATTGGCTTTATGATGGCTACTTATGTTTTACTAACATCAACAATTATGTTTTAAGCTGCGTTAATACCCATTAAACAATTCAATAATTAATTGAAATTAATTATTCATCACGTCATAATGAAAATTAAATCAAAGTCAAATACAAAATGAACCTTTAATAAAATTCATTTATAGGTATTGAATTATTAGATTATAACACGACCTATTGTCATTGTCTAAACATACGTACATTCAGGTGGAATTAGTTAATTTTGTATGTATTAATGTTTAAGCAGAACTACCATCACATGAAATAAAAAACAAATTCAGCAAAACATATTCTCATGAAATTTAATAGAAAACAATAGCATTCTTATGTTATTATAAGTTATCATTATAACTTATCTGAAAAACCTGAATGTATTTATATTCTCATTTTTTTTCAGATAAGGTGTAAAGAATTTTTTTTTACAAACAATTGATTTCGATATTAAATATCAGTATGTTTTATGGATAGCCGT
Organism: Arctia plantaginis; assembly: GCA_902825455.1. Taxonomy (NCBI): domain Eukaryota; kingdom Metazoa; phylum Arthropoda; class Insecta; order Lepidoptera; family Erebidae; genus Arctia; species Arctia plantaginis. Next base: position 261,777 of record CADEBD010000857.1, on the reverse strand, counting down.
ACGCACTCACGACACAATATTGACACTTGCAGGGCCTTTACGGGTGCCCAGTATGGGCGGGGGCCCTGAAGGCCAGCCACGTCGCGATACTGCGACGACCGCAGCGAGTGCTGGCCATCAGGATCATAAGGGGGTACCGCACGATCTCCTTTGAGGCGGCGAGTCTCCTGGCCGGAACTCCACCGTGGGACCTGGAGGCGAGAGCCCTTGCGGCTCTGTATAAGTGACGCAAGGAGGCGCGGGAGTTGGGTCGGTGTCCCGAGACTCGAGAAATCGATGACCGGAAATCCCAACTCCGCCAGGTCATCATAGGGGAGTGGAAGGAACGACTCGGGCAACCGGGCGCCGGGCACGCCGTCATCGCGGCGGTAAGACCCGTTATGGAGGATTGGCTCGAGAGGCGTCACGGGACCCTCTCATACCGACTGAAGCAGGTGATCACTGGGAAAGGATGTTTCGGGGATCACCTGTGTCTGATCCGCAAGGAGCCAACGCCTGAGTGCCACCACTGCGATGGCCAGACCGTGGACACGGCTCTCCACACGCTGGCAGAGTGCCCGGCGTGGTTTGAGCAGAGGCGAGACCTCGTGGCGGCCGTCGGAGTGGGAGTTCTCTCGCTCGATAGCCTGATTGCGGCTATCGTGCGGAGCGATAGTGCGTGGAACTATGCCGTCAGACTGCGGAGCGGGACCGGGAGAGGTCTAGGACTCTCCCGGCCCGCCAGGCCCGGGAAACAGGTACCGTTTTAGTCGGTTCGAGTCCGACATGCCACCGACATGTCGGGAAAAAAAAAAGGGCATCGCTTTGCATAAATGCATATTTTCGGTTTTCAGCCATTTATTAATACGTTTTTGTCCTTGCACTTATTTGACTCAAAGCTTACATTTTTACGGTAAACAGCAAACAATGTGTAATATCGATTGTGCAGGTTAGTTATAAACGAAATAAGACCGACATTCTATACGTAAGCGCGTGATATGACATTCTAGCTTATAATTAGGAAGGGGATTAAGGTGATGAGCACATAACCAAATCACTACTTAACGATGGAGTCTCTAACCAGGTGACACAAAAGATGGAGAGAAAAACAAGTATCTTTTGCCATATTTACTAACTTTAAGTTTTACAATAAATTATGATGTCAGGTTGTAAATTCAAGTGCATGTCCTACCGGCGAGACATCGTCTAGACTGCGCTTGCAATATTAGATTTAACCCCCGGCGGCCTGTTGCTGCACGTCACGTCTCATCATAACGCCCTGTTAACTGCCAGGCCAAGCTTTTCGGTGTTCCTCATATGCTGCATGCTACCCCTAAAATTTAGCCAATCACAGCTCCTTGGCAGCTTAAGAGGTGAATGTTTGCAGCAATAAGCATTGTTAAAACGTAAAAATTAATGAATTTCTAGAATTAGAAGTAAGTATGTTTTTGACTAGCTGATTAAAAAGTATTTAATAAGTTTATAAAAAATACCATATTTGACGAATGCAATCATTAAATTATAGCTATATTAATTGAGAATCAATTTATTTTTGTTTATAATTATACTTATTATTTTTAATACTTCTTTTCTTGCATTCCTTACAAACATGGTATGCTCGCGACATATCATTTTAAGGCGAAACGTACACGATATTTTAGTTTTCTGACCTATTTAAATGAGCACACTGAGTTACGGGACGAACTTATGTTAGCTCTTGATAGCCCGAATTGACATGATTGTATATAATTTTCCTCACCATCAACAACCATCAATGATATTTTCATTTTTAAATAAGTCAGTAAATTACTTGTAGTAGTTGTTTTCCTTATTTGTGGAGTTACAAGGTTCAATGCTAATACTTTCAAGACCAAGGAATCACCAAAGAATGACTGATTCGGTTTTTAGTCGGTTCGAGTCTGACATAGCCACCTCTGGTGGTATTCGAGGGGATTTCCGCACTGAAAAAAAAAAATAAAAAAAAATAGGGGAATAATTGGCACATAACTCATCCACATAATCGACTCCATATTTAATATGGAAATTTAATTATTATTTTTAGATATGGAAAAAGTACTTCATCCTGAATATCTTATTTAATTATTGCATTATCATGGAATTTTAATATAATTTTGATGGAATTTTTGTACGTAACACGCTCACGAAAAAAAACACTGAATTTTTCATGAGTGTGTAGCAAAATTAAGTATGGTGTAGTTCGTTTTAATATTTTCAGCTTTAAATTATTTAATAGTGATACATTTTCTTATAACTCTAAAGCACGGCGTTCGAACGTATACACACATAATATTATATCTGTTGATTCGAACCTGTTTAATGTCACTTCGAAGTGTTCAAGACGAGGCCGGGCCCAGTTCAGCTCTATAATAGTTGTTTAACACGAGTTCTCCCACCGGCCCAGGTGCGCACGGTTATTGCTTGCGACATAAGCGACAGCAAGGCTACGAGTATATAGTAAAGTTAAATATTAAAACTTGTCGTATGTAAAGTTAAAATGGAACTCATAGTATTACTTAAGGTTATCGACTATCGACTTAGGACCCCATAGGTAGGTACTTACCTACCAAACTCAAATATCAAACTAATGATTAATCAAATTTTTATACATTTTTAAGGCGTATAGAAAAAAAAACAATTTGAAGAAATGTACTATTCCTAGATAGAAAAATAACTTTGAGAAGGTTGGTATTAATATCGACTCAGCTTACATTTGGGAAATAAAATTCTTTGTAAGTAAGAACTAGCAAGGATGTTTTTCCCTCACGCTAATCACCGGATTCTTGTGCCAGCGCATCGTGATGCCATGAGTAGCAGCACGAAGTTAGTTAAGATTGTATAAAGAGATTACTCCTGTCGGAGAACGCTGCCGCACCGCGTTGACCTGGCGCTGTGACACCGGCACTTACGATACGCTCAAAAGTGTGAAATATGCGGCAACGTTAACCACCATTAACTGACACCATTGACTAATATGAAAATTAATAAATTTATTAAGATTTACACGCTTGCACACGCTAAACATGAAATAGGGAATATGCATATATTATTTACGTCTTTATAACACAGAAAAAAATATAAAGGGTCTTGTAAATTGTCAAATAATTTTTAAAGTGAAATTTAAAACATGAATAAATTTGAATCGTTCAAACGCCACCATTTAACGCTCGCTTTTGATGACGTCATTGGTTGTGTCGCGTGTTTGTTTACTTTAGCGTTTCAGTTACTTCATACTTATTTTCAGTTTTAATTGCTATACAAAGCATGGAAGAAGTTAATAAACCTTCTTTCAAGTATTGTATGGTACCGAAGTGCAAAAACACTATTATTAGTACACCCGAGTAGAGTAGAGTTTCGTATTCCACGCGATGCGAAAGTACGAAAAAAATGTTATAAGATGATGAGAAGGGATAATGTATCTCCATTATCGGTTGTATTTTGTTGTGAAGATCATTTTAACGTAAGTATTCTATATTTATGTACTGCTTGGTGTGAATTAGCTATTAAGCAGCAGAAGTTTCGATCTAAAACTAACCTAACCTAGTTTACAAAAGTTCATTAAACATTAACTCTAAAGTGCTTACTTATTCCTATTGCGGTTTTACGAAATTTTGATGATCGATAATTTATTTCAGGTTAAGGAAGATACCTACAGTTAATTATATGGAATATAACATAATGAAAAATATAACAGAACGGAAGAAAAAGTAATCTACGTTTTACTAAGTTTTAATTTACTAAGTTTTGATGAAATCCAGGCTCCGACCAACTCGGCTCCAAGCCATGACAGGATCTGAAACGTTCCAGTCAAAACTGGAAAACCGATTCGCTGCCGTGGAAACCACAATCGACGTAAACCAGAACCTCAAAAATGTGGTTCAGATCCTCAGGGAAGAAGGTATGAGATTTTGTGAAATGCAGCGTAAGGGCAGGAAGTCGAAGCTTTCAGAAAGGACCCTAGGGCTGATGAAGAAACGACGTGAAAACCCACCTGTCACTTTGTCGGCAAAGCGGACTCTAAAACGAGAGATCAGTAAACTCGTACGACACGACCTCCGGTGCTCCAATACTCTTTCAATTGAAAGAGCGATCGAGCAAAATCGGGGGTCAAAAGTGTTCGTACAATCTCTTGGAGGAAGCCACCTGACAAAGTTGACTACAGAAAGTGGAGAAGTCGTTGCTTCGAAGCCGGCAGTCCTTTTGGAAGTGGAAAGCTTCTATGGCCGGTTATACGCTTCGCATGCATCTCGACCTGATCCCGAAAATGAGGACTCTAGAGCCACATTAACACGTCACTACACCGAAGACCTGCCAGAAGTTAGCATTGACGAAATCGAGATGGCTCTTGGACAGCTGAAAAATGGAAAAGCCCCTGGAGAGGATGGCGTTACAACAGAGCTGCTGAAGGCCGGGGGTAAACCCGTACTAAGGGAGCTCCAAAAGCTCTTCAACGCTGTCCTGTTTGAAGGGAGAACTCCAGAAGCGTGGAGTAGGAGTGTGGTCGTCTTGTTCTTCAAAAAGGGTGACAAGACCAGGTTGAAGAACTATCGACCCATATCCCTTCTAAGCCACGTCTACAAGCTGTTTTCGAGAGTCATCACGAACCGTCTTGCGCGAAGACTCGATGAATTCCAACCACCGGAGCAAGCTGGGTTTCGGAGCGGATATGGCACCATAGACCACATCCACACAGTGCGGCAGATTATACAGAAGACCGAAGAATATAATCAGCCCCTGTGTCTAGCATTCGTGGACTATGAGAAAGCCTTTGACTCGATCGAGATCTGGTCTGTTCTGGAGTCCCTGCAGCGTTGCCAAGTAGATTGGCGATACATCAAAGTGATGAGATGTCTCTACGAAGCCGCCACCATGTCCGTCCAAGTACAGAATCAGCAAACAAGGCCCGTACCATTGCATCGAGGAGTGAGACAAGGGGACGTTATTTCCCCGAAATTGTTCACAAATGCAATGGAGGACATGTTCAAGACGCTGCACTGGAAAGGGCGTGGCATCAATATCAATGGCGAATACATCTCTCACTTGCGATTTGCAGATGACATCGTCATCATGGCAGAGACGTTGCAGGACCTACAGCAAATGCTGAATGACTTAGCTGACACTTCTGTACGCATCGGCCTACGGATGAACTTGGATAAAACCAAGGTCATGTTCAACGAACATGTACTACCGGAACCGATTGCGGTACACGGTGCCGTTCTCGAAGTTGTTCAAAATTATGTGTACCTCGGGCAGACATTGCAGTTAGGTAGAAACAACTTCGAGGACGAGGTGAACAGAAGAATTCGGTTGGGTTGGGCAGCGTTTGGGAAGCTACGTCGAGTCTTCTCATCGTCGATCCCACAGTGCCTTAAGACGAAAGTCTTTAATGAGTGCGTCCTACCCGTCATGACATACGGAGCTGAAACGTGGACACTTACGGTACGGCTGGTCCACAAGTTCAAAGTCGCTCAACGTGCTATGGAAAGGGCTATGCTCGGCGTTTCTCTAAGAGATCGCATCAGAAATGAGGTGATCCGGCAGAGAACTAAGGTCACCGACATAGCGTACCGGATCAGCAAGTTGAAGTGGCAGTGGGCTGGCCATATTAGCCGCAGAACCGATAACCGTTGGGGAAAACGAGTTCTTGAGTGGAGACCGCGTCTCGGCAAACGTAGTGTAGGACGCCCACAGGCCAGGTGGAGTGACGATTTGCGCAAGATGGCTGGCAGGAGCTGGATGCGAGAAGCTCAAAATCGATCTAAGTGGCGTGCAATGGGAGAGGCCTATGTCCAGCAGTGGACTGCGATAGGCTGATGATGATGATGATGATCAAAAAAACTTTTTATCAAGAAAAAAATGTTAAGAATATCGGCACTTACGCGATTTAGTGGTAAAGCATGCATTATAGATAAAATGAATGGCAACGGTCAAACAGTACAGTGCGAAAATGTCAACATTGACAACTTGTGTGTTGAGCGTTTCCATGATGTGACGCAGAGGAGCCCGTACACCGGCATTGGTTCTGCATTTACAAGTGTGTAACAGCCGAGGTACGCGCACCTCGCGCCTCAATACAGTTCTTTGAACCACAAAACAAAACTGATTAGTGATGCCGCTGCAATCAAACTTATTACTACATAAGAGAGTTGTACTAAATTCCGAAGTCATTCCTAGTGTCCCAATTACCAAGAATTCACATTGAACAAATTGAAGCCATATTAACACATTTTCTGACTTGAAAGTAATAATTGAAGTAATATTCAAAAGCGTCGGTCACGTGCGAGGCGGTGCGGCGCGGGGCGGCGGAGCGACAGAGCAACTTACTGGCGGGAATTGAACTTGTTACTTCCCGCTCACCGACCCACCTGTCACACAACTTCCACTAACTCAACGGGTAAATTTACGAGTATTTCAGCCAACGGAAATTATTTTAGAATTCGTAATACTTTTGTGGCTGTTCCACGAAATATTCCCAACAAAAAAGAGATTTAGAGGTAAGATATATTTCGTGGAACAGATTTAACACTTTTAGGAATACTATTATATAAAAGTATTCCCACATATATTTTGTCAATTCTGTAGAGCTTATAATATAAGTACAGGGTGTAAGGGACGTCGTTTTCAGACCATTATTCAGTTTTTTTTGTCATTTTTTTTGGTTAAAAATGATGACAAAATGATATCACAATGAGTGAGTTCTGTTCACTCATTGTTTTTACACAAAATAATTCAAAAACTGCAATGTAATTAATCAAACAGCCAAACGCGCGGGGCGTCTCCCCCGGCCGCCATTGCCTGTTTGCACGGAATACAAATATAGTTATTACTTTTGTGCGATATCTACAGGGAATGACCTTAACCTTTGACAGCTGATTGCATAAAACGTTTAATTTTCCGGCAGAAAATGCCAATGATTTTCGACTCAGAATGATGGACTGAATACACTATTTCAGTATTCATTACGACGTCCCTTACACCCTGTATATATACTATTTATTTATATTACACAGCTCTACAGAATTGACAAAATTACAGTAACACAAGTAAAGTCACGAGCAAACATTAGTTTGACGTAACATAAGAAGATCACGACAAGACAAATGATATTTGCATATATGACTTGACTATCCCTCTGAGCTATGACGTCACTAACTGATATCACTAGCTTTCTTGTACTCTGATTATGTCATCAATTCAAGTTTACCGTTGTGGTATGTATTTTGTGCTATCTACGTAGGGCAACTTATAATCTATACTAATATTATAAAGCTGAAGAGTTTGTTTGTTTGTTTGTTTGTTTGAACGCGCTAATCTCAGGAACTACTGGTCCGATTTAAAAAATTCTTTCAGTGTTAGATAGCCCATTTATCGAGGAAGGCTATAGGCTATATATCATCACGCTAAGACCAATAGGAGCGGAGCACCAATGAAGAATGTTTCAAAAACGGAGAAAATTTATTACTATTGAGAGACGCAGACGAAGTTGCGCGGGTCAGCTAGTAATGAATATGTGATAAATAGGTGCATGTTATGCATAGTGAAAATAAATAAGATGACACATCTCACACATAGTCGTCTAACCACAAACTAGCCTGTACCGTGGGAACCAGACTGCTGATAAACATACTTATATATTTCTAAATACATACGTATTTTAGATAAATTACACCTTTTCTTTTCTGTGCGGGTATCCCCTCGGATACCACCATTCGGCGGTTATGTCGGACTCGAACCGACCAAAAACCATACGCCGTCTCGGGTACCAGTTGCCGGGGAACCAGGTGTACCCTACGAACGAAATCTCTGATACCCCGACAGATAATTTACACCCAGACACATAACAAACATACTTACAAACTACAACATACTTCAAATGATCGTAATCGCTAATCACACAATTATTTGTCCTGGATGGGAATCAAACCTACGATCTCTATCAGGAGCACTTATCACTAGACCAACAGAATGTAGCAATTGTTTTATAGTCAATGTGTGTGTGTGTGAATGTTTCGAAACTCTTGTCCCTCGAGCAGACAGATCAGTAGAAAAGCGTTGTGATTGTTGACATTCAACTGTATAACACCGAAACAGATGCGGGCACAATTACATCGGCGCTCGCTACACAGATGGCGCGTGACACAGCCCCTGTGCCACATGACACACACAGCCTGTATCGAGCCCGCACAGCGCGTAATTATCTGACGTGCACTTTTACATATACCTATCCACTGTACCATTAACACATGTACGCAACGTGTCCTATTTTCTTTGTAGGCGATTGAGTCGCCCTATTCAATTCAGACCTACGAACGTGTGGACACGGCATATTGTTTGCTTGCAAAAATATCAAGCCATCGTAAATGGTAACTAATGACTATAAACCAATACCTCCTAAGTATACTGAGTGATCTAACAAATTTAGGTATTTTATTATTTTAATATAAACGAACATACTAAACCATGATCTTAATATAAACAGCACAAGTAAAGAGAAAATTCTGAAAAATAAAAAAGTTGAAAATTAAGGTAAATTTTGGTACTTACAAGTTTTCGCGAAAATCGAAATTTGCCCATTACTTTTTATCGTGTTGAGTCAGAACCTTGATTTTTATACACCTTATTTGTTTTCTACCAACTCTATTGGCACTGACACAGCTGATGACAGCGATTCAGACTGATTTTTGATTTGTTAAACCTTTATTCAATATTTTTATTTATTTTGTTAAACCTTATAGCTGTTTATTGAGCATTCACATTACCTAGACTTTTTAGATATTTCTTTTTTTCTAAATATATATTTATTTCTATTATTTTTATTAACATTACATTTTATTAACATTGTTGTTTTATAAATTAAGTAATCTTTGTTCATTTTTAATTCTTATTATTTTTACTGACCCAGCCTTTATTAAATACAAATTTCGTAAGGACGGCCACTGGTGTAATTGGTTATTAGCCGAAAATCAGTTTTCCGCGGCACGATTACCAGGTGACCTACGTAACCCTAATCCCTTTGGATACCGATATTGGTATAGTTCGACCAGTTGTCAGGATATTAGATAGAAGGCACTGACTTCCCAATAACGACGACCGGGGATCAAACTCACGACGTATGAACGAACAAACGAACGTTCTACTATCATTATTATATTGAAGTTACATAATTGTTATGTACAGATATTTTAAATATATAAAAAAAAAAAAAAAAAAACATAGCTGAGTACTTTCCTAGTAAAATGAGTCAAGTGATGTAATTTCAACATTTTATAATTAAGTGAGACAGGAAATCCCGAAATCATCCAAAAGCAAGATGATATTATTAAAATGACAATCATATTTCACAATATTTTGGTGTAAACCATGGATTTTGATGTACAACGTACATGAATATCACTGGTAGTTAAACTATTTCACTAATGAGTCCCGCCGGAGTATATCCAGTCATGTACATAAAATGTCATTTAAAAACAAAAATCAGCAAATGCATTTTATACCACAGGAAGCTCTAATCCTTATTAAAACAACATTTACTTTATTGCGAATAAGTTTGATTTAATTAAAATATAAACAATTTGCCTTCAAATCGCTCTCCTGTACAATTACTGTAATGTCATTTGACTCATTATACTTAGGAGGTATCCAAACTCTCTCTACGTATAGCAGTTTTACGATGTCTATGAATCCTAACTTTATTATAAGTTAAATGAAAACTTTTTAACAAAAATAATAAACCGCCGAAAAAACTGAAAAGCAAAAAATAATAAACCTTTTTTATTTAACCTTAATAACTAAGTTCTTTAACTAATGTAAGTATACCTAAGTAATTTTAAGTCGGTGCATTTTTTGGAAAGTTAATGTTTATTGCAGGAGTTTTAACGTTGCATTGTTAATTTGATTTGGTTATTTCCTTATATTTAAGGTAATTTAGTGATCTTTGTTCATTGATTGTTTGACGCATATACCCTCTCCAATAAAAAAAGAATTATCAAAATTGGACTACTGTAAAAAGTTATGCGTGGTCATACATAAAATAAATATACATATACGGGTCGACTTGAGAACCTCCTCCGATTTTTGTCGGTTAACAAGACCATATATTGCCTGGCGTGTTCGTTTAGTGGTTAGAGACCCTGACTGCCTTTAGGAGCAGAGCAGTGACCGTAAAAGAAGATAACACTGCGGGAAAGGGCTATTAAAATGACAAGGGCAGCCGTAGTCGTAGCCATCGTAGACTGAAACCCGACCGCAACCAATTTGGGAAAAAGATTGGAATATGATGATGTAGAAAAACCTCCTAAATTACGAATACAACATTATTATATTGATATCTGCAAACAGTGCAAACGTCGATCCATTTGAGCTAAATAAGTACTTTACCCTGCAGACAGCTGTTACTTCTCATCCACCTAAAACATGTTAATTCCGTTGATCGTCTTCGCTACATTCTACCGTTAGATTAAATATTCTAAAGCCTTGAGATTTATCAGCAATCGTTGTAAAATTCGAGGTTCAGTGACACTTCTAATTTCATTTTACTTCAGCGCCATCTACAATTCAAAAATTGAAGTGATTGAATTAGTTCTTAAAAATGTTTAGCTGAATAAGCAATGTAATGGTTTAATGAAATATACAGTAGTCAATTACGATTTAAAACCAACAGCGTCATCCCACGAAATTGAGTAGTAAATAGTGATCCTGCATTGCACAATTAAAGTTCTAACGCCAAATAAATGTGTTTTGTATATAAAACTTCAATTGAGCTGCTAGGCTGCAGTCTGTCTGCGACATAATCACCTACCATGTTCCGAAGATCCTTCCTTGACGTTCATAGAGCGAAGAAGTGGTATTACACTTATTATTCTGTTATGAATTCAATGGAATCATTTAAACGATATTTACGTCTGTATCGACATTTTATTTGTCTGTTTATTATTTACCATTTAGGTATACAATTTAGAGTGATCGAGTCGCGTTTAGTTAGTCCGCAGTTTATAAAATCTTTCTTCATCTCTGTTAAGAACGGCTTGAACAATTTGTTTAATCCCATTGCTACAGTAATAATCACCTCACCAGTTCGACATAATCAAAGACAGCGGGCGTGTGCACCGATAGATAAAGATTTTTGAACAAAATTCTTGAAAAGTATTAAGACAAAGCTAAAATTAATTACAAAACTTGGACGCTTAAGTCCGCTTTACAGAAATGAAAGATTTACCTGTAAACTGAGTGAAATGACTGGGCCAGTGGGAACGCAAACAAATTAAGAAGTAGGTGGCGGTGGCCTGGACGCGGGTGGTGAGGCACTCGTTTAAAACGGTTATATTTATCGCGAGGAACGGCCATGCCGCTCACGTCCACACAACACAAGTTTGGAGTTGCGGTCAGTGTTCCGCACTAGGTGTACAAAACGCTGCGGCTTACCGAAATAGAATCATTGTTACTCTTACTTACTACTTACTTATGTATTTTTTGTTACTTTTATAGTTAACAGATAAAGATTTCTGAGAAAATAGAAAAGAAGTAATAGACAAATTTATCTCCTTAATAATTATGTATTTACATAAGGATAACGTCGACTATGAGGTACTGTCGTGCCTCGATGATAGGCAGATATAAAGGAATAGAACAAAATATAATGGAAATAAATAAATAAAATGGAAAGAATAAAATTCTTGTAATTTTAAATTAAATAAATAAGTTGTTACGAGTGTTGCACGGGCCGTAGTCTAAAATAGCGTAGATACATTATTAATTTCCGTCCGTTTTCTTAATCTTATTGTATGAATGAAAGTCTTTTTCACTCTGAAACATTTTACACCATACAGAATTAGTAGTTTACTTTCTATGAAATTCAAATTGATCAAGCAAGGCATGGTAAGGAATCTTGAAATAAAACAAATTATATTTACAAGAGGGAAGCAATTTTTTTAAGATGTTCAAAATAAATTAATTACATAATTTTATGCTTTACCTTGTTCGGTGTATTAGTGCGTAGTGCGGCGGTTCCCAGTGAAAGTTGTGCGGACCGGTACAGAGTCGTTTCCATACTTTTGGCTCCAGATTACCTCCTCGGCCGTGACAGCATTATTTCACGAGACCTGCCCTGCCTCCGGACTACCTCATAAAAGTATTTTTGTACTATTTGCTTTCAAATGGCCGTTTTATTTTGAAGCAAGAATACTTTTTTATCTTGTATTATGTATCGACGTTATATTTCGCCGCGCGTGCTTCAGGATTCCGATTCCTCAGAGCTGTTTAACGTTATATATAAACATTTATGTAGTCGGACAAAATTTCTTCAAACAATATTCATGTTTATAATTTGAATGTAATTTTTCGATCGTTTTTTTAAATATAGATAGGTAATAAAGTATCTGTAACACTTTGAAACAATACATTAGTCCATTTGGTTTAGATTTGACCCTGATATTTGTCTTTGATTCTGGACAGGACTTCAAAGGGTTTATAAAGCAATATTTTAAGGGTCGAGTATTAATTTGTATAAAAACAACGCTAAAAATTAATCCCTGTGATAAATTTAATGAACGCCTTACCAGAAACATTTTTGTTTCTTGTATCTCGAGATTTAATTTAATGGAGTACACTTTAAAGACTTCCAAAATCTAAAATAATATCTTATATATAAAATTCTCGTGTCACAATGTAGGTCTGAGAATCGGCCAACATCTATTTTTCATACCCCTAAATGGTGAGGGTGATCCATACCTAATTTTTTTTTGTTTTGCAATACAACGTTTGCCGGGTCAGCTAGTAATATATGATCATTTCAAGCATTTTTCTAATATTTTAACATTAAGTACTGCGCGGCTCATTGTGTGAGTGTGAGTGTTGTGGGAGTGGAGTGGTGTGTCGTCCCTACAAGGGACGACACTTTGTGTCATCCACAAATGGTCTCAGTCTGGGTGTTCTTTGTGTCGTTTTCATCTGTGTTTGTAAAGTCCCCCACGACACAGGATATATTCCTAATGCGGGAGCTATCTTTAAAAAAACTAAATTAAAAAGCATTTAGATTTACCAACAAAGTTAACTGTTATAAATAAACAAAAAATATCGTCAGCTGCATAAGTTACAATCTAAAACATTCAACATTCGGCTCACGGCAACCAACTTACCGAGTTGGTGCCGACACGTGCAGCGTCGAGATGCCTCGCTCCGGTCCGCCCCGGCCTCGCCCCGCGTCGCTAAGCTCGCAACGACAACTTGCCCAACTTTGCCCACACCTTCCAAACACTTTATTTTTATAGATAGCCGTGAAACTTGGAGCCCTGTCAGAAAGGTGAAAAATCAAAGTTTGTATAAAAACTCCGTGAAAGTATGTAAGATAATGCAAACTGCGAAAGTTTGAATGTTAGGTTCCCTTCAGACATGCAAAGTATTCAAATTAGTTTTTGAAAGTATGTACTTGTAGAGGATACTTTGCTTGCTTAAAAATTCAACCAGGCTTAAATACACTTATTTATACTTGACGATATTGAGATTGTTATAATCTGAAACATTAGATGCACTTAAATTGGACCCTTTATCAATACAGTGGATAGATATGAGGCCAAGCAAAGGACAGCCTGTAGAAGATGTGCTTATAAACATTGCCTGTGACTTGAGTTTTGTGATTGTTATCCAGTTCCCCGAGCAGCTATGTTGACAATCATAACGTACATTTTTTCTAAAAACGAACGTCCCACAGTTTCAGTGATAATGAAGTTTTACGGGACACAGATCTCTATATATATAAAAATGAATTGCTGTTCGTTAGTCTCGCTAAAACTCGAGAACGGCTGGACCGATTTGCCTAATTTTGGTCTTGAATTATTTGTGGAAGTCCAGAGAAGGTTTAAAAGGTGAATAAATATGAAAATGCTCGATTTTTTTTTAAATTCCGTGCACTTTTTAATTGTTTTCATAAAAAAAGGATTCCTTTTGTTTGTTTATTTTATACAAAAGTTTAAGTCTTTTATTTATCAATTGAGGCAGTACGAAGTCTGCCGGGTCAGCTAGTATTTAATAAAACAAACAGCATTCTAAAGTCAAACATTTCTTTAAGTGTTGTTGTGCCTATTTCTTATTCTGTTTAAAGCTCTGCTGATTTGTATAACAGGTAAGGCTTTACGACACGACCTTTCAGCGGAGTTTATCCGAAAACAAACAGTCGTATCAGCATTACGAGTACTTCGTCCATTTGTTTACTGAACTCGACTATTTCATAACATATCCAGTTTCATATTGATTACTGACTTATATGTCTAGTTAGAAGAACATTTAACCTCTTGACAAACATACTATTTATTTGTGTATTTAATTGCCATAATATATTTTCAGTAAAAGTTATATTAAATTACTTATTGTTTCTAATTCTTACCATGTGTAATATTTATGAACTTAGTAAGCTATTTCATTCAAATTGCTACTAGTAACTGTAAACTAGAAAAGGAAGTATATAAGAGAGGCAGAGGATTAATGATGTGCAACCAATACAAAGTGAAACACTATAAAGTCAGTAATTATGATGTGTATTATCAAAACTATATCGAATAATAATAATGAATAATAAAACGGCACAAGACAGAACTCAGGTTAAAGATTGCCGAGTGATCGAAGTTAATACACAGTAAATGTAACAGATATATTCAAGTTTTGTTAGAGCCTACTTCTAGATAAAAACCCAAATAAAAACAAAACCAATATCCACAAAAGAAAACTATCTAAAGCTGACACTCGTCTAATTTAATAATGTTATTTGGAGAACGGTTTTCTTATAAATGTCAATAATAATGCCACATCGACTGAGGGGCACGCGCTATCTCATGGAGGTAACAGAGGCGATACATACACGACGTAAACACGACGCGCCTGCGAAACGAACCGGAAAAACTATTTTGTGACACCTCGATCACACGGGAGTATTCGCGACGCCCCCAATAATACCAATATCGAATCATAACCTCAATGCCAAAATAACAAGACCCACACCTTTAGAATTTCACGTCTCACACCTTAAGAGAACAGAGGCCAAAGTAAATCGGTGACTCAAATCTCAACTCGACTCAGGGGAGTCCGCGACCAATGCGATCCCGACGCCGGGACTCGGTTCCCGCGATTGGATCCCGTGACTATAATGAGCCCGGGAATAAATACCGCTGGTAATATTCCCGAACAGATTGCCGAGAAAATTACATTGTGAACGCCTTGAGGACGATGGCCGTAAACATGTTTTGGTTATTTATCGGAGCCCCGAGGGACGGCGAGATCATGTGAGCTTGATTGTGTTGCAGATGAATATTGGGATGCGCCACCTCCAATATCATCGAGGCGAACATAAATAGCTTTGCTACATTCAGTTTGGTTACTTTGAGACGAATGATAAACTGGGATGAGCGATGGCTACGCTCTTACATAAATAAGAGCACACATCGACGGAATACCTAACGCCTAGGTATATACCAGAAGCTTGAATATGCTTCTGCCTACCCGCCAAAAGCATATTCAACGCTCAAATTTTACCAACACTTGACACGGTCTAATATTAACTGGGCACTTGTGTGATAAGATAGGGAGATACGTTTATTACAATAAAAAGGCAGACAATGTCTTGTTATTTAAATTAAATTGTTAGTAAAATACGACGGCTACGAGAATTCCACTTAAATAAAATAATAATAATAATATTTTCGGACATTGACACACAACGCCATCTAGTTTCAAACTAAGCAGAGCTTGTAATATGAAAGTTAGATTGACTGATAGAATCCTTATATCCTTTTTTTTGTAAATACATACATATTACACATAGAAAACACCCAAACTCCGAAACAAATATTTGCAAATCATTCAAACGTTTGAACCGACCCGGGCATTGAACCCGAGACCTCAGCACAGTAGTCGCATACGTCACAACTGCGCCACCGAGGCGGTCAGAAATAAATGTAAGCAGTAGCTGGAGCTGGTCAGACGTGTCTATCTGTAACTCAAGCTGGGTATTGCCAGAAAATGCAATACTATGGCGCATATAGACTCGACCGGGTACCACGGCCTCGCAGAATACCGGTGTTAAGTAATTATTTGCTTTTTATCGAGTGAGTGGGAATTCAGGAGTCAAAACAAACGCACTTGTGTCTCTAGAATGCATGTGTTAACCGGCGGCGGTAGCTTTTGATCCCATATCATAAAAATTGAAACCCTTCAAACTAGTTCTAACTAGTTATAAGAATTAATTACTGCATTAAATAATGCTAATTCTAAGGAAGTCGGGTAAAAAGAACATGAAATCAGTACATTAAACCCTGCATTTTAAGAGCGAGTTTTATGACTATTCTGACATTTGGATCATACTTAAGATACATAAAGTCGCTAATAAAATGCAATAAGTTTCTTTCATCATGACAAAAAAAAACTATAATTGAGACAGGTGCGACGGTGTTATATTAATCGATTAAGACCAAAATATCGTGATTACTTTTACTTATATTGCCAAATTTAAGGAAATAGGTACCAAAAACCATTTTCGTTTTGTTATCGGCCAAAATATTTAAACTCCACGTAAATAGAGTAGCAGTTTCATTAATATTATTAGCTCCGAACGCCTGACTGTAAGACAACCCACCGATATCGGATTTGGTGAAATCGATTCAAACGCTTACGTTTAGAAATCGGATTTAGTTTAAGATTCAGCGCGTTGAATTTTTGAAGAACCTTTTCTGACTTATTTACAAGATGATTTGAAAATTAAGACAGAGGGTATGTCTCTGTTTTTCTTCGATTTTAAGATTGTAATAATTATTTTGTTGTTGAATCTCATTCGATATGCAAGAGACATTAGAAGGAACATGTTTTTTTTTAATTTATCGTAAACAATAAATGGAAGTTTAAAACACCTATCAATTGAAGATAAGAATAAAAGTTATAGTTTTAATCATTGTAGTTAAGAAAGTTGACTGTTCATATCATAAACAATGAACAAAACAAATGATTAACTAAACCACTAATAATTTGGCTTTTTATTGTAGTGTAAGTAGTAACAGTGATTAGTAAAATAGTCTGTGGCAGCTACACAAATTAGCCTGCCTTTATTAATAATCTTAAATTGCACCTGAATCGGTTTAACGGTTATTGATTCCCCCCATACAAACTTCCACTACCTTTTTCACCGCCTTAAAAAATGAGATTTTTGGCATTGAAACTATCCTATGTACTTCTCCAGGACTCAAACTATCTATTTATTTATTTATTTAGAAACTTAACAGCTATGTTACATATATCATAGGTGAAGTTAAACATTTTTTAGACTCTTAGCCAATAATAAAGTTTCTCTCTTATAAAAAGAAAATTGCGTGCACCACTTAAACATAGGCAATTGTACGTATTATATACTATCTATAATTTAATTTATATTAGGTATATTGTGCAGAGTGAGAAGTATTCCTAAAGAAAGCAACTTACAAAAACAATCTTAATTTGGATTCACAAGTATGTTTGCAACTTTTTAGTTATTTGTCTTTTAAAGGCACTTTTTGAGAGGTGGAAGATGATCTCTGTACAAAATTTCATCTAAATTGGTTTAGTGGTTCGAGCGTGAAGAGGTAGCAGACAGACAGACACACTTTCGCACTTATAATATTAGTATAGATATAAATTTTCAAAATTTGTTACGGTGACGTGGACCGTGTGCCTATTTAACTAGTAGTATAAATAGAATGTTGTTTTAGGTGGTGACGATTTTTCTTCCGTAAAAAAAATTTCTTCCGTATTGAGTCAAAATGTAGAAGCCCTATTCCTAAACTAACCTAACCCTAAATATTTTGCGTTTAAACCCTAATATGAGAATAAACTATGAGTAAGACGCTATGTGACAATCAAAGCATCTTTTAGTAAAAGTATTTATGTATATATATATTTATATATTTTTTTAAATAGGGGTTAAGAGTATTTATTTGTTGTTAAACACGCTAATCACAGTCAAATTTGAATAATTATCTTAGTATTAATTATAGTTTGTACGAAGATATGCTAGTGTCCAACACCGAAAATAAACACATACATATTATAATTAAGTATTATTTTAGTCAAAGAATAGTTGTTATTTTGAATAGTCAAGTATTTACCATAATACACAAGTGCCCTTGATGGGCGCTACGTGTCCTTGCGGAGGCGAATATAAAATAGACTGTTATTTTATATCGGCGACCGCAGACATCATACAATAATATTATACCCGATGATATTGTTCCGAGGCGCGGAGTTGCCAACTATCGAAACAAAGGAAATAGTAAATAATTCAAGAGGTGAACGAAAAATCGGTAAGAACAAAACTTTCTCTGACGCCAACTTTAGACCTACAACTATTTATTTATTGCGCTAGTGGGCTTTGCGATTTACCAGCCCATGTACCGATTCCTGCGTCGAAGACAACCTTTATTAGTAAGTAGGTAAGGTTTAATATTGATTGGGACCGATACAGCTGTAAATTGTAAGTGGTGTTAGCAAGTTCTCGAGGCGCTCAGCTCGGGACTTGTCTACAAACACAAATAAACATATTTTGTTAACTAAAGGTAGCGTTGTTAACGCGCGTGATTTGTTATAATATTCATTGTTTAATTCAAGTTTCCTTTTAGGTGAGAAGTTTGGGAGCATTGTCATCCCTTGTCGCTCACTGTCGCTCCCCACAATCGTTTACCAACGCTTACTAACTCTTAGCTCTTAACCTATTTTATTACGTACTAGTTCGTAATAAAATAGGTTTCTGGTGATCTACGTTTATTGTTAATATGCGGCGACTTCCAGCTTTTGTCGTTCAGCAGAGACGATCTGAGCTATGTACTCAGGTGACTAGTGGTGACTAGACAATCAATAAAAAATATTTGAGTTTGCTTTCATAGTGGAATAAGAGACGTGCAGAAATGATGGTGCTAAAAGGCTTCTAGTTTCTATCGACTTTCTACTCTTAATTCTTAGAAGGGCATTTCAAAGGTGTGTTTGTTTGACAGTGCAATACACCTTTGTGAAATATAGAGCTTGTCGAACATCAGTCTATAGTCACTTTAAGTCTACTTGCTGCGCTGTTTGTGAGATTTAAATAAACAATAATTTAATCTACAAAAATAAATGGAACCGTGTTGACCTACAAAATATTTAACAAAAAAATACTTATCTAGAGTTAATATTTTTAAAATAAATGTCGTATATAATACTAGCTGATCTGCGCAACTTCGGCTGCATCTTTTTTTTTAAGTCAGAGGGGGCAGACGAGCAGACGGCTCACCTGATGGAAAGTGACCATCGCTACCCATGAACGTCTGTAACTCAGGAGTCACAAACGCGTTGCCGGCCTCAAAAGGGTTAAATTTTAACCGCCTTTCATAATGTTTTCATAGATGCTTGACTAATATTGGTCGTAGCGTGATAATTTATAGCCTATTTCATTCCTCGATAAACGACTATCCAACAATAAAATATTTTTTCAATTCAAATCCTAGTAGTTCCTGAGTTTAGCGCGTTCAGCCAAACAAACAAACTCTTATACACTTTACTCAAATAACATAACATTGTACAACAGTTGGCCTACGTCCTGCAGTGGACTATTAAAGGATGATGATGATGATTTAAAAACAGTTGTGTAATGACATCGAGCATCAAAACGTTGCAATCAAAAGTTTAGATTGCTACGCTTAACAATCCTAGTTGAACAACTTTTAAGGCTCAGGTATAAGGTAAGGTAATATTGCATCTATACACTGGATGGTTTTAAATTTACTTTGAATTATTTTTAGCAGAATACAGACAAATATGTGTTTATTACAATATAACAAATTCTATTTTTGTACAATGTGTTAATGGTCAAGTTTAATCTTTTTGTAAGGTGGTGGTTCTCTCTATCATGAGATCAATGACCACACTTACCGAACTTAGGACGGCAAAACAAACCGGCTTTTGAAAGCTCAAAGCCTTCGTTAGTATATTTAGAAATAGATGATATAGACAAAGTAACCAAATATAACAATGAACGCCAAACATTGTGAATACTAAAATGTTATTATAAACTTACCAACTTATTTAATAAGATGGCAGACTCCAAATTGTAAGTTATAATAACAATACCTATTATTTCAATTCATGGCGATGGTTGAACTTTTCCTATTATTTTTAATATTATCATATTATATATACTTTCTTAAAACAACATTATTCACTTTGTAAAAAAATATTTAGATTTAAACTAAAAATAATATATACATTTGTGTTAATTGTACATGTACATTATTGTTTAGATGATTATTAAATTAATTACAAATATATTTTATTAAATATTTCTTTATTACGGACCTCTCAACGAGTAAAGGCCTCCTCCAATTTTCTCCAATACTCTCTATCTTTTGCTTTAGTAAACCAGTCTATGCCTACCACCTTGTTTATCTCATCTACCCATCTCTCTTGTGGTCTTCCTTTACTTCTCTTACCGAATGGTCCAGTCCAAACAGTAACTTTTTTAGTCCATTATCATATACTTAAATTGAAAACATAAATATATGTAGGACATTTGTTATGTAAATAATTTTTTCGTTTAATTAAACATAAACGCGAACGATATTGCCTAAGTGGCAATGAAGGAAAGCCAAGTTATATAAGAGGACAACTAAGTTTCTTTTCAGCAGTGATGTGGCAGTCTCTTACTTCTCCAATGCAATCATGATTTGGAAGAGTAAATCTCACACCAAACGGTGACCTCTCTATTCCTAGACCTACCACCCATTTAAACATTACTAACAACGTAACACAGCTGTTTGTTCTTTACAAAATGGATCCACTAGCAGCTTCGACGACCTAAGGCCACAATATTCTAAACAGCAGGTGTATTCAAACTCCGACATAGCTGGCTAAACTCCTTTGTAGGAGTCGATGACAACCCCGAACCCCGCATTGGCGAGCCGCAACCCTGCCCATCAACACCCACGAACACTGGCAAGTGTCCGACTAAGAAATATAAATGTGTTTTATTACATACAAAAATTGAGAGTTTTATATTCAAATGTACTAAAGCTTAAAACAAACTGTAGCTAAAAATACTAGAAGTAATTTTGAATACAGTTTATTGATCAACTTGTAGTGCTGTATTTATTATTATAGCATACTCACCCCTTCATACACCACCCTCAAAAGTGAGAGCTAATTTTGAGTAATGTACCTACACGTAATGCGTTTGTTTTGACAAGAATAGATTCCCTCGCCGCCTTGAAGAACGTTCTAAGTAAAATACAAAAAAAAGCCAAGTGCGTGTTAAGCCACGCGTTGTATAGGGTTCCGTCGTTGATTACTACCTGCTTTAAATAACTTTTCTTTTATTATTTTAATGTTAGAAGGGGCTGACGAGCAGATGTGTCACCTGATGGAAAGTGACAATTTCCGACCATGAACATCTGCATCTCAGGAGTCACAAACGCGTCGTCGGCCTTTTAGGAATGAGTATGCTCTTTTCTTGAAGGTTTGAAGGTCGGGTATTGGTCCGGAAATACCACAAACGATAACTTATTCCACAGATTGGTTTTGCAAGGCAAAAAGTGTCTCGAAAAGTGCACAGTAGTGGAGCGCAAATTATCCAGGTGTTGGGGATGAAAATGTTGCCGTGTGGAACAATGGCGTCAAGTTACGGCCGGTGTCAGTCCAAACAATTCCTCGGAGCACTCTCCATGATATAAACGATAGAGAATGCAGAGTGAAGCTACATGTCTACGTAACGCCGAGAAATCTTTGAGCTATTGATGATTCGAGTCGCTCTTCGTTACGATTCTATTCGAGATATTTTTTTTATTTTTTAAGACAAAACAATTTTTATAAGCAATAAAAATTAAACACAAATAGGGCAATTGTTATTCTTAAATAGAGGCAAAGCCGTTTCTCTTTATAAATTGATTATAATGTGTTTTTCAGATTTTCTTAAACATAAAATTATGAGGAAAAATATTTATTCTTCATTCTTTAAAAAAATGGCACAACTTGATGACATATCGCAAACGAATTCCTATTATGGAATATATTCATGTAAATTTGCAGCTTTATAGTACTCGACGGACATAACGAAACTATGATAGGTAGGAACCTATTTTTTAGAGATCCGTAGTCTTAACGAGGACGTTAAGACTACGGATCTCTAAAAAAGCACATTTTCATGACAATGATCCGCGAGAAGAGAAATAAACGAATTCGTTTGAAGATGACAGGACTTTTTCATTTATCATCGTCTCGAACCAGTCTGTGAAATTGTTAAGGCAGTTTGGTACCTATGTTTTATAAATTAAAAAATCCTGAAACTAAACAGTACAAATCGTTCAAACTTTATTAATGTTCTAAAAGGGTAGAGAGAACCTTTTTAAACACCCACATTTTTGCTAATATCATTTAATCCCGCCCACTCAATACGCAAAAAACCCCATTTTACCAATATTACCTCACGCGCGCGTTGCGGACGCTAACCTTTCATTTTACCAATACACTAGAGATGTTATTAAATAAATATTATGATAAATACAGATAAGTATTAAGATATTTATTGACTATATATAAAATATGACACGAACTTCTATTCTTCTTTCTCCATTAGTCAAACATATAATTTACTTATTTAGACGACCGGATGGCGTAGTGGTTTGTGTAACGGACTGCTATTCCAAAGGTCGCGGGTTCGATTCCCGCTCAACTCAAACATTTGTGTGCATGAACATTTGATGTTTGATTTGGTCTGGGTGTTTCTATGTATAATATGTATGTATTTACAAAAAAAAAGTATATATGTATTTATATCAGTTGTCTAGTAGCCATAGTACAAGCTCTGCTTAGTTTGGGACTAGATGGCGTTGTGTGAATGTGGTTAGAATATTGTATTATATTATATTATTACTTTAATAAGACACGCGGTCATTTGACTAACGTGATGATGATGATTCATTAGAAGGTAGGATGGCATATTTGATACCACTAACCATTTATTGTTTTTAATACGCTTTTATTGGCTTGGTATGTGTATATCTATGCATGTATGTATGTCACGGAATCCGTGATTTTGACTCACTTCAAAACGTCAAATTAAATTGAAACTTTGCACACTTTTCAAGGACCGATGATAATGCAACCATTTAAATAGTTTGTCCCATTATCCTGATCAGGATCTTCAGGATTAACGTCTTTTTCTATACCTAAAATTACGGGAGTGTCTTTCATCACGTACTAAGGCGTGTGCTCAAGCATATGTGATAAACTTGTAGTAATTGTAATACTTGTTACTTGTTTATTCTACTTTTTCTTAAGTTACTCTTTTAGTATTTTTTTAGTCTTATTTAATGAAATAATAATCGTCATTAATGACTAAAAAAGAAAAAATGGTTTAAAAAACTAAAAAAACACGGTTTGGTAACCAGCGGAACTATACAAGTTCATAAAGAAATTCGTTTCTGATACGTCATTCTTGACTGCACTGATGGCGTAGTGGTATAAGCGGTCGCCACGCCGCTTACTACTGCGCTGAATGTTGTGGTTCCGATCCCCACGTTGGATCTTGGATCTCATCATTGGACTTTGTGTGATTCACAAATTGTTGTTCTGGGTCTGGGTGTTCTTTGTGTCCGTTTCATGTATGTTTGTAAATTTTTTTACAACAATTGAGATCTACGCTTTAAAATTATTTTTCTTTTGGAATCTATGGAAAAATATTTCCTACTTTTTAGTTCGGCTAAAGCTACAAAACCATGGTTTTTTAGTTTTTTTTTTTTTTATATAATTTATTATAAACTTTACTTATACTGTAAACAAATGTTGGAATTGAATTTTAGCCTACTTCTAATCGTCAAAATGAAACCTTGTGCTTTTATTTAGTTTGAATGACAATAATATAATTTGTCTTCTAGTATCTTTAGTGTTGGGGCACATTTAGTTGCTTTTGTTGAGTTCAATAGATTGAATCTAAAATCAATTGCCTCAAACTCAAAATATCTTTATTTTGCAAAGTTTAAAAACATGATTGTAATCTCTTTTATGTAGACTCTAAAGTCATAGATCAACACACACAATAGCAACAATCTCTGTTTTGTCAAATAGTAAGTAAATAAATTCAATAAAAATCAAACATACAAAATCTATGACATGCTTTTTTTTGCGCCAATCTACAACCGCCCGTTTCCAAGGGCCTTATGAGAAGAAAGGGAAACAAACTCATAGCCACTCTTTTGCAATTTATAGATGGATACAATGGCATCATTAAATATATCATAAAAAAAATTTTGATGTGTGCCAGTATGTCCATTATTAAGGACTGAAACGTAAAAAGGCAAGGCAGAGAAAACAAGAATAAGAAAGAAAATTGAATAAAAGAGAAAGTGGTGTAAAATGAAAAATACTAGAAAAATAATAATAAAAGACACTATCCCACATAACATTTCCACTTGAGAAATAGCCTGCGCTAAATTAATCCCAAGCATTTTTGTCTTCTATTTACTCCACAATTCAGTAATAGGCTTTCTGACATAATTTACGTTTAATTGCGAATTTAAATTTATTAATACTTGAAGTTAAGTCTTGAATATCATTTGAGATTTAATTATAAAATCGGACACATTGTCCTCGAAACGACTTGTTTATCTTTTGGAGCCTAGAGGCGGGTACTACAAGTTTATTTCTATTTCTGGTATTAATAGACTGTACACCACTTTTTTTCGAAAAACCTATCCTTGATTTTATGAACATATATTACATTTTCATATATATATATTGACATGCCACTGTCATTATGTTTATTTCTTTAAAGAACAATGGTAGAAACATATTTACCTAAAACTCAAGCGTTTAAAAAATTTACTTACAGTAAACTTAATAAATATTTTTCTATGATTTATCATTACACCACAATGTGTTGTATAAGTCTTATAAGAGATCGGATATTTTTGAAGATTTTATTTGACTAAGTACGTAATGTCAGATTCGCCATCACGTATAACCGACTAGGGATGCGTGATGGCATTATTATATTATGAAACGTTTTATCGATAATCGATTTTTTATAACTTTGGCTGAAATATCTACCGAAGGTTCACCTTTTATGATTATGAATTTGCTTCTGCAAACGGGTTCACTCGCACGGTAGATTGACTAAATCAACATAATTAGAAATCATTTAGAATATTTTTGACTCTTTTTAAACGATTTTTGCCAGACTAAATTAGTAGAACATAGTTACGTTACTTTAACAATGTTTGCAGTATAACAATATACTGTACAGTGTGAGAAATGAGACAATGAGAAAAAACATTGTCCTGGAAAACGGCTCATAAATAGACATACATCAATATTTTCAAAATGTCGATACGTCGCCGTTTGGATCCAGTCGAGTGCCGCACTCACCAGTCTTGTCGTTTGACACTCACACGCATGACTTCATGAGCATTGCTTACACGGCAATTCTTTGTTTTTTTATTATTTTTCAATGTAGTGTTAAACTCGCATATATGTTATGTTTTTATATTTTTTATTCCGTATAGTTTTTTTTAAGACAACTCCCACATTAGGAATATATCATGTGTCGCGGGGACTTTACAAACATATATGAAATGGACACAAAGAACACCCAGACTCAGAACAACAATTTGTGAATTACACAAAGTGTCGTTCCATGTGGGGATCGGACCCACAACACTCAGCGTAGTAGTAGTATTACGCCTTCCGTGCAGTTCTGTATAGTCGATTCGTATAGTCTGTTATGCATGATGTGACGCCTTAAAACGTTGTTCATTAATCTCAATAAAACGGATGCATGCTTTAGATTTTAGTAAATAATGTAACAACTACTAGCTGTCCAATAAATAAATAAATAAATTGCTTCTGCCTTGTGTAAATGTGTATTGAAGTACAATTATTCTAATTATTATTTTTAATTTATTATTGATGATTGATTTTTTCTATGGTTAAACTATGTATTGGCTTTTAGAGAGTCGGCTAACACTTTCAACAGCAAAATAGGGTTGTTTATGAGTAATAATAATGAGAACCATATTTTCTGTTATATGAGACACAACGCCATCTAGTTTCAAACAAAACGTCGACAATATGTTAGTACTTATCCTCGAAACATTCAAAATACAATATCTTTTTTCCTAGATTTCTTTCGCTAGTAATTTTCTTATGAGAATGGTCAAGAATTAATTCTCAAGGGTTTTAGGCATTATTGATATTTAAACGCTACCATTTCAGTTCAAACAAAATTATGTATGGGGACCTGCCATTGTCCGTCCTGCCTCAATGAACAACTCGACATCCTTAATCATCATAGTCGTTTTTACTGGATTGGCGTTTGGCATAGTGAACCGTATACTTAGTTTTTTATTCATTTAAAAGCAAATAGTTGACGTCAAACCAATGAACCACTTTTTAAATGGCGCTGTATACGTCTGTGAAATTAGAAAGTGTCCGTTTTACTTTAAATAATAGTGATGTATCATCTGCAAACAACACAATCTCGAGATTGTAATTGACAAGGAGAGGTAAGCTGTTAATATATACTAAAAACAAAAAAGGCCCGAGAATAGAACCTTGTGGAACGCCCATTTCTACGACAGAGCCTGGAGACCGCTCACCATTACTACCAACTGTCTGAAACCTATTATTTAAATCTGTTTTTGATACCATAGTGCTGTAATTTCCTGGTCAGCGTTTCATGAACAACAAAATTTAAAAGCTTTAGATAAATCGCAAAGGATACCTAGAGAATCGTCGGCATCCTCCAAGGCATAAAAATAATTTTTACGCTACTTACTAGCTCAACACTGGCATCAGTTGTGGAGCGACCCCTTAAACCAAATTGTCTATTGTGTATTTTTTTTTTTTTCAATAAGCCTAATAGATAATCCTAAATTCGGATGGCGAGTCTTTTAAGTTCCTTGTTATTTATATTTTAACCTTTTTAATAAAAGCGTTATTATTTTGTAGATTTGAAAAACTAAAAATAAAATTTCCTGGACGAAAGGAAACTATAGGATTGTTCTTCCACGGACTATATATAAGCTAAATATTTTTTTATCGCGTGAAAACCCTCGCGGGCCGTAACCCTACCCGGGTTTGCGATGGGTCGATGTGTCGGAATTGAATTGACTGAAACTAGACGGTGTGCCACTCTGCGCCTTAAATAGGAGGGATCCAGGAACAGGAACGTCATCAGGTAAATAAAGATACATCAAGGTAAATATTCTTAGCAGTTCTCTAACTGCTTAACATGAGCGTGGGCACTTAACGCTGAACAAGCCTGAGGTCTCTCCTGAGGTCATTCTTTTGCGCACGTGTCTCTATCAATGTTGGAAACATTTATAGACACCAGCGTCCATTTCTATTAAACTGATCAAATCTTAAGTATTTTTAACTTAGTTGTGAACAAAATAAAAGGAAATCTAAGCCTATTATCAATTTATTACCAAAAGAATATTGTCAAATGTATCAAAAAGTTATCATATAACAGGGTTAAGAAGTCCTCCGCATCAAACGGTCACGCATCATCGGTACTCCATCTCCGTACTTACCACTTTCGATAGTGGGTGGCAAACAAACCGCCCTGATAGATGATGATTGATACAGCCTGTGTACACACTTGCGGACATTGTTGGCGAGGAGGAGTCACCTCGAACAAGTGACATGTTGACCTGCTTAAGTAGTTGAGTAGGTATATAATTAGACTTATCGCAATCTCTCAAATAGTTGCCTGATTTTTGATGTTAGTAGTTGACATATTATGTATGCATTTGTTTAGTGAGGGTATCTCTAGGCTTCACAGTGATAAGAATTCCTCCAGAAACTCTTATGTTTTCCGTGTGAAATAGGGAGCAAACGACGCAGGACAACAGCCTTATACCAACCCATCAGGTAAGCGTGGTATAAGTAGTAGTCCAAAACTTCCTTTCTAAAGAGAGGCTTACGTCCAGCGGTGGACTATTAAAGGCTGTTGATGATGATGATCTCCAGGCTTCATTCCAAAGCTGTGATCTATGTAATACTTTAGACTTAGTAAATTGTCTCCTATTGACTGTGGAAGCATTACGGCTAAATTATTTTTATTAGCAGCAATTTACCATGAGACGCTAAAGATTTACCAATTTTATTTTCCTAAAAACTATTTACACTAACACCTAATTAATCAACTATAGACAACCCATAGCCGAAGAACCGGTATTTCCAGGCAAATGCCCACAAGTGACCTTAATTATAAATTCTTTCCTAGGGTAAGGAATGATGTGTAGTAAGTATAATTAATTCGTTAAAATCTAATATGACATATGACCCCGAAGTATTCCAGACCATTTAAAGCAGCACAAACGATAGCAGAACTACTACAGATCCAGTATCTGTGGTACATTTATCATCGTTAGAAGGTACGAAGCTAAAAAGCTGCGACTCGTGAATGAGAATAAGCGGTGGCTATTTAGGTTGTTATTGCGTGCGCGGAGCGAAGGCGATTTGTGCAAAGGTGAACGTTACCGTTTCTAAAGCCGATATACGTAGCTTTTTATATATTGTGTCTATGGACAAAATATAGCGCTCAACGTGTGCGGCTCCACTTCTAGCGGTGAACAAAAGGTTTTACGAAATGGCGTATCAAGTAGAAAGTGGGACTAACAAATGTACATATTTAATACATTAATTGCAAAATAACAGGCTAAACAAAGTTTTTAGAATGTTTTAATCTGACATTTAAATTCTGCATTCTTTAGATTGTCTATTACTAGTTGTGTTTTTACGTTTTAACTACTTAATCGACTACCATGCAATTTTGCACACATGTGGTTAGTGGTATCGAAACAAAGAGCTGTTCTCGGGTGACACCTTACCTCACGTGAGCCAAGCCGAAGGGAAAATCTAGCCACTCGCTTAAAAGTTATTTTGTACTCCTGGTAACATGTATGCAATATTTTATAATAAACGGCACAGTATCATATCCTCGAAAGCATACCAAAGAAAGAAACAAACAAGTTTAAAAATATTATTTATAATTTTTAAATAAATAAAACTGCCCGTTTGTTACATATAAACGCTGCAGGTGACAATCCACGTCAACATCGAACTCGCTCGCTTTTTAACACTTTTAATGGTGTGAAAGGCCCACTATCGGCGGTCGTTAATCCACTATGAATACGCATTTCAGAGCGAGGGGTTTTCACCAAACAGCTCCCTCCCGCGCTCACGGTACTTCGCCCCTGTCGACGTCCAACAGCGGCGCAGGTGATGTACTGACGTCATTATCCTCATGCTTGAATGTGCCCATGTTGCCCACTCGGACACGACTTTATGTAAATAGATTTTTGGTTAGGACTCAGATTTATGTATATTAGAAATTATAGATTTTAACTGCTAAGTACGAAAGCTATTTTAGGGTTAACAATGTAGAAGTAATATAAACCTTATAAGTATATGTTTCTATTATAAACTATAATAAAACTTTCAATATAAGTATTCCAATAGCTAAAGTCTTAAGTGTGTGGGTATAGCAAGGTATAACAGAGGCGAAAGTATTTTATATCGAACAATACACATATTTATTCTCTACTAGCTTTAGCCTTTAGCAATTAATTTTTAAAATCGGTTTAGCGGTTTAGACGTGAAAGCGTAATAAACAAACAAACTCACTTTACATTTATTATAGACTTGCTTTTGCCCGAGACTCCGCCCGCGTGTATGTCAGTTATCGCGGTAATGAGTAGTCTATGTTACTAGCTGGTTATGTAGCTTTCCAGTGGTGAAATAAATTTAAAATCGGTTTAGTGATTTTGGCGTGAAACCCTAATAAACAAACAAACAAACTAAAAACTTTGACTGCACGGATGGCGTAGTGGCTTAAGCGGTCACGTCGCCGCTTTCTACTGCGCTAAGTATTGTGGGTTCGATCCGCACATGGGACAACACTTTGTGTGATTCACTAATTTTTGTTCTAAGCCTGGGTGTTCTTTGTGTCCGTTTTATGTATGTTTGTAAAGTCCCACACGACACAGGATTTATTCCTAGTGAGGGAGATGTATTTTTCAAAAAAATAATACAAATTTTTTACAATATAAGTATGGATTGTTGAATGACATATAAGTTATCAATGCTACTTTCACAAAATTAACCTGCAATGAAATGAGGTTAATTTTAATAACCTTCCTCAATATTTATTTTCTTATTATTAGATTTATTATCTTAGAGGTACTTACTTGGTAAGAAAACGAATATAGTGTAGCGCCTGACAGCGACGAGCCAGGTAACTGCGATCTCTGATAAAAGACCCATATGAAGCCCATATAGTCGAGTAATTTAAAAGAGATAAAGGTGAGTAGAGTCACTAGATTTATTGTAAATTAAGCCTGACAAATATTATAAATTTTAGAGTTTTGTCTGTTACACTATCACATTATAACTAATAAACTGATCATTGTAATATTACGCGTACACATTGCAAAATTTGCAGAAACCAGAAATTACTTTAAAGACATAATAACACAGAAATTTCGACAATGCACCCAATCATTTTCGATTGTTTGAAAATAAATTTGAGCTCGTCTATTTGAGCAACCGATTATACCCCCAGTACTTGGAAAGAAAATGACGAGCCTCAGCTAGTACATACTCCTGGCAAAATGACATGTTATTTAGTTTCATTAAATATTGTTCAAGAACGCATCTCTGCGTAAATTCTAAATCTATGGAATCATATCAATATGGCTGAGTTCCAAGTGCGAGCCATTACTGTGTCATTATTACCAAACATTACTGTCTGATACGGAAATTCTAAGTGTAGCCACCTGGCGCGGGTGGTGACAGTTAAATACTGGGTGGTGCTTAGGGATGGCAGGGGGTGGATCTTACAAGTTTTGTAGAACAAGAAGCATTGCTAACAATCTTGTTGTTCGTTGTTGTTGGCGCCGATGCGGTGCAACTAAGCCTACTTTACAGTTTACTTCAAAATATATCTATTTTGTTATGATCTTATTTTAAAATAGGAAATCATAAATGTATACCTATATTGTTCAGTAAGCCTCAGTCCTCTTAGCAATAACATACGAAAGAGGAGGCGACTGCTTCACAGCGTTATATTCTCACATCTAACTTTCCTCACATTAAAGTAGGCAAAAGCTTCAATGAAACAGTTCCTTCCAGGGAGAGTTTTTGACACCAAAATCGTGTGCCTCAATTAGATTCACGTTTGAAGAAGAAGAAGAGGTGTCGCGTAAGAAAGGTGCAAGTCAAATGATTTTCAATAATCAATGATCGAAATCGATTTATTATAAAAAAAAAATAGCTGATCAATTAGATTGAACGGCCGGAAGTCTTTTGATAGGTTGAATTCTAATACTTTATCAATCTATGGTGGCTGATTGGTTAACATAATATTTTGGTATTTAGACTAATATTGCAAGCCTCTACTTACATTAATTAAAATTAAATTTATAGTAACCTACCAAAGGCCGCTTTTCATTCTACTACTAAGACATTTTAACATATTATTATAATTAATTAAATAACCAAAATTTATATAAACATAAATAACATATTATGTTATTTATGTTTTTAAATTCTGGTGACTTATATTTAGTCGTATTGGTGTACACTACATACCGACTACTTAATGTATCTGAGCTATCAGTAATCAATCACTGACAGTTTTAGATTCCGAGATGTAAAACAGTAACAGCTACTATGAGGCGTACCGGTGGGAGTCAGGCGTACCAGGGATTGCTTTTCTAGATTACTCCTGATTATCCGGCTACTGGTACCAGAAACGGCGCGCGGTTTATAGTCGGCTAGAGTCCGACATAACCGGACCATTACTGAGGGGATTTTACGCACGAAAAAAAACCGGTATGAGTTGGACGAAGACGAGTGTGGTGACAGGCTTATTAATAAAGAAACCCTTTCGGATCTAAAGTTAGTAATGATTACTTAGAAATATAAATTCCAATCATATCGCAATAAAGTTAGAATATACTTCCACAACGACAATACCTGTCGCCTACAGCCAATATATACGTAACTGGCGGTATTTACCAAACTAGAATACCCTTATTTCTAGTGTAATTGGTTTATATGAAGATTTTTATTATTTCTATTAACTCTTAAAGAACATTGTACTGCCAAAATAATTTGCGAAATAATTTTAAAAAGAATCCAAATGTGCGGTATAGCATTGTCACCGACATGTCTCGCCTGTATCCGGCGCTATTCTCATAAAAGTATGGCGTCTGATAGCCATGCGACATGACTTTTTATTGAGCATTCTGTTCCCTTAGTCTCAAGTCTACAAATTGAGAACACTGTTTTATGGAGCCAATCAAAATGGGAAACAAAAACTTGGCGTGCGCATAAGTTATGGAATGGACGTAAATTGCCTACTTGAATATTTCGTTGAAATTAAGCAGTTGTATAGTTAGCTTTCTTTCGCGTTTGTAAGAAGTAACTTTGTAGAGTAGACATTGCCTTTCTAGTGTGAAGATATACATAGTCATTTTTACAGAAATACTATCGTATGTAAGTTACTACACACATTTAGTAGTACATTCAATTAAATTACCACACAATTTAATAATTTACATAAACTAAATGGTCAACATTTTCTTGTTGTTGTTGTGCAGCGTAAAATAATGTTTGTATCATTTAAAAATAAAATAAAATATTTTACATGGTCAAAAGAAAGGTTATTGCAAATTGACTTGACTCAGTAATAATAACACAATAAAGTATTATATGTAATGTGTATATCACTTCATTTCATTACATATGATGCAAAAAACCGCTACTTACTGTGATGAAAAACAACATTATACTAAATTCGGGTTGTGGGTTCCTCACATGGGACCACACTTTGTGGGATCCACAAAATGTTGTTCTGAGCCTAGACGTTCTCTGTGTTCGTCACAGTAAATATACCTAGTGCGGGAGTTGTCTTTAAAGAAAAAAAGATAAATGGACTTGTTATAGTTACTAATTTATTGTAATGATAAATTTATATCCAAGAATGTGAACTACCCTATGATTTAAAAGAGACAGAGTTTAAATAGTTCTCTCCACAGTTATAATGCACTTGTAAAATGTATGACAAGTTGGCAGCGCTCGCTTGAGTTCTTCTTCTCCCAACGACTATTTCAAAAACTTTCATCTCGTTGTCCCAAAAGGAATGTGAGAAGGAATGACAATATTAGGTTGTAAAGTGATGGAGGTCGGGTTTATTGCCGATAGCGGGCACTGTTCCAATCGCACTCGCTAACTGAAAATGTTCCAACCACACTGTTATATCTGGGAACAATTTAAAGCTGACCATTATGGTAGGAAATTATAGTTTTCTGGACAAAATATTAACTTGTTTGTGTTTCACCGCTCGTAAGTCCTAATAATAAAATTCAACAGAAACCAATAAGCTCTTGCAGCTATGATAGATGCTAATGCTGGACTTCACAGTTTGAAAGACGGTTACAATTTTCTGAAAGTTATCTGAAGCAGTGTTTAAAAATATATTTTTTCCTTAAAATATTTGGTTTGTAAAGTCCAGTAAGCCTCAAATACACTTTTGTCAGGTTAAAACCCCATGCTGAAGTCGCTGCACAAGTCTACCTGCCTCAATCAGATCCTATGATTCTTGCAAATCAATTTCTGTAATTTAATCCTGACTTAATTTGAACTATTGTACTATCGTACTATAATAAATAAGAAGTAGTTAGAGTTAAAGATTACTGTACTTAAAATAACTATGTATGGCTTAAATAAATAATTATCTCTCTCTATTTATTTAGATTTGTTTTGTATTATATATAATACAAAACAAATCTAAATAAAACTCTAATCTCTAAATATTCTACTCCAGGGGGGTACCAGCTGCGTTAGCGTTGGAGAAACCCCCTCTGGTCGTCCACGCTCAGAACACTGGGCGTGGACGTGTGGGCAGCCCCGCGTATTCTGGGGGAGGGCGCAAGAGCACTCGACATCTGCCTGCGGCGAGAGCAGGCACATCAGGCCACCCCTCGCCATGCTTGACGTGAATTTTTGCAATATAAGGGCTTTCACTCCAACCTCAACCACCTCCTCGAGACAGTAAAACCGGCCTTGCTCTTTCTAACCGAGACTCAGATATCATCTCCATCAGACACATCCTACCTCTGCTACCCTGTCTATCATCTGTTTATTCTAATTATTCTCAAATTAACTCCTATCCTACAATGTATTCAATACAGGCCCAATTTTGAAAGTATGATATTAAAAATAAGTTATTGCAGTAAAAAATGGATTAATTTGGAGTAAGTTTATTAGTTATTTGTTTATTTATTACGCTTAAACGACTTAATTACTTAACCGATATAATCATTACGTTATACACACATTTTTGTTTACAGTTAAGGATAGGTACATAGAAGACATTTTATTCACAATATTTTTTTTGCCAAAGTAGAGAGAAACGACAGTAATACAAGTGAACCCTTGGGCCAAATATAATAAATAAATAAATAAAAATAAAAAAGCCTTTTATTCCATGCATCTACAAAAAAAAACAAAGTAAAAAAATAAATAAATCTTTTTGACATTACATGCTTGATTGTTAAAATATTATTATAATTAAGTATAAACTTTTATTCCATTTAACTTCTTATTAAATATAAATTACAATAAATTATTATGGTAATCATTTCATTATTTAAATTAAGAGTACAATAAAATTTAATTTGATAATAATAGAAAATTTAAATAGTTTATCCTTTATCTATTTATAATTATTTACATGGACCCCTCTCAGGTGAAGGCCTCCTCCAAAGATTTCCATTTGCTTCTGTCTCGTGCCACAGTGATCCAATCTGGTCCAACGGCTTTTCTGATGTCATCCTCCCATCGCAATATATGGTCTACCAACACGCCGGTTGCCCTGAGGACCAGCCCATGTAGTTACTTCCGATGTCCATCTGTGATCTTTAAGTCGTGCCACATGGCCAGCCCGCTTGAATTTCAATCTTTGAGCATATTTGAGAGCATCAATTGTTTTGGTTATACTTCTTATTTTTGTATGACGGATTCTGTGTGTCTTTCTTATTTTTAGCATGCTGCGTTCCATTCCCCTCTGGCAAGTTATTATTTTATTTTTGATTTTGTTAGTAAATTTCCAAGTTTGACATCCATATGTAAGACATGGTAAAATACACGAGTCCATCACCTTCTGTTTCACTTCTATTGGCATGTTACTTTTCATCACTTCCTTGTAACTCCAGAACTTATTCCAGGCAATTCTTGATCTGCGTTCTACCTCTAATTCGTTGCTATTGCTGTCAAATGATATCTGTTTTCCTAGGTACACATACCGTTCCACGTACTTTATTACTTTGTGTTCTAGTGCGATGGTTCTTTTATAGCTGTTTGTCATGATCTTTGTTTTTGTCAAGTTGATTTCTAACCCGACTAATCTACTTGCATCATGTAGCGATTGTATCATTCCCTCTAAGTTGCCACCGGTTTCAGACAGTAGTACCAGATCATCTGCAAACCTTAAATGACTTAGGTATTTGCCTTTGATGTATAAGCCACATTTTTCCCAGTCTAGATTACTTATGATTATTTCTAATACTCCAATAAATAGTATCGGGGACAATGGATCGCCCTGTCTTACTCCTCTATTGATGTTAAAGTTTGGGCCAGTTGATTCCAGTTTGACTCTACTTACGCTATTGTTGTATATACTTTTTATTACTTGTATGTACTCATTCTCTACGCCTTGTTTATTTAATGCTTCCCAAATACTATTGTGTGAAATTGTGTCAAAAGCCTTCTGGTAGTCTATGTAGGCTATGTAGAGCGGTCTTTGGTTTTCTTGGTATTTTTCGATAATAAGTTCCAGAGTATGTATATGGTCTATAGTTGAAAATCCTTTACGAAAACCTGCTTGCTCTATGGGTTGCCTTTTTTCTAAAGTTTTAGTTATTCTTTGGTTTATTATGGAAGAGAAGAGTTTATAAAGAGTTGGTAGAAGACTTATTGGCCTGTAATTGCCGATTTCCATAGGGTTTCCTTTTTTATATTGGGCCAAATATAGTGAT
This sequence comes from Arctia plantaginis, assembly GCA_902825455.1. Classification (NCBI taxonomy): domain Eukaryota; kingdom Metazoa; phylum Arthropoda; class Insecta; order Lepidoptera; family Erebidae; genus Arctia; species Arctia plantaginis. Next base: position 225,706 of record CADEBD010000857.1, on the reverse strand, counting down.
TAATAAACAGCATACGCTAGAATATCTAGTGTTCGTGAATGGTTTGGTCGCAGCTCGTGTCATTGTTGTCACGTTTCAGAGCGCTTCAATGTGTGATTACGCCAATCATACCAATATTGATTTCCAATATATGTATTTATGTAAGAGCACAAAGTAGCACCCAACAACGACTATAGTTTTAGTCAACCGTGAGGATATTTTATTGTACGTCGTAAACGGGTAAACATTGAATCAAATGGCGCCACTTGACTAAAAGATTAACGAAATAAACATCAATGTCATCTTTCTGTTTTATTCTCACTTTTATTTAGAGTTTATGTAATGTGTAACTTTTCAAATGGTTATGGCTGTTTTTGTGACGTCAATCCTCCTTGACAATGGAATCGTTTTTAGTTCTTTTAGTTTTATCGTGGCGTATGAGAGACATGCTTCTGTGTGTGTGGGCAGGCTCGACGGGAGTGATGTTAAGTTACCGCAGCAGTTAGGGCAGTGGTAGTCACTTACCATCAGGTGACCCGGCTACTATATTGCAATCTATACCATAGAGCCTAGTCGTAACTCAAGTCAATGTAATCTAAAAGACTGGTGACGAACACAGTGTTTAAGTCTCTGTGAAACGTCAAAGCCCGAGCCAAAGTAAGCCATCTTGAATAATCTCGATGCACAATCCCAACAATAATAACTGTCAAAAACGAATCCAATATGTTTTAATCATAAACGTTTTGCATATTTCCATATCCTTAGCCCACTGGCATAGAATACAAAATCGCTCAGCAGAAAAACTAAAGAAGTTTGTATAAGGGGCGGAAATTAAATCACTAAACTTATTATAGGAGGCAAACCGTGCCGAGGCATAATATCGTCATCCCTTCTCAATAAGCGGGTGAGTAGTGATTAGAGTACATCTCAACCCTTTAAGATGCCATCAAATAGAAATTAAGAGGGACGTTAATATAGTAATTGAATCGGAAAGAACTGTCGTTTTAGAGGGCATGCAGTGAGACGTGAACAACCGCCCTCAACGACTGTGTCTCTGCCTCTGTTTATTTGGGTATTATGGCGAGGCATTGAGGTTAAGTAAATAAGACGTTTTAATCTACTAATAGTAGAGATACAGCTGCAGACTAGAGCTCACAAGATAATAAATATTTTTTTGTGTAATTTTAACTGTGCTCTTTTTAAGAAATATCTTTCCTCGTACAATCAATCTACGAATCCTGTCGCACATAGTATTTTCTAAAGAAAAGAGTGTACTCCCACCACAAAAATCGGCAACGTACTTGTGCTTCTGGTTAATCATTTCAAGTATAATTTCAGGAGATTAATCTACTTCCTATATCATGAACAAAAAAAAAAGCGTGACGCTTCGACCATATTACACAAGCCACAGACTTACAGGCAAAGTTCGTCCCATTGATGACGTTGAAATTTCGTTCCTTACATCACACTCATAAATTATGCCGTTAATTCCTAGTACAGTACATGGCTACATGCCCCAAAAAGTTGCCCATAAACCAGCCAAGTTTAACGACCGTCTAGACGTAATCATTTATTAACACTTAGCGATTACACGGGATAGGCATCCAGAAAATCTTGTTTATTTTATAGTCGAGCCAACCACTTACAGCGGGAGTATCTAAATGTTGCCTAATGAATAAATCTGTTTCATTGGAAAGTATTGTTTACTAATTACATGAGGATTTTACTTCGTAACTTAGAGGCTTGATTTCTTTAAGGCATATTATGAATTTTATCTATTCATATTAATAGACTTACGCTGGCTGACTGACTGATTCAGACTGGGACTACAAACTTGAAATTTCGGCAGCTGATGCTGTTTATGTTGTCTATAAAATATTTTTTGGAAATTTTACATCAAAGGGGATGAACGGTTGTATATAAGTTTGTCATTTTTGAAGTTAGAAACACGAAATAAGAAATATTCAGTAATAATTCAATAGTATAGCATACAGTTTATAATAACTCAATGTTTCTATTGTAAGTGTCTGCTATTACCTTTATTATTTCTACCATGGTCAAGTCTTGAGTTTAAATGTTAGAGTAGGTGTCTGTCTGCTACATTTATGTACGGTGTCGATGGGAATGGGGTTCCGGTTTGCGTCCTAACTTGTCAACGGTTTCAAACATAATTTTAGGTACGTTTAGTAAAGTAAAGTTTTCTATGTATAATTTGTGCAAAACTTTATATATTTATCCGTATTTTAAAAGGTACAAGATATTTTTCGTTGGAATATGGACAGCGCTGTATTGTGTCTTACACAATATTATTGTTTCTCATCTTCATAAATGGTTTTTTTACGTTGCTAGATTAGTATAGATGCAGTAACATTCTCAAGAACTCAGTGGCTTCGCCCCCAACTTGCCAAAGTCTAAGGGAATTGTTAGGCTAGGAACTACCCGCTTTTCCTCAAAACACAAACGCAGGCACAACCTTCTGTGCTAAATAAGATTTCTAGTTTTCTTAAAGGCTCTAAACACTCAGTACACAAAGTCTTTACTTTGAATTTGGTCATTATGCGTGGTCATGAAAAAAATGAAATTACTATTTCTTGCAAGTTATATCTTTCTACCATATCTGAAGAAAAACAATAATGAAATAATTTGAGACACGTCAAACGCAGCAGTCTGACCCCAAACTTTATAGTGCCTGTGCTTCGGTAACCTGCGTATAAGCATGCTTATAAGCTTAAATTTACTTGCGATCAGCAACAGCTTACAAACGTGCTATACCTGTGGCTTTTAATTGTCAAGGCCGTGTAATTATATCTTTCTAAAGTACTGCACTTGTTTAACTGAAAGCCGCATTCTTTTTGGTACGTACATAGCTACACATATAAGTGACAGATATCGACCATCGCTTATGATCAGTCCGGGGGATTTTTTCCATAAATTCAGCTGTATGAAAAGTGGCTTTATACAAAAGCATTTATAATTCGAAACATATATAAATTAAAGGGGAGCTAAAAATAGCAACACAAAAGCAGAATACAGAAGAACCACTAATAAAGGTGCTGCTTTTATACAACACACGGAATACGGGGGCCTTTATTAACCGCTCAAAAGGCTAAGGTTAGTATAATTATGGCTCATGAGAAGGCAGATTGGCCTTTGGCCCGGTAATTGGATTACTCGTTTGGTTTTATGTCCGCGTCCCGCACGTGATAGCCACATTTATACAATTACACACCTACACATAGGTACATACACAGGCTGTTGTTTTGTTGACATTACACAAAAACAACGAGTTTCATACTGTTTTTTAGTAAATCTCGCAAAAGAACAGACAGAGGCGTAGTAAGCGTCCAAACTTTCCCAAAAATAATTTTTGTCCTACTGAAAGAATATACCTACTACCTTATTGCCATCATCCAGGCACATTAGGTACGAAAATTCTAAATTTATTAAAACGAAAGGTGGTTTAGAAGGGATATTGCTTTTCCGAACGGCTTGGGGAATGTCTGAGCTGTCAGGGTTGCATACCTGTACCTCGTAAGTTGGTAAGTAGTCATTACCTTTAGGTAACCTGCCTGTTCATTAGTCCTGTAAAATTCAATCATTCAACTGAAATAAAAACTCACTCAACTTACTTGTTGGCAAGTATTTGTCAATAAAAAGACAACTCTTCCTCTCAACTAATGATAATACAGTTACACATTAACTGTACCGAAAAATTGTTACAAAACATGTATTGCGTTCTCTGCGTCCCGAAGGGGAGGAATCAAATCATAACTTTTATTATTAAGAGCAAACTGTGTTGAAACATTACAAGGCTATTAACGGATTTAGGTAGGCACCGATTAAATCTTCTCAACCCTTAAAGGTGCCATTATAATTATTCATTTAAATGGTTTTGGAAGGATCGTATGTTAATTGTGAATCGTTTACTGCAAAGTCATTCTTACAGACGAGATGATGGATTCAAAAGATTTTATTTTAGCCAGCCATTTACTAAAAAGATTATAGGCAAGCGTATAAATAGCCAAGCTTTTACTCTTATTGAATGAATATACGAGTCTTACTCTATTGCCAAAGAATGCATTTTTTGTTTTCAAAGACTTTTAAAATCTTGACGTTCAATTTGTCTCGGTTTCTATATGTTGTTGCTAAATTAACTTTAGGGACAGAATATTTGTGATTATTCTGATTTGATCTATTAAAAAATTGTTAAAATAAACAGTAACTCTATAGTGAACTATGACAAAACCTATATATTGTAATATTGTAATATTGTACCTCATTCACACAACGCCATCTAGTCCCAAACTAAGCAGAGCTTGTACTATGGGGTACTAGACAACTGATTTAAATACATATATACTTTTTTTTTGTAAATACATACATATTATACATAGAAACACCCAGACCAAATCAAACACACAAATGTTTGACTTGAGCGAGAATTGAACCCGCAACCTTTTGGATTAGCAGTCCGTTACACAAACCACTACGCCATCAGGTCGTCAGATATATTATTTGTCTATATATTCTCTATAGTTTATTGGTAGTTCACAGTCTGTAAGTAGTGACAGTATTTGCTACTTGTATTTGTTTTTTTCTATTGATCTTTTTAATTAACTTGGTCACAACGTATGGTAATACATTAGTTTAAAAATTATAAATTAAAATAACTTCGCACATCTCACACACGCCAGTCTGATCCCAAACAATGCGGAGCCTGTACTATAGTAACCAGTCTGCTGCAAAACACACTTATTCATATATTTCTAAATAAATACATATTCTGTATTAATTACTAAAATTAAGTAAACCCAGACACAGAATGAAAAATGAAAATGAAAAATAATCGTGCTCATCACACAATATTTGTCCTGTGTAAACATTCCAAAAGACCATGCATTTTATAAATACATTATTATGTTGATAGAATATACTTCTTTGTTCTCATAGTTTAACTAGAAGCCAGTCAGCCTTTTAGAATGAGCTCATAAATTAATATCTCTCTCGTATGTTATGAGTGTGTCGATCTTATGTGTTTATTGAACAGAAATATTGTAGCTGGAAGACTAATAAATTCATTTCATTTCAAGTAAGTATATCGTCTTCAATGAGAAATCAATATAAATACTAAAATAACAACCTCCTTGCTCGAAATCGGTCAACAAATGAAGACGAAGTACTAATAAACAACTGTTCATACTTTTATTCTCGTCAGTAACATTATTGCTTCCCGATCCATCATCTTCCCTCCATAGTATTGTTATCTCGGAACTTAAGGGAAGATAAAAGTGAGACAAAAACACGCATCAATTCACTCACGAACGTCAACAGGATGTTTTATTCGTACAAAGTTAAGGTGAAGAAGTCTCTTCTTACACAAGCTGGGGAAGATATGTGTGTGGCCATGACGTCACTGGGTGCGGTAACTAGAGACGTATGGCGAGATTCATGCGACTGGGTGGTTCACGCGGTGCATTGGCTGCAAATGTTACAATTGTGTAAGATGAAATACACATCTACGAGTGTCGTTATCCAAAAATAAAAAAAGCTTTCCCCGTTTTCGCAACATTTTTCATTGATTCTCTGTTCCTACAGGTACAGGACGTAGCCTAAAAAACGAGTGTGATTTAGACCACACAACTGAAGTAAAACTTCTTTAAAGAAATGAGAGAAAGAAAATATGTGCTCGCACTTCTCTCTCTTGTACTACCCTACTAGTAATATACGAAACGTAACTCCCTCTCTTTTTATCTTCACTAACTTATATCTCCCTCTCAACTTCCGTTCGCCTCGCCCGATCAAACTTTTCGTAACGCTCTCCTCACGCATTCACTAGCTTACTCCCCAAGTCAAGCGTTCGTAAAGAAGTTTTACTTCAATAACATTTTGCAGTTGACCGAACTATGAATTTAAACCATTCTTGAATCCTTGAACATACACAAAAAAATTCATCAAAATCGGTCTAGCCGTTTAGGAGGAGTTCATCACATACACATGCACATATATATATATATATAAAGATTTTTACATAGTCTACTTAGATCCAACCAACAACTGTTAAATCCTCGTTGAGAACGTAACCGTTTTCAGTTCTTTCAGTTATACCGTGGCATAGGAGAGTCCTGCTTCGGTACATTTGAGCCAGCTTGACCGAAGCTATACCAAGCCATCACAAAGAACCAGCAGTGTTAAGCAATTCGCTCAGTGCTTTTCGCTGAGTGAGCGAGTTCAACGGATGCCATATCCCCCTTCCACATGATTCAGAGAAGAAGAGAGACTCAAAGGTCGATACGGTAAACTTACCCTCAAATGACCCGTGTGCCCTACTATGGCATAAAAAAGGGAGTAAGTGGTAGCCGTGTGTATGTAGCCTTACAGAATTAAGCAAACTCTTGACGAGTTAGTTTTATTTGTCGTAAACTCGTATTTGGACGATCTTATTATTTGTTACTAGTCATTCACGAAACTTCTCAATGTTAATTCGCACTGTTTCACTGACTCCTTTTTACTTGAACCATTTATTTTAATATAAGTAGTTAAATATTTCTATAACATACCAATTGGTACTTATCTTTCAAATAGTTTTTTGACTTATTTTACGTTAAAGCGTTTAACCTGATTGATGTTTTTAAAAATTTAATATTTAACGTAATCTTTATGTGAGTGTGTTCCTCTTATCGTTAGACTTAAATGGTTGTCTACAGTTACAACCTTTTTCCTGCAACTCCTTCAAAACCGCGAGTGACGTAAGACGAGTATTAATAATATGTATGTAGCATGTAACATTACAGGTCAAACAATTTGTCGGTACAATGTGACTTTGCTAAATATGGTTCTTTTTTGCCTTTCGACATCCTTCTTTAAAATAAATACACAAAGTATATCTTTACAACTAACTGAAGCCAAATAATTGTAGAACTTTATTTGTGACAATCTATAATAATATTGAAAAGATACTCGCCTCTCCTTATCATCATCATCAGCATATCTGAGTCCACTACTAGGCATAGGCCTCTCCCTTTGCACGCCACTTAGATCGATTTCGGGATTGTCGCATCCTACTCGCCTCTACGAAGATAATAATATTTTACAAATATTACACTGGAATAACATTATATATCAACTCGCCAATATGTAGTACTCTTAAAAGTATAATATTTATAATAATAATAATTCATGAACTCATTCTAATTATTATTGAACACCAGCTGTGCCCGCTACTTTGTACGCGTAAAATTAGGCTTTAGGTATTTACTATCATCATCAACACAACAACAACAACCACCTTTAACATTCAGCTGCTGGACATAGGCATCTCTCTAGAAAGGAGGTTTTGGCCTGCTATACCACGCTGACGCCAGACGGGGTGGTATAGGGTTTTTGACAAGTTTTCCCATTCTTTGCAGTGCTGTTCTGCAAATGTGTGCTCCCTTAGTCACCTCTTACGACACTCACGGGATGAATAGCGGTGGTGACACTCCATTATTTTAATCTATTACCACACGGAACTTTAGGTATTATTAATGACTAACTATATTCGTGTTGTGATGAATTCTGGCGACACAAAATAAACTATTCTGAACCTGATACTACCATTAACACAATAAAAAAAATGTACTGATTAGATATTTTTCTAGACTTGAATTTTGGCACTTGCTTAGCAGTAAAGATTTTATTAAATATTAGACTTAAGTATGCACTTTAAAAACGGGCATTAATGACCCTTCTAAAATTTGCTGTAGATTAAATTAAAGATTTCATTTAAAAAGTAACGTTATATAATCAAATTTTATACAAGAATGACTTAGAAGGTTAGGAACTGCATTGATGGCGTAGTAGTTTAAGCGGTCACCTCGCCGCTTCCTACTGCGCTGAGTGTTGTGGGTCCGATCAACACATGGGACAACACTTTGTGTGAGCCACAAATTGTTCTTCTGAGTCTGGGTGTCCATTGTGTCCGTTTCAAGTATGTTTGTAAAGTCCCCCGTGACACAGGATTTATTCCTAGTGCGGGCGTTGTCTTTAAAAAAAAGTGGGTGTTGCCCGCTTAATATTGACTTTAATGGTTCTGATGGTTCTTGAAAAATATTCAAGTATATTTTGCCACCGTGCAGTAAAGCCCATTGGTTTTCCATTGTGTTTTTTTTACACTATAAAGATGGTTACATATCGATGTCCATCGAATCCAAGCAGTTTAGGCGTGACAAGGAAATTTCATACATGTACATACACACGAAAATCAAGACATTCCTAGGGTAGACGGGTAAAAACTCATCATAATTTTTTTTACGCCTAACTTTTATTTGATTACGATAAATGGTATTATGGCCGGAAATTTTAGCATTATAGAAAAATACTTCTTATTTATTATATTTATTTAAGTAGGTTCATCTGATCTTAGAATTTAGAACTGTACATTAAATATCGTCAGAACATCAAGAGTTTCTAGAAAAAGTTAATTCAACAGCCAAAATAAACAATAAATATTCCCCTAACAAAGGAAAAACTAATTGCTGGAGCAAATGCTGGATTCACATCAATCCTAAATACCTCCAGCATTTCACTTAAAATAAGTGGAAAGAAATTCGTTGAATTTTAATTAGGTGTATTCCTTTTAAGTAATGAGTTCATTTGGTCCATCGAGCCAGTCGCAGTTGTTAAACCCGGAGCTGTCTGGATTAAAATATAAAAAAGGCCAACATTGGCGCTCCGCATAAAGAGATTACGCGCTAACACCCAATAATACCAGTTATGTGAAATACCTGCCAAATACTCGCTCCCGAGCCAGTTATTCTGCATTCTCACTTGATATTAACTTTTGTTTCGACGTTGATTTTTCGAGCGTTCCGTCCAATCTTCCACTCGTTATAAAACTCGATACTTTCAAGTGTTTTTACTTAGGGCTCGAGTCAATTGAGTTTGATAGTAGATGGGTTCAATCGACTCCACTTCAACATTTTCAACTCAAATTGTATTTTTACTTTTAAATAAAGAAGATTGGACTCTTTGAGAAATATTACCCATCAATCTTTATTTTATAGGTTGACGAACAGTAATGGGTACTACAAAACTGTCTGTTACCTTTTATTAAAGTCATTATACATCTTTTTATTGTGTACAATTTTGATTACCGGCTGGGCTATGAGTGTGTCTGGTGACGAACATTATGCACTAACAACAATGACATACGCCAAAATGCATTTTTCGGTACAAAAATTCTATATGAAGAAAGAAAAGAACGACAGAAAAATCATTTATTTTGTGACACATTAACTGAGACATTAATGAACAAGTAAGTAAACAAATTGATAAGACACTTAAAAAATAATTTAAAATAATAACAAAAAGGAATAATGTTTTTAAACATTATGTTAATCGTACTTCGAGTTCACATACGAGTACAACACAGTACTAGCGATTTTTTTGCACATTCAAAATATTTATAAGATAATTTAAAGCTTTTAAAAAAACACTAGTACCTATCTGTTTTGGTATTAAAATATGACATGAATCAAACTACTTTTAAAATAAACTTTAAACCGTTTCAAGATATAAATAACTAAATTTGGTAGGTATCCTATAACAGGTGTTAGGCTACATAATACAAGCTGGTATGCCAGAAAGTAAGGTGTGGTGCTCTCCGCCATCTACGCGCGTAAATCAAGCGGCCGAACGCCACCGTAATTTATTTTTTGTCAGCGCCTCGTGGCCGGAGTTACGAAGCAGTAAAGTGCTGAAATCCAGGTAAGTTATATTAAAACTGGGAACACATTGTCTTAACTTCTATATTGTTTGTGAAAACTCTTATAAAAGATAAATAAAAGGTCTCATTGAATCGTTGTATAGTTCAATATTAGAGAGTAACTTGACTTCTTGACCTCAAAACAAGTAACAGCAAAGTGTGGAATCTTGATATTTGGTCAGGTGCAGTACAATAGATAACTTGATTTACTGCTTGCATGTGTCAAAAGCGGTTTTTGGTGAGTTCATGCTGTTACATCGAGTATCTACTAGCCAATTTCAACATTCAAACTCAAACACTCAATCAATATCTCGACAGCAAAACTCAACAATTCTCTACTTATTTCTCTCTTCTTTTTTGTACACAACTCAATTATTTCCTGTGTCGGACCCAAATAACTTCTAAATCTCGTACAGTTTATAATTTGTTGCATCAACATCTAAAACATCATCATCTTCCTACTTTTTCCTAATTGTATTTGTGGTCGACGCAATATGCAATATTGCAAAAAAAAAAGGCCAGGTTCCTTGTTAGACCGTTTCAGGGCGAATAGGTACAAGGTAAACTAGGGTAAGGAAAAGGGATAGAGTGAGGGAGTCAGAGAAAGAGGTACGGGATACCTAAAGTCTCAAAATGGGACTGAGAATAGCTCCGTGAGTTTGGGGTCGTCCTGTGTTTAATAAGAACACTAAGATAGGGACGTCAATTGACCTAAATTTAATTAGTCATAACCAAACATAGCCTAAAATGTACGCTCCAAGGAACCAAAAGTATTGTGTTGCTAAAAAGTGATAAATATATGTTTTTTCAAAAATAACTTAATAATTTAATCATTATTTTAGGAGTGCATTACAATAATGTGGCACATTCCTTTAAGCTTACAAAAGTCATATTGAAAACGGGCATTTTCTACAAATTTGTGTATTGTTATGTAAATATATTTATTTATTTATAAATATGACATTTGTAAAAATCTAGTACACCAAAAACTATCGACGTTCAGTTAGGCATTAGGATTCTACAATTTACATTTTAATGGCTACTCCACGACCGTTTTGTATTCTTAGTTGAAGGTTTCACTCTTAAGAATGATTCCTTTTGTGCGGTGCGGTGGCTCGACGGTCCGTGTTCGATTCCCGGACGTGATTAATGTCTTTGTTGTATACACACACGGAGTATTAAATTGGTCCGTTTGTTTCCACCATTCTGGAATGACTCCATTGTACAGATAATGTAGCGGAAACTAGAGCGGAACCATATGATATAAAACGCGAGTTCATGGCTCGTGTGTTCGGAAAATCGTCTTTTCATAGAAAAATATGGATTGAGATCAGATGCGTTAATTATTAGCTTTGTAACTGAAACAGTAATGACTGTACTTAGTGGAAGTCATCTAGAAAGTACATCAAATAACAAATATGATGTTTGTATATTGAATAACACTCATGATGTTTTTATATGTTTAGGCACGGCTTAACAACGTTGTAAAATCATACATTTATACGACACGACAGAATTCTGGGAATAGACTTTGTTGTGAGAGTTCTTACGAAATGGGCTTCGTTATCCTGAGCTTCTAAGTCGCTTATAGTAGTGGAAATAACTTTGAAAGATTCCCGAGTTTTATTAAAAACTGGGATTTATTAATGTTCAAATTTAACTAATGCTATGTCTAGTACATATTTTATGTTGATTAATCAAGTTCATTGGACTCTTTTCTTACGACATACGAGGCGCAAGGAGCAGTTGACCAACCTGACGTTAAGTATCTACCACCACCCATGGACATCTGCGACAATAGTCATAAGTGCGTTCCCCCCCCTTGTGTCCTCCCCCAGGTTTAAAGGGGGAAGAATTTGTTCTCCGGCAATCTCACTCACTCAAAGAAAACCAAAGCAATAGCTTAACATCAGTTTTCTATGAAGCCATTCCCTATTCTAACAACAGACTTCTGATACTAGAACAAGGAAAAACTAAATTATCAAACATTTATTTATTTATTTATACCACAAAACCGAGATAAAGGCAATATTCATGCATACAAATAATTGCATTGAGCGAGAATTGAACCTTCGAACCCCGAAAATAGTTTAATACTTTAAGGATAAATGAATAAGGTTAAGAGTTTAAATAATAATAAAAAATCTAAGTGGTAAAAATATATTAAATTTATCTTGGGGAAGCTTTACAGCTACTAATGAGGTAGATAAGTATCTACTAATTGGTAGTTAAATGAAGTGAACATGTTAACCATTATTATATAAACTTGCTGTCGTACTCAAGATACTTTACAAGGTTCATTAAGCCCTGCTCTATTAAAAACAAGAGGCTTTAAAAGGACTGGTCCAAGTTTATAGACGGCCCGGTTTATTATTATATTCAAGTCCCCTTAAATTTAAGGGATATGAATCAATTTCATTTGGATCCAATTACGTAGACATTGATTACTACTTCTATGAGAGATTTTTTTTCGTATCTGACAATATGGTTTATAAGATTTATCTAATACATTATTGAGATCAGTTACATATTAAAGGGATTCTAATGCACTTTGAACGTCAATGTATCTCGGCGCGTGTTCAAGGATGGGTGTTAGTTCCAGCAGATTAGCGCCGAATTTCTCCGAAGTCCCGTCTTGCCTACAGAGCTTAGTTGCAACAAGTTAATAGTGTACTATAGCTATAGGCAAATTATTTATTTCATGAAGAATTTTTTGAACTCTGCTTTGCTTTGTTAGTGTTATAAGTTACGTACTATTGATTGGTAATATTAAATATGTCCATTACAGCAATGGACTTTTGGATTTAATGTAGGTCAAAGTTTTAGTAGTTGAGTCGCATTTTACTATTTCTCAAAAATAATAAAAGAGTTTTTTGCCTGATTTCTTTTCATAAGGCTAAACTATGCACTTCCGTGTGTTGACGGATGAAGAATACTGAGTGTCACAACCCCAATTCATCCCGTGGGTGTCGTAAGAGGCGAATAAGGGAGCAAACTACGCAGGAAAACAGCACTGCAAAAAGAGAAGGAAAACTTGACACAAATCCTATACCAACCCGTCTGGCCAGTAGGCCAATACCTCCTTTCTAAGGAGAGGCCTATGTCCGGCAGTGGACTATTAAAGGCTGTTGATGATGATGATAATGATGAAACTATGCATGCATACCTCCTATGCATAAAAAACATGTTTTCATTTATAAAAATATTTGCACTGCTTGGAAATCGAACCCACGACCCTAGATATGCAGTCAAACACATTACCAGTTCATAGAGCTTGTCATTAGTTAATAGAAAGAAGTCTCTTTTCTCTAAGTTCTATTTTACATACCAAACCCTCAGTTTCAAAACAAAAACTTGCGACGTTTTGTACAGCCACAAACTTAACTAAATCAACAACTCAACATGTTCCAACAAACTTGTTACGGCAACATGACGTATGTCCACCAACAAAAACTTGTGTCAATGCACATTTTTTACCCAAAATGAACATATTCTACGTATAACCATAACTCAATTCACGTCGTCCATTGTCTCCCCCCGCGGCGAAGCCTCCTCAGCTATCGTAATAGGATCAACGAGACTTAACCGAAAACTGCGCTCGCTCTTCGCTACATTTGCCCTAACATTACTCACTAAACCAACTACATTTCAAATGTCGTTAAACTATTTTAAACCTTAAAACTATTGTAATAACGCACGGTTAGGCAGCAAGTATGGTTATATTTTTGAAGTGTCGTTTTCGTCATTTTCATGTGACACTATCCGGTCTATACGTAGTGTGTCGTCGCGGCGTCATCGGAATCCTCTTTGACGGCAAACGATATTTTTTCTATATTAACGTTCAGTTTTCCACGATTACGTGTAACCAATTGAATAGATAAATGAAACATTGTTATTATTTACACTGTCTATTTTTTGTCTTAAATGATTTTGTATCTGGGTCCACTATCGGTGTGACAGCATTGTTAGATAGTTGTCATTTCGCTACGGGTATATTTTTCACAATTTACTACAGGGAATTACTACGGATAATGGGGAAGACACACACTAGTCCGACAGAGGTATGGAACTGTCTTATAATAATTTATTTTTCATATCAAGAAATTGATTTCAAAACACTCCAATATCAACTGAGTTATGTGAAATGTCAATGTTGTCCTTCAGTCGTTTCATCAACATGTACATGAACGCAGCTTAGTTACATTTTACATAACGCGGTCACTCAAGTCTAGACAACTTCACAATATTGATACAATACAATAATCAATCCATCGTGGTTTCATAAACAAACCGTTTCTGCAATATGTAAGCACCATCCATCGAAGTCCTAACCTCACCGGAACACATTTAAACTGCGATCATTTTCTCTCGTACTCAAATGATTTCCATTATTCGTATTTTCGCATGAAATTCGCCAATTAATGTAACAAACTTGAAGCAGGTAAATGTTGAATTAATACAAACTTTAACTCGAACATCTGCAACTAAATCTGTTGGGTGCACTACTCAGTTGTTTATGTTATACGATTGTGAATTGAGAAACGATTACCGAAAACAACACAAATATTAGTGTGTGTTTCGTCAGGAGTTCAATTAATAACTGTAAGATGAACACGATCATTTGATCTGTCTCGATGTAATTTACATTGACATGAAATCGATGCACGTTGTGTTATATATACTTCGCTAAGAAGATCTATTGTTTCGCAATTACAGAATCGCCTTCATGAAAGGAATAATTTGGTGAATTTATCCAAAATGGTAATTGATATGATGTGATCAGACACCCACAAGATTGATATTCACACAAACAAAATACCTGCTGGAGAACGTGTCCGAAGATATGATACTCCAACTATAGAGCTTTCGCAATCACAATCAATAAAGCTCAAGGTAAATCTTTAGAATTGTTTGGTTTAGATTTAGAGACGGATTCCTTCGCACATGGACAACTCTATGGTGCTTTATCCCATATCGGCAAACCATTTCATTGTCAGCATAACACAGAGGGTACCAACCCTCTGTGTTATGCTGACAATGAAAAAAGCAAAAGTTATATCATCCATGTAACCTCAGTGTGTTGTTTGGAGATAACTGCAAATTAATATGGTTACCTACCTACCCTCAATAATATTTATTTATACACCACGACCCAAGAGTCAGTATCTCAACACTGATAAATAGTTATTGCAGACGTAGTGAATTATTCCTTTTATATTTAATTATTCTTATCTATTATCTTAGGTAGTAAGTAGTATAAAAATAGGTTTTCAGAATTTATCTCTGCAATTAGCGACGCTGGCATGGGATAACTATACATGTTATTTAAAAGTAGCTACATAATGACGCATGTATTTTTTCTGAATGGTGTTAATTTTTATCAACTTCGTTTGATGTAGCATCTGTTGCATTTTTACAAACCTCAGTGGTTTTCAAATGCACTATTATAATCAATAATTGTAAATTGCTTTGTAAATTGTAATATGTTAAAATAAAAAAAAAAATGTCACTACCCAACAAAGGACGAGATGTTTTGTTACGACGACTATGATTCTCAATGTAAAATTCCTCAAATCACCGACCTACCAATATTAATTGATTTTATAACTTATGTCCTAATTGATTAATAAATACTTATAACTGAAGAATTTTTCTACATTCCTATATATCGATAATTGTCGATTTGTTGGAAATTAAATTTCTAAAACTAATCCTTGTGGTTTCACATTTTGACATGGTCACCCTAAATAGTTAATTTATAAGGATTAAGACGATATCAAAAATCTATTTATTTTTCAGATACCGTATATATATACAATGTTGATCTTTACATATTTATTTAGTAGACATTTATACTAAATGTTTTTATTTCTTTTGTGATCTCAGGTAGGTACCGACGATATTTATGATGTAGAATTTTATTTGAATTTTGATTGGATTTAAACGCATTTTATTTACTAAATCCACTGAGTTTTACTAATTCCCCTGATGCTATAAATTCAAACACACTTGCCACTAAAAATTTTTAGAATGGAAGTATAAATTTTGACCTATTACCCTTATGGCAATTCACACTCTTAAATGTAGATTGAGGAGCCATATTAAAAGTATTGTATATTCTTGAATATCAACAGTACTGGATTCATATTTTCAGTAGGCACTAAACACAATTACTACTAAATGATACAAAATTTTCAAAAATGTTCAATGTAAACTTTCCGTGTTTCAAGTGGCTCCTCAATTGAGATATTTAGCCAGTTTTACATTGATATAACTTTGGATATATCTTCCTACAAATTTCGGAATTTGCCCTACAAAATTATTTGCTAACCTACTAAATATATTGTCAGTTGCCATTTAAAATCCATTTAAAATCTAAAGGGGCTCCTCAATTCATACGGACGCAGAAAAATAAGTACGCTGCACTGATTTTGTTGAACGATTCGTGTTCCCACATTTTTAATAATACGACCGTTTATACGAGCGTTTTATTTCAATCATTACATATAAGCATGAAGATTTTAACGTTTACTAGTCTCGCACTTTAGTGTCGAATATTATAAAGGCCCCTAATGGCTGACTGACAGGCTGTACGCATGATAAGCGATTCGTATCACACGATGTGCTCTCGTGTTTTATTCCTCTCATTTAATTTGTGCCTCCATTGCAATTTTGCGAGTGGAAGGACCAAAACCAAACCGTTACCGGGTTTTTAAAATGACGAGTTTTGAAACGTGCTGCTCATTCATTTGTTACAGCAATGTTTTCAATTTGTTCCACTATATCTGTACATACCAACATTCTCTCTCATATCTGAGAATACTATACGACACAAAATAACATGATACGGGACAAGTTTTAATAGAGACCAACAGGGTCTGGGTAACAATAATAAAAGACGAGCGAGGCAGAGAGAGACACTACAAGTGTTAATTGTTAGTATGGAACCTTAAAAGGGGTATTTCAAATTCTAGAAAACGAAATACCAACGGGAGGATCTTTATGGTACAACTAGGAAGTAGTATGATAAAACTGTTAGATCTAAAACATTGTTAAGCAATTAGCGGGCGCGGTTATAGGGGCCCATTTCCATAAATCCGTCGTATCGTCTAATGAGATCTACACCAAATTAGCTTCGTATAATTCGGTTTTCGATTTTGGTAATAAAATTATTGTGACATGGGAACGCTTTATACTTAGAACACTGTGAACATAGTAGATCGCGCACACAGGTGTTATGTTTTATATGTATATTGTTATACTAGTTAGAGCACATCGCGCTGCTCCACTAAACACTCCTACGATGATTTCAATAAAGTGGTGTGTGGTATAAAATTTTACGATTACCTTATATTAGAAAACAAACTAATTATTGAACAAAACAAAAAAAAAACGGAACGTTGTGATAATGCATAGGTATTTAAAATTGTGTGAGTTTACACTGGGTAATTCATAATAGAGTGAGTTTGACTTACCCAGTGTCACTCACATAATTAAGACGAATCTAACGGTACGTCCCTAGCCAAAAACAGTCTAAATACTCTACAGAACGTGTCAAAAAATATACGTACATACTCATATCCTTGAAAAACATAACCTTCCTTATGGCGTAGTTAGGTATAGACACAGTCTTTCTTGAAGTTACTCACAACATACAGTACTTTTATTAACATACTAAAAGTAGGAAATTCTTTACGAACGTGCTGTGGGATTCTGGTGAGTTGGTTAATACAAAAAAAAAACAGCATCAATTTTGCAAGAGTCTAATAAACTATCATATTGCCCTCGTTGCCGCAGTCACATCACACATATCAACCGCCTTTAATAGTCCACTGCTGGACATAGGCCCTTATATTAAATTCTTGCGAAGAGGTGGTTTAAATTTGAATTTATTAATGTACTTTTGTTACTTCAGAACCATCCAGTTGGATGCCACTATGTAACTGCTAAGTTTAAGTATATGTGGTCAATCATATTATAATACTTGCATAAAATAAAGTTCGGCTTAAAATAAAATTCACAACATTATTGCCAGGTCGATTTTGCTCAAATATATTTATGTTTTAGGTAATACTTCTGAAAACACAGGATTTTTACGTCTAAGTGAGCTAGAACACCTGTTCAAACAAATTATTTAATTCAGTAAGTGCTTCAAGCGATAACCTATGTTAGAACAGTGCGTTTTGTATACAAAGTAAGGCGCTATAGCTAAACCAGCCACAGGAACGAATAAAGTATTTCAGTCTGCCGGGTTTTGTTTTATACTGAAAATCTATTGCGTTGCTGGGCGAAAATTGGCAATTCGGGTAAAATATCACCTAAATCTGAATATTTTAAATGTAAATTTATACACGTACTCCGATGTTTGTTGAGTTAATCAAATTGGAAAATTTCAAATATTTGCAAGCGTTTATTGCATTGGATATAAGAAATGTTCATTCAAATGAATTAAGAGATCATTATTTGCCTCACTTTGTACATAAATATGAAGAAAGTGACTCTGTTCTACGCGCATATAAATCGCATTATGTATATATGGTTCATACATTAATCTCGAATTCCCTTTCATGACTTTTGTCGGTTGCACCGATTTAATCATCATCATCATCATCATCAACAGCCTATACTAGTCCACTGCTGGACATAGGCCTCTCCTTAGAAAGGAGGTTTTGGCCTACTATACCACGCTGGCCAGACGGGTTGGTATAGGGTTTGTTTCAAGTTTTCCTTCTCTTTGCAGTGCTGTTGTCCTGCTTAGTTTGCTGATTTAATGTATCTTAAATTTTCTTTAGAACAATGTGAGTATGCCTTTTCAATTTTATCATCCAAGTTCATGTTAATTACTTCAGCTAATATTTATTTTGGTCTAGTGTTAGAATAATCCAAAATACTCATAATATTTACCACCCACTACCGCCTACACTACAATTTTTGGCCATAATGTTCATTTTAGTTATTCGGTGGCATTTACCATTTTTTAGACGATACCAATGTGATTTTGTTATCCACATGTACCTTAGAAGTAAAATGGGACTTCTATAAATTAATGAAGAAATATAACAGTTACACCCAAATAATTCTTCAGTTAATGACATTTATAATTTTTTAAAATTAGAAAGAAAATAAAGTGAGATTTTAGACGAGAGTTTAGGTGAGCTCACATAACGTCACATAATTCATGTAAAAATACACGATTCATTTGACAAAGTACCAAAGCAGGTGTACTTGGGGGCGTGTGCGATCAACCCTGTAATTATCATAGCGGGGTCTAATAGGCCTCGTCCGGGACGTGGGGGCCGATAGAGCCGTGAGCAAAATGCCTCAACCCTAACGCGCAAATAACTCATTTGGTTTGCAGACGCAGCGCGAGGGGTAGCCCTGCTCAGCCCCAGCTCATTTGCATACGTCACCCTTGAAATTTTGATTTCATTTTTCGTTTTAAGTATGATGGAATGTCGCAGGTTAGTCTTGCTCATACGAATTACATTCTGTTTTTTGTTGTATTTTTTTAAAGCTGACAATATAGAAATAAGTTATTAAATACAAAACATAAACGTTCTTAAATTAAAAATTATTAAAAAAAAAAACAACAGCATTCCTCGCAGTTTTATCTGCGTTTAAGTCACCGCAAGGTCATAGTGTAATGTGTAACAGCTTTAATTATTCCTCAGTAAATATTCTATGCCATACAAAATAAATAAATAATCATTCAAACCGGACTAATCGGTACTTTAAAAAACTCTTTACTATTACATTAGTATAAATCCAACTGCGATGAAAACTAATTATGTTAAAATTCATTTACATTGAAAATAAATTCAGCAAAGCGACCAAAAAGAACACTTCTCACAAGAACAAATCTAAAACACGAAGATTAATCTTCAAATAGATACATCAAGTGTATCATAATGCCCTCACGATGTTAACTGATTCTCGATCAATCAGTCTCGAGCGAAATGATTTCTCCAGACGAAGCCTGATTGGAACAGAATTCAATTTGCCTCTGGACAAATATCAGACAAAATACATTTTAGACGCATTGCCATTATAACATTCATTTAAGGGCTGGTGCGCACTTTTTGCAGTTCAATTCAAATTTGCTCACAGACGGGTATCAGTACAATCCTGATTTAATAATTTTCGATGATTTACGGGAGGTATTGGCCACGTAAAACTCTATCTACCATACTGTAGTCGGCCTCTTATGACTGAGGTGTGTGGTCATCATTGGATGGCCTATACTGGAGAGCATTATTGGTCTCAACGAGACCACTAATGTAATCCTACTTAAGTATTCAAGCATAGGTCTATCATACTCCTGGTGATCTTTTAGTCCTGGATGGTAAATGACTACTTTTAGAATTGACCATGCCTAGACCTGGTTTTATTAATTAAACTTTTACATTTGTAGCTAATATTTCTTGTTAGTATGTGACTAAGTATTAAAAAAGATTGACCAGTTTTCTATTTATATTTCAGTTTTTTCAGACAGTTGACTTAACTGTGTATTATATATATAATCTTATTCACTAAGTAATCACTTCAAAGGTTTTTGCAATATTGCTATGCGCCATGTTGTTTGTGTGTACGTTGTATAATATTTCTATCGTAAATTTCTACATTAGATATGTTATAAGCAAAATATATGTTAGCGGCGTCTATTAGTGTACATAGATAAAACATCCGAGAACGAAGTAGCGAACCGTGTAATATTATTCCTATACTAAAGTGTGTACTTCGCTTTACGATTACGTTGCACTGTGTCTTATATATTAAGTTACGGGCTCTTTTGAAATAGAGAAACAAATGAATAAAAGTTTTGCAGATAAGTTTTCGGTTTTTCTGCGAATAATAAAATTGTAGTTTTATTTTGCACTAACAAGACTTAGGAGAATTGCTCAGATTAAATATTACAGCAACATGCTTTAGTTCAAAATTCACTGTAATACAATATTTCGGTATCGTTTAGAAATCAGAAAGAATTAATGTTGAACGAAGACTTTAACTATCCAAATGACACATAGATTCTTCTCTACTCTAGTTCTTTAAAATGTAATAATTAAAAGTACAATAGTACTCATACCAATAAGCAATTCTTTAGGCAGCTTAGGGAGCATTGGTTCATAGTTTCTTAGATTTTGAATTTAACCTTAAGGAAAACTGCAAAGTCGAAAAAACTTCAAAGGCAATTGGTATTGATACTGATATTATCTTTGGAGCACTTAAAATATTCACATATCATGTAAACCTTGTAGCGAAAATAAAAGCCTTTATTATACAAGCTATATTAAAACATGACTACATAGAAATGTACTATGAATTTTTGTATTAACGAATTTTAACGATATACTAATGTAATCTCACTGGAGGAATTCGTCAGCCCTCTAGTTTCTAAGGTGTAAGTAGAGCTGTAAATCAGCGAGAAACTAATCCTGCTCCATTACTGTAACTCCACAAAGTCACCACGTCCTCAACTAGCTGTCTGCTGCCTTTACTCCTTTATCGCCCCATAGCAATGTTGACTCGAGAGTGAGTAAATGTTTTGTGTCCGCAAAACGTACCTCTAAGATCTTTGCTTTGTATGGCCAGTAGCGATGTCCATTGTATTGGATTTATATCTCTTATTTCATTCAAAAAATTTCAAAGTCCATTTGGCTAGCTTCGTGATTTCTTGGTATAAAAAATGACATATAAAAATGTTCAAAAACCTCTATAAAAGAATATAAACACAAATCGTTTACTGAAAGCTGACGAAAAAACGTAGCAAACTGAATGACCTCTCCGAAAAGCTAATGTTTTGTTGTGAAGCGGAGAGCAATCGAGTGCACTTGTGAGATGCGACACAAAGGTGGACATCGATCGGGATATATGTACGTCTTGTTATCTGCTGCACTCGGGATGCTCAACTAAAACGTTATATTCGCCGTAATGCTCTCTAATAAGACTGATACAAAAAGAGTCAAACGAAACGGCGATTATTTTGAGGTATATTAGATTAAGGTAGACGGTAGCTCTTTTCTAAGGAGAGGCCTATGTCCAGCAGTGGACTATTAAAGGCTGTTAATGTGATGATGATAGTACTACGAGTAGAGATAAGTATAATAGTAGAGATTCGTAAGAAAACTAAAATAACAGATGCGCTAACCTACTCGCTTGCTAGGAAATGGAAGAGGGCTGGGCACCTAGCCCGTAGTAGTAGGTTTAAGGATGACTGATGGACTATAAGAGCTGTTAAATAGTTAGGGCCAGAAGGCAACAGAAGAAGAGGCCGAGGTGGCGCCCGTTGGGCTAATGAAATAGTAGAATCGGCCGGTCGAAATTGGCTATTCACAGCCAAAAATCGGAAGGTCCGGAATGCCTTGGAGGAGGCTTTTACCCGTAAGGCGATACAGAAGTCCCATAAATGCCCACCATTGTCCTTTGTATGTGTCTTTAATTTTGAAAACAATTCAATTGGAGATCATTATGTTACACGCTGTATGATAGATTTTACAAATGGTATTTTTAGAGTTATTATAATCACAGTTACTAATATAATGCTATGATACCTATGATACCAGTGTTTATACGTACAGCGCTAATAAGCACCGGTAACCGTTAACCATGTACTAGGTTTCAGATCACGTGCTTGTAAACATAGATGTAATATAAAAAAGAACATGCCATGATTTCAAATACCAATCTTTAAAAGACCTTGCCAAAGTCAGCTACCGGCTATATTTGTTGAGAATCGATGTATCGGCTATCTGATGAACGAAGCGAGTCTTTGTTTTGTTTGCACGTATCTTTGGCCAGGATTGGCGACCGCTCGTCTGTACCTTGTCGACTTTGTCCAGATGAAAAACCGGTTCAGTGGTTAAGATTTATATTAGAGCTGTTTAGAGAGATGGCTCCTACGATAATACCCTTACAAAATTCTTAGATAGTTAGGCTAAACTAATAAAATTCACAAGGGCTGGACAGATAAAAATACACTTTCGTTATTTCTCATTTCATTGATTTATTTTCTATAGCTTACAATGTAATAACGGTTTCTACTAATACTGAAAATAATTGCATTTTCTAGTATGTATGTAGGTACATACATCACAGGTAGGCCTGAATTTTTAAGGTTCGAGTATAATGGTTTGCGAAAGTTTAACCCAAATTAGTTAGCGTACACATGATATTTAATATTAATATTATTTAAAACACACAGACACATAGACATGATAGGCTACTGTAACCGCTCTCTATTAGGTGGACCGTACACTTGTTTGCCATCGGAGAGCACGATAGAACGTAAATTTGAAATATCACAGAAGTCTAGTAACTCTAATTCATTACTGTTATAAAATAAATAAAAGAGCGTTCTCCTTCCTAAAGGGCCGGCAACGCGTTTGTGGCTCCTGAGTTGGCAGCGATGATCACTTTCCATCAGGTGACCCGTCTGCTCGTCTGCACCCTCTATCAGAAAAAAAATCAAACTAAGCAGAGCTTGTACTATGAAAGCTAGATAGATTGATAGAATGCTTTTAATGGTACTTTTTGTAAATACAGCTTTAAAGCTGCAGCTGTAAATTCGGCTTTTCCAATCGTGCGACGCCACGTGGTCCGTCGCTATGCGTCCTCGTCCCTCAGACCCAGTTCCTTCATGTCCCTCTGGACATTATGGTCTGAGGTCTCCCTCTTCCCCTCTTTATAGTAGCCATAGAAAGGCACTTCCTTACTCCTCGGTTCAACGTATTATGTGACCGTACCAGCTAAGCCTGGACTCGCTCACTTTGTCCGTTATCTTTGCAACTTTGAAGCTCCCCCTGATACTCATTGCGAACTTCCGATGTGTATCTAATAGTTCATTATGCTGCTTTTTAATAAGTTAAAGTTGTACAAATAAATCGACACTCTGCTGTAGTTTTTATTCTACTTAAACAATAGTCGGGCTGATGCATAATGCAAATGTCTGGTGACGTCTAGCGTCATTTCGGTGTCAACTGCCGCGAACAACGGAGTTTGCCATGTGAAACTTCTGAGTGACTTTGGGTGGTATAACGTAAGTAGCAGTAACTAGATAATATCTTGTCTGTGGCTGAATATTGAATGTAATAAATTTGAAAATGATGTTTTTGTAGAACTCTATAAAATTACTTAATACTGTACCTATAGCATAAAATTACAGTGTTATATTGTCTGTTACACAACATTGACGAAGATGACCGGACAAAAAAATAGCGATAGGGTGAAGTGGCTAGGGTAAGGGATACTGCAAGCATCTGAAGGTGATGAGGCTGAGACTGCGGAAGCAATGTCCATCCTGTCACTGAAGACTTGGACAGGGACATCAACGACCATTCACAAATATTGCAAACTTAGATAAATCATCGTTTGAAGCCATGTAACTTAATATTTGATGAGTACTTTGACTTAAGCCGCCCAATGACAAACTAAACTTTAAAAGGGTAGGTAAAAAAAATAGACCTTTAAATATTGTCTAATTAAAATTCTCTGACACAGCATTAAAATTGAAACTAACTCTAGTTAAAAAAGTTGGTTTTAGTTGTTAGTTCAGAAAATTTTAAACACACGAGTCAGTTATATAATCAAAACGTTTCGAGTTATGCATGATTTGACTTTGGCATGATAGAGAGAGGCACGCACTTGTATCTTAATTGTGATTATGGACGTGACGTATAAAATACGTGTAATTGACTGTCTGCCGAGCGCCCGGGAGCACGTCAATGGACGCAAATTGGCGAGCGGTAATGACCACACCATATCGTAACCCTGGCTACGTGGCGCTAGTACTGCGCCCTACCACGCATACAGTTTATGTACTAGGTAAATTATAGCTACAAAAGTAATAAAAATACGCTTTAGTAACAAACTGAGGTAAACTGTGAGAAACGGTTTTTTTTTATGTCAGAGAGGGCAGATGAGCAGACGGGTCACCTGATGGAAAGTGTAACAAACGCGTTGCCGGCCTTTTAGGAAGGTGTACGCTCTTCTTGAAACTTTGAAGGTCGTATCGGTCCGGAAATACCGCAGACGATAACCCGTTCCACAGATTGGTTGTGCGGGGCAAAAAGTATCTCTAAAAGACCACCTATTCAGGTGATGAGCATGAAAATTTTGCCGTGTGGAACGATGGCGGAAAGTATATTATATATGGTGTATGTTTGATATCAAACATCTAAAGTTTTAATAAAAATTTTAAAACCAAACAAACACCGCTGTAACAATGAATCGAATAAAAAGGGTTTTTATCATAGGACCATCCTTACCAAGTACAATCATTTACAAAGTATCGTAATCGTCAAAATAAATCATATTTATATCAACAGCCTATAATAGTCCACTGCAAGACAAAGGCATATTTTTATATAGGAGGTTTTGGCCTCCTGTACCACGCTGGCCAGACGGGTTAAACTTAAACTCCAAATATTTTTACTCCATAAAAAAAATTGAAATCATTTCTTGTTTAGACTCTAAAGCCATAGATGAACACACACAATAGCAACAAGCTCTGTTTTGTCAAATATTTTGCAAACGAAATATATACGTATCGAAAGTCTCTTATATCATCGTCATCATCATCAATAGCCCTTAACAGTCCACTGCTGTACATAGGCCTATCCTGACAATGGAGGTTTTGGCCCACTATACCACGCTCTCCAGACGGGTTGGTCTCTTAATATGTGCCTGTGTACTACAACCGCCTATTTCCAAGGGATTGAGCCTCAAGAGAAGAAAGGGCAAACAACTCACTGCCATTCTTTTTTAATTAACAGATACACACAATGGCATGGCAACATTGTGTTGATGTGTGCCAGTATGTAAGTTTTAAGGACTAAAAGGTAAAAAGGCAATAAAGAGAAAACAAGATATAGAAAAGGATGGAATTTAAAGAAAGTGATGTAAAATATTGCCTAAATTATAAATTTTTGCATCACGAAAATAGTTTGAATGTCAGCAGCATTCCCCCACAGTAAAATACCGTACGACATTATGCTATGAAAATAATTGAAGTAAACAATTCGTGCTGTATCAATATCAGTAAATTCTCATTTTTTTCTATCTGTTCCTGAATTTGCTGAATTTATCTATATGTGGGCCCTACTATAGCTTTTCTTTTCACTCAAAAGCAAATTGTTAAAGTCAAACCAAAGAACCACTTTCGAAATGGCACTGTTTACGTCTGTGAAATTAGTAAGTGTGCTTTTGAGTCTAAATAATAGTGACGTATCATCTGCAAACAACACAATCTTTTGATTGTCCTTGACAAGGTGAGGCAGTTCGTTAATATATACTAAAAACCAAAATGGGCCAAGACTAGAACCATTTCTACCACAGAACCTGCAGATCGCTCACAAATAAATAAATGAATTAAATCACGAATAGAAATGAGGTAAATCAACCGATCGATAGAGTAACAATCGGTTCTTTACGACTGACTTTGATTGGAAATTTTGTTTTTTTAATCAATACTCGTACTACAAATTTGTAGAACTTTTTATTATTATTTTTGCCAGTACTATCGCTTACAGTACAAATTAATAGATAAACAACGAATACAGCAGAATATAGTCGATAGAATTACTAGGAACTATGCTTAATGAAGGTAATGGACGCAAAATGTGCCAGTAATTAATTTTCCGACAAAATGTACATGGAATTAACCCGTCACTGAATTGATACTGAAATGAATATGCATATAAATAGCCACTGGTATTTAAAAAAATGTTGTTATACTTATAATTCATGGCTGTGGGTAACCCATTTTACCTAAATGCGTATATAAATAACACGTATGTACAGTACCCTTATAAGTGTTAAACATAATTAAGATTATTTAACTGTGATGTAATATTATACTACATGCGATTGAACAAAGTTTACCATTAATAATATAATAACACAAACTCAAACGAGCTTCCAAATTATTGAAAGCAAAACACAATTCCCACCATAAATTATTTCAGTAACATGAATATTACATTTATGTATTTATAGTTGTGTCTAGTTGATCAAATTACCTGAGGAAGGGCCCTGGTAATCCGTAACGTAATACACTATTTTGAGCACTAGCACAAATCTATACCAGGCACCAGTCTCTCACAATGTTAAATGTATTGGCACATTATATTTGTCAAATATTAAGAAAACCATTGTTATTTATTTATTTCGCCTAGTACTTGCCAGGTGAGGTGTGATGGGAGTCGCTCCACGTATAAAATCGTAGTCCTACCAACCAAGTTTGGGAAAGACTCGAAGATGACGATATTGTTCATTTATTTCCTCACAGAACAGCTGATATTTATGCTTATACTAAAAGCTAGTCATAAACACGTCAAATATTTGCTCCGCCGAATCAGTCGGCCTGTGACCACGGCCCGGTGAGCGTGTTAATTCCCGTTAACATAATTATTTAATACAAGCTATGCTTAGTTTGGCTCTAGAAAGCGTTCCACAAGTACAACACTAACCTACTATTCTAGTCTATTAATCATAGAGACGCGACACGAAGCAACGAGCTGTCTTGTCACCATTAGTGTTCGATAAGCTACTTGTTACATCAATGAGGTGTGTCTGCGGCGTTTTGCTTGCGGTCACATTGTTATCTACGTCTGCGCTACATTTGCCACCAGCGGTGATACCTCTGTCGTTAGTGTAAAGCTAATTGACATAACAGGTATCGTTTAACATAATATATGTATTAAGTCCCGGCTCTCTCACCTACTCGATATCGTTGTTTATTTGGAATGGATGTATGTAATTAAGAATAACTTGGAAGGCAGTTTAAAATAGCACAAAGATATTTCCTGAGGAAAATACCCATGCCTACTAGGAGTAATTTAGGTAGTTCTCGTACTAATTCTTTACATATTTCATAGAAAATCGGATTATAATCATGATTTATAATCGCCTTTTATATCATGTGACATCCTCATTAAAAATGTCTCTACATATACGTATATGCAAGCCCGTATATAACTTAATCAAGAAAGTTTTGCAAACTGTGCAAGCTTTGAGCTAACTAAATAACCCACTGTGTTGATTTGGATTACGTGTATATCAGAATCTGTTTTATACAAGTTGCTATTTTAATTACTTCATTTTGTTCGGAATACCAACAGCACAAACAACGTAAGGTAAACATTATAATAATGTAACAACGAGGTTATCAGTATCTCAATCTAAGATTGCAAATATCTGTATCCTACTTATAAACAGAACCCAACGGATTACTAATAACTGGCCTTCTGGAATAGTGGATAGTGACCCTCACTGCTGAGCCAGAAGGCGCTGCTTCGATTCCCGCACAGGACAAATAATTGTGTCATGAGCAAGATCATTTGTTCTTTTATTTAGAAATATCTAAGTGTATTTATCAGCGGTCTCGTTACCATAGTGCAGGCTCTGCCTAGTTTGGGATCAGACGGCCGTGTGTGAAGTTATTATTTTTACTAATATCAAACAATGCAAGAATTGTATTAAAAGTTATAGTTTAAAGGAAATTAAGTGTGTTACGTAGTGTATGACCTGTTAAAACCAAACGTAAAAAACAGCCTCGTATATGAGAGTATTTGATAAATTTATAGTACAAAAGCATCGATCTTTAGCTTCTTTAAGCTTAAGTTAAGCTTAAGCTTACAGGATGGAACAAACATGTCGCTGAGGCTTACAGACAGGCTAAACAATCATTTTTGATTTGGAACTGGCATGGTAAACCTACCAGTGGTAAAATTTATATAGATATGTGTGAGACCAGAAAAATATTTAAATCTCGTCTAAAATGGTGTCAGGATCACGAGCGACAAATTAAATTAGATATGCTGGCAGCAAATCATTCAAACAATGATTTCCGCGCTTTCTGGAAAATACTAACAGACTGAGTTACAAGTCGGGGCTGCCTGTGAGCGTCAGTGGGGTGACAGATCCTAAAGATATTGCTGATCTCTTTAGGGATCATTTCTACGTAAAATCACCATTGGGACCTTCTCGGATGACGATTAGTAGAGAGGCCGACATGGATCCGGGGATTCATTTTGAAGCCCAAGAAATTACCAAATTTATCAATTCTATGACTAAGGGCAAATCTCCCGGCCATGACGGTCTCAGTATAGAGCATCTCCGGTATGGGGGACTCCATCTGCCAAGAGTGTTGGCACTGCTGTATTCGTTATGTATGACGCACAGCTATATGCCTGGGGATATGCTGCGCACTGTAGTGGTGCCTATAGTCAAAAATAAAACTGGCGATCTTGCCGATGTTTCGAACTATAGGCCCATATCCTTAGCCACGGTTATTTCTAAGGTGTTTGACGGTATGCTTAATATGCAGTTGAATAAACACATCCATCTCCACGATAATCAATTCGGTTTTCGTCCAGGCTTATCAACGGAAAGTGCTATACTGTGTCTTAAGCATACTGTGAACTACTATGCAAAGCGGAACACTTCAGTGTATTGCTGTTTTCTCGACCTGTCTAAGGCATTTGACTTGGTTTCGTACGATATTTTATGGAAGAAGTTGGAAAAATGTGAATTACCGACTCCAATGATAAACACAATTAAATACTGGTATGGTAATACAATTAATAATGTCCGCTGGGCAGGTACTTTATCGCATCCGTATGGGTTGGAATGCGGGGTGAGACAAGGGGGCTTGACCTCACCAACGCTTTTCAACCTGTACGTTAACGAGCTGATCGGTGAACTTAGTAGTGCAAAAGTCGGATGTCATATTGATGACATTTGTATAAACAATGTCAGCTACGCAGACGACATGGCGCTGCTAAGTGCGTCGCCATGTGGCCTGCGAAGGCTTGTTCACATATGTGAGAAGTACGCCGAAAGACATGGCCTGGTGTACAATGTTAAGAAAAGCGAGGTCATGGTTTTTGAGGCTAAGGGTGGAGGCCCTAAGGATGTGCCACAGATACTTTTAAATGGGCATCCATTGAAAAGGGTATTTAAGTTTCGATATCTAGGGCATATTTTAACTCCTAGCCTCAAAGACGATGAGGATCTGGAAAGGGAACGGAGGGCGTTGTCGGTGAGAGCGAACATGTTGAGCCGCAGGTTTACACATTGTTCGAATAATGTTAAGATCACACTCTTCAGAGCTTACTGCACGTCTTTCTATACGTGCAGCCTGTGGGCTACATATACTCGAAAAGCATACAACTCCCTCCGTATCCAATACAACAATGCGTTTAGGGTGCTGTTGGGGCTACCCCGCTTCTGTAGTGCGTCCGGGATGTTCGCAGAGGCGCGAGTGGACTGCTTTCACACTATTATGCGAAAACGGTGTG
Source organism: Arctia plantaginis (assembly GCA_902825455.1). NCBI lineage: Eukaryota > Metazoa > Arthropoda > Insecta > Lepidoptera > Erebidae > Arctia > Arctia plantaginis. The sequence continues at coordinate 195,691 of CADEBD010000857.1, read as the reverse complement.
CATCTTTGGTGCGCAGGGTGCGGGCTAGCTCTAACAGCATATTAGCCATGATCACAGAGAGGTTAGATTGCAGGTACATTGGTCACTGCAGCGCCGTCTCTCATGGAGTGCATAAATAAAAATATTAATATTGTAAATTGTCACTACTAACATAGGATAAGTTTTATGTATTACTAACAAGCAATGAGTCATGGTTACTCCAATAAAATGATTATTATTATTATTATTATATTATTAAGTAATAAGCTAAGTCTTAAGTTTTAATAAAGGTGTTAAGAAAAATAGTTTTACATCCAAGATAAAATATTAAGAAATTCTCTTGAGGCCAAGGGGCTATATTTTTATCTCCTGCTAATAGCGTACGTGGCCCTTGCTGCCAAGAAAAGAGAAGAGCCCTAAAAGAACGTTAATATACTTCTTTTCTGTCGGCTCGTCGGAGGTTTGCAACTCTAAAACACAAGGTTTCTTAATGATATCTTGTTTGCTTAAAGCTATATTAAATTCATCATTTACAAAAATCAATCAGTACAAAACTCACAATTCTACTTAACCTCGTAAAACTATTTGATAGATATGTTGATGGAATGGTTGGCATCGTTCGAGCACAGCTCGTAACTAACGATCGGAAACTTTAAGGCAGCTTTAAACTTACGTCTCTAGGAGGAAGGGAATAGAAATTATACGTAAGGTACTAAGGAAGTTATGCAATGCGGGCCTGCCGCCGATCGCCATATCTCGAGCTTTACGAGGGGGGTAAGGCGGGTGCTAAGCCTCGAGTGTCAAGTGACGATCAATTTAGAGTTACGACTGAAAATCGAGAGCTGTTGCTATCTCTAGTCTCCGTATTTTTGTAGAATTTTGGAGTCGTTGTCTGCGATTGGCTAAAATTAAGACGGCTGCAACTTGTATTATCGAGCGCACGGATTTGCGTTTTAATTGTTTTATTGTGAAGCTTTGTTTCATATTAGGGTCTGTCTTAATCAAGAAATTGATGTATAAGATGACAACTTTAATAATGACAATCATTAACAAAAAAACACTTCAAGTTGGCATTAAATTAATTTACTAAAGTCGTAGCAACGGAGTACGAGTGCGAGTGCGAGTATTTGAATTGCTTGAGAACGTTTACATGTATGTCTATCAATTCAACAATTATATTTCTTAAAGTAAGTATATTAAAAACCTTTTGACTATCACAACCAATCTGTTTAAAAAATTGTCATTTCTGGACCGATACGACCTTCAAGAGCATGCTTCCACCTTAAAGTCTGGCCACGTATTCGTGACTCTTGAATTGCCGGTGTCAATTGGCCATCCGTTTTCTTGTATGTAATAAAAAACCGGACAAGTGCGAGTGAGACTCGCAAACTGAGGGCTCCGTACAAAATTGTAGGTACACAATATTATAAATGGTTCAGGAATTGAGTCTCGAAGATTTTGCCAAGCTTTTTCTAAAATTCAGTTTCCAAAACCTGTAATAATGACTCATATTATTGTGTTTTATCATTGAAATTGTACCTCGATGATTTATTACATACTTGAGAGTGCCGAAATATGCATTTTTGTGGCATAAGCGGCCGTATCTTCTTTTATGTTAACTTAGAAGTTTCATTTTTCGCATCTTTAAGATACTGTAGACCTGAGTATATAGTTTTAATTTCAACTCGACACTTCTACGCGTTCTCGAGATAAAGGATCTTGGCAGATAGACAAACGGACAACAAAGTGATCCTATAATGGTTCCTTTTTTTTTGATACGGGATCCTAAAAAATACTAAAACCAAAAAAACATGAACTATGTCATACTTATCTACCTAATTCACTGTTTGAGAAGGCAGAAGGTATCCGTACGTCGCAGGCCATTGGTTTACATAGCTTCATTTGTGTGGGCGCTGTAATTATTTGAAATATTATCATTTTTTTAGAGGTCTATGTTCAGACAGAAGCTAAGTATTTTAAAATTGTAACGAATGTTCACTTGTCGATGTCAGCAATGATCAAGATTAATGACTCAAACTAGCGCCGACTGAAAACAAAGCTACATTGAAGTGTTAATTTTCTGAATACGTCTCTGACTCTGATTTATATCTGACTTAATGCGGTACTCGATTGGGTGTACTTTGTGTAAATGCTTCGTCGCCAAAGGTTAAGAATCTATTTTACTGAACCTTTTTTTTAAATAGATAATATGTTAAGAATGGTCACTCAAATGTAGAAACTGTACCCCCTAAAGCAAAGTTTTATAGTCGCTTCAGTTTTTCTTTATATTTGTGTTCAACAATTAGGTCTTTAAAGCGAATAACAAGAGTTTAGTTTGTTGAAAACTTGACTTAGACTTTGATATTCAAATAAATAATATAGATATATTTATTGTTAAATTATAATAGTAATTACATAATTAATGATTGAGGAATTAAATATTGCAAAGGTACCTTAGAATTCTCTGACTGTCCATCAATATAAATATATTGAAATTTATAAAAAGAGACTTGGCCTCAGCCACACGATAAAAGCTGATCAGACTTTCTTGGCGCTAATACTGACGGGATCTGGTCTAATTAACGTTGGCTGACAGTCTTGTCATGTGCGCCATGTCATGTTAAAGTGTTAGTAATCACATGACGGTACATTTCTCTACTCTACCATAGGTGGGAGAGCCATAGTTTGTCATAAATGGACCGGCTCGACCAATGTGATACCACGGCTTCATAGAATTCCTTGCTTTACACCAAGTAGGTGGGGTCACCGAGCCCCAAACTTTTCCTCCTCCCCCAATTCTGGGGTGACTTGAAGGGTGAAAGTGCACTTGTGACTGTTGTGTTTTTGCAGGTATAAATGGCGGCGGTAGTCACTTAAGATCGAGTGATTCATCTGCTCGTGTGCCCCCTTAAACCATGAACACATAATTCATAATTCTCACATAATTATAAATCCTCATAAAGAATGAGATGAGACTAGTTTTTGTCCCTTAGTTTCCACAATATTAAATATCCCGTACAAAAAAACATCATAAAGTTAGTGCTCATATAATACATACTGACACTAAAAGTGTCCTCTCATAAAGTTTAATAATAGTTGATGTCTTGTTTCGGCTCTGTAGAACAGTTCTTGAATCAAAGCCCCACTGAGTATCTCCTTAAACTTTTACCTAATCATGTAAAATAGACGTTTTACTAGTGCAAAGTTTACTAAAGAACACGGCTTACTCGTAATTCAATGTATAATCGCTAATACTTTCCTTAAGTTAGTTATTAAACTAAATATTACAATAGTAAACTCTCATTACACAAGTGAAGAACGTCTGTCTGATGGTAATCACCACTGTCAATAAATGTTTACCCAAGAAGTCCCGTGGTTCACCCGTTCCAATAGTTTGGCCTTCTAGCATGTAACTCTCTTCTTTAGTTTCAAAGTACTTCTCACAACAACTAGATGAAAAACAGGTGTACATTTTATTCACACTAGATTCAATATACCAGGTAGTACAAAGAAAGTTTGTTTGTATGATTACTGGGTTTTATCCCCAACATCCCTCTCTTAATTATTTTTGCCCTTCGTTCTTTTAAATTCTCCTGGCAACGTGTATACAAAGGTTTGTGACGATCGTTTGAGTAGTTCAGGCGTAAAAATGTAACAAATGATAACTAATACATCAGTGGTTTATAAAAATATTACAATTCGATTAATTTGCGCTTAACCTCATTTTTATGTTGTAGGTGGCAAATGAGCAGACGGTTCTGTTTATGTGTTAAAGTGAATACCGTCACCGCTGAACAACTTAGGAACCACAAGCGCGCTGCCGGCATTTAAGGCAATGTGCTCGTGTCTAGTAAATACAATATTCTTAGGAAGACATCTTATTAATATCTTTTCAAAACACATCTCACCATATTTTTCAGCGATTAGATGGGTAAATTGGGTTTATATTAAAAGAACAGGTCGATATGACCGGAAAGCAAAAACAATTGCTATTGATATATACGAGTACATCGGAGAATGTCAGCCATATCTCGAGCAGGTCGGGCATGCCTCTTTATTTGACCAATATATATATATTACAGTGTAGGACATTTCGGTTTAAACAAGATCTTAGATAATTAGAGTAAGTTACACCAGCGTAAAACTATAGTAGTGTTATTTTATTCTTATCATTGTATAATTCGTATCGTATGATTTTTTACACATAAAGGTATTAAGATTTAGTTCAAAACTTTAGTTGCTGCCTGCCTGATCTAGGTTAAGCCTGTGCTTCAGGCGATCTGTAACTAAAATATACGTATCGCCCGAATATGTTTTCTATATTTTGTCAGATTAAGGTAAATTTATAGTAACCGCAATATACAGTTACGTAATGGGCAATGGCATGACAATGTACGATATTTAACCATTATATTTAGGTTAATTAAAATGTGGTAGGATAACATGATGTTTGTACTTGTGTCGCTGCAGTTCTATAATAAAATATCCGATAGCATTGGCAAATTTACATATCGGCGGTATTTGTATCGTACCTACGAGTATATGTTTTACTATTGACGAATGACCAACATTTTACTTTAAAATCTATACGTTTTACATTAAACTAAAATGTATTTAATACCCTTATTGAATATACTTTTTTTCTAGACAAAAGGTACACTAGGTTTATCTTTTTCTGCACCCCTCTTAACATTTAGATGCGCAATTTTTTTTACAAACTCACATTAAAAATTGCATACTATATCCGTATGAAATCTTAAAGTTTAAACTTAAAGCCTTAAAGTCGAACCCAACCTAGTTCGGAAAAAAGGCTCGGAGGAACAATTTTTTTGAACCGTAGCTATTCATCATATATCATTATTAATACATTAATAATAATGTACCTACTGACCGGGGTTTCAGATTGACTGGCTCAGCGGAGACGGAAGACGTGCACATCTGAGCCAGCTTCTGACCATGGCTAGTGAAAACAGGTTGAAAATGATAAGTCTAGACCTGTTAAGTTTTACTTTAGGAGCAAAGCGAAACTAATGAGTGGAGCCTCTAACACCGAGACAAGATCGACTGTAGCGTAAGACCCTGCTTAAAGCGACGAGTATACATCACAGAAACAATTCAATAGTATGTACGGGATTTAACGCGATCAATAGGCATTACTGTCGATCCCATTAATTCCCGTATTAATGTATAATTATATATCAAACCCTCATTTATAATACAATGATAAAGATGAATAATATAAGCGACACTTAAGAAATAATTCATATTTGACATTCAGAAATTAAACGATACGCGTTTTTTGTCCGTGATTGTGTTCTTTATTACAGATATAACTTTTATTAGTACGCGCTAAATCTTCGTGCACAGTACATCTTCAGCGACAGTTGCTGTTTATACATATGGTTTCTCTTTACAATAAAGAACAGGATCAGCGTTGACCCGAACAAAAGAGATACATTAGCCAGAGAGTTCTCCTAACCCGTTCCTCAGATAAACGGTTGATTTATTTGTTTCTCAAACTAAATTATCCTCCATGAAAAATGTCCTTGGGTCAAGGTCACGTCTGAATAAGCCAGAGATTCGTAACCTTCACGTACAGGCGAATGGATGTGGATACAAGATATCTGAGTCTCTGTTTCAAAAAATTCCGTCTAATTATATCAATTTGTTCGAGTGTCATGCTAAATTGGATTTACAAAATTCTAATAATACAATGTATTTTTGTCTGGCAACTGTAAAATTATATGTACTTATGTAATATTGTCAGATTTTAGAGCGTTAGTAAAATGTCAGGTCAAATATTATGACTAACTTATCTGGTAACCAAATGTAAAGGGTCCCTAGACCTCTCTAACTAATGTTACCATATCTGTTGTCCTTGCGGTGATGTTCAGGTTATTATATTTCTTTAGTTACAACCTTCTCATTTCTCCCCGCGCTGTAATTAAAACTTTAGTGAAGGGTAACGTATAATGTCGACGTTTTTTGTAAATAGAATTTAGAAATAAATGTTAATTCATTCCATTTATTAACGGACTTAAAAAAAGGAGGAGGTACTTAATTCCTCGAAATCTTTTTTTTTGTTACTATGCTGACGCAAGCATTTACCTGTGCTATCATGGGAACATCCCCATTCTGGGTGCGGGGAGACTTAACGGGTGGTAACGCACTCGTGACTCTCCTGTGAGTAGCAGGAGTTCATGGGCGGCGGTAGTCCCTTCCCATCAGGGGACCCGTCTGCTCGTTTGTCCTCTACAGAACAAAAATAAATAACTTAACTATTTCTGCCTTCGCATTAACGTTGTAATAATAATAATAATACATTTATTAGTCCATAAGTGTTGTTCATTGATAGATATGTAGAGTTTACAAAGAAACATTATTTACAGCCCTTGAAATGAGCCATTTTTCACCTTGAAGTAACACCGCACGGTAATCAACACAAAAACACTCGTAGTTTTGTCACAGATACGCCAACTAACGTAAACGCCGTAACATTTTATTCTGCGGTATATCGCACGAAGACTATCATCAGTAGCAAATAAATGTGCGTCTAAACGGCCTCTCAATGGCACCACAGAAAACAAACGCTGGAGAGAGGCGAGCTTGCCACTGTCACTCTCTAATATGTAATAGAATTTATTAATAAAGGGCGTGGTGTGACCCGAACCGGTCGTTGTTATTCAATGCGAACGATTATTGTATACGGAATCGGGTAATTTTTCCTATCGGTCCGTGATGGTAAAGCTGTAAAGGAGCACGCATATCGTCTGCAGCAGATCGAAACATACAATACACGATTCTGTTCCAGAACATAATTTTGTTGGATATAACTTAACTAGGAATGTAGGAGGTAAAAGGTGGTTTGATTTGAGGCTTGCTGCCAATTACAAATAGTGAAATTAAATTATTTATTAAAATAACTGTCACGTAGTTTTCGCTGTTTGAGTACTCAGCGCTTAGTGTAATATTACGAGTTTTTCACATTGACTCTATCGTCACGGTGACGGCGTTCGGCGCTGTGATTGGTAAGGGATAAGCGAGGCCAATCGCAACGCCAAACGCGCTCACCGTGAGCAGCGAGTAGATGTAAAATAAACTCGCACTAGGGCATCTGAGGGCCGAGTGCGAGTTCATTTCGTATCGACTCACTCTCGACGGCAAGCGCGTTTAGCATTGCGATTGGTGGAGATTTCAGTGCGGGCCAATCGTAGCGCCAAACGCGGTCACCGTGACAATCGAGTAGATGTGAAATAAACTCGCACTTGGCCCACTATTCACCGTGGGAGAGCCGTACTTCGGGACACATGGGCCGACTCGATCAGAGTAATACAGCATTCTCACTAAAAACAAGTGTTAAGCAATTCTATCGTTGTTTTTCAAGTAAATGCTGTTACACCGGAGAAGAAAACACATAACGGTGGTTCACAAAAAGTGTTGCGACGTACTTATATCAGTAGAGTCACAGGTGTCCTTGGGCGGTGGTTGTCATTTACCATCAGGGTACCCGTGTGCTCGTTTGCCTCCATTACGTAAATAGTGAAGTAGATCAGGCGTACTGCCAGTGTGTAAGGTATCTAAGGACAGCGTGAGGAGGCTGCCCGGGGCAGAAGGAGGCATACGAATGATCTTATTATGCGCCGATATCGAAACAATAGTTGGCTGGCGGCGGCGGGACAGCTCACTGCTCCTTATACCTATGCCATTATTACACTAACATTCTTATGTAATACTAGCTTTTGCCCACGACTCCGCCCGCGTGTATGTCGGTAAAGAGTAACCTATGCCGGTCGCTGAAAATGTAGCTTTCCATTGGTGAAAGACCTTTTAAAATCGGTTAAGTGGTTAAGGCTTGAAAACGTAACAAACAAACAGACTCACTTTTTTTCACACACCACACACACACACACAAATAATAGGTCTTAACCTGTAAAGATGGAGATTATGATAACCAGCATTTTCTGTTTATATTATGTGAAATTGTAGTAGTTTTTGGCGCCACAGAAAAATTTAAAATTTGTACAATTTTCGAATATGAGTTTCTACGTGGAAATACCGCTGCGCAAATAATACTAAACATTAATGACATGAACGGGCTTAACACTGCTTGCATACACACGGTCCATTTTTGTTTCAATCATTTTAGATCTGAAAATTTTATGTTTCCGAACGTCCCTTGCGATTGGCTGGTAACTGTAGTCGACAACGATGAATAGAAGGCGATAGTGGAAGCGGATCCAACGCAATCTACGGCCGAGCTTGCTGCAGGCTTTGGAATTACAACAACACAATGAAGCAACTTACGTCAAATCGGAAAGATAAAAAAGATAAATAAGGGGGTGAAACACGAACTTAGCGAAACTTACGCGTCGAAGCATGCACGCATTACTAAATTGGAATGGTAACGAGGGAATTCTGAATCGATTTTTTAACAGCAATCAAAAGTGGATACTGTACGACACCCACAAGCGTTCGTATCACTGGATGCACCCGGGTACAGCACCCAATCAGTACGCTAAAGAAAAGATTACCCATAGAAAGATGATAGTAACTGTCTAACATCACAGCTTCTTACCGAAAAGCACAACAGCGACGGCAGATGTCTATCGCAAAGAATTGCAAACAATGATGAAGAAGCTCGCAATTCAACAACCAAGACTGGTCAAACGCCCTTCCCCATTGCTTCCCATTGACCATCGCAAAAGTACAAGGTAATAGGTAAAGACTTAATATAAGTATCGATAGCACGGCTTTTAGTCTAATGTGGACTCATAAAGAATCATGATTTATTTTAAGACTAGTGATAGTTAACATTAAGTAGGTTTTTAATTCTTTAAGGAATGCGTGTGGGCTGTCTAACAGCCATCACGCACACACGAAACGTATTTTTGATCGATGGTTGTTTCGACTGGTTGCTGTGGTCAGAAATAAAATGGTTTAACGATGTTACTATAATCAAAAAAATTAAATAGAGAGAATAACATATCAACCTACTACAAGGAAGATGCAGAAGTATATCAAGTATAAGGGATCGCAGGTTTTAACTCCGCCTACTACTATTTATATAAAACTATTTTTGTCCAAGAAGAAGCTACAATTATTTAGTTTAAACGGTGAAATATACCTACACACACTTAACCCGGCGCCATCCAGGTGGAAAACTATTACACTAACATCCACGTTGGGTCCAGATTGCCCGTGTTTAGAAAGTGGCTTATTTTGGAAACTAACTCAAAATCTTGATACGATTTATGAAAGCGACAGTATTGTTATGAATGTTTTTATAATATAATAACGAAGGATATGATCTAAAAACATTTATTGCTTAAATTTTAAAGATACTGTAAAAATATAACACAAGTAATAGGGTATTCTTTTTAATCCTTTTGACCTTAAAAATATTAAACATTTTCCTTATAATATAGTTTAGGAACATAAACAATACTGAGATCTAGAATAAGGTTAAGTCTTTTAGTTCCAAGGGGGTGAACTGAGCTAAAAACAATTTTAGTATTAAGTTTTAATCCTTAATACTCGTAAATGAAATCCTCTTGAATAAAATATGAATGCTGATAAAAGTGAGTAAAGCATCTTCTAAAATAAAATGAAACTGTAAATTGTAAATTTTAACAAGTTTCACAAGCGTAATTTTTCAATAAGCCCAGGTAGCCGCGCCGTCTATTTTTATCCGGACACAAACCGGTCGATCGATCAATTGATCAACCGTAATTATATTAATGTCCGACCCAGGCGTGTTTTGGCTCCGCTCTCGTAAACACGTACCGTACGTTAAGGAAGCTCTTTAAAAACTTTAGATGTGAGTGTACTATGTTTTCCTAAGATGCTTTGATTTCTTAGCGTATACTTTAACTGGTACACAACATAACTTAAAAAACATATCACTGAATCCGACACGACGAATAATGATGAACTGTGGTAAGCTGTGACCTTCATCCCTTAATTTTGCACCTATAAACGTGGCATACTCTCTAAATTTTAATAATACCAAACTTGAAGAGAAACAATTATAATTAAAACAATTATATTGAATATGGCTCACAAATAGTTAACATATATACTAAGGCGGGTCAATAAGTCCGTGACTTTTGGAATAAAACACAGATTTTTTGATAAATAAATCATTTTATTTTTCAACGTAGTCCCCCTTGAGCTCTATACACTTTGTCCAACGCTTCTCCAAATTTTTTTATCCCTTCCAAAAAATATGATTTGTCGAGGTCCTCAAAATAGCCCTTTGTTTGCGAGATGACTTCATCATTGGAGTCAAATCTTTTTCCGCCATTTCTTCAGGTTTGGGAACAAGAAGTAGTCACTCGGAGCCAAATCTGGAGAATAGGGCGGATGAGGGAGCAATTCATAGCCAAATTCATGGATTTTTGCCATGGCAACTGCACATGTGTGCACCCTTGCATTGTCTTGGTGGAAAATAACTTTTTTCTTGGCCAAATGAGGTCGGTTTTTTTTCAAATCGTCATTGAATCGGTCCAATAAGTTGGCATAATATTCCCCATTGATTGTTCTTCAATTTTGAAGGTAGTCAATGTGGATTATCCCGCGTGCATCCCAAAAGACAGTCGCCATAACTTTATTGGCTGACAAACCCACCTTGGCCTTCTTTGGCGCCGATTCACCCTTAGAAACCCACTGTTTTGACTGTTGTTTGGTCTCTGGTATGTTGTGATGGATCCATGTTTCGTCCACGGTTACAAAACGGCGTAAAAACTCCTCCATATTGCGATTAAACAACGCCAAACCTTCCTGTGAAGTTGTTACACTGTTGCGTTTGTGGTCGACTGTGAGCAATCGCGGCACCCATCTTGCGGAAAGCTTTCTCATGCCCAGGTGATCATTCAAAATTGAAACCACTGAGCCATGCGAGATCCCTACGGCTTCCACAATCTCTTGCACTTTCAATCTTCGATCGGCCAACACCATATCGTGTATTTTTGCGATTGTTTCGGGTGAAGAGACCTCAACTGGGCGTCCAGGACGTTCGACATCTTCAGTGCTTGTACGGCCACAACGAAATTCAGTAAACCACTTTTTTACCATTGAAATCGACGATGCAGAGTCCCCATAGTATTTATCAAGCTTAGCCTTGGTCTCGGTAATGGTTTTTTTTCGCAAAAAATAATGCTGAATAAGCACACGAAATTCACTTTTTTCCATTTTTTCCTCAAATTACTGGGTAGTCTGATAAAGATAGCTGTCAAACACAAATAACTGACGCAGCAAGTTCAAATTTTGACAGGAGTCAACTGACAGATGCCTGTTGACAGGAGTAGTGTGGCTTTTTCAGTAAAGAGGTCAGAAATTCAAAAAGTCACGGACTTATTGACCCGCCCTAGTAACATACAAAAAAATATTCAGACAATTTGACATCCCTCCCTTTCTGAAGTTAGTTAAAAACACCAATCACGTTATATGTAGATTTATTTCCCGACTAGAATTATATTATTTTCAGTCTACAGCCATAGACTCTTATACAATAGCGCTTAGATTTTTTTTTATAAAGCAAATTAATTTCAAAAAATCCAAAAGTAACTATATAATATTTTACGTTTCTTTTTTAAACATACCCAACCTTCACAAAGTTAGGTAATAAATGAAGTGTTTAAATAATAAAGACAGGGTACGAGAGTCGAGTCTCTAAAGAGTTCAATCGTATTAATCCAGGGCTACCAACTTCAGCTCTTGATCTCAGATTTATTTTGTTCCAATAAACAATTTATAACGTGACTTTTGTATTGTGTTATTTAATAAATTGTAAACAGTATCTTAAATGGACCATCATTAATGACTACACCATTAAAAAAATAAATATTAAGAAAATTAAATAAACATTTTCATGTCAATTATTTTTTTCACAACGACCACGAAGTTAAAATATGTACCTATGGCTAACAGTAGTTTTATACAGATATATTTACATAGACCAAAATGGCAATAAAAAGAAAAAAACACATTTTATGTTTGGTTCTAAACCATGAAGGATAAGAATAGTTTAGAATAACCTTTATTGTATCATTACAAGATTAATAATAGTGATATTGTTTACAAAATTGATATCGTCGATCGTCATTCATTACCGCGAGTGTGAAAATGTTACAACTTTTTTCGCTTATTTGATTTTCTCGTATTTATACTTTTTCACAATATTAAGAAATGTTAAGGAGGGAGATTGCTTGATTGTCTCTTCTGAAAAGTAACTTAATTTCACATTCGTTGAGATAAACGGCGATCGACTAAATGTACTAAGTGTGACCTACTCGCTAATTGCCTAAAGCAACTGAACTGATTATTACAGCTCTTTACATAAATGAAGATCGTGTGGGTGTTTGGAGTATCCTTTCGGTACCAACTCATGGTATTGTAGATGTTAAATAAAAGACAAGTGTACTCGACTGCGTGTATTGCAAGACTAAAAACAAACTACCTACAAGTTACATATATAACAGTTTACTGTAAATTCGTGAGTACCCAATATTGTCTTAAAAAATCCTTTTTAATTTATTTCGTCAAATATCTCGAATATTGCTTTAAATTATTTAACCAGGTAGTAAGGTTTACGTTTCGTGCTCTTCATGCAAAGATAAGAGCTATTAAAAGCCTCTTTTGATCTACAAAAAATAATACAAGAAAAAATGTATCAAATAATGCCGGCACGCGTCACGTCACTCACAGTACACAACTGTAATGTTATCTTAAGACGACAATACCAACCGTTATAAGAAATACTTTTCACGAAAACAAAGAATATCTGCGAGTGAAACCACAATATCTATAAATTGATTTGAGGCGCTTCTAACGTCAATGGTCCTTTTATATTGAGAAGCAATATGTAAGATATGTTTTCTGAATGTTTAAGGAATATGTTTATATTCAAAATGTGAAAAATAAACATACATTAAAGGTTTTATGTATAGAAGGTGTCCAATAAGCCTTAAAGTATTAATACATAATGATGACAATGCCAGCTGCGAGCCGCGTTTTCACTTTCATAACATAACTTGTAAGCCATGCTCTTAGCAGTTCTGTAGCAGTTCCACTACGACCGTCCCCTGGCTCCGTCCATTACGTACAATCCGATTTGTTCTTTCAGACAACCCTTGCCTCATTCGAATGCAAATTGGCCTTTTTCTAAATTGCTTTATTAAATCGAAACGTGTTCTCCAATAATTGGGGAGCGCCGGTGCGCCCCCGAAAAAACGATACACTGCAAATTTACTGTTTTTATTAAACGACTTTTAATTAATTCGGGATTCGATTTCATGAATTAGGAGAGCAGCCATGTTGTCTGACAGATACAAAGTACTCCCAATATCGAGAACAACTGTATTAGCGAATGAAATAAAAGAATTGCAGACACGTACGCACTATTTTATTTGTAGCTTTGTTATCATCGTCAGCTATAATTATTGAAAGACGGATGAACAAGAAGATGGATATTTTCTTTATTAGAATGAATTTGCACATCATTATCTATAGTAAGTTAGGTACTGTGGATCAATTTGGCAAAAGTCTTGCGTATTAATCAAACGAAGATTGTGAGGGAGATATACGGGCCAGCCGAAAACCACGTGGTAACTAAGACTGTAGCTTGAATCATGTAAACATGTGATCTGCAGAAGAATAGGTATGTTAGTCAGTTATACTCCAATCAGCCGTACAGTCAGCGGCTAATGTCGCTTAACACGAAAATATCTACAAAAGCTTAAAAAATTTGTGAACAATTAGATCCACGTGTTCAGCTCATCGTCAAACGTTAAACTCGAATAACTTTATACACTGTGGCGGTATAGATATCACAAAAAATGAAATAACAGATAACACGGTTCAATATACGTCGGTTAAAATAAAAAAATAAAAAATTAGTACGAAAATACAGAAATGCAAATTTAGAACAAACTAAATACAATAAAATAATTTCCGAATTAGAACACCATTGATAACATGAGTCGGTGAACTGTACCTACACGGCAGCGTCGCAATGTCGGTGACATCAAAACGACGCCGCCGCCGGCGCCGCCGAACTTTACATTCTTATTACCTACCTACCAATCACTTCACTTGCTTTTAAAAATCTATTTATAAAGAATGCGATTTTATTCACGTGTTTATTTCGTGAATGGTCGACTAGCTTCCGACCCAGCAGTACGCGTCACTCCTTGAAAAAGTAGTTACCTTGGTTGTCTCGTAATCTTTGTACCGCCCTTACAAAATTTCGGCAGTCTGTAGGACATACACGATTGACTCCATACGTGTCCGTAAAGCAAAAGATGCGTTTTGATAGAGTTTTCCATAAATTAACATCATAGCAGGATATTCCGCCGCTGTGAAGGTCACTCACGGCATTATGGATGTTGATATCGATAACCCAATAAAATTAAAAGACTGATAATGCACTCAGTTTCACACTACACTACACACAGAACCTAATAGTGACTTTTCAAAATAAAATTAGCAGGACTCCTTACATTACGAAGTCTTGCGCACACGATAACATTAATTGTTCACACCATTGCTATGACGAAAGCAATAAGACTAAACAATTATTACCACAAGAAAACTTCTCTAAACAAATATGTATCTCATAAACAACAACAATATTATTATTACGGTTATTTGTCGTGAGCGCATCTACAAGGATACGGAATAGCATAAGCTCGCCGGTGGCCAAGGGCCGACTGACTGTCCTTACTGGATGAACTAATTAAAAACGCGTGTTGCATCGTGATGACGTAATAATCAACATATTTCGTTCGATTCGGGTGTAGTAAAAGCGGCAACGTGTGTACAGCTGATCGCCGCCTGAGGTCAATGTATTTTGACTGCATGTACACATGATGTTGCAATTTACGAAACACAAAAATGAGTCCTGTGGCTAAACTACTGGATATATTTTGTTCATATTTTGCAAATCGCCTAGAAATTAAGGGCAGAATACATATTCTGCCCTTAATTTCTTATTGCTTAATATATATGGCTATATGGCTTAAGTATTTGGGATAGGAAATGAAACTCTCTGTATAATTTGAGATGTTGAAATTAGGTTTATGAGTACCTTTTGCTAAAATTATAATATATTAAATTTTATTAATTAATTTATTTGTTTAACTGTATAACATTTTAGTGATTGGCAGATTGTTTTCTGTTAATTGATAAAATACCTTTAAAAATTGCTGTAAAAAATCCACACAGCATTTTTATAACCGTAAATTATAAGCGCTGTGCTAAGGTCTATCAGTAAATACTATTATAAACTCGCTTATCATATAATACTAATATTCTTTGAAAATATTTATATCTTGTACATGATTCGAAATAGTTCGTACACAGAATCAAATCGTTGAGTCGACCTTCTACTATTGTTGGTTCATAACGATAGACGAGTGTTAAGACTATTAAGATACTAAAGATCAAAATGTTTTGTTTCATAGTTATTTATAATATATAGAAGATGCGATATCTAAGGAAACAAGCGCGCTGTAAAATTGAGTGGCCGTCCACCGCCAGGACAATCAAACTCCCTGACAAATGATGCAATGCTTCCTAAAGGTCTTCTTCAAGTCTTTGAGTCAGAATCTTTTATTATTTGTAAGTACAGAAGGATTTTCTCCGTTATCATAAAATGGTTGGTTCCAAAATTTGGAAATTTGTCTTAAAGTACAAAACTTTTAGCCTGTTGACTCAGTACATTTCAATATTAAAGTACTTAAATATTTAGCTTACAGCTTGCAATATGGTATACTTTGTGCAAAGTACAAGAATGTGAAAGATTCTCTGCAAGCCAAAAAAACTGCATGATTAACCAGTAATAATATCTTGTTTCTTTGAACAATAAACATATTAGATGAGCTCGTCGTCGCTAACAGGTGCGATCATGTTACGTGACGTACGCACGGAGGAGATTGTCGCATTACACGCGACCTCATCAGCTTCTTACATTCGCACAATTAATTATTTAAACGCGACATCGTACCTCATACATCCTTCTCTCCCCCCCCCCCCCCCCCCCCCCCCCATACACACACACACCTTCCTTGCCCTCTGTGTAGCGCACGATACCTCGGCCCCTGGCTGTTTGTTTTCGATCGATTGATCACTTTACATCTTAGTCGACATTCGCGCTCCTAATTGCTTTAATGACGCAGTTTGTTATTCGATTTCAATGTCTAAAGAAACAAATAGGCATCTTGATGTTTATTACTATATATCAAATGTCCATTAAAAAGAATACAAGTTGATTTTTAATTTTGTTATGCTGCCTTTACAACTATTTATGAAGTGCCATACAAAGGGTTACCTGGGGCACTTGTATTTCTTGAGTTGTAAGTGTCTATGGGCGGCGCCAGTCACTTACCATCAACTCGCCCGTCTGCTTTTTATTTATTTATTTATTAATAAGTACTACCACATCATACATATTTTGGCATTGTATCTGATATGTATGATATTACTAAATAAAAACGAACTGTATTAATTATTACATCTAATTTACAATTGCTTGGACACAGTTTTTTTTTTTGTTATTTTAGTTTTAAAGACAATAAACTACTGGCTGAAGTTGTCAATGTCTGGATCATTAGTTTGGATACTCTTATATTGGTTAAGAACTCTTATGGGTGATTGTCGTCCTAAATTAGTTCTTAAAAATTGCGTTGAATTTTATCACATAAAGAAACTGTACAGTGTGAAAAGACTCCATTTTCTATCTGATTTTGATTCGATTTTATGTGACGATAAGAGTCATAAGCTGTAACGGATACTCAAATAAATTACAACGGTTACATAAGACTGACTTCGCCTTTAACATTGCTAAAGAAAATTACATCAAAAACATTAATGTGGATATAAAGAACAAAAATAAATCAGAATGGATTAATATTAACTTGAAAAGATTTTTCTTGCATAACCGTATTCATATCTGGGCTTAAAGAAATCTTTAAGTTCAGAATAAACTGTGTTCGATCTTATTTCAGACATTTTGTTATTCTAAAGTCTAGAACTCGTTTGCACCCGTGACGGTTAGTTATGTCATATAAAAGTAACTAGACTCAATTCCTAGAATTTAAAATTTATTCTTTAGCACTTTGTTGGAACCACAGCTTGAAAAGAAATATATGCATATTCGAATTTTCGTATGTGTATGTACGTTTATAATGTATGTGTGTGGTATTCAGATGTATACACCAAATTCTAAAAGAATTGGTATTTAATAAAACCTCAATCATTTACTACTACCCCCCGGCAGAGAATGCCTTAGGCATTAAGTCCGCCGATGCAAGTATTTATGCAAAAAGTTATGAAATAAAAAAAAATATATATAGGTCAAATGTCAAAACATCTAATGAAGAATCTTTACAATAACCTTGAGCCTGGGCTCTGATTCAAAGATACTTGGAAATAATAAGGATAGGAAGGCATTATCTTGATAAGCATTATTAATTTTCGAATTTTATTGTTCAAACTATGTAATTTTGCTCGAACTGAACACTGACGCGCTTAGACGTCGAATAAAAGCAGCCAATCATTATATACCTTTTAACCTTCTGCTGATGTTCTATTATGAAGGTGTTTGAGTGTACAAATAAACATTATAAAAATAATAATAATGGGCAAATATAATACGATGGTATAAAAAACAAATGGATAGGGTGGGTATACCGAAAATGGGAAGAATCAGCTCCATATGTGAGTGATGGGCATTTGGCAGATGAAAATGTCACAAATATATTTTGGCGTAACATTTGGTCGGTGCTTGTCACTCATATAGAAGGTGATTGGTTGCAGGATCTCAGATGCTCATGTGAGTCTATAACACCTGTGGAACCTGTTACTATTAATAAAGATGATGTAAGCTATGTAGTCCATTCATTACCGAATTAGAAATCTCCTGGTCCAGACGGACTGCACAACTTTTGGCTTAAATGGTTCTAAATCCTAATTCCAGGCAACATTGGATTTGGGTTCATTACCACAATTTTTAACCACTGGTATAACCCACTTTTAACCACTGGTATAACCCACTTACTCTATAAGTCTTGTAGTGTCATGGATCCCAAAATTTTTAGACCTATCACATGTTTACCAACCACCTATAAACTTCTAACATCTATTCTGAGACTCAAAATTACTTTACATATTAATAATAATTCGGTTATGCCAGTTTCTCAGATTAATGTAGAAGTGGGACCCGCGGCACTAAAGAGCTCCTTATCATAGACAGGACCATTAACCAACAGGTACGTCATAATCGTAGGAGTTTGGTGACATGTTGGATAGACTATAAGAAGGCTTATGACTCGGTGCCACATACATGGCTTTTGAAGGTGCTGGAGTTGTATAAAATTGATACAACTCTGTGCAGTTTCTTGTAGTCATGTGTGGGGCAATGGAGAACAGCACAGATGTCGGCAGACTGTGGTAAACGATGTACTAATAAAGATCGAACTGGGTATATTTCAAGTTTGAACTCTGAGTCCCTTGTGGTTTTGTCTGACTTTGGCAGGGTTAGGCCATGGGTTGCCGAAAGATGATCAAGTTATATCTCACCTTCTTTATATGGATGATTTGAAATTACTAGCCAGCACTAAATTACAATTAACAGCGTTACTAAAGGTGACGGAAAACTTTAGTCATTCTATCAAGATGGAATTTGGTATAGACAAGTGTGCAGTCATTTATGTAAAGAAGGGCGTGATAGTAGAATCTGAAGGAAAAGAGCTTTCAGATTTAAAAAAACTTAGATCTCTGTCTGCCACTGAAACCTACAAGTATCTAGGTATATTACAGTCGTTGGGAATACAGAATCTGGCATGAAACAAATGTTGCAAGAACGCTTCTTCGCTTCGGTTCTGATGTATTCTTTTGGTATACTTAGATGGACTCAGACCGAATTAGATGACCTTGACAGGAGATTCCGTACACTGTTGACTGCATTCCAAATGCACCACCATGAATAATGTCTAAATATTAATAACAAAACAAAATGAGATCAAAATAGTTAGTGATGAACTTGACGAGTTTCGTTAAGCTGAGTCACGAGTACATTTTGTGGTAAAGCAATAAAAAATAATAACTCATAACTCTTAGTCCTCTCAACTAAAATTTCTCAAGGAGTATCCCGAATATAAAACTACCCACAGACACGTCCTCGTTTGCGTTATGACACAGAGTCGGTTAATTAATCGGCACGACAACACACAACAAGGTGCAGTGGGTTTGACGCGGTGCGGTTAGATTCGGTAGGCGTTCGTTATAACGTGATGCAATAACAACGGGCGACAGGTTGCGTTGGACAGGGCCACCAGATCTGGCAAGAGACGCACCATTTGTCACGGTTTTTAAACCTGAAATGCGTTTTCATATTTTTTCTACCATTGGGCAAAATTCAAATGAAATGTCAAGCAGTTAAACAGTCGAGATTCGTTACGTTATGAAGATTATTACATATAAAATGCATATAAAAGTACATTTGTCGTACCAACCACTGATTCTTTGAGGTGTCTTCTTCTGAGATGTGACCAAATCTGTACGTATTTGTAATGAGTCGCAATTCAAGAATAAGAAAACAACTAGTAGCAGTATCCAACAGAGGTCTTCCTAAACCTATGCGAGATGTAGGATGAGATCTAGATCTAGCAAAAGTGGTTTCTATCAATCTAAGTAATCAAAACAATACATTGGATTTTTGTCGTTTATTACTCGTATTACTTTTTATTTTAAATTTGTTGACTCTAGTTTAGTTTTAAGATGGTCTCTTGAAATCCAAAACAAGCCTTAACTTTATTTACTGCATACTACAGTTATTAGTGTGACGACAGGCAGGTCTTTATCATCAGGGTATAAAGGAAGACGGCGGGAACTCATGCTGGATCTTGCGTCGCCTCCCCTCCAATTGAACTGTAAACGCTGATAAACACAAACAGACTCCATTGAATTGAGTAGCGTGCTGTTTCACTTTATTTTACAATGAGTAACAGAAATAGACCTATTCTTGGTTCGAATAACTCTTTGTGTTCAGGTAAATCATTGTTACATTCGTGTCGGCGTCGTTAAACTTTGTTCACGTAGAAAGGTACGAATTGTTAACATTTTCCAAGAGGAGCTTAATTTAAATTCTGTAATATTATTCGTTATATATAATTATGTTGATTTTTGTCTGGCGCGTCACCCCTACATACAGGCAATGTGGTAAGTTAATTAACGAAATACAAAATTAATTAAGACCGGAAAGGAGGCTCACTTGTGCAAATACAATAACGAGACTGATGAGTTTCAGAGAGGTGCGGCGACAGAAAATTCAACATCTGAACTGTTGTTGCGGTTGTTGCAGATTCGAGTCCGGTCACTGTAAAAACTACTAGCTGACGCGGCGAATTTCGTACCGCCTATTAACGCAGCGCCACCTACTGGGTCGCATTGTGTTTTCAAACCATCCAGGAACCCATTGAAATATACTTGCATATCAGTACAATTTCATCCAAATCAGTTCAGCCGTTTAGGAGTAGTTAGGTTAACAACACACATACATAAGAATTATATAATTTATATTAAGATAACTATTAGACATTTAAAAATACACGTTATGTATCTAATTATACTATAGGGCGACCGTAGGCGCTGTCCGTCGCAAACTGTTACAAGGCCAACGACTTGCACTGATATTCTTGTGTAAGGCATATAGGACGGTTAGCACTGAGGCTTTGCCGGTGTTGGCGGGTGTGCTTCCGGTCGATCTCGAGGTGCAGAGACATGCAGCCATGTACTATTCAAGACAACAAAACATGGAATGCGATTTTTTGGACGCGCGGGATCGCGGTAAAATTACAAGATTGCTTCAACAGCAGCCCGATGTCTATAATGACCTCATAGACGAATGGCAACAACGCTGGGATGAATCATCCAAGGGGCGCCATCTTTACCAATTCTTTCCATCTGTTCGCGAACGGTTGTCGAGGATATGGCTTGAGGTGGATCACTGTGTCGCTCAATTTCTTACGGGTCATGGTAACTTTAAGAGCAAGCTTTATTCATTTAAATTAGTCGAGTCACCATTGTGTCAATGCTCAACACCTTTTTTTTTTTTTTTTTTTTTTCCGTGCGGAAATCCCCTCGGATACCACCTATCGGTGGCATGTCGGACTCGAACCGACTAAAACCGCACGCCTTCGCCGGGTACTAATAGCCGGGGAACCAGGTATACCCTAGAAAGGAAGGCCCTGGTGCCCCGACATACCTCGGGTCATCTACAGACGAGTAGACGACCCCCGCCCCGTGTGGGAACCCCATGTTCCCTGTGCTCCCTGGAAGCGAGCGCGCTTCGCAACGCGCTCGCCTCCACCCCGGCCTGCTTCTGCTAGGGTGACAGATGGCCTCACCTGTCACCCCCAGGCCTGCGCTTATGGAGGACGGAGGTCGTTCTGCGACCTCCGGCGCCTGAGTCGCCTGCGCTGCCTGGCCCGTGCCCGGGCCTGGCGGGCCGGGAGAGTTCTAAACCTCTCCCGGTCCCGCTCCGCCGTCTCCTTCGCGAGCATAACTTGCTCGCAGAAGGAGACGGCAGAGTTCCACGCACTCTCGCTCCGCACGATAGCCGCAATCAGGCTATCGAGCGAGAGAACTCCCACTCCGATGGCCGCCACGAGGTCTCACCTCTGCTCAACCCACGCCGGGCACTCTGCCAGCGTGTGGAGAGCCGTGTCCACGGTCTGGCCATCGCAGTGGTGGCACTCAGGCGTTGGCTCCTTGCGGATCAGACACAGGTGATCTCCGAAACATCCCTTCCCAGTGATCACCTGCGTCAATCGGTATGAGAGGGTCCCGTGACGCCTCTCGAGCCAATCCTCCATAACGGGTCTTACCGCCGCAATGACGGCGTGCCCAAATGCTCAACACCTAACTCTCACTATGACCATTCTGCTCATCATATCCTCTGGGAATGTAGTCTTTGGTATAATGAACGTAATATAATGCTGAATAGCTTTCAGGTGACATCTGGGACGGTATACTATGGGGATCTTGTGTCAACTAGGATGAATTTCCGTGCGTTTAGGCGATTCTGCCATACATATTATAGAAATCAAATATAGCTCACGTAGGACCCGTAATATTTGTGGCCGTGGTGCTTCCCTGTTTAAAAGGGTGTATGCCCATTTTACTTCATTTTGTCTCCCGCGTTGCTAAGGAGGGAAGTGGATTTACTGTATTTCCAACTCATCCAATTTTCTTCTGATTAATTTCGTTGCGGGTTCCAAGACAGTTTAATTTCTTCCTGGGACTTCCCGAGTGTCATAGCTCGGTGTGATCGTGGGTCACTGCTGTGGATCCTGGCGTACAGGAGTTACAGTGGTGGGCGTGTGGGTGGGATTAGTCCCATTTAAAAAAAAAAAAAACTTATTATACTTTGTTTAAGAACCAATAGAATGGGTAGTTTGATTCTAAGTATCGTTGTGTAGTTGGCTATGGCCCTATGATTATTTTTTATCCATTCCACTAAGAATTCAAACGAGTACAGCCTCCAAAGTTGTGTGTAAGAGGTTAACTAGTGGCATCCCTCATGTCACGGTCCAGACCAACTGGTCTCCTAGGTCCCAAATCAGACCACTTGCATAGTAATTCCAACCCAACATTTTAGCAGCACCAGGATGGATGGATCTTTCCATGTCGTTCGCTTGAATTTTCCTTTTAAAAATGTATCTGTATACATTTCATATGAAAGTTATTCAAAATAAATTCGAAAACGTATGTTCGCAATTTTACAGAATAAACTCAAAATATCTATTCAAGCACATATAATTAAGTTTCAAACAAGCTACACACGAGTATGTTAGGGACATCGTTTTATTTTCACGGGCTACTGTTGTCGAACACTCTTATTTCAGTTTCACTAGCGGAACTCGTTACAACACAAAGTCTTGCGCACACGATAACATTAATTGTTCACACCATTGCCGTGTATTATGATGAAAGCAATAAGATTTGACGACACAATTATTAACACAAGAAAACTCATCTAAACAAATATCTCACGAACAACAACAATATTGTTATTACGTGTAATTTTTCGTGAGCGCATCTAAAAGGACACAGAACAGCATAACACGCGCCGATGGCCAAGGGTCGACTGACTGAACTTAGTGGTGAACTAATTAAAAACGCGTGTCCTTCATCGTGATGACGCAATAATCAACAAATTTCGTTCGATTCGAGTGTAGCAAAAGCGGCAACGTGTGATTACCGCGCCGCGTATACAGCTGATCGCCGCCTGAGGTCAATGTATTATGACTGCATTTACACATGATGTTGCCAATTACGAAAACAAAAAAATGTCCTGTTTCTAAACCACTGAATATTTTTTGTTCAAATTTTGCAAATCGTCTAGAAATAAAGTGCAGAATATGCTATTTCCAGATTCGTTAAAAGGTACATAACAATCTGTACAACAAACATGTTGATTAAAACCTTAAATTGAAATTGTCTTATTTAACCCTTTAAATCTGTATAATGGTTCGACTAAGGTGCAGCGCCACTCAATGGCATTCCCAGATTTTCCAGGAGCAGAATGAATGGTAGAATTAGAAATTCTTAATGCGAAGCGACAGTTTTGCATGAAACGGAACAAGAGTCGGGAGCTAATCCGATAGCAATGCGCTACACTTTCCAAATATTTTCCCTCTAAAAAGGTTGAAATAAAATTTTCATTGTGACCTAAATGAAAAGAACATCAATAAATATATTTTTGCTGAATCCCTTTATTTATAACTGGGTGCGCTATTTTATTACTAACGAAGCTACATATAAACTAGAAAATAGATTGCACTTGGTTCCAAACAAAAGGTGCAAATAACTGAGTATTTCAGTTTAACTAACTCAACGCAGCGCTGCTCTCGAATATAAAAGATAAAATTCCGAAACTAATTTATACATAACTTGTTTGATGCGAGTGTAGTGTGTGTATGTACGTGTATACGTATGTGCCGAATACTTTATCGGTGTGCTTGTTGTCAACGCGCTCTGTTTCCACGTGAGGGACTATACGCGCTGTTGTAACTAAATATCCGTCCAACAAAGTTTCGAGTTTGTGGCTGAAGTCGAATTATATTACTAATTAGTGGTTGTAGCTAGTAAGTTATGTAGTTCCAATATAATATACCGCTCTTCAACCCGTAATTCAAAAAGTTAGCTCTTTTTGTTATATTTTTTATTTGTTTTTATGTTTTATGTAAATGTTAGGCCAGTTGAAACAACCATTCTAGAGGCTTCTCTAATTACCACGCCACCATCACCACCGTTCATCTCTTCGAGTAACTACAGTTTCAGTCCTATCCGAGAAGAATTTTGGTGAAGGGTTGATGAAAATTATTTCGATAAATATTATATTAACTCTCTTTGTAACATTTAATAAGTATCATCGACATCAATGCACTTTAATCCTGATACATTATAATGGGCTGTTTTTCAACCTTTTTTTTAAAGTTTTTTTTTGTTTTCTTCATGAAATGAAATTAATCTTTTTTTTTATGTTAGAGGGGGTAGACGAGCAGACGGGTCACCTGATGGAAAGTGACCAATGCCGCCCATGAACGTCTGCAACTCTTTTTGAGTACGCTCTTTTCTTGAAGGTTTGAAGGTCGTATCGGTCCGGAAATACCGCAGAAGATAAACCGTTCCACAGAGTGGTTGTGCACGGCAAAAATTGTCTCGAAAAGCGCACAGTAGTGAAGCGCCAACTATCCAAGTAATAAGGATGAATTTTTTTCCGTGTGGAACGATGACGGTTTGCGGCTGGTATTAGTCCGAACAATTCCTCGGAGCACTCTCCATGATATATGCGATAGAGAATGCAGAGTGAAGCTACATATCTACGTAACGCCAACGAATCGAGCCGGTCGCAAATCTTTTGGCTATCGACAAGTAATTCAATTTATAAAGAAATTGGTTCACAGATACTGAAGACACCACAACGAAAACATACCTGAAAACATCAAACGAATTCAAAACCTTCTACTTCCTAAAGACCATCAATAAAAACACAATTTGTAGGCACAAGGATAACCTACACGATACGCAATTCGTTGTGAATCATATTTACTTATACCGTAAATAGATTTATCTCGTTAGATTACTAATCACTCATGAGGTCAGTCTTAGGTCTCCACATTAGTAAATATTTATTTATTTATGTTTGAACTAACAACTGCCTACAATTATTCAAGCGGAGCAACAACGCTCATTACCAGTGACATCTAAATGTGTACATTGGAGTACGATATGT
The DNA here is from genome assembly GCA_902825455.1 of Arctia plantaginis. Taxonomy (NCBI): domain Eukaryota; kingdom Metazoa; phylum Arthropoda; class Insecta; order Lepidoptera; family Erebidae; genus Arctia; species Arctia plantaginis. The sequence goes on along the minus strand of CADEBD010000857.1, from coordinate 170,415 downwards.
GTGCAGGAGGGGCAACAAATATCCGCGTAACGTGAATAACTTATCCTTTTTACAAACATACAGTTGTTAAGCTCAACACGTAACGAATGTAAGTTTGTTTTGTATACAATGATACTAAATCTAACTGGTCGTGTTCGTATGCGGAGGACCGAGCGCGGGTGGGCGCACGGCGACTACTGCATTCTGTTAACGGCACAACACAGAACCGTTCGCTTGGATTTATCGTCGCACTTAATTACCACCGTCGTCGGACGGCGCTCGCCGCTACCCTCATCGAAAGTCCGCTTGTAATTCTCATTCGCTTTATATTTCTCGCTTTGTTCTATGCGCTTTTGTCTCGCGCCTACTTCACTATCATTGTATTACACGCGACACGGCCGATCGCTCGGTCGGAGTTTCGGTGTGCGGCCCGAATAAGTGACATCAGTCTTTTGAACACATGTAGGTCAGTCACCGTTTGATGCAGGACAACTTTTTATGAGTTTTGTTTATGGGAGTTGTTGTTGGAACATGTTTTGTGTAGTGTTGGCGATGGGCTGCTGGCGTGACGGACAACTTTAGTGGCAACCGGCCGATTATATACACCGAGTATTATTTAACACTCAGACTTTGAAACTTTGCTGTTTTAACTTTTTAACTGACTCGTACACAGTGAGACGAACTACACCAAATATAACAAATTTAAATTATTAGATAATTTAAAGGTAAATGTTTGGTGAATACTCGTACTTCATTACATTTGGTAATGGAAGTACCTAACTGAAATAAAAATATGCGTGAATACCTCATTAATATTTTCAAAGGATAAACGGTTTTATTCGCGTTTGTATTTCGGGGAAGCCGGCTAGTTTCTCGCGTCGATGTCAAGCCTCGCAGTTGAGTGCTATCGTAGTAGAATTTTTTTTTTTACCCTACATGAAGGTCTACAGTTCGGTTCGGAACTATTTTTCTATTTTATGGTACAGGGAGCAAACGAGCAGACTCTTGACCCTTGCAGGTCAGGAGTCTAAAGTTTTGTTGCCCCCTTTGACTCCACCCCTCCTAAAATTAGGGGAGGTACTTTAATATCAAACTTGTATTACAATACCACATCATGTAGTAATTTTATTAAAGCAAATAAATAGTTTGAATTTAAGGGGGGTTCAGGACTCCGCTGTCCTCACTCACTCGTAGAAAATTATTTCGACACATATTTCCTCTTTACATTCTCAGTTACATTCGATACACATGCAAAAAATTGAATAATAAGTTGCGGAACCAGAGCTTTAAAGCTTTAACGTTGTTTTGGAAAATAGAGTTATATTTTATAAATCCCATTTTGTATGACTTCGTCTCTGTCTGTAAATCTCATATAGTTTTTTAACAAGGGTCAACACACTAACCTTCATGACACTGTTTATGATTAAAGAAATATACTTAAAACGGGACTTGGCTATTCCCATTTAGTGAATAATAAAGAAATGAATGCTTCAACGCTCGCTTCAAATAATAGTCTAGACCAAAAAAACGTTTGGCTCGTACAAATAAACACAAACGCATACCATATGCTAGTGAGACATGCAAGTAACCTATTGAAACAACTACAGGAATACAATAAACTAGACCTATTAACCTATTCCTGGGTCGCAATTCAAAGGCGCTGTCCAAGTCGCATGTGTTGCCCCCATCTATCACGCGATGGACTCGGCATCCCCACGGTGACTCCATGGAACGCTTAGAAATAGATCTACAAAGATTCTCGCAGAATCGAACCGCATGTAGTAGCTCGTAGCTCGCTGTAGTCTCATCGTAGCCTTTTAGATTGCCGTAGTTCCGTAGCACTCTGTAGCGCCTTGTATCGCTAAAACCGCTAGGTAACCGAAACAATCGCTTAATTTTAATAATAACGGGAGTGAAAGTTATATACGAGTGTAACATGTAATGAACATTAATTGTTCTTAATTAGTTACAGAACTTTCTTTATTAAAATAATTACTTCCGTCTGTAGTAGTTTATATTCAGGGAATCATAATTATTTGGAAAACTTTGTTAATAATGTGGTAAAGCAACTAGCTGTGGGTCCCACAGAAGCTTTTTATCACGGAGCAAAACGACTGATCACATTATTTTCGGGAAGTGTAAACTTGCAAAAGCCTTCATGTAATTGTTTAATAACTTCCCAACAACTTTTCCATTATACCAGTATTCGTTCAGTGATCAAAATGCTTTGTTTCTAATATTTTGTCAACCTATTTATACGTATATTCTTTGATTGACGCCAGTAAGCGCTTACCATCAGGTATACTACTTATTAGCAACTTTAAAAGTAGCACTGCTTAATAGTTTTCCTACATTTTATCACTTATGTCGTAATGAACCGTCTAATAGGATCTGACGTCAACAGGCTGTACAATATAGTACTACAGTGGTCTGTGGCGAGCGCGTAGCCGGTGAGCTGTTATAACTCCCGGATTAAACAGCTACGCACTATTGATACACCCGAGGGGAGGTACACTCACACCCCTTCAACGTAATACCTAGCTCTCCGAAAACCGCACTGCAACTGACACAACTGTAACAAAAACATTTCTATAAGTTGCTTGTTACGACTTATTTTAAACTTGTACAGCGAGTGTTGTGGGTTCAAAACCCATTAAAAACAAATCGTTATTTGTATAATTTCAGTCATATATGACTATAACGTACTAGTAAATGCAAAGATTTATTTTCCAAATATATAAAATCTACATAAGCTATTGAATATATTATTATTATTATTTGAAGAGGTGGCAAACGAGCAGACGGATCACCTGATGGAAAGCGACTACCACCGCCCATGAACGCCTGCAAACCAGTAGTCACCAGCGCGGTGTTGGCCTTTGAGGAAGGAGTACGCTCTTTTTTTGAAGGTTTGAAGGACGAATCGGTCCGGAAATACCGCAGACGATAACTTGTTCCTCAGATTGTTGACAAAAGCATCACTTTGACAAAGAGTTCTCTCAGTTAGACAAGAGAGTCCAAGGATGAGATGGAGAGCAGTTGAGAGTAAAATTATTCACTTAGAGATGTTAACTAGAATACAAGTAGCGTGTGACTAACGTTCCCTTTTTGTAAAAGATACTTTTTGTGATGGCGGAGAATAATATAGTGATTGAAAATTGTAGCGGCGAGTCTTATGTATATTAAAAGAGTACCTCGACGACTATCAAAAAATAGATGAACGGGATATGGCTAGAGGGCAAAAGAGCTGCAACATAATGATCACGACGCAGAAAAAAGGTTAGGTGTACTTGTTTGCTTTTAAATTAATAAGATTCAAATTATATAAATATAAAATAATAAAGTCAAACTGATAATTGGGTACGTAATCGGCCAAACATGAAATAGTTCCAGATAAAGCTTCAAAATTAAATACAAAGATTTATCGAATCAAATTCAACTCAATTTATTCAAAATATTCATTCATGCCCCATTACTTTAAAAGCAACTATTGATTGCTTTAGTTTGCAATATTATAAACTAAGTGTTTACATTCACAAACTTGAACAAGTCGTCAATTCCAATGATTTATTAAAGCTTTCATTTAACTTTTAATAACAAATTTGTTGGAATAAGGCGAATTCAAGATTGTACTAGCAATCACTTATTGAAATTTATGTACGTCATTTATTAACATGGATGAACAGGTTTCTAATGGCTAAAACTTGTGACCGAGGTTAGTATAAGATGTTTTTAATATACTATTTTTACTATTTTCTGATCAAATTGATATATTCCTTAACTTCTTTTATGATCTATTGCTAAGACAAATAATCGATAAAAATATGTAGATGATTATGACATTTTAATTAGGAGCCTGTCATTCCCTAATGAAGATTCTTTATTTTCTCAGTTTCTGAGAGTACACAAAGGATCCACGGTGCCGCGCCAAGCCAAGCTTTTACGTGTTAATGTTTGTGCGCCAGGCCAGTGATATGACTAAGGACTGCAGACCTGTGAGATACGCATTATTCATTAATTTTTTGTTGGTTTAAAAGAATAGCTGGGTAAATTAAAAAACTTAGAAAAAAGTGGAGAAAGTATGTGTTTCAATCGATAACTGGCCACAAAGCGAAACGTTTAAGCATTATAATAACAAAGGCTATTTAAATGAACATCAGACATATTTTGAAAATTCTATTAAGTATATGAATTTAGAAAGCGAAGCACACTGTTTTAATTAATGTTTAAAAATATTCTTATTTTGTTTGATATGTATAGAAAGCGTCTAAAAGACAAAGGAAATAACTTTCACAAATATTACTTTATTAGCGGCAAAGGACAACTGAAAGCAAATGTACCATTTACAGCTATGTACCTTAACATTTATAAACTCGATAAAAGCACCGCACTGCGTACAAATAAATTACATATTATTTTTTTATCATATAAGGACAAACGAGTCACCTGGTGGCAAGTAACTACCGCCACCTATGGCCAACTGCAACGTAAGTGTAAACTCAAGCAACCCAGAATCAGGGCGGGACCGGTTTTCTTTGAGGTCGTGGTACCACTCCAGTCGAGCAAGGGGATTTATGCTAGAGCATGGCTCTTCGGCGGTGAATATGAGATTGTCTGTATTCATGCAATTCAGATTTAACCTTGACGAGAAGGATCTATACGTCCATGTACAATATCAATATAGGTTATATCATGCTGTGTTCATTTTCCACTCGCTAGGTACACGTTTGAGCTACAAATGTACAATAAAATTATTGTTTGGTGTGTAAACAGCAATTGGCTCGATCGCATGAGCTGAGACCATACTTCTCTGTAACTCACTGGATGCACAAACAGCCACACGAGCGAGCACAAACCAGCCCGCGCTGTACGTTGCTTGCGGTAACAGCCGGCATTACTGTGCAAACCGATTGCACGAGTTAATCTATTGGCCACTCGGCTAATACCGTACTAATATCATCTGTGTGTTGATCCATGCAGCCTGCGGAGACAGGCTTGACCTCGATTGTATTAACTCGTATTGCCCACACAAACAGTCCATTAGAAACTGTGTTGGGTTTGAAGGAAACAAGATTAAATGTGTGTGAACAAATAATATGCTATTATATAATTAAAAAATAACGCGTAACAAAATATATACCTTTGAACTGCCTGACTTTTCGACCTGACTGTACTAACCATGGTCACAGTCTGACCATTCCATCCAAAGGTATGTTCTTAACTTATGTTGTGCGGCGCGATATAATCATTGTAAAATATTCACTTCGCGAAATTCGTGTCATAGTCCTTATGAATGGGCTCCCGACACGTTGTGGCAATCACAGAAACACCACATAGCAAAATTTGTGTCGTGTCTCTGATTGTCAGAACGCATCGAGAGCTCTTTTTCGCTCATTGAGCGTTTTTGATCTATGGGCGTGAAAGATTAAAAAATTACGGGATTTAAGCTAACGACATACTAAACTAAGTTATGACTTCCTGGCTCCCATTGCCTTTAAATTACCTTTCGACCAAATATTATCAAACAAACTAAAATAAAACTACCCCCACGATAAAATCAACATTAGCAAAATACCCCAAGTTCACCGTTGTCAAAACACTGAAGTAAATAAATCAAATACCACCCAAATTTTATTAACATACATTAAAATAGGGGACCAATAAAAGAATTAATAGCGGCGCTAAGACGAGCTGGTGGGTTAAGTTTGGCGCGGTGTGCGCTTGGAAGTGGGCCAGGCTCTCCGCCGGCGTCGGAAAAACCCACCATTTACCTACATGATTTATGGAGCTTCATCCACTTTAGTTCTCACTAACTAGCTAAGGAAATGCAGATTTCAAATCCGCTTTCGACGTGATGCCGTTCCAATGGAAATAGGCAAGCGACGCGACGGCGGAAATATATAGTAAGTAAATATAGACTTACTAAAATCCCTGCTTTAGTACTCTTGTTAACGTAGCAAATGAGTTCTTTTACAAACTTCTAAAGTATTGGTTTACAAGAACAAGGACAGGCACAAAAGAAGAGATTTTAAGAAAAATGTATCGTTTTCCAGGCCGCTTTATTCAAAATTATTATCTGACCGCTCATTGTCAACTAAGTAAATGTGTTTGCTTATATTCTGTATAGTCTACGGTGCTGACTTGTCATCTAACAGATAAATAAATGGAAGAAAATCGAAACCAGAAAGCTAATAAAAGTTTTAACAAGTAATTTCCCAATATGACGTATGTCATTTAGTTCCGCATTGCGAAACTTCTAAGTAAGAGCTCAAAAATTATGGTAACTCCGGTCTTATATTTTGTAGGTTCGACCTACAAAGGTTTTGATTATATAATTAGTACCAGGGCAATTATCATAAAAAAAATATTACATTTTAGTTTGTTTATTTGTAAAAGTTTATGTTGTTGAACAAACTATTTGTAGGCACATAACGATAAAATCCTCACAAAGTTGTATTGTAAAGAATTCAACAAACTGCTTTGAAATTTCGTTACTGAAAGTGTGTTACTCTCGATAACGCATCTTGATATATATGTTAGCCAGTGCAATATAAGCCTTGTACTGGCGACGTGTAGTAGTAGTGACACATTTATTGCTCTTTATTTATTTCCGCACATTTCTGTGTTAATTTGTTTCCGACATGTTCCCACCGACGGAGAGAAATGGCCGCGCTCAGATAAAGCCCGCCATTAAGAGAATATTCTAAGGAATTTATAATGCTCAAGCTCTAAAATAAAAACATAACCCCGGGGACCGCGGCCGCATAATTAAGCAGTTAGTCCGTGCTCGCGGATTAACAGTTACCACGAGAAGACATGCACGTGGTGACCACCCAATCACAATTAAATAAAGTCTATAATCGCTTGTTCGAGTGGTTTAAAATATGTGTATTGCGAGTTTGTGTCTGTGTGCATGATGTGGTGGTGTTCGGTGCTTAGTGTCGTGTTGCGTCGCACCGCAGTCGCCTCACAACACAAACTGAATCGTTTCATGTCAAGCCTTTTCTTAATCTAGTTTGATGCATTGTTATTTGTTTAAATACACACTACCCTTACACTTGAAGTCATCCGAAGATGATATTTTTTTTTAAAAATAATTATACGCTATTAAGGCTGTTGGTCCTGGGATATATCCAAATCATCACCTACGGAGGTCCGGAGATGTTTTTTATGGAGATTGAATTTAAAGCGAGTTGTGTTTATACTCATCACTAATACGTTGTAATAACTTAAAATTTCTACATTAATACAAACTATTGACCGTATATGACTATATTTGCAACATAAGTCCAAAATTACCTCAAAGAGTTCAGTTAATACTAAAAATAGACACCAAATACAGCAAGCACTTTTTGAACGAGAGTTAAAAAATTATTTAGGCACGTATTATTTAGATCGTGTACATATTTTTAAATACACGTTAGATAGATTCTATCAAACACATTGGTTTTTCAGCGCTTACTGGTGAGCGTGGTCTCGATATGCTTTAACATTTTTGTTTTATAGTGTTCTCTGGAGCATCCAGATGATCAATATACGATAGAAAGCGTCCGTGATAAACAAAGCAGCTTCACAAGTAATGAAATACAAAATAATAAAAGTCACACACGAAACATTTCTACAACTATTATCATGAAGTATGTACGACACTATATGTTTTTTTCTGTCCAACAAAATAAACTACATTATTGTGTGATAAGAAAGTGTTACAAATAAGTAGAATTTATCTGTTGTTAGGTTGAGTTGGCACGAGGCGCCGCCGCTCGCCGAACGCTGTACTCCGGCTTATCTGATAACCGTGTACTCTTTCCAACAAGAGCAATGTTGTAATGGATGCCTGATAAAAACCATTGCGAAATAAACTCTCCATATATTAAACACTTTCCTTTTTATGGAACAGAGAGCAAACGAGCAGATAGGTCACCTGATGGAAAGTGACTACCGCCGCCCGTAAACACCTGCACCGGCACCTCTCAGAATTGGGCTGAACCCTAAGCATCGTCGCATCGCTGATAGCCTCCCGTAACCATTCTGCCTCGACATCCACGTCGACAGGCCCAAGCCTGAACGATGGCGGCTTCCAGGAGGAGCTCCCGATCTTGAGCACCTAAACGGCCCCCCGGCCGCCCATTCGTGAGAGCGGAGACTTCAAACCGAATGTATCTGTGATCCGAACCCGTTTCCTCCCCCACAGCGACGCACCAGTCCTAAACATGACGTCACAAACGTGGCCACGTCCCTCCGGTTTAGAATAACTAGACCGAACCTTTCGACCAGCAGTGCCGTGTACCAATGCCGCCGAGCCATCCAAGTCGATCACCCAGGCGGCTCCAAGAAACCGATGGACGTGTGGCTCGGCGATAGCGGCAATGTTGATGGACCATTGTGCCATACTTTGTTGGATCCATTATTGGACTTCCATCACGTCACGAACCTTGCCGCTTTCTAGCGACACCGTCAGTCTCCTTCGATGGCTTAGGGGCAGAAGGCCGGCTTGAGGGTTCGTCCATCGGCGACCTTTTGGGCTGCCGCGATGGGGCAGCTGACAACCGCTGCCCCCTGTCCACTGGAGCCGAACCGTATTGCTCCGGCCTTCACGTTGTCCAGGGGGCATCCCCCGGCTTTCATCACGGCGAGCCCGAGCTCGTCCGCCGTGACATAGTCATCCAGGCCAAAGATGCGTACTTCTTCGCATTTAGTGAGCCTGGACACTAGGACGTTGGCTGCGTCCAGTGACCAGTGACTCCCTTAGCTTAGCCGCTTACACCCGTCTGCTTTGGGACCACTGGTAGCACCGGAAACCTCAAGGAGCCGGGCTCCCGTCCGTGTGCTTTTACACCGGACGCCCGGTATCTCGAGGGCCTTGAGGTCGACGTTAGCCTTACTTTCGCCGAGACCTCGGCTTACCCCACGCCCTGTCCGCTACCTCAACTTTAAGGGTGACGACGGGGCGCGGAGCCTCCTCACGTCACGGCGGCGGCGGCCGTTCTGGCCTTTTTGGCCGCTGTTTTGGCAGCCTTCTGCCTTTTCTTTGTACCCCCGGCTACCATCCAGCCCACTTCCAATGGCCGCTATGCGGTTTTAGCCGGGGCTGGGACTGGGGTCAAGTTTGGGTTTAGTTGCCTTGCAGGAGAGGGCCAATGCGGCTGTGGCCATTATGAACAAGGTGGCCACCAAATCGACGAACCTTAAGGGTCAATTTGTTAGGGCCCTTAAGGACACTTCCACCAAAAACTTGACACCAAACTCCAAATACTTGACGTAGTTGGGCGTATGTTGAAGGGGCGAAGGGGGGACACGGAAGACAGGACGATCGGCCAAGGCAGCGGCAAAGATGGCCACACCGAGGGCTGGACCTCCGCTTAAGACCGCGGCAAAGGATATCGGCTCGAGTGCTGGTTCAGGCCCTCGACCACATGGTAGACCGCCTCAAGGAGGTGATTGATTGACGCTAGCTTGGCGTCCAGACGTTTCCCTGAGTGCTGGAAAAGCGGGAGGCTAGTCCTGTTGAGGAAGCCGGGACGGCCTGCTGATTCGGTCGCGGCCTACAGGCCCATTGTGTTGCTGGACGTCATCTCGCAAAGGGCCCGGGAAGTTGGCAGAGAGTCATCTATCGAGCTGTGTGACAACTCTCCATGTAATATTCAAAATTAAGTCAAATTTAATTATTATTATTCTATTTGCAATTTGGACAAGGAAACCCTTAACAAGCAGTTTCATTTGAAATTGTCATAATTAACAGATCTGTCAATTGTTATTACAAAATCGTATGTTAAATGTTGTTAGAACTTTTTCTTTGATCACCGTTTTAGAAAATCGAACTGATTTGGTAGCAGTGTTAACTTGTCAGCTCTATTAGTTGAACAATGCTTTGATAAGCCTTTCAGAAACTGGTTGTTATTGTGATATGGTATTCAATAGACTGCTATCGTATGCTTTCATTTAACTATAAACATTCAGTGAGTATGTATACCTACGAAAATTAGCTTTACGCCGCATTATTACTCGGAACAAAATAAATTTTCTAGAGAAGATTTAGTAGGTCTTAGAACCAAAAAAATTGGTTAATTTTGTTACAGAGTATTCCAATATGAATCAATCTATAAAATTTCAAAATTCATCCTAAATTTGTGAAATGTTCATATTCTTAAGTTCATGTACACTGAAATATGAACTCCACAATATTAAAATTTCCTTTCCTATGAGAACAGGATTATATAGGCATACATAGGTGACGGTATATGACATAACGAAACGTCGTGAATGTGTAGTTGTGTAGAGAAACTTCTAACATACAAGTTGAGGACGAAGGGCGATCGTCGACTGTCAATATGTAACGTCAGTGAAACCTGGTTGATACCAGTTTAAATATATTCATGATTTAGAAGACATTCAACTGTAAGATAGATTATAACGGTCCTTTTTACATTGGACAAATTATTTTGGCGGCCTGATTGCAGATTACGATAAATTGTAGGTATCACATTTTTTTTGTTTGTATTCTACATCGTATGTATCCTAATTATGGTTTATAGTAAGGAGAACCTACCTCTATCTATCTATTTTATGAGAAAAGTGATAAAACATCATGACCGTAGGTGAAACTGGTCTGGACTGGGTAGTCCACACGACGCATCAGTCTTATAAGACAATTCTTGTTTAAATTAATCTGTTTATTACTTCTTGGTTCTTTTTTCCAATACCTCATAACGTTAATATACTTACTACTGAAAGTAATGGCAACCTCCGTACATAATAGCCAGATGATTTGATGGTACCGAAAGAGATATCTCATACGAATGGGGCACCATAAAGCAATACAGAACGATATATTCGATCTGAATGAGGCGCTATAAACTAGCTGTGACGTCACAACTGTCGCACAAATAAAAGGTTACAACTTAGCTGAGTGAAGTCGTTTTTGTGTCACACTTGGAGTAACTAATCGGTGAGGTAAAAAGTTGTGTTGGCAGCGAGCGCTGGCGCGCTGCCAACTCGCCCGTCGTCGCCCTTCCTTGGCTACTGGTGGGCCTCGGCGGTCGTATGGCATTCACTCCTGCAGGCACATTGGTTTTTATTAACCACACTTACTATATTTTAGGTAGATTAGACTTGCGTTAAATCATCTCTGGTAGTTATAAGAAAGCACTGAAAAGGACACTTATATAAACTTTAGCTACACTATCTTAATAGGCTATATAACTTTTGTACTTAAGTCAAACACTACAAGTTACTAGGAGTAACTAAGATCATTATTCTAATAGGTATATGTATAAGAAAATTATGTGTGCAGCGAAACAAAACGTAATATTAAGGCAACCAAGAGTTTTTCATGTGTTTTGCAGGGATGATCAGAATCTTTTCTGCATAGCTTCTTGTTCCTGTCGGCTACTATGCGGCTATCCGGAACAAGAACCGCTATTAGTTTTTCTGAAAGGAAAAATAATTATAATGAAAATAACTTTAAATGCTGAATACCTATCTGATGGTGCGGCTCAAATTTAAAACTCACTACCATTTTAAAAAGTACTATAACAAACACAACAGGTACTCCTCAGCGACAAAAGTGCATCTTTAATTTCTTCAGTCGCTGAGGAGTGCCTGTACACGCAACACGGACAGCGGATAATTATGGTCACCTCGACCCTGATGACACTATCTACTCTCTACACAGAAGCTTAATAGTATGCTATTATCAAAACACTTATTCACCTGTAAATAGCCTGTTTTAAAATTTAAAATATTGAAAGAACTACCCAAATAATTCTCAACTAAAAATGATTAAAAAATGACAATTAAAGGCAGTGATAGTAAAGAGATGTTACTAACACGGAATGTGTAGGGAATGTAAGCAATAATTCGAGCAGAGGGCTCAATGTGAGAGTATATTTCCCATCAACTCGATTGTTTGATGTTGCGACTGGTGAAGAACTCAGTGCGGGCCGATCGCAACGCACAACGCGATCACCGTGTGAATTAAACTTACACTAGGCCCTCTGATCAGGGTCTCATATCTATAACTCGAATTGGCTGTTGCCGGACAATCCGAGTCCTCTAACTCACATTAAGATTAATAAGAATATTTTTTTAACATCTTAGCTAGTGTTATTTTATTAATACATAATTGTTGTAATGTAATTAATTCGATTAAATGTGATTCTCACTTGAAACTTTTAACATTGTGAGGTAGCGTACTCATTTTATGTACAGTGTTGAGACAATTGGGAAATATCAAAATGAAGGGTAAATGGCGTAATTACAGCTAGTTAACGCGAGCGCCTGAGCGGTTTCGTTTGCACTGAACTTTAGATACAGTTGCAAGTTCACCAGAGGCGCCATTAGCTCAATTCGTAGTTTGTACTCAAAACACTTCGTCGCGGACGACATTTAACTTGCAACGTTCCTAGAAACTATTGAATAAAGCGTTCCCCACTTTCATTAATTAACTTGGTGATAAGTCAAAGTTTACCGTTAGTTTTTTGAACTAATAAAAATAAAATTTTGTCATCATAATACCCCTTGTCCATATCTAGAGTAGCATTCTGTAATGTAAATACTTAAGTCGATAATGAAAGGTTTTGTTCACGCCTTCCGTGGAACAAGCTAATAGCTAAAATGTTTGAATGGACCAAATGCAACGAGTTCCATTTACATTCAGTGAATATAGCGAACCCTGTTTTATTTTACTGTTAACATCTAATCTTGCTTCATATTTTGTAGAACATATCATGAGTAGTAAGTGTGTACCCTCATAACGATTTATTGCGGATACAAGCCATTTTTCAAGCATTTAAGACCAATACCAGCAGCAATTTTCCGCCATCGTTCCACACGGTAAAATTTTAATCCTCATCACCTGGATAGTTGGCGCTCCACTACTGTGCGCTTTTTGAGACACTTTTTGCCTCGCACAACCAATCTGTGGAACGGATTATCGTCTGCGGTATTTCCGGACCGATACGACCTTCAAACCTTAAAGAAAATAGCAAACGCCTTCCTAAAAGGCCGGCAACGCGTTTGTGACTCCTGAGTCGCAGACGTTCATGGGCGGCGATGGTCACTTTTCATCAGGTGACCCGTCTGCTCGTCTGCCCCTCTAACATAAAAAAAAATACAATTGAAAATACAATGTTTCAAATATTTCTACAGTTAAAAGTGGCAAAGAAAAATATTAACAAAGTATGCTATATATCCAACTCTAACCAATCCAACAACGGCGTGTTATCGTTTCCATCGTATAAAATTCGATTACATGTGTCGATATTAGCAGCCGCAAGACACGCCGCTGGATCGCAGCCGGGTGTTAAGTAGGCAATCTAACTTGCCGGTACTTAGCGCACTTACTAGTGCATCGCAACTGACGCGAACCGAGGAATGACTGTTACTTGTGATATAATAGACTGAATGTATACAAATTCTCCCATGAGTTAGGTACTTACTTCGTGGTGGTCATGTTACTTGTTACGAGTTTAGTTTGAATGTCGATTTGAGGATCATCCCAAAACTGTAAAGTGCATTTAATCCTATATCAATCTTGCCCAATTCGAATGTAAAGTCAATGTAACTAACTCTCTACTCAATCAAAATGATGGTCGGTCCTAACTACTACTTAAACTTATTCTACACACTACACACGTGTGTATGAGTGATACACAACATCCACACTAACAAAGTTACAGTAATAAAGAAGTATTTAGCGTAGCACTGATCTGACAAACAAACATATCAGACCATTTATTTTGAGCTATTTACACAATAGCTGCATACTACTGGTAATTGAACGTCAATATGTCTTGACTTAACTGACTTAGCATTATATGGTAGAACAGTGGAGTGTTAGCTATCAGTAGTGTCTAATTCCTTATTTATAGCATTTTCATTCATCATTTCATCAATTTAGAGCATTATTTCAAGACGTGAATATCCTAAATGGAAATACCTTCATGGAAAGTTCAAACATTGTATGAACGCTTCTTATTGCACAATATTTTTATAGCTAAGCAGCCATTCAAACTTCAAAATCACGGGTCACTTTGGATTATTCTAACTAACCACTCAATATTACACCTAAATGCTATAGTATAAGGTTCATCTTTATAGATATTGAACTACCCTGAACCATTTCCCCAAGTATTCGTCAAGTTCACTACGACACAGTATTTAGTCCGCTCTTTATGAGACAAGTCCGAACTGCTATGTCCGACGGGTCGAGAGGAGGTGAGGTTAGTACAGAGGGGGGTTGGTCGATGGACAAAAGGGGTAGGTGTGAAGTAGGAAGGGGGTATGATAGTAAGTTTTAATCAAGAACATTAATTAAGTGAACTTTCACGCTTGTTAATTGAAGCTGGGATCAGCAGCGTCTTTGCGTTCGCTAGGAGAATGTCCGCGTCGGGCCAGCAGGATACGAACAATAACTTTGATAAGTTGGTCTCATGTCCGGTAGTTCCACAAGTATTTGGGGAACAAAATACTTAAGTGTATTATACCAAGTGGCGAGGAGTTATCAATGGGAAGTTTTGGCTATCATTGAATTAAATATAAGATAATTTAACAAAACACAATTAATTAAGATAATATGTCAATTATGACCGAGGATAACGAGTAAGAATTCTCAACGCATCGACAGTTTAAATACTTGCTGAACTATAGATTAATATCGCTATATTTACCATACTACGCATACATATGTTTTTTTTTGGTGATTCTTTAGATCTCTGACTCCCTGCTAAATTATCGTGGTGATGTAGGAGCCAGGAGTATAAGGTGTTTCCACCAAAAGCCGTACTCAGGGGAGGACCCATATCCTATGATTTCAGGGTCCCCACCGAATAGACGCCATGTCTAATCAGGCTCTATACCGGGGCAAGCTGCAGGCTTCCCATTGCCGATCGGCCTGATCGCGTTAAGTTGCGGTACAATCGCATTAAGATGCAACCTTGAGTTCTTGAGGGTGCAAACAAGGCTACAAGTCCGTTGCCGGCCTTTAAAATGAAAGTACGTTATTTTCTTAAAAAAATCTGAGTTTCCAACGTTCCGGAAATACTACAGGTGACAATTCATTCCGCAGATTCCTTGTATGATACAAAACGATTTTAATTTCAATTTATTCAAGTGATGAGACTGCAAGTTTTAATCTTGGAAATAATATAAAAATCTGATATGGAGGTGGTGAACTAGTGAAATAGTCTGGGATAAAACATAAGAGGTGAGGTGCGGCAGATACTCACTCAAACAGGAATAGGCAATCTGTATGTCGAAGCAGAAGCACGATATAG
The DNA here is from genome assembly GCA_902825455.1 of Arctia plantaginis. Classification (NCBI taxonomy): domain Eukaryota; kingdom Metazoa; phylum Arthropoda; class Insecta; order Lepidoptera; family Erebidae; genus Arctia; species Arctia plantaginis. The sequence goes on along the minus strand of CADEBD010000857.1, from coordinate 155,161 downwards.
GAAAACCACAACAATGTAATAATACACAGTGCTAAGTACCTACATGTTACAATTACAAATCCAATACAAATCGATCAGTAACTTCACCTTTGTCTCAGCAGACAATTAGCTGAGTCACGCGCGGCCCAAGGTGACGTATTAAATTCCTCAAACACGCCAACATAACTCAAATTCAGTACCGACTCGTATCTAGTTGGGACAAGTATAGAACATCTAATATGTAGGTAGTAAATGCGAGCGTGTACCCAACTGTAAGTACCGTCTTTAGCTCAATCTTGGCTTACATTTATGACATGCTAGTCTAATAGGATAGTTAAGGAATCGTCCGCACGCTTTATGCGTAAGTACGTTTAATATACGAGATACTGCTATACTGCCCAGTATTAGCAAAACACTCTTTTTTTTTTTAATAAAAAGATAAAGGTCTTGTAAATTTGCCTAGTTATTTTCCTTTTGTTATCTTTGACGTTGGAGTGGTGTATTGGAATCGAGTCATGGTATCCTCAAGTCGAATCGCTGAGTGTGAGCAAACACTGGATATAATATAATTATTTAAAAATACATTTATGTAAAACGTCTTCTTTACGTGATTGGTTGGTGTACAGATGGTCTAAATTAAAACGATAAATGATTGTTTTACATGATAGATATTTGCAGCAAATTCCATTCTTTTTTAATTTCAATTAGAGGAGTGCATTAGATCTCACTCCACAGCTAAACTATCTTGTTGTGACATTAATAAGACTATGATACCATGATGGTTGAATCCGACCAATCTCATATTTTACATACATTAGAGTAGATTTGTTTAAAATAGGGCTCTAATAATGTGTCCGGTTGCGAAAATTAATGATCAGTGAAGTTAGCAATAAAATGTATATTTACATCACACATCAACAGCCTTTAATAGTCTGCTGGACATAGGGCTCTCCTTAGAAAGGAGGTTTTGGCCTACTATACAACGCTGTCCAGACGGGTTGGTATAGGGTTTGTGTCAAGTTTTCCTTCTCTCTGCAGTGCTGTTGTCCTGCGTAGTTTTCTCCCATAGTCTGCTCTTACGACACCGACGGGATGAATAGGGGTGGCGACATTCTGCATTCTTGATCCGTCGGATAATTTAAAATTACACGGATAAATAAATTTACATTGCAGTACTTTAATTGATTATTAAATTAATTGATCAAAAGTAGAGACATGACGACAGTGTCATTACCATTGTCATTAAATAGGTGTGGCGGTCTGCGACTAATGTGTATTGTAATTGTTGTCATATTATCTACAGTTCGATTTATTGGGTGGAACAAGCCGGAACATTGCCTGCGCAGTAATGAGCGCCCTATTTAAATGTTCAGAGATATCGCTTGACAAACGACTCGTATTTCTCACTTACTGTCTGTTTATATAACTGCCATGCATTATGGAATAGCATCACCACAGCGTAGGGCGAGTACCTACTTGTTGATGTGGTACGTATGTATATAGGGGGCACTGTACATCAAAACATTAAATGTCAGTATATTATTTTCACTTATTACACCATCTATTTCGGCATAGTTTTGTGGTTAGAGTAGGTAGCCTGTAGAAATTAAAGTGAAATCAATAAGAAAATCAAATCAGCCAGATATAATTACGTAACAAAGAATGACTGCACAGATGGCATAGTGGACTGGACCGCTGCAAAAAAACTGTATTTCGGCGTTGTCCCACGTCGATACGTAAGTATAAAATCCCGGCGCACGGCTAAAGCTCTCCAACGAATAAGCTATTGAAGAAGCTCTTAATCCAACGAATAAAAACAATTTTATTCCCTTTAATCTGCCTACTCCACAGCTGCCGAAGTGGAGCGCGCAGGAGGCTCGAGGCGGAGCCTTTAAAGTCCACGTGCACCTAATTGCCTACACTTAACTGTTAAAAAAACAATTCTCCAACAAGGCTGGAGGCGATTCAATAAAATTACCTAATCTGTTAATCTGGCGGAAAAGCGAGCTAAACTTGTTTTACGATTTATACCTACAAGTATGTATTAGGCATACGGTATAGAGCATTCATATCGTTGAAATCAAATACCTAAGACCTATAAACAACGTTCGAGTCTTTGAGTACTTTAAATTGTCATTTTACCTATTATTTTCGTATATTTGTCGCATATATTTAAAACAGGCTACAGTATAGTAGGTGTATTTGTGAATTTATATAGAAGGTGTCTAATAAACAGATACGAAAAATATGATTAAGGTGTAAGGAAGTACCTGATACACCTGCCAGAGACAAGTAACGAGGTGTGACGTCACAACTTGTAACAAAACACTGCAACTATTACATATTGATACCACAGCACTACGCGGCAGGTACCACATAAGCTAAACCAGATATTAAGGATGCATTAAAAAAACTAACGTAGCTTTGATCCAAGTAATCTTCTTTATATATTTAAACATTTCTGCTTGTTCCACACACTAGTGTTAATTTTTTTTTTAAACTGGAACTACGGCGAAGTAAGTACCAACATAATTGTTTAAGACAAGACCGTGAGGTCTTGTGCAAGAGTGTTTGTGAAATAGGCTATTGATTCAATTTTAAATATTTGCGAAGAGAGGTAGCAATCTTGCAGATTCGAGAGGCACTGTAACGACTTGGGCTTCTGCCACTTTAAATCCGTTCGTCTGATGTATGTGGTTTTAAGCGATATCATCTCGCGTCAACGCCACCTAATGTCTTCATACAAACGAGAAGCGAGTGAGTTTTATTCCAAAGCTTATTCATAGTCCTAAGAAGTAAGTCTTTCCAATAAGAGGCTTGATATTGTTTAAATACAAGTTAGGATTTAGTAAAAAGCTTATATTTATGAATCACTGCATTATTTAGAATTTCTTCGAAAATCTGCAGATCAACATGCCTCACGTTCCGAAGAGCCACTTTTGTTTAATCACTCACATAAAAACTAGGTAATCCAATAAAAACCGAATGATCTCTACTATCCCTATTGTTTTTTTCTACAATTTATAAGTTTATTTATGTTTATTTTTAAAAGACAAAATGATACTACTCTATTATTGAATTAAACGCCAAAGTGAGTTGGTCAACAGTTTCCGTGGTACCTCCCGTTTTTGTATAATATCAAGTAAGCGTTACGAACGGTGGCTCGATTTACGCGAGTTAGTGCCTCATGTGACGTCACAGCTAGACGGGTATCAACATCTTATTGACAAGCTTATTTCCGTCGCTGCAGACGTTTAAAACGTAGACTTGAAAGGTTTAAATTTGCAAGGGCACGTTGCTCGCTCCCTTACGTCCGGATCACACCGTGAGTTGTGTCATTGTCTGTAAGGTATTCAATCATATATCTTACAAATATACTTACATTTTACTATTTTAGACTTGCTACAATTTGAAATTCATAAGTTTTTCAGAAAATAATAACAGCTTTTATTTCTATCTATATCTATCTATATCTATGTATATCTATGTATACATATGTATACCTTATAAAGTCGACCTATGTACCAAATGCGCAGGATGTATATCTATATGAGTAAAATAATTAAATTAACTATTATATAACTTATAAGTTTAGTCAAGAGGACACGAAACTTTTGCCTTCCCTTGCCTTCGTTGCCTTTCACTGAGTGAGTGAGGTTACCGGAGCCCAAATCCCCCCTCCCGCTGACTCGAGCGACAGGGACTCCAAGGGTAGCAACACACTTTGGACTTTTGAGTTGCAGGTGCCCATTTAGATTGTAAGTACGACATCTCCACACATTCTTTCTAATTTTCCACTGCTGGACATACGGTCCAGCAATGGAACATAAGAAATAGTTGATGAGCTCATTATCCCGCCTTCAATTCTAAGGAGGAGCGTTTAGCCAGAAGACAATCGGATAATGTAAACTCACTTTCTTCGAAAAATATGATCTATAGAGAACTGAGCTATTCATGACTGAATTGTAGCAAATAAAGAGAGAGACATTGAAGCCAACTAATAATGAAATGAGACACAAGCATAGAATTCTAGACAAAATCCCATATTAATTGTTACAGTCCTTTCAATGAATTTTGCTATGGAATTCACACACTTCATATTCAGAGCAATTGTTTCTAACGAGTCCGTAGTCTCGTTCATTGCCGGCCCCTCCATGCAATAGTGATGGCGGTCTTAATCAAAGCGCAAGAGGAACACTACATTTGTATCTCGTTTGTAGCATATTAAAGCGTGACACACACGTCACCTATTACCGCACCGCGCTTAGACAATGGCCTCATCTTTACAAATTAGGTCAAATACTTTGATTTAAGTCATTTAAATTCTCTCACTGAAATTTTTTTTTAGAATCAAGGAACAAATTTAGCCGACAGTCATTTTGTGATTCTCAAATTATCTGCTAATACAGAGAAAAAATTCTTATGATTTGTTCGCCTGGCGCCGCCAATTGGTTCTGTGCCACTCTGGGACTTAGCTCAAGCCACAGAGGAACAAATTAATTATTTTAAAATAACTCGCTGCCCAAAGATCGCCGATGGGCGAAGCCTCCTTTTTGGCGGTTTCCTAAGAGCGCAGGCACGACTTCTGCAGGCCCGGACGGCTAGGTGCTTCCGGTGCCTATAGGTGGGGGTCCAATAAGAATGGATCCACATCTCCGCATCCTCCAGGTGAATGTGGGCCACGGTACCGATGTTCAGGATCTTCTACTCCAGGGCATGGCACAGTGGTTCATCAACATTGCCGCTATCGCCGCGCCATATGTTTCTTGGGGCTGTCTGGGAGACCGACCGACCTTGGATGGCTCGGAGACACTAGTACACGGCACGGCAATACTACCTAGCAGAATATCTACTAGGTGAAAACCATTACTAGTTAGTCGTGGTATTAATCAGACTAAAACAAATAGTACATTATTACTTTGTAAGTCCTTGTCGGTAATGCGATAGACATAAGCCAATCCGTCGTGCGTAGCGGCGGTGTGCGAGCAAACAGCAGGAAGCAACAGCGGCAACAGACGCCGAGTGCTCTCTATTATGCTAATTACGAGGTGTAGTGGAACGAACGCCGGACAAACCGCCGGCAGTGCTACAATCAATTAATTGCTCTATGCCGTGTGGTGTTGTGCACTATAGCGCCGACACTCTCCAACTCCTGGCTTTCTTACTAGAGAGGCCGCGAATATTCGGCCACTATTGGGTATTCAGTTATTCGGTCATTTTTTCACTATTCTATATTCGGCTGAATATTGCAAACTATTCGGCGGAACACCAAATAGTAAATCACGAAAAAAATAGTGCACCATTTTAACGAAAACTATTTGTTGAGCATTTGTTGCGCTTTTTATCATAAATTATACGTGCTTTGGAGAATAGCCTATCACTGAATGTACTGCTTCCGGGAGATGATAAATATATCTTAGCAAATTCTGTTAGGTTACGATATTGTTTTGTGTTTGCTGTCCACTTTACTAATGCAGGTTTAATCGTGTCACCTGCGAAAGGACTAAGTGTTGCCGAATATTCGGCGCTTCGGCGAAGAGACTCTCTGAATATTCGTTATTCGGCTAAATCACTATTCGTGCCATCTCTATTTCTTACCATCTCTTTCAACGATCGCTTTAATAACCAATAAAGTAAACAGGTAATGGAGCCGTTTTGTGAATGTATTTGTTCCCTTAATGTCGAAGTCTCGCAATTGTTAACAGTACATTGCTAGTTAGCAGTGTTTACCAATAAAATAATGATTTTAGTAGAGATTTAATTACAGCGTTAATTACCTAGTTGATTCTTGATGACTGTAGCTTATTTGAGCGTATTTCAAAAATAACTGTTTCAATTTAATATTTAATCTAAATGTGAGCTACAGCAATTTTCTCACCTTATGAATAAAGAACACCATCCACCTCAGACACGAGTCAGATACATATGTTATGTTATGATATACGTATGTATGTATAGTATTTATCTATCTATCTATCTATTTACATACTTAGTTTAACTTAATCAAACTAAAAGTACTTGTTCGTATTTATTTCATAACGTTGTTAACAAAATAATATTAGAGCATACGAAACAACATTACATGGAAGGCACAGACAACTGTAAAGTCGGCCTTATTTGATAATAAGTGCAATTCACGGTTCCCGCGGTGCGGCGCGGCTGGCTGCAGGTCGGGGGGCGGTGGTGGTATGGGGGGCGCGGGGCAGAGTGACCTAAAACAATCACAAGATAATTAGCACATATACGACTCAACGTACACCTATTACAACACGGACACGTGAGCGCACACGTACAGGGTTGCCACGCACTACAATCCACTCGGTTAATTTGTTTACTAATATTTAAAAAGTAGATGTGCTATAGGTTTGGCTAAATATAAATTGATAAACACCCTAAGTAAATGTGTGAATTAAATTTGAAGTTGCAATTAGAAATATGGGAGGTAACTCTTCTCCTTAATTCTGGGACCGCGTCTAAAGGCCGGCAACGCACTTATGACTCTAGATTTCCAGGTGTCCGTGGGTCCGCGGTTGTCACTTAGCGTGCTTATTTACCTCCTATACCTAATGTACCAAATAAGAAAAAAATTAAAATGTTTTATTTTACGTAAGTACCTTGTGAAACAAGCACACGGCTAACTGACGTAAACAGTTAGGATTACGATACGATGCGATTGTCTTACGCTCTTGGTGGTAGTTAATCGCACGGTGAAGATTTTTATTTTTCCTCTTTCTCCCCTTCTCGTTGTCTTCTTTAGTAATTTAAATAAACTTGAAACATGTACTACAAAAAATTAAAACTTGCAGGGTTGCCACCTCGACGCTCTTTCACACATGGAAGTGAATGCCTCTACCCTCTCCCTACACACATATGAATCGTGGTCAACACTAAGCTGCGCGATGCCGCCAACTGATTTACTACAAATTATTCACAGTTTTAGCCATTAGAGGGTTAATTGGTAAACAATTGTAATGCTTTACTATAGATTTATTGTGAGGCCGCGATTATTCACTGCTAACCGCTTTGTATCTACCATAAACAATAGCCTCTGATTTAGTTCATGATTTACTACAACGGTTTTGTTAATTCATGAATGATATTCATACAGGCCTCTTTATTTATTTACAGACACGTGTATTTTAAGGTTGAATTAGTGCGGTGTATTCATATTTATTTTTTGATCTGACGCGGGCTTTTTTCACTCTACAGTCGTTACAGTTACATTTCATTACAGACGACCTGTCTGTGATGAAATTTAACTAATTTATTAAACTTGTTGCGTGATATAAATCATGTAATAGCTATTACATATCTGAAAGGCCAAAGTCACAGGCTTACGATCGAATGCCGTGATTTTGGAAAACAATTATTATGTCCTTTCAAAATCGTGTGTAGTTGGCACACTGATAAATAGTGTGTATAGCATATAAACAATTAAACAGGGATTGTTTTAGGCTGTGTTGTCTATTATTCATTACTACATGAGTTACGGTTTGCAATTTCAGCTAATTAAGAGGCCGAGGTACGCAATGTGCTAACTACTACAGGAATCACAAGTTGATGTCGAACTAGGCAGTAGTCACCACTATATAATTGATAATGAGCAAGTAAATTCTATTTCATGTGCTTTATTTATTTATTACTTTACTCGCGATCCGCCCTGGCTTCGCACGGGTGAAATGTTGAAACTAATATAGTGTCGCTGTAGAGTAATTCATTATGTATAATATGTTTTATATACATAACGAATACTAAAATAGTGAATTCAGACCATGATTCTGAGTTGAAAATCATTGGAATTTGCCGTGGGAACATTCATCAACTTTACTTTATAATTTTCAAATACAAAAACTTTCGAAAACAATTTAATAAATATCGCATACGGTCAACAACTGCACTGTAATTAATCAAACAGCCGCAGCGCGCCGGGCCTCTCCACGGGCCGCTAACTTGTTTGTGTGTAGACTGTTTTCACGGAATACTCATGTAGATATTACTTTTGTGCGATACCTACGGTCAATAATAACCTTAACCGGAACCGTACCCATATAAGAATTTCATTAACGGTACCTTGGCGTACAGGCACACCCCAAAAAAAATATTTTATTAGAAATCAACTTACATAAGCTTTCTTACATTAATTGTGGTCTCATTGAACACAAATAAGACACATTATATTAGGCACTTAAACAACTTTGGGAAATTTTCTTTTCGTGCTCATTATATGTAAATAAATGTTTTGCACGTGCACATTGTGTTCGTGATTTGCGGTCCTTGAACCTTGGACAGAAAGAACACCTTCCAGATTTTGAATTTTCATTATTTGACGCAGCTAACGAAAATTCAAAATTTTTGGAGGGACGGTGGCAAAGTGCGGTATTGAAACCTATCTTCCAGGTGAGGTTTTTTGACATGAATTTGTAATATACATACTTATGGGTAAGAATACCTACACTGCATAGGCCCTTTTTGAGCAAGGAAATTACGTTTGCCATTTAAGCGCACAAACACAAGTTTCATACGACTTCACCTTACAAATCTTTGGAATCCTCAAACATTTAAAATCCTTTGCGTCCTTCGAAAAATCTAAGCGTACAAGAACAAAAAGCGACCTAATTTTATACCATGTAAAGATGCACAATGTGTACAGAGCCGGACCTAATTCTGAAATTATTCGTTGCCGGTCCACCTTAGGGTGATATAGAAAGTAGGTGCATTAAAGAGTATATGAGAGTATTATGTACATTTAAAGATGTAAAGTACTGAACTGTAGTATATTAGATTTTATTCAATATAGTTTAATAGGTCCGTTACTTTATTTAGATGAGGTATTAAGATGTTACATTTGAGCCTGAACATATATTGTTATCCACATTACTTAGGCTTACAAACATAAAAAAAAATACAGACGAATTGATCCTCTTTTGTGTTTTTAAAGTCGGTTAAAAATGAAAGAGCTAGCTTCAAGTATGTATGCTGAAGAATAGCGTCAAAATAATATTAGAAGTTCATTGAAGAATATATTGTCGTACTACTTGTTACTGGTTTACTGATTCTTGAGGCTTTTTCTTGAGGCTCTCAGTCAGTTGCACAATTATCCAGTGGAAGAGTTTCTATCCTAAAATACATATTTAAAAACATTAATAAGCTATGTATCAAATCTCTTTAGTTTATATTTTCACAAAAACAACAGATTTCTAAAAACCACGCGCTCTTAATCGCTACCGAAATTCATACAGGTTTAAGTTGGTAATTAAAATAATTAACTTCCGCTTACTTACACTTACTTCAACCTACTTTAAAGTTAGTATTTAAGTCAAGTTTGTCTTAGACATGGGTTCACCAATCTCCTAAAATTTTGTTGGATCAAATCCTGTAAAATTTAAATATTTAAGCAATTTCAAATTTTATATGGAATTCTTATCCCTAGTAGTTAATGGTTTCTCTCCATTAAGGCTGAAACTATGAAACACTGCGCTGTACAAAGTACGGTACGATATCTTATACATTATGAGCGGTTTAATTTGAGAAGCTGTTACGCAATCATGACTTGCCGTGGGGCGATCCATCTCCGTCACAGATGTGAGCCCTATTTGCGGACACGAAAGACATATTAATTCGTTTATATAACATATTGCACTCACTTTCATATTCATAACAAGAACAACCAGAGGAAAATTATAAAGTAATGGTAACAATTATTGCTGTAGACCAGCTAGATGATTCAACTACAAAGATGTTTATTTAACATTTGACAAGCTAAGGAGCAGGCTCGCCGCTTGCTGCTAAGTGACTATCGCTCTCATGGATACACGCAATGGATATCACGACTGCGTTGCTGGCCTTCGATGTAGAATAAAAGATCTGTCTCTAAATGTGTAGATTGTCTGCAATTTTTATAAAGAATACCTGTATGTTGTCCTGAGCACATATTATTTATTTACGCCACGTGTGTACAGTAAAATCTTTTCTGAAAATAGCTGAAAATATCACTTATATGTCTCGGCTAGACTCGAGTCATAAAGAGGAGCGTCTCTCTACTTTTATATAAGACATAGCGATCTCTAGCGTTTACTGTAATACTTATACTAAATAATTCAACACACGCTCACAGATTCAACGTTACTGTTGGAAATAATATAATTGAATTTGAAAAAAAAACACTCGGTTTGCACCAAAATAATTTATTTATTGATACTCGCGTAGAGAGTTATATATAAATTACAACTATTTTTTTATTACCGACTTAAAATTGTAAAGAGGTGTAAATAATACATTATATTACAATTTCTTATGATTTAATTGATTTCTTTAAGAGAGGCCCCTTAATTTGCCCCCATAAATGTAGAATATTTACTTTAAATTTAAATGGGCAACCTCAAGGACACACTTCTGTAGACTGCTTATAATGGAGAGCGAGTAGAACAGTCGGCAGAATATATCGCATCGCCTTAATCCTGTAGCGTTGCGTAGAGATCAAGGGACTGCTTCGAAGAATTGTTCTGACTTGTAAGGTGCAGGTTACTGCCAGCGTTCAACACTACCAAACTTCTATTCCCATCACTTAGATTGTACTCTAAATGCAGTAGTCTGCTGAACAAACTATCGCCTGCGGTATTTCGGAAAATATTCCCACTCCAAAGGCCGGTAACTATCCTCTGACTTATGGATTGAACCAAGCGTCCGAGGATGTCCGTAGCCATTTACCACCAGGTGACATAGCTACTCGATTGTATTGGCGATCATAAAAATTAATTTAAACTAATTAAAAAATGCGTTACGGAAATCGTTTTCAATTAACGAAGATATAGTTTTATTAAGCCAAAATAATATTCAATTGAATTGTGATCCTTTTCATAATGCAATTACAAAGCACCTAAGTAAGATATATTGATTGTAATTTCACTTTGAGGTAATCACAGAATTGGCTTAAAATATATCATTTTATTATCATTTTCCTTTTTTCAAAAGTAAGAGAAAAAAAGCTCTGTTTGATTCGAACCTAAATATTAACATGAAAAATCCTTTAAAAAACTTTGAACAATACTGACAAAGGGCACAACAAATTAAAAAAATAATTACAAATCTAAGTAAAAAAAACTATAATAACTATCCTCAATATAACAGGTAACATTATAATAGCAATAGGCCCTTCTAGTCAGTTTGAAGTCGGTGCCAAGTCTTTCTTCTCATAAGGCTCAACACCTTAGAAACGGGCGGTTGTAGATCGGCACAGGCATATCATAGATTTTGTAAAAATTAAATTTTTATTGAATTTATTTGCTTACTATTTGACAAAACAGGGAATGTTCTATTGTATGTGTTGATCTATGACTTTAGAGTCTACATAAAATACGATTTCAAACAATTTTAATTTTTTAATTAAATAAAGAGAATTTGAGTTTGAACCAAATATTTGTATGCTCTGCAAATATTTGTTTCGGAGTTTGTGCCTTTCCTATGTATAATATGTATGTATTTACAAAAAAAAGTATATAAGTATTCTATCCGTCAATCTAGCTTTCTTAGTGCAAGCTCTGCTTAGTTTAAAACTAGATGGCGTTGTGTGTTAGATGTCTGAAATATTTTTATTATTATTTAGAAGGAATATATCCATTTTCAAGGTCACTGTACTACCCATTATAATAAATTGTAACCAGCCAGCCCGCTTGTTCACCTATTGATTAAGATATTGCGCACACTGGGCAGTGAGGGGCGGCAGAGCATTCTGCCGCCTTATGCCCCGGTTGACCGCAGCGGAAACACAGTCCGCCGCAGTCAAAACAGCTGTCGCACTTGACGCGCGTGTGTCCCGATGCTAGGCATTTGTAGCACCTCATCGGTCTCGCCGCCAGGACTGTGATCCTGGCGCTCACGAAACCGATGAGCAGCCTGCCGGCGTCGGCCAATACTTTGGCCGACGCTACGGGACAGCTGACCCACACGGCGCCATGAACTGAGGGTCAGAAGGGAACTCACACTCGTCTCGTACCTGTTTAGGGTACTTAGGGGTGGGATACATAATGAAGACGTGTTAGGACGAGTCAGCATATGTGTTCCGGACAGATACGTGTGGCGGCGCCGCCGGCCGCCGCTGCTGGCTGTCCCGTGCGGGCGCACCAACCTGCAGAGAGAAGCACCGCTGACGCGCGCACTACGTACTCTGAATATAATTGCGGACGAAGTAGATTTATTTTATTGCTCACTGAGTGAATTCACAATAACAGCATTAAGACTTATTTCTTATAATAAATAAGTAGATGGTATAACACTATTGCATTGGGCTAAGCCTGTAAAAATAGTTGTTTTTAAAGAAAATAAATAAATAAATATTAGGTCTGGCGATAAGGTCACAGAGCCGGACCGATGCGAGCTCCAAACCTTTAAGAAAAGAGTGTACTCCTCCCTCAACGGCCGGCAACGCGTTTGTGACTATAGAGTTGTAGGTGTTCATGGGCAACGGTTTTCCGTCAGGTGACCCGTTTGCTCGTTTACTCAATCTTAGATTGTAACAGTTATTTTTTTTAGTATATTTGTATTGCGTACGGACTTGTTAACAGCGACACCTATTGCCCTAGTCGCATTTTGTTTGATTTATCCAAAGTAGTTTGTAGCTACAGTATTGATGTTCTTCGTTTAGATTAAAAAAAAGAGTGAATGTCTCCTGGTAAAAACGGTGCTTTTAGAATTTTACCAGTTTGACGTGAGGCTCTAGGGCACGGTGCTGTTGTTGTGATTGAAATCACACACAGATAATTACTTCCGTGAGCGAGCGTCGAGCGGCGCATTGCACGGTGTACTAGTACGTGCCGGAGCGGAGCGGTGAGGTGCGACTCCGTGCGTGAACAATGTACTGGCCACAGAGCCGTGTTCGCCAACACTTATGGTGCGTTTTATGTGAGCATTTATTACTCACTCCTAGATTGTATTGATATTAACATTACATGATATTTGTTGGGTGAATGGTCACGACTTGCCGTCGCACATTGTTCATTGACCGGGAACTAGCTTATTATTTATCAAGTGTAATAAAGCACGTTGTTTAACTGATGTGGTAGACAACGTATACAAGAACGAGGAGAACCAAGTCGATACTCAATATCTATTTTTTTAAGTTGATTTGATTTTCGGCATTCAAAGTGTTACTACATTTAAAACTAGTGACACATAATCGTTGTTTCTTTCATTTAATAGAATAATTCTAATAACAGATGAAAATCATCAGCTTACATAGTAATGTTACATATTATCAGCTGTTTACTATGATGACATGTAGGTAATTCGTCAAAAAAAGGATACATTAAGAAAGATAGGGAGCTTATTTAAAGGAAGCTGTCTGGAAACTGAGTCACCGCCCGCGTGTGGAGCCAGGTTCAACGGTTCAGTTCGAGTCCTGTGGCACGACTCACGACACATCTACTAAGCATTAAATTAAGTAGAACACTTCTGAATTAGTCTCCCCACACCCCACAGTCGCAGGACGCAACAGCTTAATAGCTCACAATTGATTCTCACCTTATTTTCATAACACTAAGGTTTATATTACTAACGATTTCCTATATAGATAGTTTGTCAGGATTATCTTGAGTGGGACGTCATCTCAGAAGTTAGGTTTAATTAAAGTTGCCACTGAGAGCCGTCGCCACTCAAAGTCTCCGATTTCTAGTTTAGAATTGCAGTTCGGTAACTATTTGCATTTTGTACTATTCGCATTTATCGTCGGGGCGCTTGTTTACTTTTCAAATATTGGTCACGTCCGACCTTCGGCTGCCAGGTCGCCGAGGACGAAGCCCCAATCTAATGTGACTCCACTTCAATTCATAACTTCAAGAAACAAAGCTCTTTTAACTATCGCAATGTCTTCAACTATTTTAGCAAGTTATCAATCATATTATGAATAACACTCATAATTCTGATATAAAGGCCATAAAAAATTTCACAAGATATAAAACTCTTATTAGGAGTGTCAAACTTAACATTATGCCGGTGTGCTCCGCTAGAGTCAATTATAACTATGCTCGGGGAGAGTCTAGTAAGTAAAGTTGTACGTGCGAGGTAGACCTCACTTACTGCAGGTACCAGTAAGTGAGGTCTACCTCGCACGTACAACTTTCCTAACTGACATCTACAACAAATATCTGATCAGAATACTACGTTCATTTAGCAAGTAATACCTAATAAGTACCCTTGTCATTAAAAAGATATTATCACCATTTTAGTAAAGAGACAGACGTATGCAGTCGTCAATATTTGTTTCTCGTGGATGAGCGTCATCTAGCGGCAACAAGTAAGTACTAACTACTGATCGTGAAGGTTCTCGTAAGGGTTTTCATACCTCATTAACCGAGTGACATGATCACCACGGACATACACACCACCGTTCAGAAGTTCTCGCAATGAATGTAAGGGAAGGCCGTTAAGCAAGTGCATATTTACTTACTATACTTAATGCTGATAACTCTGCCTCGTTCAATAGAACATTTTCACTAACAGCAAAGGTCAATGTGAGTAAGTCCTCAGAGTACTGGTGTCGCAGTTTCAATTATAGTCGGAAGGGAATGAATGAGGGGCTGTTGTTCAAATAAAAAGTGTAATAAATCACCTGGCGGAGAGACACGCCGTGCCGCGGTGTGGGGGAGGCGCGCGGGACGCAGCCAACTCTCCAGCGAGCGGTGATACACGACACGATATACCACTGAATGTAGGCACCATGTCGTAATATTATATTTTACATAGAAAGAAAGTGATGCGCTATTTTACTAGTTAAAAGCAAGTTTCGAAGTCATGGGTGCTAGTTTCAGGTAGGTAGCCGTCAATTCTTATTTGATGCACTGACGTCGGTACCGAGTCATGGGACGAAGCAAAAATGTTGCTTTGACAAATCACACTTACACTACGTTGGGGGTTTGTCAAATGAATATTCAATAACAAACAATATTTCGTATTTTAATAGATCAACATTGTTTATGATTGCTGAACATAGGTTTGCAGGCAATATATAAAAACGTAATGACTCAATAAATTTTTAAAACATATCATACCGTTTTCATCGTCTTTCAATCCATATGAGTAAAGCGATGTAAGTGAAAAAGACAGTTTGACCCAGAGAGACACCGTTACTTTTCAACAATAATTCGCTCATGGGTTTCCCTTGGGTATTTACGGCTACGTATTACTTACGGCTGTAACATAAGTGGAAAACCTATGGGCGCTGTTACATTTCTAGGCATTAAAAAAATCAATCCCTAAAAGTAAAGAAAGCTATAACTGCACCCATGCAGAAGACAATACGACCCGACAACGTTCATCATCATCAACAACCTTTAATAGTCCACTGCTGGACTGTTAAATGATGATGATAATAAATGGCCTCTCCTTAGAAAGAATATTTTGACCTACTATTATTATTTCCAATATTAATACACAGTTTAAAAGAAATGTACAAAAAAAATCCCCACTCATACTTTACTCATGTGTCGACTCCTGGTTCCTAATCCAATCTATCCTCCTCTAGAACGCTCTACCTCTCGAAATTAGGATAGCACCCAGCCGCCTCTCATTTAAGACGAAAGTCCGAGCTCGAATTCTGGACACTAGCAGATTCATCACATCTCTAAAGTCTTATATATTGTATTATATGTACCTATGTATGTAACTCAGCAAGTATAAGCATATATGTTGCATTTCAGTATGTACTAGTATGTATGTATATCTGTCACACTGTTCTGTCCATATCCTTAATTATTATTATCTCGTTAACACAAAAACTTAATTTCTAGTGCACCTACTCAGACATTTCCCCACCACCCATAGGTAGACTGGGAGAAAATGCCTGTGGCATTAAGTCCGCCATTGTCCAATCAATTGTTAGGTATTTGTGCAAAAGAATTAAATAAAAAAATAAAAATAAAACTATTATATATTTGTAATATATAGTATATGTAATCTATTCCAGGTCCGTTAGTAGTCCGGTAGTTTATTAGTATTAGTCCGGTAGTTTTTTATAATGAACATTGGGAATCACCTAACTCTCGCCCCTCTGAAGTCATATTCAAACGTGACTTCCTCCTGACGTTTCTCATGTTTTCTTTCTCTATATCCGTTTCTAATTGAGGACTGCGGTTCGTTTTTGTCTAAGGGCACTCGCTGTAACGAGGCCATTCATTTAAGCTTGCACCTATATAAATAAGTCGAGTGTAAGTTAAGTTTATGTTAAACGTTTCCTTTTTATAATTTGGATACTCTTTACAATTATTCATCAAGTATATAGAGATAATACCGATCATAAAGTCAAGTCTTGTACATTTAATAAAAAATTAAATGATTAGTATAGTAAGGTAATCAAATGATTGTTATAGCCTGGCTCTCTAATATGCATACATTAAAATAAATACCTTGATGTGGCGTAAATTGGTCCAGAAGCCTGTCCTTAGCTGTAAACTTTTTTTTTATTTTAAAACTAGCTTCTCCAATGCTCTTTGGAGCCTATTGCCTACTTTAGCTTTTTATTCCAGTTCTCGCTTTTGCTACTGCTCGTAATTTTTTAGTTCTTTTAGGTAATTAATGTATTGCACCAAAAAAAAAAAATTTACATGTTTTCAACTTATTTACTATACTTAATTATACATTTCTTATGGCTACAAACTCAAAAACCACATCTAAAATATTATCTTATTATACTACACAATTTACTCTATTACTTAAGTTGCTATCTTTATTCTACGAGTATGTTGAACAATAAGAATGTTACATTATTTTGTCACATAAGTCTTAAGTTCTATTTCTTTTATTAACTAATTCTACTATGTCTGTCCAATATTTCAAAAATATACACCTATTTTTACTGTTTATATTCTTGCTTAAGTTTGAAATTGTGCTGTAAACATTTATTCCTATTATTGGCGAGGACTTTCTTTCAGTTAAGGACAAACACCCGCAAGAGATAATTTGTCGTTTGTCTCACTCTACAAAACCACTTGACTATTTGCTTTATTGCACAGACGTGAGTGTATTCATAAAACAGAAAAAACTAAAAACGTTTTTTGTAATACCTGCTAATTAAACGCTAATTAAGCGAGTTCTCGTGTATAATATATATAGTATAATATTCAATAAATGTGGCCTCACGAGAACTCGCTTTTAAGATTTATCATTTAATTTCATCAGTATTATTCTAAACCAATTAAATAATGTATATAATTAAATCTCTGTTTCGTGCGGTAAGCCCACGATCTTTTTATTACTTTTAAAACAATCGGTTTTGAATAATCAATTAAAAGCTTTTGTTTTAATATCAAATTTATTGTTAATTGCCTCATATAATAAATCATATTTTCGGTTTAGCTCAAAGTAGAGTTATGTTGTCTAATCTATTTATTTTATTCATTTTTTTCTTTTTTTTTGTGTGGAAATCCTCTCGGATACCAGCCACCGGTGGCTATGTCAGACTCCGACCGAACCGACTAAAAACCGCACGCCGTCTCGGGTACCAGTAGCGGGGGCACAAGGTGTACCCTAGAAAGGAACGCCTCTGCTCCACCCATGCCGGGCATTCTGGCCGGTCATCGCAGTGATGGCACCCAGGCGTTTGCTCCTTGCGGATCAGACCCAAGTGATCCCCGAAGCATCCTTTTCCAGTGATCACCTGCGTCAACCGGTATGAGAGGGTCCCGTGATGCCTCTCGAGCCAATCTTTTTTGACAATTGGATAAGGCCTCAACTTTCCAATAACCTCATATGTATTTGAGTAACAATAATAATCAATTTCACATAACAAAAAGTTATATTTCATTAATCAGTTATTTGATTGACCTGTTATCTGATTGAGCCGGAGGACGTGGGGTCGATTCTCGCCGAGGATGAATAATTCTGTGACGAGATCATATCTGGTTATAATTCATCTATGAAAAAAATTAAGCAGAGTGCTGAATTCTTTTAAAAAATAATATTATCAGTTTTTTACGGTGTGACTACCGCCTACATCTGCAACTCAAGCGATACAAGTTCATAGTATGTACGTAACCAGCGCACCCGCCTACGCTCAATTCCCTGATTACACAGTATCCGGATGTTGACATAGTTTTTACTACATTCTCTAAATTTTTGTAAATTTAGTTTTAATATACATAGTTATTATCATATTTTTGTAACACTGTAATATCGTAATGACTCACTACACGTGTTGAACAAACTTTGAGCGTAGTGAGCAGTTAACTTGATAAATAAATAAATAGGTAGCGATGCTTACCGCGTAATCTTAGTGTAACTGTGTTCATTCGCACTTCACTATTTTGTTCGATGGAATCATGTGCTGCGAATGCATTGGAAACTTCATTAAATGAATATTATATCTTTGATACTCCTTATTAACCTATTCCATAGTCAGTCTTAAAAATACACCCAACTCAACAAAAACTTACTAGAACCGAATTAAAAGCAGATATATTGTCAGTACTTGTGTAACTTAACACACAATATTTATTACAATTCAAAAGTCATTATTAGTTGTTGAACAAATGTTCAGAAGTTGCGAGAGAGAATTATTTATTTTACTAATGTAAATTACTATGAAGTTTGCTTTGAACGTAAGTAAAATACCGCCCACACGCTTTAATAATAGAAAAGTATTGTACTTCAAGAGGGATATTTATCTATGTTAAGAAAATAAACAGGTAACAATAGACGAAAACTTCACAGACCTTAAATACCCGTTAGACAACATCGTTCTTGATCATATTTCTACCGTGGCTTGTGTGAGAGCCATATCTCAGCACAAATGGATCTGAGTTCCTGGCCTGCCTGAGCTCGACCTGAGTAAGACCACGGCCTACCAGAAAACGATGTTAAACAATTTTTTCGTTGCTTTTCACCAAGTGACTGAGGTTACCGGAGCCCGAATCCCCTGATTCTGGGGGAAGGATTCAGAGGACGGCAGCGAACTAGGTACGCTTGAGTCGCAGGTGTCCATTGGCGACGGTAGTCACTTACCATCGAATGACCAGTCTGCTCGCTTGCCTCCCCCTTACATTATTAAAAACATCATCTAACACTTACCTGCAAGGGTACTTCTACGCCCAACCTTAATGCGAACCTTTAACAGGGACAGCTACTGAACAAGCTATTCCTACAACCGCTCTCGGTATTAATTTCTATATACGGGAATTAAATATAAATTGCAGGAGGTGCACCCGAGAGGCGCCACAAGTGTAGTTCTCCGCGTCATTAGGTGCGTGAACACGTGAGCGACACTTAAACTCGTATTATCAGATATAACGGCGCGCTAATGCCACCGCCGCCGACCTTCCCCCGCGCACACAGATTTACATATAATTGCACACACCAAACGACATTACACACTGTGTACACTTGATACTTTTAGCTGCCAAATTCCATTGGGATAATTATTCAATTGGGACCAATAATTATTATTGTCATATCTCACACTCGCAGATGGCCGACTGTGAGATATGACAATAATAATTATTGGTCCCAATTGAATAATTATCCCAATGGAATAATTATCCCAAACTAACCAGATCCTTAGGTAACCAAAGTACATTAGTGCAGAATACATTATCGATGCACATCATTACGTCCAGGCATAGAACAAAGAATAGTACTCCTCCCACAAATATTTGTCTCGGGTGTAATCGTACTCAAGACTTCTGGGTCCACAGTCAAGGTATCTAACTACAAGACCTCAGACTAGGCAAACTATGACTGTTTCATATCCAGATTTTTGTCAGCGAAGCCTGTCTATCTATCAAGTCCAGCAGAGCTGGTAATATTTACTTCCATTCTGGCTAGAAACACACAACTCCGTTAAGAACTTAAATAACTTAATTTAAACCAACGTGATCACAACTATGTTACAAATCCGTCGCATTCCACTCGACAAGTGGCAACGAAATGTTGTTGGTCTGCGCGCTAGGCGGTGGCGCCTGTACAGCGTGCGGTCGCTACATGACGCACAATAAACTTGTGTAGGCTCGCTCTACGCGGTTATCATTGCGCCGAAGAAATATGTCGCGCACTGTGCGGCTTACAACTGTCGTGTTTAGGTGAACTTTATGCTAACTGACATTAAACGATTATTGCGTGTAACGTAAATACTATTACAGTTGTTAGATCAGTTAGTTCAGCGATTTTAGTATTACGAGTAGCGACATACCTGAGAACATATTAACAATTGTGGTTTTCAAATAAGTCTAGACAATTGTGTCATAAGTAGCTTCAGCGGACAATATTATTAGTATAATGTTACATTTACCACTAATATCTGACTTAAATCTTAGAATTAGTGCTTTAAAACATCACTCAAAATTACAATTTTTCGAAACTTTAGCACAGTACTAGAACAAAACAAGAAACTCTTTATATTTCGTTTTTACTTAAAAGCTGTAGTATAAAATATTAAACAGTTACAAAAAGACCAACCAAAGAATTGAGTTAGACACATAAAAAATATAAAAAAATAATAATAAAAAACACATTAGCCCACATCACATTTCCACTTAAGAAATGGCCTGCGATAAATTAATCCCAAGTATTTTTGTCTTCTATGTAATCCACAATTAAGTAATAGGCTTTCCAACATAATTTATATTTTATTGCGGACTTAAATTTGTTAATACTTCTATGTCTGTGTCTAGAATATTATTTGGAAATTTAATAAAAAAACGGACACTGGCCTCGAAATGACTTGTTTATCTTTTGGAGCCTAGAGGCGGGTACTACAAATTTATTTATATTTCTGGTATTTATAGAATGTACATCACTTCTATTCAAGATCTATAGATTTGTTTTTATGAACATATATTACATTTTCATGTGCTTATTTCCTTAAATTTCAGCCTCAATGACAACAATTGCTTAAATTATAGATTGTCAACACTGTATACTGTGTACTGTAGTGTTGTGTTGTAAAATAATTATTCTTATTATTAATAATTGGAATTCGGATATATGATATTTCAGATTATTAATTATCGATTTTTATGGTTTGGTGTCTTCAAGACACGGCATTCTGATAAGCGCAATTTTAAACATTAGGAATTTAGAAATTTACATTTTTATGATAGGATTTACAATAAATCGTATTTCTGATTTTCGGAATTTTGAATCATTCGAAATTATAAAAATCGGCACTGAAATTCATGACTGTAACTATCGGAATACAGCGCCTACGGTCGCCCTATCGGCCTGTATGGGCCGATAGGGCGACCGTAGGCGCTGTCCGTCGCAAACTGTTACAAGGCCAACGACTTGCACTGATATTCTTGTGTAAGGCATATAGGACGGTTAGCACTGAGGCTTTGCCGGTGTTGGCGGGTGTGCTTCCGGTCGATCTCGAGGTGCAGAGACGTGCAGTCATGTACTATTTAAGACAACAAAACATGGAATGCGATTTTTTGGTCGCGCGGGATCGCGGTAAAATTACAAGATTGCTTCAACAGCAGCCCGATGTCTATAACGACCTCATAGACGAATGGCAACAACGCTGGGATGAATCATCCAAGGGGCGCCATCTTTACCAATTCTTTCCATCTGTTCGCGAACGGTTGTCGAGGATATGGCTTGAGGTGGATCACTGTGTCGCTCAATTTCTTACGGGTCGTAAATTAGTCGAGTCACCATTGTGTAAATGCTCAACACCCAACTCTCACTATGAACAGTCTGCTCATCATATCCTCTGGGAATGTGGTATTTGGTATAATGAACGTAATATAATGCTGAATAGCTTGCAAGTGACAGCTGGGGCGGTATACTATGGGGATCTTGTGTCAACTAGGGTGAATTTCCGTGCGTTTAGGCGATTCTGGCATACATATTATAGAAATCAAACATAGCTCACGTAGGACCCGTAATATTTGTGGCCGTGGTGCTTCCCTGTTTAAAAGGGTGTATGCACATTTTACTTCATTTTGTCTCCCGCTTTGCTAAGGAGGGAAGTGGATTTACTGTATTTCCAACTCCTTCAATTTTCTTCTGATTAATTTCGTTGCGGGTTCCAAGACAGTTTAATTTCTTCCTGGGACTTCCCGAGTGTCATAACTCGGTGTGTTCGTGGGTCACTGCTGTGGATCCTGGTGTACAGGAGTTACAGTGGTGGGCGTGTGGGTGGGATTAGTCCCATTTATCGGAATTAAGTTTTTAGTATTTATTTAAGCGGTAGTTTTTTAAACTTACATGTGGGGAAACCCCCTTCGGGCCGTCACCCCACCGGCGTTTGCCGCAGAGTGGTGTGTCGGAATCGGACCGACTAAAACCACACGATGTGCCACTCTGCGCCTGAAACAGTAGGCATCCGGGAACTGTTGTTATTAAGACATCCGGACCCCTTCTAGCGCCTGCCCGCACTGGTGACGTCCATTTAATGCTACCTGGTCGAATATGCAGGCAATTCAAATAATGCAACAGTTATTGATCAAGTTATTACCAATATCATTATTAATTTTTACAATAAATCTACAATACAGCATCACTCCTTAGGTACAAGCGATATCACCTACTGTTCCGAATACCTCAACAACAATACCTCCACAATATGTAACTTGAATAGCAGTAATTCTGTAGATAATACAAGTGGCGGCAAATTGTGCGACACTTGTAATGCCTATCTCTGGTACTTACCTTCGACGTATCTAGTTAAACACAACGATCGTATGTTATGTGTAAGGTATGGCAACAGTGCTTATACTACCTACCTGTAGTCGGCAATAGAGCCGTGTACAGCTCTCGGAGTAATTATCAATTTAATTACTGAAGCTATACTTTTAAACTTTTGCGATTTATAATAAATAAACTACTATATGACGGTATATAGCGAGAAGGAAATATTAAAAGTATCGAACTTGTGCATATAAATTAAGAACCTTCTACCCCACTATCCAATGATCACGGCCAGTGCCACCTAACATCTATACTAATATTAAGCTGAACAGTTTGCTTCTTTGGTTGAACGCGTTAATCCCAGGAAGTACTGATTCGAATTGAAAAATCATTGTTGTGTTATATAGCCCATTTATCGAGAAAAGCTATAGCTATATAATATCTAGCTCCGACCAATAGGAGCAATGTATCAAAGATAACTGACACAAAAACGAGGATTATTCCTTTTGAGAGACGCAGAATTATTTATGTAGTGAAGTTGTATAAAGCGCAGTTCTGTTGATTGGGATTTATGAATAACGGGATGTTGGTAAAACTTGAGTAGGGAATGCACCGCGGCTTTGCGAAATAGAGTTTAGCTTTTTGAACACCGGGTTAGTCTAAAATGGCGGGAAAGCGAGTAAAGTGAGGATTCTACCTTAATAATAAAGTAGAGGGGAATATCAACAAACTTAAATTGGAGCGCAATGTTTACGACTGCGTTGTGTATTGTGTTCCAAACTCGCCGGGGTGACTCAATGTGATCTTAGACCAAACTTGTTATTAAGATTTCTACCAACCGCCCCAAATTGTGGTAACAATCGAGAAAATTAAGTATTTTGTAATGCAAAATTGTTTTATGATTTATAGCTCCTCGTCCGGCAATTCCATACTGCTTAATTTTAACAATTAGCAGTGCAACACTATGTGTTAATAGTAGAACGTTTCGCTTTACATAACAAATCTATTTGCCGGACCAATACGACTTTCAAATCTTTAAGAAAGGAGCATGCTCTTTAAGGGCTGGCTTTGTGATTCCAGAGTTGCGGATGTCCATGAGCGGCGGCAGTCACTCGACGCCAGGGGACCTGTGTGCTCGTTTTTCCTAACGCTTAGTATAACAAACTCTACCATACCCATTGAGAGAGAACAAGTAGAGTTTGTGACGCACGACCACTAGTGTCCAATATTTTATAGTTACTGCGAACATCAACAGAAATAAATACCTATGCTCTGTAATTGTTTATTAAAATAAAAAATCTATCTACAAATAATAACTAAAGTGTCTCTACTTATGGGAATCGACGTCTTCAGAAATTGAAGTTCCACTCGTAAATTAGTAGAATCCGATGCGATGGGAACAATCAGGGGAATTTGCATTATAAAGGTGCGGGCTCGCGCCCACCCCTCCCCGCTCCCCAACACTCGCGCGCGAATTTTTCTTACCTATTCTACCTTCGCTGAGTTTTTTAAATCTCACCTTCATCCACGCAATGAGTTCGCAAATTACGTGGATATTCTATGAATACGAATCAGTTTGAAGCAGGAGCTCACACTAAGTGAGTGAATTAACTTCGCACCACCGTTATACACCCCGCAGACCGACGGTGGAGTAGCTGGTTAGTAAAGACATTATGTACTCAACTATTGCTGTGGTGACATGACATTTCCATTCTTAGAGTTTTATCGCTCAATAATTGCCTAAAACCAAACTATGCCAACTCTTATATAAACACTAAATGATAGTTTTACAGTTTTACAATTTCTTATTTTTCTATTTTTAAAAATTGATGTGGCTACATAGATGCACACATTCATACATTTGACTTTAAATTCTAATTTGTTTTATTTTGAGTGACGAAGACCTTGTCATTTACATGTTACTACTACTTACTTATGTCTCTAATAATATTACTGCAACCTGTTTACTTTTTGACACGTTTGCAGATGTCTATATTGAGCAATGGACTGCAATAGGCTGATTGATTGATTGTCAGCTGACACAAGGCGAAGAAGTTTTGTCTAGCGAGTTTTGACAAGCGGGGTAAACAATAAACAAAAAGTAGCCGGTTAATTACTTTCATTGCAATGTATTTACAAACACTAACTATTACAAACAAGAAATCACTAACTCGTTAGTCGCTCTAAAAATTCGCTTCGATGTTAATTCGCTGCGTCGTAAAACAATACTGTCCCGTAAAACAATACTGTATTTTTATACCATAATTACTAGACTAATCCCGAGGATCCGATAAAATGTTCCGGACAGAACCACGTACAATAGGGTATCTACAGATTTCTATAATCTGCCGATATTCTACACTAGATGGCACTGCAAGTATCGGAATTAAGCACCATAATCCCAATGACACTTAATACCAGATGGCGCTATCCTCCAGACACAACACAAGAACCACTTAATCCTATGCCGCAAAAATATAATAGTTGTCCATTGAATAAAAAACTCTAAATGTCAAGCCCTAAGCATGAAACATTGAATATTATTAGCACAAGCGTAGCGTAGCAATTGGAAATGAAACGTTTATGGGGGGCAATGTAGTACTTTTGATACTATTTCTTTAGTTTCAATAACGATTTTACAACTATTTTGATGATGTACTAGAATACCCAAGTCTTATATCCTATATTTATTTGGAAAAAATCCATCTATAATGAATTTAGAAACCTTCAGGAGACTTCGTTAACCTCGCTCATTTGGACGTAAGTACGTGACAAAATAACTCTCTCCCTGATTCAAGACGAAGCTTACTCTGGTCTTGTATAATTTTATTTTCTGACTAAACGTTATCGATCATATAATGAAGAATGCTTTCTATTTCTAAATAAATAAGTATAAGAGTTCAGTGCTTTAACGTTTAATAAAAATAAAGTATTTCAATATACGTTTGTAGTGTAAGTCATTAAAATGGCGGCTCGACTACAACGGTAGAGCACTGAACTCTTATACTTTTACAATTAATTAGGTTAATTCGATGTATTGTAAATGGTAATGAAATCTTGTCAAGTAAATACGTAGCGAGGAATAGAAGGAGTCAGCGGTGAAACAGAAATAAGGTGGATATCGATTAACTTTATACTATTTAAGATGTTATAAGGCAAATTTTGAGTTATTCTCATTCGTGGAAGCTACTTATATAAAATTTCCCTTTGAGGCAATATTACTACCTAATTCATCGCGATTCAGCATCTGGTAAGTGTTATGGGGAAGGCCCTTTCGTATCTAATGGTAGATCAGCCCTAAGCTAACACGATACGAAACACACAAGTCGTATCTGATTAAACTGAGAAACTGTTAGTAATAGGAAGATGTTGAATTTTTTGTTTGCAAAAATATCGAAAGCAATTCTGTATTCAGTGATCTGCTTGCGAAATATTAAAGTATTACAGATTTATTAGGTTAACTTTCTGGAAGCAAAATGTTGGGTTAATCTAAAAAAATCATCATCATCAAAGTCAGTTTCGTTAAAATCAAAATCATTAGGAAGCGGAATAAACTACGGTACTCTATGACGCGCGTGATTCGTAGCCTCGTAGCAGCGTAGCCCTGCCGATACTAACATTACTTTTACTAAGGTACATGCAGTGGTGGCTCCATATACTTCTTCTTCTACTTTCTCTACTTCTTCTCATCTACATGGATCCTTTTATTTATTACTTGTTGTGTTTACGAGTAAGGCAATTATATCATACAGACAAGTCCCATCCCAGCCGGCGTCCACCGCGAGACATTGCTCTGTTTGTTATGTTAACTTATATTAATATGTTAGTGGCTGTAATAGGGAGTAGTGGGAAGTAGGACCTGTCTCGTTTGTACTAATTGTTTGATAATTGGCCGACGGCGAGATAGCGCCAGGCGCGGCACGGCCACACACCTGGACGTAGTCGTCACAACGATACTGTAATACGTGAACGTTGCCAATTATACTGAACTGTGACGTCATTTGTATAGTGATGCAAATGCTAGCGCCATTTGTGAAATTTATAAATATTCATTACATTTTAATTTAGAATTGTGTTCCACTTGATAAGAGATACGAGTGCCGCTGACTCACACTTTGTGGAAGCCTCTAACAGTGTTATCCACTTAGTAGATGTTAGTTCGTAGCTGTAGTGACGGTAAATCGCACTACTATTTGATATATAGAAATTGAGCCTGGTTTACAGACTTTGTACTCTTAAGGTTACAACTCATTAGAGCCACCCGCACAGCACCGCCTCGCCTCGAGCGGTTAATATTCTTTGTATGGAGTACTAAAGGTATACTTCATCAACTCCGGAGCGCCTCGCCTGTGACTAAACAGCATTAAGACTGATTCAATAATCTACATTAATACGTGTTCTTTGAAAGCACTTAAACCATTATTGATCTTTTATCGTTATACAATTGACAAGTTTCCGTTAGGCATTTATACATACTCTTAAAAATGTGTTCGTGAAAAAATCTAAGACTCAAAATACACTTAAATGTATGTTTGTTAATCCCGAAATTCATTAATGTCAAGACAAGTAGATTACGAAAATATTGCTAAACTATGTACAAATTGTAAAGCTATAGGATTTTGGTTTGGACATCTTACAACGACTGCCTTTTTATTAATATAATACCATATGTATTTTCTCTGCAAAAGACAAAACATTTAGAGCATCACCAAGAGTTATTTTTAAACTAAATCTACTTCCTAACGTACGTACAGTAATACTGTACTTAAATATATGATCGGATGTAGTAAAAGGACTTATGTAGTGAGAGGAATAGCAAGGACATGTGAATGCTGCGGCTGTTGTAGGCAGTATACGAGGTACAGTTTAGAAACGGAGAAATGTGCTGTCGCGTTGTCCAGCACGCAGACCTTACACACTCCCCGTGCCCACTCGAGAGTCGTTCACGGCGTATCTTACTTACTTATACTAAATAGTGTCGAAGACAAGGCGCTCTGCAATAAAAGACAGCAGCAGCGGAACGGACGCGATGTCGGATCGGCATCGCCACGGCAGCGATGCGGCGCCACGCCGGTGCCCGAGCGAATATAAATCACGCCACTTTATCGTCTTATATTTTTATGATATTTCGCCACAAACAAAGCCACTTCGCATTTGTCTTCCACGCGTATCTTTTCTCTGTTATTTTTCGCGAACAATGCCCGCGTGAAATCAAATGATAATTTAAAATTTGAGCGAGATGGCGTCGGGTCGCGGGGGGCGTGACGAAGGGCGGGGGGTGCGGCACCTAAATAAATTGTTTAAGATACAACATGAAGTCGTTCGCTTTGAGTTATGGCGGCCGGTGGCATTGTGTGCCTATGTAAGTGTGCGCTACACAATGAAATAACTTTGGAGACATTACACTACACATTAATAAGATTTATATTTGCTCACTCTTTACATCGGAGCTCTCGTATGACTATGATTATCCCACTTCGTTAGTTCCGAAAGTTAAGTATGCAGACAGTTCACCGCCGAATATATTAAGATGAAACACAGGAGCGGTAGCGACTCTCTTTATATTATACAGTTCCAGTTTTCAAGCAAACAAAGTTGGCTGTACTTTTACATGATGTTACAAACTCGCTGGCACAATTACCGTACATTTGTTTATGACTTTATTATTAAAATGTGTAACCGCTTTACGTGTCAGGCGGACTACTCACCGGCTTACCCAGCGGAGAAATACACTAGATTACCTCAGGGCGCCTTGTCGAAAACAGAAGGGTGTGCGTGTGGGCAACCTAAGGGACTCCTCAGAGAAAGACAACTTACACCTCAGTCATACATACATGTATATTTAAAATAAATACAGAGTTACAATAAAAAAACATAAAATAGTGGGTATATAAAAAAAATCCCGCAGCGGCGCGCGTCAAGGCCAAGCTGATGCTGCTCGGAGCCTCCTCGTCATCAATCCAGCAGGCCACTTCCACACCAGCCCGAGTCGGCTATTTATATTAGGTATAATGGAAGGTTCAATATTTATATTAATTACATTAACAAGAATTACGTAACCCTTGAATAAGGCTGACCGCTTGCTTGGTGAGCCGCGTGACTGCCAGTTTACCAGAGGGTACTGAGAAGCTCGATTACGCACCAGAAGGCCACAAACGAAAGAGCACGCCGTCTGAGATTGTTTGTATTGACCCGAAATCTGGAGCCCTACGAATGGATTAGCACTCATATAATCGTTCAGGTTCCAGAAACAAATGACTACAAGAAAATTAAGATTAACTTACCACTGGCGTGGGTACTTAGAACAAAGAAAATATTACTAAAATGAAATTACCCGACAAACAAAATACTACATAAGATCGGAAGACTAGAATCACCAGAGTGTCCCCTGTGGCTGAAAGCCGGACTTATATATGCTCGGTTTATGAAATTTCTAGAAAGAATCCCTTCTTTATCATTTTAAATTGTCATTCAAATTATCATCGAGGTTAACACGACTCAATTCAACAGTAACTCGCTTCCTACCATAACAGGACACTATTAACACCAATACAATTTGTCAGGATAAATTATTACTCTGACTTACCAACAATACAACGCCATCTAGTGGTCCGATGGCGGACGAAGAACATCAATACTATAGTTACAATCTAATTTGGATAAATCATTAAATGCGACGCGGGCCAATAGGTGTCACTGTTTACAACTCTGTACGCAATACAAATATAATAAAAAAATAACTGTTACAAATGTTATAGAGTTTAAATGCTGCTACCTACTGCACCACTCACGTTCTCTTTTAATATATTTGACATGTACGTATTTGTTGTATATTAACCTTCCATTGTCACGTTGTTGAGTACAAAGGTAAGTTGGTCTTGGTGCATACATGTCTTAACCTATTACATATATTATGAAGAACTGGTATTATGTTATATAATAAAGTTTAATGATATATTAGTATAGCAAGTCAAAATTAAGCACTACTAATTATATCTGATGCACCTTTCGATTTGCGAAAGTAGCCCAAGTTTAGTAGTATACTGATTAATTGGCGTACTGTTGGACATACGATCCATCCGGTTCTCAGATAGAATCCTCCAACACCCTAATGTCATGTCTATAATTATTCAACATACTCATTTTAAGTTACAAAATACATGGCAGATGATGACTATGGAAAGAAATATGTACAGCATTCTTCATACGATATTACCTGTAACTAATTAATGTTTCAATGAAAATATTGCCCTAACTTCGTTAACCCTTTGTCCCGATTAACAGCAAATTTACATCTAAGTAAATATCAATTACATCACAAGCATGTTTAACATTTCTTAGGCGGAAGAGGCAGCAGGTACGTCTATATTGAAAGCGCACAAATTACCCACCACGTAATAATTACTGACACGTCTGGGACTTCGCTACCAGAACCGCGAGACTCGCGTTGATTTCACGTGTCTCTTCGATACACTCGGTACCTCCATTGAATCCAACCGCAAACATAAATTACATCCTAATTCCAACTCACAAAGTTGATATCGCCTTGAAGGTGAACGGATCGTTAAGTCGTTACATAGTTGTATAAACGGTTCCCGGCTTCCAATCCGTTGTCGGCTCAGCCTCCCCGATGCATTGTCACATGTTATTACATTACTGTACGGCACTCGAGCGGTTTGCCACCGCTGCGCCGCCGCACTTTCTAAAGCAATGTTTCTACAAAATAATATAATGACCTCGAAATTGCAAAATTAAACAGACAAATCTTGTTGCAGTTATTTGGCAAGTTACAGCGACAAATAATACAAATTTTCTTCAGCCCCTGGTAACCTCACTTACCCAGTTAAATTGAAATGAAGGAATTTCTTAACTCCGGTTTTCTAAGATGCCATTCTATAACTCTGGTCGAAGTTATGCCGAAGCATGACTCTCCCACGGCGTTAATTACTTATTACTTTTAATATCATCATATTACTATGTGCATCAGGAAGTGCATCATCATTGGAAGAAATATAAAGTGTACTCCCTAAACCTATACCTGGGTCGCAATTCCCAGGCGCTGTCGAAGGAACATGTGGTGCCCCCATCTACCACCCGATTTACCCGGCACCAGCACGGTGATTTTATGGAACGCTAAGAAATAGGTCTAGTATAACCAAATTAATGCGCTCTAATAACGAATCGGAATAAAAAGTAAATAAAAATTCAATTTTCCTCCTTCTGCCTTCGTTGTCAAACCATGTTTGTTAAATTGTTCAAACTGCTAGCAGCCTCTGAGGAGTTCCATTATTCTCCTCATGGAAACATCATCAAATCAGTTCAGAGATGCTATTATTAAAGCATTGTCAGCCAAACTATATACGAGTACGTACAATGTTTTAATTCGATACAATTAGATGCCGGTTAAAGTTATCAAGATTTGTTTACATAGTTACGAGTGAAACTAATTAAACCGTATTAATATCAGTTGGCTGATGAAGGGCTTTGTCCAGGCAGATCTCGTGTTGAACATAATTGCAATCCAGCGCCGTAGTGATCACTCCATTGTTGCGTTTATTTCACATATTTATGCAAACTAGCAAATATAAAGCTTGTTAGCCGCGCCGTGCCACTGCCTACACTACGAATCATTCATTTGGAGAATTACCTTCATGTGAACATGTTCTATACTATTTTGTATTTTATTGCAAGAATATTACATAATATTATATTTTAAATCTATTAACCTTTGTCGCCTTTCTGAATTACCCGAGTGGCAATAACGTTCGATGGAATGGTACGGATTATAGTCAGGGTTAGCCTATCCGTTGGTCTCGTGACACGATCGGTGTAGTTGTCTGTCACATTGGCTAGTTTTTGTAGTTCATCTTCTGTGGTGTCATTACTGTCTAACTTATTGTATAACGTCGCATATGTTCGCATCATGTCTACATAAGGTTCATAGTTAGAGCTCAGTTCTCGGGGGCTCATCCTTACACGGTTCGGTCACGTATGCCATAAATAAGGTGACAAAGCATTAGTTTTGTCTACAAATTACTGTACAGGTTTCGAAATCGGTTTGTTAAAACTAGCTGATATTGCAAGAGTCTAAAATCTACAGTAAAGACCGTCAGTAAACTGGTCTTACTGGCTCAATGCACTCGTAAACAGATTTCGATTACATACTCTGCTCTTAATCATTTATTAAAACTTGCAATAAGTAGATACCTCAATAGTATTTTATAATGTATATCCCGTTAACAGTGCTAGTTAAACGATATTCAAATTATTATTTTTTATGGTATAAGGGTGCAAACGAGCAGACGGGTTACCTCATGGTAATCAACTACTGCCGCCCATGGACACCTGCAACTCAAAAGTCACAAGTGCGTTGATGCCCTTGGAGTGAGAGAGCAATTCTTGCGTTGCCTTTCACTGAGTGAGTGAGGTTGCCGGAGCTCAAAGCCCTTTTTCGAGTCCCTTAAAAAAAGGGCTTTGAGCTCCGGCAACCTCACTCACTCAGTGAAAGGCAACGAAAGAATTGCTTAACACCAGTTTTCTGTGATGCCTTATTTGAGCAGAAATCTGTGACGGTGCTATTGACAGTTTCGATTTTTGTTTTGGACATAAATGTTATATGTACGAACTCACGTCATCTCATTTTCACCAATCTTTCTTTAACTCAATTTAATTTATAAAATTTTACATTCTGATTAACCAGTAGGTATATTAAAAGAGATACGGAAATCTTCGTTGAATGCTGATTGTAAGAACATACTACACAACGTAACGCAAACTACACATCGCTATATGTAAAGCTTAAGTAATCTGTGTTATGGGTTCTAGAACAAGAATACTTAGATTCATTTTTTATCGGACTCATCTTTTTAGGCAACAACACCCAATTCGAGTGACCGTCGTGCGACTCTGAGCTGCTCCAGTTATTGGTTTACACTCTTTGCTCCATCTGTATAAGCAAATCTATCGTTGCCTTCCTCACTAAATATTTTTCCTAAATAGAATATATATAATGAATATAGTTTTCTGATAACGATTCCGCAATAAAATGTCTACAATCGATGATAATAAATAACTTTGAGTTGGTTTTTATTTCTCTTTTCTCAAGTTACAAAGATGGCGGCACATTCGTCCAGCTCGTAAAATATTGATATAGGTCACGCTTTAAAATTTCGTTTACATAATACAAAGGCAAGGGTAGTTCATTTTATGAGTTCATCTCGAAGATTTAAAGAGATAAGTTGGCAAACAAATCTATCGCGAGGCGTGCCAACAATGCACCAAGAAGTCACTTGAAGGGTGGCGCAATATCCAATACGACCCCCTCCAACCTACCAATAACTTCATCATAAAATACATATATTATGTACTATACAGGTTTGTCACCTGATGGTAAGTGAGTATTGACCCATCTATTGACACCTTTAAGTAACTGTCCCCAGAGCACTGGTAACCTCGCTCGCTCAGTGAAAAGTAACAAAAAAGTATTTAACACCAGCTGCCTGTGAGGCCGGGCTATCAGCCCGGTCGAAACTCCTCATTTGAGCCCAAAATCAAATAATTTGATACGTGGTCATTTAAAAATTGTTATTACGTGTCATAAATTAATAGATTTGACTAAATAGTTTACGGCATATAATTGATCGTTTCCTTTAGAGTCTCACTTATTCTAATACCAAACACAAAGACCGAAAATTATATCCTATCTTAATGCGGGAGTTGTCTTTAAAAAAAAACTATCTTCAAACGTTTGCCTCTAATACAGTATCAACATCAAAAGCGAAGGATGAGTTCGTTGACAGATTTAATTACACTTACTCTGTTCCTAGCGGCAGAACTCAGTGTTCAGTGCTTGCGACAATCTAAAACACTAAATCTTTCTAGTGGCTGCTTACCGTTAAGAAGCAGGACACGCGTGACACATGGCTCGCCTAAATATATAGAATATATTCATGAGAGTGCGATCGAACCAGCGAGCCACAACGATTCTCCGAACTTTTCTCATCGGCACCCTCTAACTAATCCATACATTATGAAGCGTTTTTCCAGCCCACCCATAAGAGCTGATGAACCGTGCAAATTGAGGATGTAACTCACAAAGTGCCAGTTAGTATAAATCAAGTGGCTTCGAAGTTCCTCCGGATTAATATTAATTTATCGGTCAAATTTTCAATCTTCAGTTGCGGCGTTCATTATGCGTCGGTGAAATAAATTAGTGTCTCGCCGCAGCCGAATACCGATAGTAATGACGCTATTAACAGGACCGCTATTAGCATTGCACCAACCCCCGCCAACAAACTGTGATGTTAGCTAACTGTACACCCCAACTATCTACATATATCATGCGTGAACTGGTAACAGATACTAAAAACTAAATTAACCATAAACTTATTGTACCGTAGTGTAATAGTATAAACTAACAAAGACAAGATATTTTAAAAGAAGTTAGTTTAACGAAACATACTAAATGCTTTATATAATGACTAATGATATAATTAGATACTTGGCATCGTGTTATGTTCAATTTTAAGCTTTAAGTTATCCTCTATAGTTATCTCCTTTGTTATATTTTTAAATACCAATTATTGTTGTAGCTGGAAAAAAAAACAAGAAATCCCATCAATTGATTTAATTTAACACTTGGCGCCTATCGAAATTGTAATAGCAAAAAAATTAAAATAGAAAAACTATCTTTGATAGGAAAAATGGTTTCATCGTAAAAAATCGTTTTATATACCAGATTGTTTGAACAATAATGTACGTAACACAACAATCAAATTTGGTCACAACTGTGTTACAACTATGTTTCAGATATTAATAATGCATCTGTACATCGGGAATTATACACTATTTGCTTAGCACGTGCTATTACTATTCTTCAAATCACAAGGCTTTAGTCTTGACAGCGCTTTAGTCTTGTCATAGTCACTATAATATTTGGCAGAGGCAGGCTAACAGTGCACTCTCCAGGGTTAATCCAGGGTTCCATGGGTTAATACCAGACGGGTTACATCGTTTCATTGTAGATCCCAGATAAATAAAAGCACAAGTAAGTTGCAAATGATACACTTTTTGTTTTTTTTTTTTTTTAACGTGTGGAAATCCCCTCGGACCGTCACCCCACCGGGGTTTGCGGCGGGGTGGTGTGTCGGACTCGGACCGACTAAAACCACACGGTGTGCCACTCTGCGCCTGTAACAGGAGGGATCCGGGAACAGCTGTTGTTAAGACATCCGGACCCCTCCTAGCGCCAGCCCGCTCCTGGTGCGGGCTCCGTCTCAATTTTTTTTTTTTTTTTTTTTCCTCTCTTTAGGCGACGTCCGGCACACGCGGACGCCGCCCCCTCGCGGCTGGCCAAACTAATGCGGGTGGAGGGGAAACCCACCCCGTCCACCCGCGGCCACACTCAGGGCGGCATGAGGCTGTGATAGGCGGGCCTCCGCCGCCCGGTTCGCCGGCGGCGGATCGGGTCCGAGTGGAGGTCGTCCTCCCGGGCCCTCTCCGCCGCCTCCTTCCGCGAGATTACTACCTCGCAGAAGGTTGCGACCGCGGTAAAACAACTGTCGCTACCGGCCATGGAGCGTACTACGGCCGGTAGCGAGAGATCCACTCCGATGACTGCAGTGAGGGCCCGGCGCTGCGCCGCCCATGCGGGGCAGACCGCCAGCGTGTGCTGGGCCGAGTCCTCACTGCAGTCGCAGTGGTGGCAGGCGGGACTCAGTTCCCTCCTAGCGACCGAGTGCAGGTACTTTCCGAAGCAACCGTGCCCGGAAAGCACCTGCGTCAGCCGGAAGGAAAGGGTCCCGTGCTGCCGCCCTGCCCACTCGGCGATGACCGGCTGGAGAGCCTCCACGGCGGCGAAGCCACCGCGTGGAGTCTCCAGCCGGAACGACCAACGAGCCATCGTGGCTCGGCGAGCGGCTTCGCGCCACTCGCCGATAAACTTCGGCGAGCACTTCCGCCTCCAAATCCCACGGGGGAGTTCCGGCCAACGCGCATGCCACCTCCGTCGAAACGGTGCGGTACACACCCACACCGGTGCACCGTACAGTGCCATTGACCGGACAACCCCCGTGTACAGCCGTCTTGTCGCGACGCTGGGTCCACCCATATTGGGCAAAAGTCGCCCTAGGGCAGACGCAGCGCCGACCAGCTTTGGAGCAAGCTGTCGGAAGTGCTCGTCGAAGAGCCACCTCCCGTCGAGGATCAGGCCCAGATATTTCATCTGGGCATGAACCGGTACGAGGACCGAGTTGACCACGGTTGAGGCGCCAGGGGGTGGACCACGACGGGGCCCATGAAATAACAGGGCCTCCGTCTTATCCAGGGCCACCCGTAAGCCCAGCGCCTCAATGCGCCCGACCACCAGGGAGACTCCCCCTGTGGCCAGGCGCACCGCCTCTTGGAAGTTTTCCCCCCGGGCTGTCACCAGGGTATCGTCTGCGTAACAGATTACACCCAGCCCGGGGGGGAAATCGGCGCGAAGGGCCCAGTCGTACCCTATGTTCCACAAGAGGGGTCCAAGAACAGACCCCTGTGGAACACCGCACGACATGGGCCGACACCTCAGATTACCTTCTCGATCCTCGTACACGACGGTACGCTCCTCTAAATAGTCTGCCACTAGCCGCCTCAGGTACTTTGGCACCCCATGATAGTGGAGTGCTTCCCTGATGCAGCTGAATGGCAGACTATTGAATGCGTTGGCGATGTCTAATGACACCGCCAACAGCACGCCGCCACAGCTCACGGCCTCTTCGGTCACGGCCCTCAGGCGCAGCGCAAGACTGTCGAACGCCCCGCCCGAAAACCAAATTGGGCGTCCGACAGATCGGGGCCCACCTCGCAGAGGTGCCGGACGATGCGGGCAGAAAGAACCCTCTCAAACAATTTACCCGCCTCGTCCAGCAGCACGATGGGCCTATAGGCCGCGACCGAATCGGCAGGCCGTCCCGGCTTCCTTAATAGGACCAGCTTCCCGCTCTTCCAGCACTCAGGGAAGCGTCCCGACGCCAAGCTAGCGTCGAACACCTCCCGGAGGCGGTCTGCCATGTGGTTGAGGGCCAGGGCCAGCACTCGGGCCGGTACCCCGTCTGGCCCAGGGGCGGTGTTCTTGGAACGGATCCGTAGAACAGCCGCCCCTACCTCCGAATCCCGGACGGGCGGAACATTATCCTCCCCGTGCTCCCCGTCGTCTCCGGCCAAGGAGCCCATCGCCGGGGGAGTGTGTTCCGCTGGTTGTGGGAAAAGGCCCTCAACCACTTCTCGCAGGAAGCTGGGCTGGAGAGTCTCCGTAAGGGGGGGGCCGACGCGCGGCGCTTTTGTCGCACCGCGAGGTAAGGGCGACCCCAGGGGTCACGATTAAGACCCTCCAGCATCTCCTGTCTCTTTTCTTCTTTGGCGCGGCTAATGGCCAGCTTCAGAGTTTTCCGCGCCTGTCGGTACTCCTCATGAAGCCGGTCCTCCTCACCGTCTCCACGGTGACGCCGCCGACTGCGCGTGTAGGACCTCCGGGCACGTGTACAGGCCGCACGGAGGTCCGCCAGCTCCTGGGTGCAAATGATACACTGACTCAACCTACCCAATCCAATAAATAAATATGATCGGTGAATCATGATGAATCGGATAATG
Organism: Arctia plantaginis; assembly: GCA_902825455.1. Lineage (NCBI taxonomy): Eukaryota > Metazoa > Arthropoda > Insecta > Lepidoptera > Erebidae > Arctia > Arctia plantaginis. The sequence goes on along the minus strand of CADEBD010000857.1, from coordinate 117,943 downwards.
AACGGGCAATGCGCTGTAATATTTTCAAACGTACAACAAAATGAATAACATTAAATTTTATCGAGATATAATTGGGTGGCAAGTAAAATTCTGACATTTGTTTATAGGAATGTAGATCTTTCTAAAATCATTTTAAAATACAATTTGTTCACTTTTCATATACTTCAGATAATAAGAAAACCTTACCTCAGAACTCCGTCATTCGCCATATGTGTCAGACAGGACGAATTGATTTCGACTATGCTTTTTTTTTGGAGTATATATTTTCCGTACGGTTCCAATCGAATTGTATGAAAAAATATCCCCCCTAAGATTGGCAATTAAAGAATGAAGAATACACTTTATCATATTTTATGATGTTGCCTTTAATAGTCCACTGCTGGACATAGGCCTCTCCTTAGAAAGAAGGTTTTGGCCTACCATACCACGCTGGCCAGACGGGTTGGTATAGGGTTTGTGTCAAGTTTTCCGTCTTTTTGCAGTGCTGGTGTCCTGCGTTGTTTTGCGCCCTTAGTCGGCTCTTACGACACCCACGGGATGAATTAGTAGTTAGTACATTATTACATAGGTAGTGACATTCCGTATTCTTAATATTAAGTAATTAACATATTAAGAGTTGGGTTGTTGGCTCTGAGCGCGGTTTTACTATTAGTATTTTTTATAATCGACGTAAATTCTGAACAAAAGATCCGATTAGTTTAATAATATAAATTATTGTTATTTAAAAAATAGATTTATATTATTCAACTAATTATTTGGATGAAGATTTAGGTCATCTATCGACACTACTTTTATTTTAAAGGAAATTTTTAAGCCAAAATTGTAGTACTTAAGTATAGTCAAACAGTAATTTGTATTTTCAAAAATAAATACATAAATGCACTACATTATTTTATAAATCATTATCACAGTAATTTTTTTTTGGGGATTATTCAAAAATATTGAGTTCATATGATCCATGTTTTTTTTTCTCTTTGCCAAAACTTGCCTTGTTATATCATACTATATAGTTTCACATTTATGTGTAGATAGTATGAATAAGACTTTTAGAGAAATAAAAGAAATCCAAAATCTTGAAAATCTAGAAGCGCTTTTACTTGTGGCAGATTTGTAATTTGAAGACCACGTCTGTCGGATCCGCAAGTTTTAAATAGATGTATCAAGAATGTTCTTTGTCTAGCTTTAGAAATGTATGAAATAAAGTCAGTCAGCTAGTTTGACTTTACGGATAGCGTAGTGGTTTAGGCTATTACCTTGCCGCTTCCTACTAGACTGAGTGTTGTGGGTTCATTCCCCACATGGGACAACACTTTGCGTGATCCATTAATTGTTGCCCTGATTCTGGGTGTCTTTTGTGTCCATTTGAATTAATATTTGTAACGTCCCCCGCGACAACAGATATATTCCTAGTGCGGGAGTGGTCTTTAAAAAAAAAAGAGAAAAAGCTAGGTCAGCTAACATAAACGAGATAATTTTTCTCGTAAATTTCACTCACACGGTATACATTCTTAGGGCATAGTATAATGATTAGCAGAATCAGTAATATGCTTCAACATTTTTACCTGTTCCCTGGATGACCAGTGCTAAAATTACTCCCGCCCTCAGAGCGCCTAGTGCAAGTTTATTTCACATCACCTTGCTCTCGGCGGCGAGCGCGCTCGGCGGTGTGATTGGTGAAGATATCAGCGCGGGCCGATCGCAGCGTGACGATCGAGTAGAAGTTAGATAAACTCGCACTCAGGTGTCCGTGACACCTGAGGACCAGCAGTAGTCACTTACCAGCAGTTGAAACATCTATGTTGTAAAAAACTTTCAAATTCTGTTAGTTGCGTTGATGCCTTTTTTTTAGACTTGCAACGAATATTCGGTTACTATTCGGTATTCGAACTATTCGGCTGCTTTTATTATATTCGGCCGACTACCGAATATCTACATATTATGTATTTTGTCATTGAGAAATAATTGGTAAAATGAAAAATTAAAATCGATTGATTACGTATATATTCATATTTTCATTTCTGTTATAATCATTTAAGTAGTCATTGGTGCATAACACAGGTACATAATTTAATTCACGTCTGTACAAGTTTTTGGCGCTAAAATCCAGCCGAATACTTTTGCCTAAAATTCGGCTATTCGGTCAGGGGCCTCGCCGAATATTCGGTATTCGGTATACTGCCGAATATACTATTCGTTGCAAGTCTACTTTTTTTGTCTAGAACAAACTCAATACTAACCGCTCTGAATTGTGTATTTCTACGAAATGCGGAACGCTTTGTATATTTATTATTTATATAAAACTGTTTCAGATCTTTTGCTACAGAGTGGAAGTCACTGAGTCATTTTTAAAGAAATGTCTAAATGCTGTGTATTTATTCTACAAGACAGTGGAAGCATTTTACACAAAGAGAACTTCCATTTTGAACTGTTCTTCACTTGAATGAATTTTTAATGTTCAGGAAAGATCTACTATTTATATGACATTGTGATATAACAATAATACCCGCGGGCCATTTCAGGGGAAGCGGCGAACAATATTGAGTTACTGAAATTCGTATATATATATTTCTAAATGATACGAACAAATATTTTTATTTAATTTTAGTTTTTAAAAAGAATTGATCTGATTATTATTTAAAGATCGTACCACTAGTGTATTTTGCCTTTGCCAACTTTGTTTGCGTTTTCTAAACAACAAAACTTATTTTTTATTCACTATAGTATTTACAAATATACGGCTTAGAATCTATACGGTGTAGTGTATATTAGTGAAGTAGTTAGGCGTGGCCGCCGCCGTGCCCGCCGTCGAGATAACGCGCGTGAATCACCGCCGTTACTGCCATTACCCGCTCGTTAACTAATTAATAAGTTTTGGCGTTCATAATAAACGGGTCTGCCTTGAAGCGCACCTACAATGTGCTATCTTCGCACCCTCACTACTCTACCAATATGCTCGTTAAGGCTCCCAATGGACGGCTTAGTTAATGATCGAACTGTGGCGAAACTGGTGGAACGATATGATAGCTGCTAGGAAGGCGCTAAACGCTTGTAGTTATTTCAAGAGGATAAAGTACATAGTCCAAAACCAGACCCATCCCAGCAACAACCTTTGGGTGAATTATCTATTTAGTCGCGTCCTCGCGGCTGACCACTATTGCGGATGGAGGAGAAAACCAGTCCCGTCCAACCACGGTAACACTCAGGGCGGCATAAGTGATAAGCGCGCCTATGCCACCCGGTTGCCAGCGAGTCTCCCGGGCCCTCTCCGCCGCCTCCTTCTCCGAGATGACGTCTTCGCAGAATAATGCGACTGCGGTAAAACATCTGTCACTACCGGCCATGGAGCATATGACGGCCGGGAGCGACAGATCCTCTCCAATGACTCCAAGCTTCAGTCCTGAACTCCCCAGAGACTCCCTTCGTTTACCAAATGATAAATCGAGCTGCCGCATCCATGTCGGATGCACAGGCGAAACTAGTCAGACGTCCCCAAAATAACCGTGTATACAGTAACTCATCATAAAATACACGAGGTACAAACTTGCAAAATTGCGTCTGCACTACTCCGTTGATTGTCAAAAGTTTAAATGAACAGATTTGTTTACAGAGTCCAACGTGAACGGTCGGAGGTGTGTAACGAGCTTCGTACTCTGTGGCAACCCCGCGGTAAACAGCTGTTCTGAATTGCTCCCGTTTATTTTTTTGTTTTAAATATTATATTCTGTTTAAAATATCATTTAAATACCAATTTCTCACTAAGCAAATAAATGCTACTTGCACAAATTATATAAGAATAGTTCATAAATGTTATTTTAGTAAATAAACAAATTTGTAAGTGACGGTTGGGATACCGGCAAGTTACGAATAACATTAAAAAAGTGTTGAAAATTGTGCCTGGAATTTATTGTCATCGCTTTACAGGTATCGCTATTTGATTTATTTATTATTTTCTTTAATACGATTTCGGTAAAAGTGTAGTTAATTCTTAAGACGCTTATATTGACACTACACAACTTACCCTCCACTGTGTGATATCAACTCTCCTTGGTGATAATTTAACAATAGTTTGCCTTTTCACAAAGCCTTACACCATGGTTCAGACTCGTAATGCCTTGGCTCGTCAATTGGAGTCCAAGCTTCAACTGACTTTAAGCGAATTAAAGGCAACTAAGGAGAGGTGTGATCAACTCATTGGGGAAAGAGATGACAATGAAAGGGAAGTCCTTGAGACATTAAACGAGAATGAGAAACTTAAAAAAGAAATGTCTCTGTTGCATGGTCGGTATACAGTTTCTGTTGATGCCCGGAACAAGCTCCAACTCCTTGTGGACAGCTTTGATACATGTAGGGATGAGTATGAGCAGGCACTGAAAAGGATTAGGAAGCTAGAATGCCAACTACAGAAAGCAGAGGAAAAAATATCAAAAATCGACACTCATAAGCACAACCGCCTTGTAGCTTCTAACCAAAGTTTGTTCGAGGAGTTGGTTGCCCCGGGGTTGGATCGGGCTGTAGTTGACAGTCTCCATCCATCTATGGTAATAGATCTCACAGCTGACGATGATACTAGTAGTTGTACTTATAAACCTAACAAAATTGTAAAATGCAGCTTGAGAAAATTGAAAAAATACATTAAAGTTAAAAAAATAATTACCAAAACAAAAAAAATGATTCACAAACAAAAATTTTTTATTAATAGTATGTCACTAAATAGGCAGAGACTTCATCTGATTGATCAGGTGTCTATGTACTCATTAGAACTAGACAACATGTCGAGTCAATACATTAAAGATACAAGAGAATTACAAAGTGAGATTGACCGTCTTAAAGAACAACTTAGTAATATTACCTATAAATATGAAATTTCCCAAAAGCAGAGCAGGGAGCAGGTGCTGGCTATTGGCAGGCTGGTTAACTCCTGTAAATGTAATGATTCAGTGTATTCTATAGACAGCCCCAGGACAGCACATGCTCCTTCCTCGCTGCCACCACAACCTATCAAAACTTTTGTACCTGAATTCAAGGACTCCCATTTACAAACAAACAAATTGTACAAAAATGATAACATAGCAATGTTTAGTGATGAAATTGGAAAGGGCATGGGTCCCTTAATGTTAAATACACAGTTGGGACATTCATTCAGCAATTATTGCATGCCTCACTCATCTTTTAATGATATTATGGAAAAAGTTTTAAATTCCAAATCAGACCACAATGTAAATACTTCATTAGTCATTTTTGTTGGTAACAGGGGAAATGTAAACAAAAAGAAATTCTTAGGCTACTTTGAATCATTGTTAAAGTTAGATGTAAATAAAATTGTATTGTTTACACTTCCTCTTAGCAAAGGGTTGTCGCAGAAGGAAAGAAATGTTAGATATAATTTAAATATAATGATGCACAACCTAACTTGCCAAATAAATGGACCCTATTATAATAAATTACATCTAATCGACACTAACAAGCTTGTTAGTAATAATATTTCATTGACGAAAGGTAGACATTACCTTTCTAATTATTATAAGAGACAGATAGCAATTTCGCTATCATATTATTTTTCCATTACAGCCAAGAACTTGGCTAAAACTATTGCTTCTATTGAGCAAATTGACATTACCCATAGCGACTTTGCCAATCCGTTGGCAGATATTTCTTTAGACATTAATAAAAATTTAAATGACATACCTAATAATTTACACAATAATGAGATTGACATTTCAAATAATTTAAATTTACTGATAAGACAATAGAGACTACCTCTTGCAATATTAATTTGATCACTAATAGAAAGTTCAATCACAGTAAATTTATTAAAAATAATATGATAAATAATATAAATTTGGTGCATCAAAACATTAGAGGAATGATGGGCAAAGACTTGGAGGTGGAACTGTTCATGAACTGCAATGCAATTGATATTTTTTGTATTACTGAACACTGGCTAAAAGGGGATCAGTTTATGTTCAATTTTGACCACCACCAGGTAGGCAGCTCGTTCAGCAGAAGTACAGCAATACATGGTGGCACTATGATACTCATTAATAAGAAACTTAAATTTAAAGAGCGCCATGACATTGTTAGTTTATCAGTTGAGCGAACTACAGAAATAGCCTGTTTAGAACTAAAAGGTTTCATAGTAGTATGTGTATACAGACCTCCTTCAGCTATGTATGATTGTTTTGAACGTGTTATGGATGAAGTATTAGTTAAAGTAACAAGATCAAAAAAGAAGGTCATCATCTGTGGTGACTTCAATATTAACCTATTGGAAAATTCAAGTATAGTAACCAAGTTCAAGGCACTTTTTCAATCATACAATCTGAAGAACTTGTTCTTGGAGCCTACACGAATCACTGCCACCACTGCCACATGTTTGGACAATATATTTACAGATATTGTTATTAAGGACAAGAAAATAATCAATCAATTACATTCTGACCACTGTGGTCAATTAGTATCTTTCTGTGATAGGTATGAAAAAGTGTCAGAAAAAAGAATTGTGGTGATACCTAAAACCGCAAAGCGTTGTGAAAACTTTAAGGATAAACTTAAAGCTGCTTTTAATAATTCAGTACTCTGTGTAGAGAATAACCCTAATACTTATTATAATAGTTTTTTTGAAACTTTCTCTTCAACATTTAACACCATTTTTACACCAAAAACGCTAGTGGTTAAAGGTAACGCCACATTTAGTGAATGGGCTACCCCTGGCTTACTCAAAAGTAGGAAAAGATTATACGAGCTATACGATGAGAGGAATTATAATAAAAGTGAACAGTTTCATAATTATGTTAAAGAATATTCGAAGCTGTTTAGGAAACTTTGTAAACTGGCTAAGTCTCGTTTTATTAGTTCAAAGATTAAAAGTAGTAATGATAAGATTAAAACCACTTGGAAAATTATTAATAGTGAAACTGGCAAAGATCCAAACCGTGATAATGAATTTAATTTAAACATAAACAATACATTTATCACATCAAATGCTGAGGTTGCTGCTGCATTTGAGAATTTTTTTACTAACATTCCTGTATCAACTACTAAATCTTTGAACTCCTCACCATACCTTGCAGAATCAATTTTAAAAGAGAATGTTAGAAGAATTGATAGTGAATTTAAGTTCCAATATGTGTCCCCCTTTGAAATTATTAAAGCCTTTAACACTATTAATGTTAAAAAAACAACCGACCTATGGGGAAATTCTGTTTTAATTACTAAGACAATTATATCTCTTGTGGCTAATCAATTGTCATTTACATTTAATCAATGTGTTGATAGTGGTGTATTTCCTGATCTTATGAAGTCTACTAAAATTATTCCCTTATTCAAATCTGGTAGTACATCTGACCCAACTAACTTTAGACCTATCTCAGTACTACCAGTATTTAGTAAAATTTTTGAAAAAATTATGTATGATCAATTGCACAGTTTTTTTAATAATAATAATTTATTGCACAATAGACAATTTGGTTTTACAAGGGGTCGCTCCACAACTGATGCTAGTGTTGAGCTAGTAAAACATATATTTGATGCCTGGGAGGATGCCCACGATTCTCTAGGTATCTTTTGCGATTTATCTAAGGCTTTTGATTGTGTTGTTCATGAAACGCTGATCAGGAAATTACAGCACTATGGTATCAAAAATAAAGCCCTGGAACTACTTGCCTCATATCTATGTAATAGGATTCAAAAAGTTGATATTAATGGTGAGCGGTCTCCAGGCTCTGTGATAGAAATGGGAGTTCCACAGGGTTCTATTCTCGGCCCTTTTTTGTTTTTAGTATATATTAACGACTTACCTCACTTTGTCAAGGACAATCTCGAGATTGTGTTGTTTGCAGATGATACATCACTATTATTTAGACTAAAACGGACACTTTCTGATTTCACATTTGTAAACAGCGCCATTTCGAAAGTGGTTCATTGGTTTGATGTCAACAATTTACTATTAAATGAACAAAAAACTAAGTGTATACGTTTCACTATGCCAAACGTCAAGCCAGTGAAAACTACTGTGATAATTAAGGATGTCGGGCTGGACCTTGTGGACACTACGACATTTTTAGGTATAACACTAGATGCTAAGCTACAGTGGGGCCCACATATTGATAAATTGTCGAGTAGACTCAGCTCAGCAGCATACGCAGTAAGGAAAATCCGAGAGTTGACTGATGTTGATACAGCACGACTTGTTTACTTCAGTTACTTTCATAGCATAATGTCGTACGGTATTCTGCTGTGGGGGAATGCTGCCGACATTCAAACTATTTTTGTGCTGCAAAAGAGAGCTATTCGAGCACTTTATAATTTAGGCAATCGTTGTTCATTGAGGCAGAAATTTAAAGAAATAAATATAATGACAGTGGCAAGTCAATATATTTATGAAAATGTAATATATGTTCACAAAAATAAAGATAGCTTTTTGAAAAAAAGTGATGTACATGCCATAAATACCAGAAATAAAAATAAATTTGTTGTACCCGCCTCTAGGCTCCAAAAGATAAACAAGTCTTTTCGAGGTCAATGTGTCCGATTTTATAATAAAATCCCAAATAATATTCAGGAGTTGAGTATTAACAAATTTAAATCCGCAATAAAACGTGGCTTGTGCCAGAGGGCCTACTACTCGATTGTGGATTACATGGAGGACAAGAATGCTTGGGATTAATTAGCAGGCTATTTCTTTCTTAAGTAAAAATGTGGTGTGGCTAGTATGTTTTTTATTATTTTTTCTATTTTTTATGTTTCACTTTATTTTCTCTTGTATTCGTTTGTTCTTCTTAATCTTGTTTTCTCTTCCTTGTTTTTTCACCTTTAAGTCCTTAATAACGGACATACTAGCACACATCAAAACAATGTTGTGATATATTTAATAGTGCCATTGTATCTACTTGTGAATTGCAAAAGAGTGGCCATGAGTTTGTTTGCCCTTTCTTCTCATAAGGCTCAACCCCTTGGAAACGGGCGGTTGTAGATCGGCACAGGCATAGATTTTGTATGGGTTTGATTTTGTTAAATTTATTTGGTTACTATTTGACAAAACAGAGATTGTTGCTTTTGTGTGTGTTGATCTATGACTTTAGAGTCTACATGGAAGACGATTTCAAACAATTTTGAAAATTTTATGAAATAAAGAAAGTTTGAGTTTGAGTTTGAGTTTGTACTCCACCCATAGAGGGCTCGTCAAACGCAAACAATACAAAGTTGATACAAACTAGCTTATCAGAAGAACCCTTCAACTACTCTCCACTGTACGGTAAAGGGTGTTCGGAGGAGGAGGAGGGGGTTACTCTACGAGCGACAGGTGAGAGCAATAAATACTGAACGCAATATAAGTTGGACATTGCAGTGGAAATTGTTTGGTTCCACTATCGAAGTGCACCCGGTCACTGTACTGCATCCGAATAGCATTTGCAACTATTACATAAAAATTTGGGCAGAGTTTTAAGTTTATAAATATGTATATCCGTGTGGTGACGGATTAAGAATACGGAATGTCACCACCCCTATTCATCCCGTGGTTGTCGTAAGAGCCGACTAAGGGAGCAAACTACGCAGGACAATAGCACTGCAAAGAGTAGGAAAACTTGAAACAAACCCTATACCAACCCGTCTGGCCAGCGTGGTGTAGTAGGCCAAAACCTCCTTTCTAAGGAGAGGCCAATGTCCAGCAGTACATTATTATAGGATGTTGATGAAATATGTATATACAATGATTTCAAATAAACTTGACGGATTCCAAATAAAATTGGGATAAGGATAGGCAGATGATGGTGATGATGTATATACACCACTACTATACCGAGGACCAAATTTTAGATATCTATTAGATACCACAAACTAAGAAATAGCCACATAAGAATTTTCAGGACTTTTAGGGTTCCGTACCTTAAAAGGTAAAAAGGAGCCCTTATAAGATCACTTTCTTGTCCGTCTGTCCGTGTGTCACCACCGATTTTCTCAGGAACGGGAAGACCTAGCAAGTTGAAATTTATACCAGAAACTGAGGTCAAAGAGCCCTATTGGGTGTATAAAAATCAAGGTTCTGAGTCAACACGATAAAAAGATATGGGCATATTTCGATTTTCGCGAAAACTTGTAAGTACCAAAATTTACCTTAATTCTCAACTTTTTTATTTTTCAGAATTTTCTCTTTACTTGTGCTGTAAGACCTTGCTTTTAACCAAAATTGTCAATTCTAGGTCAACCGGAACGAAAACCCTAGAATCACGAAATTTGGCAAAAAGAAACGTCTTACAGCACAAATGAAGGAATAATTCCAAAAAAAAAATTGAAAATTAAGATAAATTTTAGTACTTATAATTTTCGCGAAAATCTACGTAAATCTGGCTAGGTACGGAACCACGAGTTCGACTCGTACCTGACCGGTTTTTTAAACAGTGAAAAATCGGCTTCACGGCCGCATTCTGAAGGAATTCATCAATGTAAATATAAACTAATCGTATATCAAGTTTCACGTCAAGTGAATATGAAGTTGCCACAATCGTGATTAGGCACATTAATCAATCGATCATCACGACAATTACCGATCAGTCAATATTTAAAAGTAGAGAAACATTTATCATATCGTAGAGGATAGTGTTTCTGTGGTGGTGGTAGTTACTGTGCGCGGTAAGACCACGTGTCCATAGTCGCGTAAATCTAAGCTCACTACCGGTCACGACGCACGCTACCTGCGAGACTGATTCTGAATCTCAACGAATTATTTGTTACCTTATCTTACTTCTTACTCACAAATACAAAGATGGTATAATAATAGAATAGTTTCAACACCTATACTATCTCTTGACATTATTCCTTTACACTGAGCTCTTAGTTTTGCTACAGTATTATTTAAGCTGGCCTAGTAAGTATAGATTTTACACTTTACGACTTTTACAATAGAGGACTTTTTTATCTAAAAGCAAGTGGTTACAATTTCTATTCAGCACATGAACTTCTAAAGTCTTAATTGTTACCTGTGGTTCAAACTCTGACTAGAGACTACGCTTTTTGGCCCCGTACAAGAAAAAAATGTTTTAGTTGGGTGTAACACTCAGTCAATGTAGGAGTTTTGCCACATAACATAAATCTCGTGTTTATATAGTTGTGTTCTCAAAGCCCATATGCGCATATACAGTATTTTACAGATATAGTCCTGAACAGCTTGCGTTGGCAGTAGCGCACACTGTTCAACTGAACACAACTGCAGTTTGTCAGTACGTCCAACGTGGGTTTCTACAATTATACACCGTCATTACTGAACCATTTCAACTGCTCACATCCCACACACGGTGCGGCCATCTGAACCTAAACTAACCTATACTATGGTACCAGACTGCTGATAAACATACTTTTGTATTTGTCAATACATGTTATCTATATATATATATATATATAAGAGATTTCCACGTATATAGTCACTCATCACGATATCTCTGGAACCATTAGAGCTAAAGACTTGAAATTTGGTAGGAATATTCTTTTCACCGAGTAGAGGTCAGCTAAGAACGGATTTTAAGAAATTCAAAAAAAATAATAATAATGTAAATAGCAAAACAACGTTTGCAGGGTCAGCTAGTTGTAGATAAATTACACCCAGACACAGAACAAATGATCATGCTCGTCACACAATTATTTGTCTTATGTGGAAATGAAACGCACGACCTTCGACTTAGCAGTCAGGGTACTGACCGCTGGATCAACAGGACCGCCCGTTTGTGTAGTTAGGGTGTTTGCGATCTGAAAGCAGTCAACAGAAGAGAAAACCTGCATTCTTGTATCGGACTCGGCTATACAAGTATCTATGTGGGATAGTTGTTGCCTAGAGAGTGGGGAATTTAATAATAACTGCGCCTTTTGCAAGTTTAACTATTTACGACACTGATTGATTACTGATACCGAATAAAAATACTGATATAGATACCGAACATTGGAAAATCATATTTAATAGTATCCAATATTATCTAAGCTGTTTAAACGTGGGTGTCATTTTTAAAACACATGATTGATGTTTTTTAAATGTCTTTGTTGTGAGTAGTCAAATTCGCATTCAAAAATATTTGTTTTATAAAATCTCTCATTAATTTTTATTGTTTAAGAAATTGTTTCAAGGTTACAGAACCCTACACACACACACAGTCACACACTTCATTGACTATTTGTCATTTTTTGTTTTATTAATTTCACAGTTCTAAAGCAACCTGTAATTGCGAGGAATACGTACGTCTATCGTTTTTAGTATATTAAAAAACTTTAGACGATTTTGAATATTGTTTACCCAACTTTATGAAATTAAGATATAATGAGCTATACTAAACTATATATTGTAGACAAGGCGGTAAACAGACAGACACTTGCTTACACACGTGTACGCCCGCTACTAACTTGCGCTAATAAGTTTACATGCTCCCGTGACGTCAGGAACACTGTGTCCAACTAATTTATTGCGTTCGTTACACAAGAGCACAAAAAGGAGTGCAACTTCAGAGCTCACCAGCTAACTATGCCAGCTTTGTTGTTTCCCTCGTTACAACTAAACAACTTCATTAACAGTGAGCAAAACAATACACGCGAAGTTTGCTAATGGACACCTTGTTCGTATGTTTAACTTATTATTGACAGATTGTCAATTATTTAATAGGTAGACGTAAATTAAGTAACACAAGCAAAGTCGGGATAAGGTGAGAAAACAGAAAAATATATGTTGCACTCGTAAGAGCTTTTGGTTTGGTTGGTGGTGGTATTGGTTGGTATATTATAATTGTCCGAGTGTAGGACAATTATAATATACCAACCAATATACTCAGCTAAGTCACTCACTTTATAAATTGATTATCAGTGTCCAATAAACGCCTATAACAACAAAATATGTTTTTTTTTTACCTACCTTCAACCATAAACAAACTTCATCATTAAATGTTAAAATCAACAGCCCCAACATTTTGATCCTTTGAAGTGTTTTGTGAATTGTGTCGTAGTGTCTAACTGTGGTAGCGAATCGGTTGGCTGGCCTCCCACAAGCGTGTCCCACCATTTCAATTGAGAGCGTCACAAATACCCGGTGAAATGTTGCGATTATACATATCACTGAACTAACAACATACCAGCGAAAGCGATACTAGGTATCTACAAGACTTGCTATTGAAACAAAACTGCAAACACAACAAATCCTCTCTAAATCTATCAAGAAGATTTTGGGTAATTTCAAAAATTATGCAGCCAAACGGAAAACTATTGCGCACATCACTTAACTCTAGAAATTATGAACTCAATTTGACCGAAATAACACCATACTCTCGACATCAGACTCTCAGACAACAGACGAAAAACGGATGATTATTACATCAGCAAGGCCTGTGACAAGGAAAAACAGGAATATGAAACAATACGTGGGTTATTACAGAACTGGGAAGTGTCACCTACAGAGGAAAGGGGATACCTTCTAACACAGACGAGCTTATTTGTTAACAAAGTACCAACCTTCGAGCCTTCATGAGAATCATCAACAATATTAACATCTCCGAAATGTGGGAAATTGAAGACAAACTCGAGATGCTGCAGGCTCGATGGAAAATAATAGACAAGTTACTTTGACTCATTGACAACTTAATAGTCGGTACTACATGAGTTATGAAAAAGAATATACTCGTACAATACATGAAACGCTGTTTCAGGCCACTAAATGAGAGTTTTTTGTATTACAAATAAACAGTTAAAATTCAGGAACAAACAGAAAATATAAATACAAGTAAAAATTCGTTTATTTTCTTGTGAGATACAGAGCTCTAAAATTACAAAGATTTTTAGGTGAGAGGTTACCAGCAACGCGGAGTAGATGTAATTCAAATAATTCCCTCGAGTGCTCGCCTGGTGAACAAGAGGCCGCCGGATAAAATTGCAATGAAATAAAAAGACTTTTCGAGGGACATCGGTGGTACCCCGTAAGACGAGGCGGAACCGGACGCGAGGATAGCCGAGTCAATCACCTCGCGTCACAGCGCATGTAAGTCTGGCTTTATACTGTTTAGTACAGTTTAGTATATCTCGCTAGCTCCTTGGTTGCTAATGGGTGTAATGTTTTCAATACATCTTGTCAATGTTAGAGATAAGACCATTCGACAAGGACATTGTTGTTTAAAAACAGCAACCAAAAATAATATTTTATAATAATATTATAACTAAAAATACTTTTATCCTCAAATGTTGCCAGTGCCAATGAGACTATCAGATTTAAAATCATTGAATAAATATTATAAGTAAATAAAGACTAATTGTACAGTCTTTATTGAACTTCTTTTTCGCGTGGGAACTCCCTCCCTTGTCGAGCTGTACTAACGTTTTAATTCAAAAATGACTTAACAAATATGTATTCACATGTATGTTTAATAAGAAGAATTTGCATCTCTTACTTCTAAATCTATGGGTGTATAGATGTACGGATATCGGTGGTGCAAGGGAGCGACTCGGCGGCAAGACGTGTCGCTTAATTTCCTGTTCCACGACACGATGCTGCGCCGCGACGCGGTGACGCTGCGACAATCGGGGGCGACACGATGTTATCACTTAGCCTTGAGAGCTGCGAACTGAGAGCACTCCGGATATTGTTCTGATCATGTTGCGGGCCATACCGCAGGATGTACCTCTTACTGACCTTCTGTTTATATGAAGAGTTTACTGTTACTATCCTATTTTCTGGTTTATTCCCAGTGGTTCTAATTATCCGGTTCCACATGAAACTTTTGCACCCACCCAAATAGCTATTCGAACCAGCAAATTATTATACTCCATAGTTCCATGAAGTTCTAGTTACGTAACTTGCTGTATTACAATTTTACCGAAGGATATCTGTGACTCGTCGTCCAAACCATACATAGTTCTGTATGCAAAGTCAATTAAGCGTGTAGTACAAGTAGAACTCACGATGCCGTGGGAAACGGACATCTCTAAAGACCCCGCTTTAAAAAGAAATAATTACTTTGACTTAACCAACCAAATAACTATAATGGTTATTTCGTTGCGTTGTATGGCTTGGAAGTGGGTGCGAGGGGTATACCAGCTAAATCCCCCTATAACCTGCTTTAAGACCTTGAACTGCCAAGAGCTTCAGTTAACTATTTTCTAGGCTCATATCAAATATGGTTAGGTAAAGGGGGTAACACAGCAGATAGTGGAGGTGAACGCTGACGCGTCGCAAAGAGTACTCCCTAAACTTATTCCTTAAAGTCGCATGTGTTGCCCCATCTATCGCGCGATGGACCCGGCACCCGTACGGTGAATCCATGGAACGCTAAGAAATAGGTCTCGAAGACATGTAAACCTTTACCTTATTTTATTGTGCTACAAAAAATATATTTTCGGAAGAATAGTTTAACCTAAGATTAATATCCATAGCAATCGACAATAATTAAATAAAATTCGACAAGTTGCAGCAGTCGGACGAACCCCAAAAGGCAGTTTACTGACGGAATATAAGCTGTTAGTATAAGGCACAACAGAAGGTACATGGCGAAGAGACAATTTCACAAATATAGTTAATGTGTGGGTGGATGAAGCTGTAACTACACTGGCTCAGTGCAGTAAAGCCTCAGCAGTTTATAGGAATATAGTACTTATTGCGCGATCACTTTAATTTCGATTCAAAGACTAGTCTTAACTAGCTAGACACCATTCGAAAGTGGAAGGGCCTATAGCACACTAGCACTCTAATGGACTTGCGATCAATTTTTCATAGAAAATAATTATTTTCAAAATAAGATACTCAGTGTCAATGCTAAAAACTTAAAGTTTAAAATACTTTAATACATTATTGGTACATATAGACAATAGTCATGACGCTGTAGGACGTGTCGCAGTGCTCGCGTTCGGTATAAACGTTAGCGTCGGTTGCGTATTTTGAAATCCCCTTGGGATAGCGCTTATTGTATGAGTATTTTCAAGCTATAGACGTTGCTTTGATAGTTCGCCGACGGGAAAGTTCTGCGATAGGTTTTTTTTCAATAATACACACCAAGATGAACTGACGTGTCGTGAACAGCAAATAATATTTGTGGTTCGGAAAAATTAATTCAGTTGGACTTAGGTCACGGGGACGTACTGAAGCAGCTTTTCACTATACGCAACCCGGCGCAACCCGGCGCGACACTGGTAATAAAGGCCCGCTACATTTCACGAACTCCATATAAATAGCACTCGCATACCGCACTTATACGACACCTCACACTTTATTACATCTCCTTA
The DNA here is from genome assembly GCA_902825455.1 of Arctia plantaginis. Lineage (NCBI taxonomy): Eukaryota > Metazoa > Arthropoda > Insecta > Lepidoptera > Erebidae > Arctia > Arctia plantaginis. The sequence goes on along the minus strand of CADEBD010000857.1, from coordinate 101,707 downwards.
TTTACATGACGCGTAATATTACGACACTACGTAACGCATTCATGAATTTATATAGCACTAAACAAAAACCAGTTGATATCTTAGTACGCAACATTAACGAGCTCCTTGCTACCTCATTAGAGGGCGTTGTTAAATAGTTCCCTGTCAACGTAATCATAACGTATGAATGGTTTCGACTACTTTTACCTAAATCTTAAGAAACCGGTACTCCGTACATTTATAACATACATTGGTATAATTACTGGTTGGCCATGTGGTTAGTGACCCTGACTGCGGTTTGTTGACTAGGGTTTGTATTAAGCCGGAGGTCGTGGGTTCGATTCCCACCCATGACAAGTATTGTGTGATGAGCACGATAATTTATGCTGTGTCCATATGTCATTTATCTGTAATATTATGTATGTATTTATAAAATTAAAAGTATGTTTATCAGCAGTCTGGTTACTATAGTCCAGGCTCTGCCTAGTCTGAGATCAGACAGCCTTGTGTGATATTTGTGAAGTTATTATTATTATTACTTAATAAAAACCCTATACGTCGTGTGGTGCCGGCATAGAATAGTACCACCCCATTTCTTCCCGTGGGTGTCGTAAGAGGCGACTAAGGGATAAAGCCAGGGAATGGGCAGCAGCGTTTCAAAATACCAAATGCCACCAAGCGTGGCGAATACGGGAAAACCTCCAAAATGAAAATTAGACAGCACAGGACCAGGCCCCCAGTACCCGGCAGCCCCGCCAATCCTGGCTATGGTAGCGGTCATGGCAGCGGCGGGGCAGGGGGTGCGAAGAATCCCCGGATGGGATCCGGCTACCACCCCCAACGACAACTGACCCTGGTAACACACAACATACGCACTTTGAGGACAGACGAGAAGATAGTAGAGCTGGAAGAAGAGTTGAGCAATAGTGGGTTAAGCAGAAGTCCGAAGGGAGGGTGAGGACACGATTACCCTGAATTCCGGCAATTTGCTCTACTACCGGGAGGACGAACAACAGTCCCGTGTGTCGGGCTTATCGTCCACAAGTCTCTTATTTGCAACGTGATGTCCATCAATAGTGTGTCGAGCAGGGTAGCGTACCTTACACTCAGAATATCTAAGAAATATTTGGTGAAGGTCATACAGGTTTACGCACCGACCTCGACACACCCTGATGATGAAGTGGAAGCTATGTATGAAGACATCAGTCGGGCCATACATAACACTATTACACACTACACCGTTGTTATGGGAGACTTCAATGCAAAGCTGGGCCGAAGAAGCGATGATGAGTTGAGAGTGGGGCAATTTGGTTATGGGCAACGGAACCTCAGGGGACACAGGCTGGCCGATTTCCTGGAAAAAGAGGGACTCTTTATGATGAACTCTTATTTCCAGAAGCCGCCTCACATTAAATGGACCTGGATGAGTCCCGATGGTTCCACAAAAAATGAGATTGACTTCATTTTGACCAACAAAAGGCGTATATTCAATGATGTATCCGTGATTCACAGGGTGAAAACCGGAAGTGATCACCGAATGGTTAGAGGCACACTGAATATAGACGTTCAGTTGGAACGCGCCCGTCTAAGGAAGTCCACGCTCCGACCTTCGATTGCTCAGATCCAAAACCCCGAAAGCTTTCAACTCGAATTGCAAAATCGCTTCAAATGCCTAAGCATTTGAATATAGCTGCACATCAGTGGACGAAATCAATAGCAGGCTGGTAGAAAGTATCCATGAGGTTGTTATCCAACCGAAAAGATAGACCTCAGAAACTATCCGACCATACCCGGGACCTCATGGCCGGGCGAGGTTCTATGACTCTCCAAACCTCCGATGACGCTAAGTCCTATCGGCAGCTCAATAGATAGATATGGAATTCTGTGCGACACGATCTCCGCTCCTTTAATACTAACAGTATTAAGGAGACGATAGAGCGAAACAAAGGCTCTAAAGTGTTCGCAAGAGAGTCGTCTATTGGGAAAAGCCAGTTGACGAAGCTGAAGACAGAAGAGGGGAGTGTAACGTCGAGTAGGCAAGAGGTACTTACGGAGATAGAGAGGTTCTATCGACACTTGTATACCTCAACCACAAAGCCTGCTAATGGCCCAGCTAAAGACCCTAGAGGCAAGGCTAACCCGACATTATACCGAAGATATCCCGGACATCAGCCAGTACGAGATTGGGATTGAGATGCTATGAGGAAGCCTTCGATTCGATCGAAACTTGGGCAGTCTTTAGGTCTCTCCAGCGGAGCCGTATTGACTATCGGTACATCGAGGTATTGAAGTGTTTGTATAATAACGCCAATATGTCAGTTCGAGTACAGGACCAACACACGAAGGCAATTCCATTACAGAGAGGGGTAAGACAGGGAGACGTTATTTCTCCGAAACTGTTTACCACTTCTCTGGAAGATGCCTTCAAGCTCCTGGAATGGAAAGAACTTGGCATCAACATCAATGGCGAATACATCACTCGCCTACGATTTGCCGACGACATCGTAGTCATGGCAGAATCGCTGGAAGACCTGGGACAAATGCTCGCTGACCTCGACGGAGTTTCTCAACAGATCGACCTTAAAATGAACATGGACTAGACGAAAATCATGTCGAATGTCCATGTCGCGCCGACTCCCATAGTCGTGGGAAACTCTGTCCTAGCAAGGAGAACTGACGGCCGATGGGGCAGCAAGGTTCTCCAATGGAGACCACGTACTGGAAAGCGCAGTGTGGGGCGATCCCCGCTGGAAATCATTGGGAGAGGCCTATGTCCAGCAGTGGACAAGCATAGGCTGAGGTAAAAACCCTATAAGAATGTATCTCTTAGACGAGACTCGAGTAAGTGGTTACAATTTAAGGGAAATGAAATGAAAAGAATTTTTAAAAATGTTTGCAGTATGAGTATGAAAATTTTGCTGAAAATGCAATACGTGCTTCGACATGTGGAGCCACGTGTGGAGCACGGAGCACGTGTCATGTAGCACCTGGTACCGGTCCAATCTGCGCGTGCATGATACGTTACTATGTTATGTTTCGTGATTAGATGGTTTAATGCGCGACTCCCACGACTAGTGTGCAATTGTATCGACCGCTAACAAGCCGTAACCCACGAGCGTGGCGCATGCGGCTGCGGTGCGACTGCGTCTCGCTGTGTTTCACCAGTTCATTAGTTGAATTCAACTATTTGATATTTATTTATAACTCTAGCAAATTCGTAAATTAAATACAAACTGTGTGTCGACGCCGCAGTGCTAATTGGAAATAGGTTTTAGTTTTTACATTTTACCGAATCCCAAATACATACATTATTCGTTAGTGAGTAGTCACTTCTAAGTCCTAACTAATATTATAAATGCGAACGTTTCGTTGGTCACGGTTTTTCGCCTGTCTACGCCTAACACTTTAATCGATCACCGCGAACTGATTCCGAGCGCTAGTATAATATTAAACGCAAGCGAAGCCAAGGGCAAAAGCTAATAGGTAACAAGTAAGATGTTAAAGTATGAGTGTAAAGATTTTTTTATTTGGATAGTTCGCTACCGACGAGACTTCAAGACCCTACAGCCCCAGCGGAATGGCTAACGTTGATAGAAATCATCGTATAGCATACCAATTGAAATAGACAGACGAGCCGAGAACAGCATCCTTCTTTTACAAAGTTACTTCAGCATTTCCCATATTTGCGATGTGACGCATTGTATAAGAAAAAAAATATTTTTTGTTTAATGTGTGATGATGAGGGATCACTTGTTGGTTCTAAGGAAGCAGCGAAAAAGTTTATTAAAGTAGTATATAATGGTTACTTACACGAGTTCGCAGGTGGCAAGCGCAGAGCGCAGAGCGCAGACGACAGGAGTCGGTGTAGGTAATACGTAAATAACAGGCGCCGCGTGTGTGTAATGTGACCGCAGCGCCGCCAAACGAGAGGACCCTCTGCCTTATGTGTACAAGGAACTAATAAAACTGTGTTAGCCGCTCCGCACCACCCTCATAGCTGATCTAGCACATGTCGTGTCCAATGTACCAAATCTACTTGTAATAAATTATTTTTAAACTCTTACATATTTTTAATATGTGACAATAACTTTTTTGATAACCTAATGTATCGATCGAATTACACGTCTATAACAAATTAATCAAATGTTTTAGTTTAACTACATTTACCGACTTCAAAAAAGACCGAAATATGCTTCCGTTTTTGTGGAAGTCGGTAAATGTAGTGAACCGAAGCAGGTTACAGACCGTATAGAGCTAGTCATTCAATATAACACAATGAGGAAACATTAGATAATGTGACCGTATAGGAGCGGTGCAATAAGTGTGTTAGTGTGTTAGTGAGGCCCGCGGGACACATCATGTCCTCACCTATACACATACTCTCGCACATAAATAAAGTAGTGTCGTACTTTGCGTCGCCCTTCTACGAGATACTTCTAATTTACAGCTGCTGTTTTTCTTTATTTTTTAAGCTCGTATAATTAGAATTTTATTCCTGTTAACAGCCTAACGCCTAACACACTGGAATTTTAATGTAGCCAGTGAAAAAAAAAAAAAAAACAAGTGTTGTTGCGATCTCTATATATAAAGTAGGAGTTAAATTAATACCTTTTGAACAGAGGTTAGCTGATTGTGTCAAAGCGGTATTTTCAAAGGGGACGCCACGGGCGAAAAGTAATTTACACCATATAGAGATAAATAACACTCAAATTGCAAAATTATCAGGCAGTTAATGTACATAAAGACTTATTAGGCTTTTTAATAAAATCGCTATACAACTAATTAAATATGTAACGTAAAATGTGTAACGATTATGAACCGCGACAACTGCGATAGGTTTACCCTACGTCACTGTGTGTGGCGCCACACGCCGATGTGTAACGTTTTCACATTGATTGATCACATATCACATTCATTCACCATTAGATATGTATTGCATTGACATCTCATGATTGAAATTTAAACATCTGATTTACAGCTCATTCAGTGTTTATCTAAATTTTAATTAAGGTTAATCTGAGAGCTCGTCTATTCTACGACGTTGTGTCAGTATGGTAAACATTGTGAGATTTAGTAGAAGTATGTACATTGTTTCGTTGGCCAAAAATTATTGTAGGTGTTCTTTTAGTACAGAAAGTCTGCAAGGCTTTCAATTGCAGGTATGTGATAAGAGATAAAATAAGATATGAGAAAAAACTGATTTTCAATAACTTCCGACGTAACTTTATATGCCGACTTGCGTCTATCACAGGAAAACGTAAGCGAGACTGTCTAAGGCGCACAGAGGTCGGTGTCCTAGATGAAAAAAGTCTATGATACGATAGATACTAACTAATTTATGGAACGCCTCAGCAACAACTCACGATAGAGGACTTCCAACAGTTACATAGAACCACTTTCAGCTACGGCTTTGCTCGCATTAATATAGATTTTTAAGTAACTGTAAAAGCTTTTCAGGGAATTCATCAGACTTCAGGTTTAGGATTACGTAAGTGCATAAAAGCGAGTAACTTTTAATGACCCCTATTGACCTATATTTATATACATGTTTATACCAGGAACTAAATACGATACAGAAAAGCTAGTTAGAATCCTAGTAAACATAGAAGACACAGACAGTTGCCAACCTCACTTCGTCGAACTTAAAATTTTAACCTTACCCAGTATCTATATATTGGAAACCTGTAAATTCGTTAGACAACACCCAGAGTTCTACAGTAAAAGAGAGGACATACAAACCAAAATGATGCTTAGACACAAAGATAGACTTAATTTACCAGCTTCCCGACTCAAAATGCACTCATACAGCCCATTTGTAATGTCCATCAAAATATACAATCAGTTACCTAAAACCATAAAACAAGAAAATAAATATAACAGTTTCACAAAAAAATTAAAACTCTTTCTTGTAAGTAAAAGCTACTACACCATAAGAGAGTATTTTGAAGATAGAATACTAAAATAATAAAATTCATAAATTATATAACTCTTATGATAAATAATAAATAAAATATTATTTCCTCTCTCCCAAACAAACTGTGCTGCGCCCGTCAGGGTCCATAATTGTTACTATATTTAAATTGATATCACCTATGCATTTACATTGTGGAAGCAATAAAGTATTGAGTATTGAGTATTGAAGCTTTTCCAACCGCTGCTTGATACGCTGCAGCGTTACTGGAGATATGGTTTATTTAGAAATATAATCCTCACTTACTAGGTTACTCTATTAAAAGATATTGTTACACGACGCTCCTGTTTGTTCATACTTAATATAGAGACACCAAAAGTAGAACAAAACTTTTCCACACGTACCAATCCGACGACAGTCCGGCAATTACAATAAAATCCACACCCATAATATGTTGTGTGTGTGTCGTTGTTTGCCGGTGGTCGGCTACGCATCAGGACACCGCAACGACGCGCCGCCTGTTCCGTCGCGCGACACAAACGTCTGGAGTCGCCAAAGCGTGAACTACATTCACACTTGACTTACTTCTGACAAACATGCCTAATAATAACATCACAATATATTATATTTAGGTAATTGTGGTGGCTTGTTGTGTCGATCTCAGTGGCGATCTCTGTCTGCAGTCTCAGACCTAGATAGCTTGAAATTGGTTTTCTGTGCGGCTCTGAGCAAGACAACTCAAAATCAGCTGATTAATTGTTGGCATTCTGTCATTATGATAAAGGTACTCGACAATGTCAAGGAAGCCAAATGTTATACGAGTACTTTCCTTGCTGTCGAAATAACCGAAGCCAGTGGTATAGAACTAACCACTGTGTGTATCGGGTATTTGGATATACAGAAGAGCACACTATACGTGGAGTTTTCCTATCTGCAACTGACTTAACTGGTGCTGCATTAAGGGATCTGATCATTCAAAAATTAAATAGAGGCCGTCTAAAAATTTGAGAGGTCAAGGTTAGGATGGGGGTACCAACATGTCTGGTAAGTTCAAGTAAAGCTATTCCAACCGCTAGCGCCTTACATGCACTATGTAGCGCATCAACAAAACCTAGCTATCATGAAGGCAAACAGATTGACTAGTGTTCGCAATATGATGGGAATGGTAAATAGTGTTACCAGTTTTGTGCGTGAGTTAGCAAAATGATTGGAACTTATCAAGCGAGCTATCCTTTACAAACACCTACAGGCGAAAAGAGTCAGGTTAAAAAGTCTTAATGAATCACGCTGACTTGAAAGGCATGATGCACTCCTTCAATTTAAAGAGCTCTTTGACTCTGTCACAGAGTTTCCTGAAGATATGGACAGAACTTCTCCGTCATTGAAAAGTGCAACACTTCTGTCTTCTATTCCACGATTTGACTTTGTCCTACCTCTGACGGTAACTCGCCGCTGTATTTGAAATTACTGTTTCACTTTCACAGCAACTTCAGGCTGTTGCATTGGATCGTAACATTTGCTATGATATGGTAAAAAGTGAGATAAGAACCTGAAAAGGTACAGATAATCTAAATAAGAAGAAATAGTTTAAGAGGTGTGTCGTATTGTAGAATCTTTGGACATACCAGTGCAGGCACCCAGAACTATCGAGCGTTCAACTCATCGCTCAAATATACAAAGACCTGATAGTAAGGAATATTACAGGTAAAATAAGCCTTTAATACATACACTCGCTTTTTGTTTAATGCAACACATCTTTCGCTGTTGTTCTTACGAGCTCGAAAGTAATGTCATGTCTCGTTTTGTTTTAGATCAAAATATTCCTTTCGTTCATCGACTTTGTCTTGGGACAGTTGAAGAGTTGCTTTTCGAGAGCAGAGCACTTTTTAATTCTCGATCTGTACAGCCTGTTACAGAAAGTCTAACCTCAGTAGTGGCAGCTGCACGCTACAATGACGATTTACCTCATCCTATCTCGTTATCGGGAGAAATAACTCTTTAGAAGGAGATTTGGAGTGACTGGGATTAATAAAGCATCTCCCCCAAACAGCAGCAGAGACAAATAAGTTTTCCTAAACATGAAAATTCTCTTACATAAATTATAAGTACCCACCAATAGTTATCCGAGGAGGCTGGTTATGTGTCAAGCAAAATAAAATGTGCTTTTGTTATTGTTTTTTCCTTGATACCCTCACCATGGCCAAGCCCAAAAACCAAAATCCTGAATCCGCCACTGTCAGAGTCACTAACTACTAGACCAACAAAGCAGTCAGTGTATTCCAATGTTGAAACAAAAATCGTATCTTAAATATGTAACTTAACTAATTTGATTATGATAATGAAACTTTGTAATTTCTAGTAGCACTTCATTGGTTAAGATATTATTATATTTTAAAATGTGCAATTTGGATGCTGCAAAATATGAACTATTGGCTAAACAACACTAAGTAAATTTACGGTATCAAAATTGCGCTTTCTAGCGGTGAAGGATCGTACTTCATTAGTTAATGTGCACCTGAGTGTGAAATGCTTCATTCGGTCTTTGGTATTGGCCGATAGATGGCACAATCAGTAGGTCCACTGTTTTATTGAAGGTGTTTTAATTCACCAAGTTTGTCTCCACTAACACAAAAGCAAAACTAGACAATCGATATCAATACTTTAAAACACGCTTATATAGTAATAAAATTTGAGTGATTTTATTTGTTATTTTTTTTTAACTAAAAAAAACTTTGGAAGTTGACAACTTTCATGATAGATAGATAGATGGTGCTGTACTTGTTTTTTTTTATGCCAAGAGATGTTTTATAGAATACACTATCCCATCAAAAACATTTTTATGTAAAATGTTGCCAAGACGAGACCATATGGCTCGCACTGTCAAAGAGTCAACAGATCTCACGTAGAGCCAAACTTCTAACTCTTCACGCCTTAACTCTACAAACTGTAAACGTTAGTCAAAATATGTGGCTTGGCCTGACAAACAGAACGGTAAGGAAAAATGAATAAATTTTTAACTTACGCCCATGGGACGGTAGCGAAACTGCCAAACCACATATTTTAACTAAGGTGTAGAGTTGAGTACAGTTAGAGCTTGTAGAATACTGATCAAGTATAGTAAGTAGGTATTGACATCAATCAAATAAACTTGTAAAAAATGTAAATAGTTTGTTTGATCGAAGGCTATTAACTATATTATTTACCGCACAATATGTATGTACGTATCAAATATATTAGGTACCTACCTATGTAGAAACGTACGTTATGTTACAGATTACACTTCAACCGATCGGATGATCACTTTAAAACGTACCTTAGGTAGTTATCCAATCGTAGTTGTGCATCTCTGTCTCTCTGTCTGTCTTTGTGGCAACTAGTGACATATTCTAGAGCATAGGTACCTCATTGTAACGAATACCATTCAGAAAGATATCAAATCAAAGGCCATTAAAAACCAGTTAGCCACTAACGAGTTAGACAACTTTTATTTGATACGTGACTCAATAATTTATATGAATAATTTATATTTAAAAAAATGTAGTTCCGTTTTATCATCTGGTAGGAACTTACCGATTTAAATTTAAACACACAGAAATACTTTAAGATGATTTAGTAAGTCACGTAGTGTTTTACGTTCATAACATCAATTATATTACTTAGTCGTAACGTAAATTATGGATTCGAAATTAAGCAACCATCAGTGACTGCATTAAACCTTGACTTATACATTAGATAGTCAAAACCTTGATTGTGGTAAAACTTATAACAAAACCTGTCTCGTGTTGTTGTTTTTATTCTTTATTATCTTGTATGCTTTAAATAGTTACATATCTGTCTCCTTTATCTACCATCTATGTTTACAAACGCTTTAGTTTTCATCTCCTTTAAGTTTATAGATAACAAAAAAAAACATGTTTTAACAGCAAATGGAGTTCAAAATATTCATAAACAAAAAGTTTATTCTGAGAGCTACAAGTTAAATTCCAGTGGTAAATTATTTATTAAAAAATGTAATTAGTTCGAAATAAGAATGTGGTTGGCAACAAAACAATTTTTATTAAAAAAACCGTGGGGTAGCTTTCTATCAAATTACACAAGCGTACGGCGCTGTTTGGAAAGGATTGGATTAACTCGATCGAGCTTGACATGAGTTCGGGAGAACGAAACCTGCCTCTGATCACACTTCAACAGCTCCAAATTGCTCTCATAGAGGAATGGGAGAATGTTGCCCGACATCTCGTATAAGAAAAAATATATAATTTTTCTAATTTTGCTTTAAGGCTATGAATCCGATCCGTGAACACTCACCCTGACACGGAATGAATGATCATCACAACATTTGTCCTAGGTGGTAATCGAACGCCCGGCTTAGCAATCAATCACTTGCTTAGCATCCTTGTTAATAATTTTTATATAACAACGCCCAAAAATATTTACAGGAAACCAAAGAAAAGATGTTACACTTAAGTATATATTATAGTTAAACGATGTTATCTTAATTGAAAAACGGCTCATTTCAACTAAGGCTTAGTGCTTGCAAACAATTAGCGGTAACGCTACCGACAGATATTATGTTATTTTCGAATTATCAGTATTTCTTAAGGACTACTCTCTCGGAACATTCGATAAACAACAAGCTACAGCCCAGACCTGCTACTTGGCTTGGGGGTTTGCTTGCCTTTAAGGAGCTGAGACTATTGTGTATGTACATAAGATGTTCAAAAGAGTAACATTAAGAAAAAAATACAGCCGCATTAAATAATAACACATTTGTGTATAGTAAGTCATACATAACCTGTACATTTTCACATTGCATTCTGAACCCTAAACTTATTTACAAACAAGCAGAATATCTTTCGATAAACAAAAGCGGTAGTCCACCTTTGATGCCTTGTACTATGTCCGACTTGGGTTCGATGACAGGGTGACGTACAGTGGTCTCCGCTGGAGCCACCGAGAAGCGCGAGAGGACCGCCGCCAGCCCTGCCAGGGACTGCATCATGCCTAACCGTTCACCTAACAATCAAAACACTTTCACTTGAGACATCAACCATCATCAAATATAAGAAATATTATTATAGAATTATTTATTTCGTCAAAGTTACATTTATCAAAGACATACGGTTTTAATTGCGAGTAAAAGTGTGCAGCGTCTGAGACCGACGCGAAAGGTCTCTTCAGACCTTGATAAAGGTTGCCGACCAAGTCCGAAGTTGGTTGTGCATCCCTCAAATACACACGCAAGTAAAGCCGTATGACCCTAAATGAACGTGAGAATAAAAAATCGAATAATAAATACCTATGCAGGCTCGAGGTCCATCGCCGAACGGTAAGTACACATATTTGTTCCTGTGGTCAGTAGCACCCGCCCCGAACCTCTCCGGCCGAAACTCATGTGGCTCGTCAAAGTATTTGGGGTCGTTGTGCAGAGCCTGTAGCGGTATGATGATGCCCACACCTTTATCAATTGTCACATCCAACTCAGGAATGGTGTAGGTGCACGCGCACTCCCTGACCAAAAACCCCAGCGACGGAAACATTCTCATACCCTCTTTGAACGCACACTCCAAGTACGTCATCTCCCTGATGGCGTCGTAACTCAGCTTATTGTTGTATCGGGAGAGCACTTGGTCAATTTCGTGCTGCACTTTCTGCTGCACTTCTTGGTGGTAGGCGAGTTGGTGGAGCGTGAAGCTGGTGGCAGATGAAGACGTCTCAAACCCTGCCGCAAAGAACACAAATACCTGCGCGGCCACCAGTTCATCTGTCAGCTCCATGGACGCAATCTCGGGCGTACCGTCTGATTTCACCTTCTCTAATGATGTTGCAACCATTTTGCCTCTTTTCTGGCATTCCAACATTAAGTCAATAAAATCATTTCTTTTCGAAGGCTCATAATTTCTTTGTTTTAAAATGGCTGATACGAGATCAAACATCGGTTTTTCAGCTCTACTTAAATACCTTAAATGTTTTAATAAATTGGGGAAAATTTCTTTTAAAACTGCTATTACGGCATCTTTGAAGCCGATGTTAAATATAGTGAGTCCGAGTTTTCTAAAGGCTGAATCCTCATCATTAAGAGAATCTGCGTCGAGGCCAAACCCGCAAGCTCCGATGAAGTCGGTAGTGTAGCGCGCCATTAAGTCGCGCGCGTCGATCGCTCGTCCGGCGGCGGCGGCGTTGAGAGCACGTAGCTGCAGACGCTCGGCGCGCTCCACGATCAGTGGGAACATCGCCTTCAGCTTGCCGCTCGTGAACGCTGGGGTCATTCGTTGACGCAGTAGACGCCACAGGTCGCCGTCAGCGAAAAATAAGTTACGTAACAATGGCTCGATCACAGTCTTGTGAGGGTTTAGGCCGCGCGGATAGAAGTGCGCAAAGTCTGTCAATAGTATACGTTTAATGATGGCGGGATCTCGAATCAACAGTTCTGGTCGCGTGGAACGAAAGAATCCTACGACCCTCTCATTTGGATACTTCCAGTAAGTATCGACGCCAACCTGCGTCATACTCTTTCGGAAAAGATAACATTCCGAATTGTTTCCAAAAAACAGCACCGGTTTATCGTGTTTGATTCCTCTTTTCTCCCAGTACTTGAAGGTTCTGGTGCCGTACAGGTAGAGCGCGAGCAGTGCCACTACTAATATCACTAATGTAATCATCGCTAGGAAGTCGCCGAGCAACGTATGTACAAATACTTGTAGCGGTGCGTGTAGAGCAGCGATAGCGAAGCACTAGTATGTAGCTCACTGTGCGAACAACTGAGGGCAACTCGCAACACTGCCCGCGACCGCGCGGTTACCGACCTCTGCACCTCTCCCTCTACTTGATAAGGATCCTGTTTATTTATAAATCATTATATCTAAGATTATTACTATCACAATATTTGAATCAAATTGATTAATTAGCTACTTAATATTAAAAAGGGGTACCCATTTTTACCCATCTTAGGTGATAATATCTAAGTAATTAATGAAAGACAATTATGAATATACCTAATATGAAAAATGTAGGTTTTGACTAAATGTTTCATATGACACAAATAAAAAGGTCACCAGGCGACCTTTTTATTTTGTGCAGATGCACTCTCATTGGAAGATCAGATCAAGATCATTTTATTTCTTTTTATTGAAACCTTACGATACTTACGACTTTGTGCGTCTATGGAATTTGTAATCAGCAGAGTATATAACTAAGTACACAAAACTCAAGATATAGTCTTCAAATATAACTCCTTTAATTCGCTCGAGAGGTATACACAAGTGTAACCCGCACGTGTGGATGACGCGGCGCGACTCAATTAGTCAATGAACTTGATCCTGTCCACGATACCTTGGACCAGATCGACTAGAGTTATACTACGGCCTCACAGGAAGTCCGTGTTAAGCAATATTTTCGTTGCTTTCCATCGTGTGATTGATGTTACCGAAGGAGGCCCATAAGTCCTCATAAGACCCCATAAGTCTGAGGGGAGGGCACTCTGAGGACTGGACTCTCTCTCTTTTAAATTTATTTATAAAAGTATTAGCGATCCGCCGTGCGTGCCAAGCTGAGTGCAATGTAGATACTACTAATGTGGTGTCAGTGTGTATCAATAATAATAATAGCACTCAAACACGAACTCATCCCGGACACACGTACACCATACTACCAATATATCCCTAAAGCAGTTTTGGCTATCCCTAAAGCACAACACTCATAAAATATACTATGACCGTGCAATACTAACCGATAGAACCATACATTACAACCGCCGCGATATAACCGTTCAAGACAAAATAAATAAAACTACTTACCTGATCGATATAGCTGTTCCAAATATTCACAACCTACAAAAAACAATAGCAGAAAAAATACACAAATATAACATAGACCTTAAGGATGAAGTTTTAAGAATCTGGAAACAACAAAAAGTTTACATTGTCCCTATAGTATTGTCCACGACCGGTATTATTCCGAAACATATACATCATAGTTTAAAACTCATTGATCTGAAACCTAATACCTACCTACACGATTCTTCAAAAAGCTTTAAAAAACTTCGCCCAAGAACCCGTGGCATTTACTTGACTTTGTAATAATAAAAGTTTATTTCAGACTTATGGTCCATATTTATGTTAGTATTTTAGTGTTAGTAACAATAGTGCTTAAGTTGATAGGTTAGTATTATTAGTAATTACATTTTTAGTTAAATTAACTATTTGTATAGACCTATGACTGTCCCCACCCATTGTTTCTGGAATGGGCAGTCCGGTCTGGCAGCGATCATTTTCAGAATGCTGTTGTCACTGTCATGTAGGCGCTGGAGTAAGGAAGCCGCTTTCTTTCGCATAATTGTGTAGAAATCATCTATGCGAGCCTCCGAGAACATACCCGATGCGCTACAGCGCTGCGGCAGCCCCAACAGCATCCTGAACGCATTATTATATTGAACACGCAGGACATTGTACGCCCGTCGCGTGTATGACACAAACAGGCCACTCGCGTAGAAAGACTGACAAAACGCCCTAAAAAGGGTTACTTTGACATCCTCGCCACAACGAGCAAACCTGCGGGCAAGCATATTGCTCCTCACAGACAATGCCCTGCGCTCCCTCTCTATGTCTCCATCGTCCCTTAGGTCGCTCGTGACAATGTGGCCCAGGTACCTAAAACTATTTACAGTGTTTAGTGCTACGGCGTTGAGACTTATGGGCGGAACAATGCGTGATTGCTGATTAGGCGCTTTAAATATGAGTAGAACACTCTTTTTCGAGTTGTATATCAAGCCATGCTCCGCCGCATAGGCCTCACAGATCGATATCAACCTCTTCAACCCACTTATGGATGGACTGAGCAGCACCATATCGTCTGCATAGCTTATATTATTAACACAGGTTCCGTCAATATGGCAGCCGACATGTGTGCCGCTCAGTCGCTCGATAAGCCGGTTCATATAAAAATTAAATAGCAGAGGCGAGCTTAATCCTCCCTGTCTAACTGCGCATTTCAGCCTGTACTCGCCCGACAGAGTACCCACCCATCTCACTCGGTTCTTTTGATTAGAGTACCAATATCTGAGGAGGGAGGTATACTTCGCCGGCACACCGCATCCCTCAACTTGTCCCACAGCATATTATAGGCAACCAAATCAAAAGCTTTTGACAAGTCGAGGAAACACGCATATACCGGCGTCCTCCTCGCTGTGTAGTACCCGACAGTTCGCTTCATACTCAGAATAGCGCTCTCTGTTGAGACCCCTGCTCTGAAACCGAACTGTGCATCGTGCAACTCAACCTGTTCGTTGAGGCTACTATTTAGCAAACTGTCAAGCACCTTGGCTGTTGTGGTAGCGAGCGAGATAGGCTGGTAATTACCTATATCAGATGTATCTCCCGTCGTGTTTTTAACTATAGGAACGACTTTTGTCCGCATAACTCATTGACTATAACTCATTGCCTAGTATGTGTCAAGCAATCTTAGACTTCATGGATATTGCTAGACTCTCACAGTACAACCACATCAAAAATGGTTCTGGGCGCATTTTAGACCTAGTCTTGTCCACGCTGCCAACCTGTTCAGTAAACAAGTCTGCTAGCACGTTGACAGCAATTGATAAGCTGCATCCCCCCTTAGATATTTCCTTGTTTTTGGTAAAGGAAAAGTTTCTACCTTACAGCAAACTAATTACACGACCTAACTACCATAAAGCAAATTATGGAAAGATTAAAGATTTTTAAATGAACAGGACTGGTATCAGCTCTTTGCGAACAAAAGTAATGTAAATGAAATGTTGAAAATATTTTATACCTAATGTTCTGCGAATAGCTATTGATAAGTACGTACCTAATAGTAAACCCTTAAACAACCGATACCCTAGCTGGTTTAATAGATCACTAATTAGATCATTAAAAGAAAAACAAAATATTAGGCTCCGTTATAAAAAATATAAATATCCCATGGATAAAATTGAGTTAAAACTAATTGCAAAACGGTGTCAAAATTTAGACGCGGTGGAACTAGTACATACCCTTTGACTATGACTGATGGACAAACTACAACATCTAGTGGCCCAAACATTTGTGATCTCTTTGCTAACCACTTTTCTTCAGTCTACACTTTGGACGACGATGACAGTAATTACGGGTCTGACAATTTGCAAAATTTAATAAATAACAGTCAATACCTAACTAACCCGGTTCTAGACAGAAACAGTTTATTAAGAAAGTTAAAAACGTTAAATATTGCAAAAGGTGCGGGTCCGGATGGCATACCACCAATATTTATCTCTACATGTGCATTGGGACTGGTTTCGCCGCTTTTAATTATTTATAACACATCACTGTTGTCAGGCACTTTCCCATCAGAATGGAAAACAGCTAAAGTTGTCCCCGTTCACAAAGCTGAAAGTAAAGATAATATAAAAAACTACAGACCAATTTCAATTATATCTACATTTGCAAAGATATTTGAGTCTTCGATCAGCGCCCATATACAAAACCACTTTAAGTCATATGTCAGTGATCATCAACATGGCTTTATAGCGGCTAGGTCGACAAGCACAAACTGGTAACTTTTACAGAGTCTTTAATGCAAGCTCTTGATACAAATAAACAGTTTGATGTTATTTATACTGATCTAAGTAAGGCTTTCGATAAAATTTTACACTCTATACTGATGTACAAACTAACAGCTTACGGAATTACTGGACCTCTTTTGGATTGGATTAGATCATACTTAACTAACCGTGAATTCTTTGTTGTCCTAAATGGTTTCAAATCTACAAACCGTGATATTACTTCTGGGGCACCACAAGGCTCCCATTTAGCGCCGATACTGTTTAATATATTCATTAATGACCTACCATACAGTTTGCATCATTCGAAATGTTTTCTGTACGCTGATGATCTGAAATTTGCCAGGACAATAGAAAGTTTAAATGACACAGAGCTCTTGCAGGATGATTTAAATGGAGTGATTGGATGGTGCAGAAACAACAAAATGGAACTGAATACCAGCAAATGCTATCATATAAAGTTTACTAGGAAGGTTTACAATATTTCATCAGAATACCTAGTTGATGATATAAAAATTCAAGAAGTGGAAACAATCAGGGATCTAGGAGTTGTATTTGACAAAAAGGCTACCTTCTTGCCAAATCTAGATAGCATAACTAAGAAAGCATCTAGAATGTTAGGATTTATACTGCGTAATTCTAGAGGTTTTAAGAATAGCAAAACAAAGATTGTGTTATACAATAGTCTTGTGCGGAGCATCTTGGAGTACTGTAGTGTTGTTTGGCGACCTCACTATGCTGTACATATGCTGCGACTGGAGCGCGTTCAAAAACGTAAGGGGAAAACTAAACAGTTGCCGTCGTACAACTCACGTCTGCAGTACTTCAGGATGCAACCACTGTCGGTGCGGAGGATGATTGTGGATGCATTGTTTGGATTTAAACTTCTGCGTAATCAAATTAGTTGCCCTTGCTTGCTTGATCTGATTAAATTCCGGGCTCCATCTAGATATCCTAGAAACACTCTCACGCCCTTATACCCACCTTCACGCAGATCAGTTTTGCAGCAGTGACATAGTAGATATTTATAGCGATAACATTGGGAAACTTTACAGTACTATTGTCAACTTTTATAATAAAATTGGTTAATTTATGAATTGAGTGTATTGATAAAATTGTGTTGCATTGGTTTTATTTATTCATTGTACTAAATTTATAATTTGTTATTGTCATCATTAAAAAAAAAGTTGTTATAATTATTTCTCTAATTTAAGATTTATTTCATTTTTAAGCTGTATACTTTTATAATATTCTAAGCATGCGGTGTTAACCTTTAAAATTAAATTGTAAGATGCAGTGTAAACAATTGTTGGTTAGCCATAAAAAAATAAAAAAATAAGCGGCTCCGGCAAATACGAGTCACCTATGCACAGGCTGTAAAACATAGACAGTACCTGGTGCAGATGAACCCCCGCATACTTAAGATGCTCGATACTAAGCCCATCGTGACCAGGTGATTTTCCACGCTGCATTTTTTTAATAATGTTAGCCACACTCTTTGCAGATATCTTTATATTCCGCCCATCACAATGGGCTCACCATCGCTCACCTCACCAGACGTGGGACCCAAGGGAAACCGCACAGTAAAGTGCTCTCTAAAAGCCTCGGCAATGTCCTTGTGGTCAGCGCAACCACCGACACTCATAGGCAGGCTAGACCGAATGTTCAATTTTTTTATTGGTATGTTTCCAAAAATTTTTTAAATCCTTAGATGAGTGGATTGATGCAAGGATATCCATTTCGAATTGCTCTTGGCTAGTCTGACACCATTTCAATTTGGCTTTAAAATGTCTCCTCGCCTCCGACATCTCATCAAAGATTCGACCATAAGATTCTTAAGTTTACATTTCGAGATTTCAGATGAAGTGGATCATTCGAAGTAGAATGAATTTTTCGTCCTATTTCATTAAACAATGGATGCGACCTAAAGTGTTGCCATTGGTTAACTGTTATGGTAATGCACATCGTACAATTAACGCAGTATAGAATTTTTGATATTTTATTTTATATAAAATTAAGATTCAAACTTGCTTGGAAAGATTAAGCCATGTTATTTCTAGCCGAAGTATTAAAGTTATTTTAATTGTAATGACCCGTCCAGCAGATACTGGGTTTCTCTATTTTTTTTAAAGCGCACAAAATAAAAATAAAACAAATAGGTTAAGAGACTTAGGAACAGCAATAGATTTTTAAGTACTTAATAAGAAGTTAATTATAATTGAATTTATATAAATCATTGTTCGTGCAGATATCATTATTTTAATTAAATTATCATTATATTCGCATGTTTTTTCTTTGTATTGAACACATCTGCTCTGAACATTTTGATCTGCATGAATTTTTTGTGATAATGGCACAACAGGAATTCTTATATCTACTATCCTAAAGTTGGTATTGTATTACGGTTTGTAGGGATAAAAATAAGAGTAGGCATAAAGGAACACAGGAATACCTGTAACTTTTTATAGAATACAATAGTATAAAAAATTCCGGCCACACCTTGGGGCGATGTGACCGCTGTAAACGACCCGAGATAGATGACACTCCGGTGCGGCCGGGAGGTGTCGTCTAAGGCGGGACGCCGTTGCGCCTTTTACTCTGTAGAGCAGTGAGAGGTGCGGTAGCGTGCTGCCCCAGGGTGACTACGGTCACTCCGGGATGTGCCTCAGACATGAGGTGCGGCACGGAGGACTCCAGAAGTCGCCGATGCGTTCCTGGAGCTCCTGCCGAGGTAGGCCGCCACGGGGTTAGTGGGTAGACCGGTTCTCAGGGAGTCCCACACACGCCCTGCGTTTCCCCAACGAAGGGTATGGTGCGAAAAGCATTCCCCCGTTAAAAAAAAAAGGTCAGGAATTTTCAGCTGAAATATTTAAAAGCAGACATCGAAGGAAAGTTGGCATTGACAGTCGAATTCCTCCATCAGATGACCCGTCTGCTCATTTGCACAATATTCCATAAAAAAAACCTTTGCAACGATTAAATGTGACCACACTAGAATTAAAAATAAATCATAGAATAGAACGTAACTGATTATTTAAATTATTTGTAGAGAAAACTGAAATATGTCACACTTCAACTCAGTAGTATAAATTATTATTTATTTAAAAATTGTTTAACATAAATTAGAATAGTTTTATGTTTTGTTCAAATCATGCAAAGTTGCGTTCTCTCGTCAGTCATCACAGAACGTCAGTTTCACCTGTCAAAATGCACTTCTTACATTATTTTTACTTTTATATTGACTTTTTAACGAATAGAAACTTAGTCGTGCGTTAGTTATAAAACCATGTGTAAGTTGTTCTAAAAGAACTAAATCCTGTACGCAGTTGCAGTTGCGGTTACACGTTTGTCAAGAAAAATATTTAACCTATTCTTTACGTTGTTTTATAAACAGCAGAGCGCGAGAAACCTTATACATCGGTGGGCGCTGATGGTAGAGGGGACGGTGGTGACCCATCACCATCTCAGACACCAGACAGCAGGCCCATGACATATCAGGAGTTGCGAAATCTTTCATTCGGCATCAACATGTTAACAGGTAATCCTGTCTTAGATGCCTAACGTGACCTTGCTCAGTTCTAAGGCTATAGGATCAGTTTACAATAATCACTTTGAATTAATTGACATTTATGATTATTCAAAACTATAATGCCACTCTGCATTAACAAGTGTAACAACAATAAAGAAAAAAAATTGATAAAAGAATTTTGAAAAGTCAAAAAAATTACAACTAGGTACTATAAAAACCTTTAATACAGATTCCACATATCTATTATAATTTGCAGGTGAAGGACTTGGCAGAGTTGTAGACATCATTCAGACTCACCAGCCATCTTACAGAGCTGTAAATGATAATGAATTTGAAATTGATTTTGAAAAGTTAAACACTACCACACTTCGGGCCCTAGAAAAATTTGTTAGATCTTTAGTTCCTAGTGTATATGAGGAGGATACACAACATTAAAACCATTATTGCTGTCATGTATCATGATATTAGTTATCACATGTAAAATCATATTAAAAACAGCACTTTTACAAATATAGATACTGACAATAAAAACAAATCAAGAATAAAATACTGATCAGGTTGGCCCGCATTGCTCGCCGACTGATGGAAAGGGGTTGGCTGCACATCAGTGTGGCTACTTAAGGCCTGAAACCAGGTTGTCTGATGGCACTATAGTTAATTCTCTAATTGAAGAGGATGTTAACCTATATGACATGTGAATACTCATATATATTATAGGCATAAAATGAAATCCTGTTACCCATCAAGTGATGTGTATAACTGAATGTTTACCACGGTTGGCATCATAAGTGCATGATAATATGTATTATGGTGGTTACTGTAGTGTGTGTGTGTCAATGCAGTCTAAAATGTGGATTATACTTACAGTAGATGATTTATGTTACCATTCATATTTCAAACTTTTGTTCTTCACCTACAAACTTCAACATGCTCCATTGTATCCTGGTTTTAGAAATGTGCCCAGTTTGCTTTAGATATAATTAGCCTATGGAAGTATGTTTATGGCACACACTAATCACATCAACAGACATACCAACAGGGGTCCGACACTGCTATACCTTATTGCAGACTACTCAGTAGTGATCTAGAAGTAACTCAACCCAAGATTTAGCTCATATTGTGGAAATTGTTAACCATTGGACTGGATATGTGTAAAACCATAACATTGTTAAATAAAATTACTGTTATAATTATGTTTTTGGTTTTTAAATATTAATATCATAATTATTCCTCATATGAATACCAACTCATTTTTTTCTTGCAGTCTATAAGACGCGCCATTATCATTATTTAACTGATAATTAATTTAAAATGAATAGGATGGTAAAATGAAAACAATTTCTTAAGTAATAATATAATAAGAAAATGGAGAGAGTGTTTGTTTCTCTTGATAATGGGCCTTAACGTGTAAAGGCCTGTATTAAAGCCAATGGAGATCATTTTTAATGAGCTGTATATATTTTTAATGCTTTTATATTAATGTATAAATGTTTTATGCAATAGAAAAAAATATATATTTTTCCTTGTTACAGTATTTATGGAAGGCCTATACTATAGCCCATTGGCGTTAAGAAAATAGTGACTCATCGATCAAATCCCGCCCCTGGCCAATAATTTTCCAAGAATTCGTAGGAAACGATTTTTTTTTTTGATAATTTAAGTTTAGGGCGTCGAATGGTAGAGGACAGTACGAGCGCGCAAAGTTTGAATCTGGGTCGTTGCGAATATCAGCCGATTATCAACATTGTTTTTAATATCAGGATCCGCAACAATCCATGCTGATTTTAAATGATGACTTTCAAGTCGTAGCGTGTTCGAGAACTAGAAGGCAATCATAAACAGTTATAGAAAAAAACATAATCATTCCTTGGTCAAGTCGGCTAAAAAAGCTGTCATTTGTTCACTCATTTGATTGTTTTATCAACATAAATTGATTGGCCGTTAGTGATACTTAGGTATATTGTGTGACGTGCATGCGTAATGCGTGTAATAATCCATTCTTACTTATTACTACTACTAGGTTTTTTTATGGAATAGGGAGCAAACTATTAATATCACCATCGGCTGATCTTCATCTGAAAAAATCAGCATCCGCTGATACAGTAAAACCTGAATCAGCAACAACCCTGCATTAAATTGTCTACTGGCGGTGTTGGGTCAATCTGCCTCAGCAGATATGTGCTGATATCGATATTTATAAATTAAACATAAGTTAGAGAGTTGCAGTAAGTCGTCTAGGGGTGGGAGTATCGGGGTCACAGAAACAAAGGTACTATCTTTATATTTATTTGTTCGGTTCTCACCTCTCTCCGCGGTCGAAACTACAATAATATGTACAGTATTTACAACGTCAAAATATACAGAAGATAAACACACCTCAGACGGGACACGGACTTTAAATGCTGCATTTTAAATGTTAACCGTTCAATATAGATACAGTGTTACAGCAGAAAATGTCACCGCACGCCTGCCGCCAGCACCAGGAGGAGCAGCGCGGGGGGGGCGGCGGCGGCGGGGGGCGCAGCGCGGCCCGGCGCCGGCTCGCCCTCGTCGCGCTGCATCGCCTCCGCGCTCATCTCTGCACGCCCGGAGAGGAACGAGTTACTCACGTCCCATTCACTTAATTATTGCTTTCCTTTGTATATGTTACAGTCAGAGTTCTTAACCGGTCAAAAGTACTTTTGAGCGCGACGTCGTATGATGTTATAATCTCATCTAATCCAAATGATTACCCAATAATAGAGGCGATCGCTCCGAGAGGTACGCGAGTGGAGTGAGGCCGCTCGCCGAACCACCATAGCTCGTCGGTCGTCCCGGCCGGAGGCTCCACGTGCTGTCTCTGCCGCCGCGGAGTAGCTCCAGCCGGTCATCGTCGAGTGGACAGGGCGGCAATACGGGACCCTTTCCGATCATATCCGATGCAGCGGTCATAATTCCTCATGCTCAATGACGGTTAAAATATTTTATACCGGTTAAGAGTTCTGGCTATAAGATATACATTTAAATTGGATATTAAAAAGTTATTCATCGATAAGGGGTCTAATTTAATAGAAGATTATTTGACTGACAAGAATTTGCAGATATATCTTCGATATTGCCCTTCGATAGGCTCAACCCCTTTGAAACGGGCCGTCGTAGATCGGAACAGGCATATCATAGATTTTGTAAAATAATATTTTTTATTTATTTTTTTGCTAACTTTTTGACAAAACAGAGATCGTAGCCATTGTGTGTGTCGATCTACGACTTTAGAGTCAACATAAAAGATGATTTTAACCTTTTTTTTTTTAAAGTTTGAAGTTTGGTTCTTTCATTCTACCCTTGTAACCGTTTGTAACTTTTCTAGCTAGATCGATTAATCGCCCTCGAAATGAAAATGCCCATGAAAATCTCTGAAGCCGTTTCCGTTATATATATATATATACACACAATCAACGACCATTTCCTCTAGTAGTAGTAAGTAAGCAGTAGAGTGTCACTGACCCGTGGGGCGCTGCACGCGCAGGCGCAGCGCGGCGGCGCGGCCCGCGGCGGCGCACACGTACTCGCCGGCGTCGGGCGCGCCCAGCTCCGCGAGCGTCAGGCGCGACAGCGACCGCGCCGCCCAGCGCTCCGTGTCCAGCGACACGCCGCCCCGGGAACTCTGCCGACACGAGCGAGACACTCACGCACCGCACTCGAAGCGACCACAAAAAATGACCATCGGCTGCGATGAACCGTTATTCGGTTGCGACGACTCACTCGAGACAGGTCGCGAAGTGAGACTTCGGTCGTTACATTATAATATGCTAAACGTTTACCTAATTGACTTTGTCTTCCTTAATACAGTATCTATCATAATCGGCCTATCGCAGTCCACTGCTGGACATATAGCGCGTTAAAATTTAAATTCTCAATTGTGATTGAAGAGTTCCGTTGGCTGTCTTCAAAACTCATCAGAGATGTATATGAAATTTAAATGGGACCATTTCGGTCGATCTCGCTTGTTGTGAAACTCACTCGATGAAAAGGGACGTCAGAATAGCTCAACATAAGTTTATTTACCACGGTTAATTACTTATTTGGCAGTTTCGCTCGCTTTTCGTGTTTAGATAAAAGATACCTGCAAGTTGATAAGCTCGTCGCCTCGGTGCCAGCGCACTTCGAGCGCTGCGAGTGGCAGTTGTCGCGGCGGCGGCTCGTAGCGCGCCTCGCACGCCAGTGTGGCCGCGCCGCCCTCCACGCCCAGCACCGTGCTGGGGCCCACCGCCGATACCACCACCGTCGGCACGGGCTCATCTGAAACACCTCTCGACTGTACATGCACGCCTATGATCGCATCTAATACTTCTTGTCGCCACTTTTGAGTTTGGAAGAATTATCACGCTCGGACTTAGACTGACCTACGACTGTGAGGTTGAAGAACAGGCTCATCTTGGGCTCAGTGTTGACCTGGCACTCGTAGCGGCCTGCGTCGCTGGCGCGCAGTCGTTCGATGCGCAGCGAGTGGCGGCTGGACCCCGCGCCCTCTACGCCGGAGGTGGCCGAAACTCGCGCGTCCGCCGTGAACACCACGCCGGCGTGCGACAGAATCTGCAGGTCCCGAGAGCGCACCCACGACACCTGCGGCCATCGTACACGTCCTTATTATATCACATTTGTTTCGTATTGTATGTTTTTATAACAAAAGTCTTAGCAGCCTCTAAACAGCAGATTCAGGTTTACATAATATTTGAAGGAATCGGGAGAGGGGTTGGTATTAGGTTGTCATTTCTATTTGTCATTCAAATACGTTAATTGATTCTATGTTTATTGTTAACATTCATATGTTCAGCATACTCTGCGATAATGCACTTATTTTATTTATTGTGGTAGGTTTATTTATCAGTTTCGCTAAAGGACGGTCATGTCGCACCTGCTCTCGTTGGCGCACCCTCTCTAATGGCGATAACGAAGATAGTTGATTCATCATCATCATCATCAACAGCCTTTAATAGTCCACTGCTGGACATAAGCCTCTCCTTAGAAAGGAGGTTTATAATATTCATTAAGTTGCATGCCCATGTCCACTGTCCGAGTGGACTATTAAAGGCTTTTGATGTGATGTGAAGTTTCATGGTCGACCGGGTGCGGAAGAGGCTCTGCTATTCCAATAGGTGACCCACAAAGTTCACATTGTAGTCAACTTTTAATTCTATTCTCCCTAAGAGGAAACACAGCAAACTGAACTCTCCGAGGCCGAGGATGACGAGTAAATACAAAAATGCGATTATGTTGCGACGCAAACATTTCGCGAAATGATAGTTTGGCAGCGCTCTCTTCCGGGAAGTTAATAGGCGTGTGGGGGCGGAGGCGCGTGCCGCTAAATGCGTCGCTGGCCCAGGGGGGTGCGCAGCGAGTCGTTGACCGGCATTTTTCACATCGCTCACGATCAGTGTCAGGTGGACGGTTATAGCCGTGCGCGCTGACGTCGCCCAAGGATGCGCGTGTCACCGCCTCCCGCGCGGCATCGCTCGCGTGCCACTGTCCCTCCGCCCTCCGCCCCTTGTCTCATGTTATCTCTTAAATCGTTTCACATTTCATACTCGTCGATTCATGTGCGTTTATTTCTAGCACACTATTTGAATTGTTTACGAGGCTCGTTTCGGGCTTTTGACTTTATTTCGATTTAGAATCGAGTGAGTAATTTATCATTCCACGCTTCTACTTTAATATTTATTCGTACAAATCTTGTTATGTATGAGTAACGTCCGACAGTAATGAAACGCCCGCGTACAACACTTTATAGCTATGAACAGTCGAGATGCTCGAGCGGCTACAAGCCGCAAGCAAGGTAACTCTCCATCCACCGGATTTATTATTTGATTTCTTGGATTGTTGGTAAAAAGTAAAGTTATAGTGGTATAGTTCATAATTTATTGCGAATGTTACTTCTACCTTAATGTTCTCTGTTATGATATA
Source organism: Arctia plantaginis (assembly GCA_902825455.1). NCBI lineage: Eukaryota > Metazoa > Arthropoda > Insecta > Lepidoptera > Erebidae > Arctia > Arctia plantaginis. The sequence goes on along the minus strand of CADEBD010000857.1, from coordinate 75,793 downwards.
CATGACCTTCGGTCTAAAAGTGGTTAAAGCCAGGCAATTTGTAGAAGTGGTCAAAAAGTACAAATTACACGGTGCTCATACTTATTATGTCGGTACACTTTGTCTCCATCAGAAGCCAGCGTAGTAATGTATTACCACGTAATTACGTAGTGGTCTTTACTATAGAATTTTATTGTCATAAGTTCAGTAGAAAATAAACATTACAAGGTGTAACAATAAACATAACAGAAAGCGTAACGATGAGGCTTTCTGTGCAACTACTGCCGTTAGATAGAGTAATTGTTTCTTACCGTCATTGCTTCCTGAAGAAATTTTGTTTTTGTATCGTGTAATAAACTAATAACTCATTAATAACAGAGAAACTACATACCGACTTGTCTAAAAGCCTGTAGACTGTACAATCCAATGAGGCGGCGTGGCCGAGCGGCGCCACCACCAGCGTCTGTTGGTGAGGAACGAAGGCAGGCGCCGCGGCCCCCGTCACAACCGACACCACCTCGCCCCCCGCCATTCCTGCAACAGGGCGCCGCCACTACTCAACAAATAACCTTTACAATACAATCTTTGACATACCTTACACATGTTAAACGCACTTGGATCCTTGTACAAGTACTGATCCGACATTGCGTTACAACCACTGATTACTACTCCTACTGGTATAGGTACATTCCCTATGTGTTGGGTAGTGTCCGACCGCAACTTTGACCTTCGACCAAAATGGACCGAAACTTGCTTTTCAAATCGACAGAATTCGGTGGAACTAGTGACTGTATTGGTACGTACAAGGAGCAGCAGCACGTCTCTACGTACGAATGAGTGAGGAGTGAGGAGAATGAGACGGCGCGATGACAGGCGACGCTTCGTGTAAACATTTTAACCAGTGGCCCTTTCATCTCAAACTGCGTGGTCGTAATATTGCCTAAAGCAACAATCAGCTACTCGGTGAACGTGCCAATTGTTTGTAGGTCGAGCTTCGATCACTGGCTCGTGTCCATACACCGAACAAGCATTAACAATCTTTTCGTTTCCATCCGTAGGTCTATAAATAATAATAAAAACTTTACACTTCAGAGATACCTCTGCATTATTGGCCGCCATTGAAAGCAGTTATAAAATGGTGACGTTTATGGACTAACGTAATACATTCTTCGTCGGTACTTACTTATACAATACTATGCAATACTGCTACCATTGCATCATTATCATTAGTAGTATTATAGTTAGTAATCAGACATACATAAAGCGTAGTTTGTGAGCCCCTATGTAAAGTTGGTCTTGTCGCCAATGCCGTTCTGTACGTACATACTTCAGCTGAACTTTTGCGGCATTGGACACCGTTCTGGATACCAGATTTTGCCTTTCTTGTAACAGTAACCATACATAGGAATGTTGGCAGCGTAAGCTCTAGCAAAGAGCGCCCGCCTGCGGAGTGAGGAGTGCGGAGGTACGCAGGACGCATGTTATTTTCGTCCGTTTGCTCTAAAAACCAAACCCCGGCAATGTCACAATGCGGTTAATTGCCGCTATTTTAGAAATAATTAATAGCCATAACAATTTAATAGTGGTGAACGTCTCTTCAACTTTAACTAGGTATTGCTACAATTTTGTACCATATAGCATTGTACCATATGTATATACAAATATGGTACTTTTGTTCAAACTTATTATTTATTTTCGTTTTGTTCAAAGTCACTAATCCCTAGAACTGTCAGTCTGTTTAAACGTTTGTTTTTGTTGTATTGTGTAGTATTTATTGAGGAATAATTTAGTCTACAAATCATCAACCTACGACCCTTAATTCAGAGAAGAGATAAACGGAGGTGAAATTGACAGGAGTGGCTATTAAGGCACGCTACTAAGATATTTCATCATCATCATCATCATCAACAGCCTTTAACAGTCCACTGCCGGACATAAGCCTCTCCTTAGAAAGGAGGTTTTGGCCTACTATACCATGCTGGCCAGACGGGTTGGTATAGGGTTTGTGTCAAGTTTTCCTTCTCTCTGCAGTGCTGTTGTTCTGCTTAGTTTTCTCAATTAGTCGGCTCATACGACACCCACGGGATGAATAGGGGTAATGACAATCTGTATTCTTAATCTTAATAGTAGTTAGACAAGAGTAATAATTTTAATGTTTAATCTGCAAAATTTACTATGTGTAAATTTTTAAAGCTACATCGCATCAAAAGAAAGTCAACTACCGCACTAGGAATATATCCTGTGTCGCGGGGGACACAGGATTACGACCTTACGACACCCACGGGATGAATAGGGGTGGTGACACTGTATTCTTAATCCGTCACCACACGGACATTTATGATATTTAAATACTTTCATTGTGGTTGATGCTATCTTGTAGTTTGGCGTTTATTATACCGATATATATATGTACCTAAAATACTACAATTAAATATACCAATAGGGTTACGTTGCTCAACAAGGCATAAAATTGGCACCAGGTTGTACTACATAATCATCAATCCTAATACTAAATGCATAGAACCACCATAGAGCGCAATAAAATCCTGGTGCGTATTACTTATTACTACTTTGTATGAGAGATACAGACTAACAAAGTTGTGGAGACACTTGTGTAGGTATATTTCAATGAGTTTTTTTAGTATCGAGGAATTAGATCAAAATATTATTCAAGTAAGAAACCTTTTTTACTGCCGGCACTGTTTAAGGTAGGTAAATTGAAATCATCACCAGATCTATCCATCTCTTGGACAGTGTGCTGTGGTCTTGGCTTGTGCTGTACATGTACATTACATGTATCTGTATAAATTTATGCACAAAAATACAGCAAACAGCAATAGTGATTGTTTAAATCTTTACATAGTATAAAATAAAATTTTTGTGTTGTTAGGGCTCCAACTACCCGGAACGCTTTTTTGTGTTGTACGCTTAGATCTTTTAAATTAATCAACGGATTTTAATGCGGGTTTCACCAACCCGATTTTTTTGGCATACTTAAAAGTTTTTGTTGTGAAGTGAAAATTGTGTACTTAATTAAGAAAAAGACAACGAAGATGCAATTTAAGGCATTTCGTGATAATATTAAAAGTTACAGCTAGTCCAGAGGGGTCGTGGCTAAGTGGTAACCGAGTAGGTTAACACATTGCAAAGTTAAGCAATCGTAGCCAAGTCAGTATGTGGATGGGTGACCATTTCATAACACAGACCTTTCCGTACCTCGGAGAGCAGTTACGCGGTCAGTCCTGGTTGCCATAGGGACATCTGTGGCAATCGTTCCGGGTAGTTGGAGCCCTAAACAGTCTTTCTGCAGTAAGTACTTCGAAATCACCTAGTACTTGGGTTGTGGAGGTCCGATGGCAGTCAATATTAAAATATAAGTTTAGCGTCTCGTACTAGACCTAGAGCCGACTCCGACCTAGTTTGGTGAAAAGGCTCAAAGGAAAAGGAAGGATGAGGATGAAGAGTAAGTTGTTAAAATTAAAACCTTTTTTGCAAAACTTCTAAAGATGTATTTATTTAGAAGGTAATGCATAGGAGACCTACCGCTCACCGCGAAAGTGGACAAGAGGCACAACAGACGCAGATCCTGATTGTGTTTGTATGTCTTACGTCATATTTTACAAAATTATCTTCCTTCAGAGATCCTAGTAATATGACAGCGTACTACCATCTCAAAATAGGATCGTCCTCATCACTTATTGTTATTTCGGAGACCTCGCCATTACGCTCTTTTGCGTTTGCAAACAATCACAATATATCCCGTGACCGATGTGCTTTTAACTATAATGTGCTGGCTTTGCCGGTTACATCTCCGATTAGTGCAATATAATGCACTGCATGAAGATCTGTAGCGTTGATATGCGTGCTTTGCTTAATTTTAGGCGAGACCAGATGCTATGGGTCCTATTAGGGGTGGTACTGTAGATGACACGTTCTGACGTTACTACAATAACGTGAGGTGTAAGTGTCGTGCGGGCGCGGGCGGATCGCAGGCGCACACGTGCGGAGCGAGCCGCGGCCCGCATTCACACATCCGCTTGATTCATCTCCAGTGCGGGAGCTGCTGACGGGAAGTCACATCTCACTACGACATCTCGCAACACGTTAACGTTATAGCGAACATAAAGGAAGCGCCATTTAATCACACTCGTGCCAACTTTATATATATGTCAACGTGTTGATGAGCGGTGTAGTGGTTGTGAAACAAAACCGTTCATATACTTACAACATTGCACAAGGATTCAAATTAAGACAGCGCGGCTCCAATTAACAAATCGCTTGACATATTTTGTTAAAATAAAAATCTCTACGTCGTTTGTAATTAAATAACTTAAATCGATTTTTAATGAAGAATCTTTTACGTATCGGATACGGTGACCGACGGCACGCACCACTAAATCAGCCTGTGACTGCGGCTAGTGCAACGTGTTCCATAGTCACGAACATATCGGGAGCTTTAAAATGTAGCGCGGACGTTGTCATTATTAGATCAATCAAATAGGAGTAGGTACTCGTAGCTCGTTTCGATACAGCTTCGGTGTCGAAATAAAGTTAGTAAAGTGCAATGTGTCGACGAGGGCAACAATTCGCAAATAATTCCATAAACTGCAGTATTTACATTGTTGAGCGCATATGTATGCAGTGAGTCAGCAGCGCTGCAAGAGGGGCGAGAGTACGGCGAAGTGACGTCAGCGCCATTCACGCGGCGCCGCGACCTTGCGCCGCCACCGCCGCACCACGATACGCACCACTTGCAGCATCAACATCGCGACAATAACATACTCGTAACTAACCCGCGTCCTCCATCTTAGCTACGTCTTACCTACATAAGCGGCGCGGTGCACCCATCGCCACCGATGGTACAACATCCTACAAACAACGCCATCCTCAAAATCAATGTATCCACCCCCCAACAAAGAATCAAAATCTAAATGTAATTGTATATTCTGCTTCAACTTTATACACGTATCTATTCAATTTAAATATGGCAAACCTTGACTACAGCGAATTCGCAAAGAAGGGTAGTAAGTAAAGTAACCTTTATTGTTTTGATTGAGTAGATACAGTTGTAGGTAATATAGTATAATATTATATTATAGTAACCTTATTCAGCCCATTTTGGACATAGAATAATTTAAAGATTAAGAAAAAAAAAGAATAACAATAACTTGAATATATTTGTACCTACATGATTAGACTCTAAAAATTATTTGACAGTGAAAGCATCTTTCAGTTAGCCATTTCTATAGGCGTACACCAAACAATTTAAAGAGTTATTCTCCTAGATTTTGGGTAATTTTGTTATAGATCTTGACACACATAAACATGCTATTTTTATGATAAAGGGCAGTCCTACATTTTGGTAGAACTATCTTCGTAGGATCCCGTTGACTGAAGAACTATTATCGCTGATTTTTTGAATAATTGTGGGTGGTTCCGGACAAACAGATCAATTTCCAAAATGTAAAGATGTCTTTACTGTAAGTATTTTAGTTTTTCTGAAAGCGGTCTGCAGGAATCTAGGCAGGAATCACGGAATTGCAAATTGCCCGTAAGCATATTTTTTGGGATATAAATAATTCATCTATTAAAGTTGAAATGCCCCACAACAGTAAACCCTTAGAATGTGCGTTATTATTTTAAGAGTAAACCATATCGTAATATCGATGCAACAGCATATTGCACAAGAAGATCGAATTGAGTGCGAACTCTTTTTTGGAATCGGGTATAAATACTTTTATAGAACTTTTACATTAACACTTTAAAGTGCTTATTTCCGATTATTATTTACAAACCTTGTACATAACGAACTAAAGAGGAAAAGCACCAGTCTGCCTTGTTAGCAAACTTCGCACAAAATACGAAATCCTTAAATCGATCGACTGTCGATTTAATCTAACTTGAACTTACAAAATAACTGCTGTTCCTGTATCCTCATTTATTCTGGAAAGTATGATCTCAACAAAGAGGCGCGTGGCCGGTCGCAAATGTATTGCTTCGCGCGACAGAGTTTGCGTAAGATTCACTCAATGGTTACTCGTATATTTTTGTAACACATTTTAAAGGATGAGTAGAAATGTTCTAGCATTATATACAATATTACCAGCTGTACGCGCTTCCACGCTTCACTGTACCACATTGTGGTTACAATAAATAGATATAAACCATATTTGAAGCTTGTTGTAATTCGTATATCGATATTTTTCAGTTTTTCAAGCGTACACAAACAACATTTTCATATGTACAGATATTACATATTATAGAATACCTTTACTTCCACTCACCTCAAAAAACATTTAAGGTTCCGCCTTGGCACACATACGAGATTATTAAAGTCGGTCCAGAATTTGATTTGATTTATCATATATTCAGATAAATTATGTTATAAATAGGTATGCCATTAGAATCAACTACGATTTTGCGTAATCTAAACAAAAACTCTTTTCTTTTTTCTTTCTGTCGCAGCTGGCGTGATTCAACGATACATGTGGTGTTTGTGTTCACTTTGCTCATGTGTCCGAATGTTTGATCTGATGTGTCACCGGCACCAGGAAGCGGCCGGAATATTTCGGCTCTGCTCAATGAGCTCATTCTCAACGGCAATATAAGTAAATACCACATGTGCCTACATAACATTGATTAGATAGATAGATAGAGATTTGTAAGATTACGTCGTGCTATAACGGCCTCACGGAAAACCGATGTTAAGCAGTTCTTTCGTTGCTGGAATAGTGAGTGAGGTTACTGGATATCCAGCGCTGATTGTAGAGGAGGGCGCGCTCAAAGAGACTCAACGCACTTGTGGCTCTCGACTCAGATGACCACCATAAATGACTCTACCATAAAAAAAACAATATCGTAAGGTAGGTTTTGTTAGAGTCAAGTCCACCATTGGATTGAACTACATCAAGTACTGAAAGCAGCTAAACATCTCAACTAAAACCATTGTGCTGCACTGACTGCACGGATGGCGTAGTGGTTTAAGCGGTCCCCACGCCGCTCACTAACTTTGTGGGTCCGATCCCCACCTGGGACGACACTTTGTATGATCCACAAATTGTTGTTCTGAGCCTGGGTGTTCTCTGTGTCCGTTTCATGTATGTTTGTAAAGTCCCCCGCGACACAGAATATATTCCTAATGCGGGAGTTGTCTTTTTTTAAGAGAAGAGAAATAGAAGAGAATTATACTACTACTGCAGATTAGTAAACCAAGATTCATAATTGTAGGAAGCGTAATATGCGCTACTCATCAAGCGTAATAGCACTCAACGGACGGACGTCGCAAATGTAATGTGTCAAAGCACAGTGCGAACAAAAGTAAGAACAAAAGTGCGTTACAATCCAGGATACTTAATAATGTAATAACCGTGAAAGGAAAAAAATCCAATTGAAGTCATAAATAAAACCTACACGATGTTTGACCAGATACACGCAGAATAATAACATATTGATGATCAAAGTATCCGACGGATCACTTTCGTCTGTCGACATCTCAACGCGGCGCAATAAACAATCCTACTGACGAGAAGCCGATACCGATACATAATTATCGGAACGAGATGTATTTAGTGGATCGCCGGAGGGACACGCCGCTGTCATAACATGGCTCGCCTTGAGCAGTGGCGCTCACTGCCTCATGTTACTTCACTCCGATATAAACAATGAAGCGTTATGAGATTTATACTGCTGTGAGTGCACGGGCTGCGGTCGCGGTCGGTTGAAGATCGGCTACACGTTAGATATTTTGTGTATTATTTACTAGTGGAGCGTTAAAATCCGATATGTGGATGTTTGCCAATTCCTAGTGTACTTAAGGTGTTATTTTAGTATCGGGATCATTGGACGTGTGTGGTCACACCGACCCATTACTACTTTGTGGGGATTAGAATTTTAATTTGTCAATTTTCTTTTACCAAAGTTATTATACGAGGACTAATCAAATGCGTGTATAGCCTCCTAAGTTGTTGTTTGACTGAAATGTTGTAGGTAGCAAATAAAGAGAGTAACTGACCTGCAAGGGCGGGAAGCGCCGATAGTAGCAGTAACGTCGCGCGCGAGAACATGGCCTCGCGCTCGATAACGTTCGGTGTGACTCAACGGCGCTTCGTGGCGCTCGATGCGCACGCGCACCGCATGGGTCGCACCAACGACCTGCAACACATAACTTCCACATTACAATTTACGTTCAATCCGTGTAAAATTATTTTAATAAAATACATCTTTGACTTGAAACCCAAATAGTTGTATTCAAAGGTTTTGACACTCGTTGATGTCTTTTGTATGTTCTCCCTCGTCGGCGCCCTTCGAGTACTAACTCTGGATTATTTTACCCCATTTCTAACTAATTGCAGTGATAATGTATTATATCAAGAGTAAAGCGCCGCTGGCAGCCAGCGGTGGTATGCACAATTGCACATCTCGCGTGCCATTACACAACCGACCCACGGACGGTCGATGGCCAACTTCAGCTACAGCCAACTGTGCCACGACAACTATTTTATTTACCTGTCACAATTGCAGCGAGTTGTACGTTGCTTACTATTGAGGTATATACTACGTAGTCTATTTGTACACTTATTTGTACTAATAAAAAAATAATAGATCAGTCAAGACATGTGCTAGTCTTGTGAGGAAAAGTATAAAGATTGCCGCGCCGCGCGCCCTTGGCGACTGAACAGTGTTGAGAAATAAACGATAACAATAACACGCCACAGTATGTCAACTATTACCTACCGTATCATACTAACACGGCAAGTCCTAATGAATGATTTTGTTTCAAATAAATTAAACGGTTATAAAGACATGAACTATTATTTACACGTAGGTCGTGTGGAAAAATGTGTTTGGTCATTGAACTCGCTCCAGATGTCACGATACAGCGAGTGATCGTGATCGAGCCATATTCGGGATCTTTGCGTCATTTCAGTTTAATTACATACAAATAACAAAAAAAAATAACAAACTATTTTAAAGGTGAATGCATTTACCGTACATAAAGAATATATGTACATTTGTAGTCACCATGTATTTACGGGTATTTGCAAGCGCAAAATATTCTCCGCATCATCGCCTACTGATAGCGTTTCCAGAGAGCTGTAAGCATTGCCACGTTGAATGGCAATGCTAATTTTCTATGCGAGAAAAAGGCCCGTCTACTGGGCCTCAATTCTGCTATTTTATGTTTACGCCAAGCCACTGTCATACCACTGACACGCTATTGAGATGCCATCGAGTGGCCATTGGCATCGGTATAAATATCGGTAGTTGAAAATATATTACGTTTTTTGAGGAAATTATTTATTTATTTTTATTATAATAAATTATTTAAAAAAAACAGTGGCTTGGCGTGAACACAAAATAGCAGAATTGAGGCCCTAGTCTGGTCTGGGTAGCTAGTTCTTTATATGTATAACGAACTCTACCCATATCCTAGCGACTCGATCCCAAAGGGCTTCAAAACGATTTAACGAATATTATCCCCTAATCAATTAGTGTCGGTTTACCTATTCATTCTACCTCATTATGCACCGAACTGAGAATCTTAAGGAAGATAATATCACAAAGGACAATGGCAGGCATGTATGGGACTATTGTACCGCCTTGCGTATCTCATGGTAGGGATTACTGTTGTACTTATTTGGATGGTAATATCTTCAACAACTACAGTTTTAATTACCAGATTTTTGGAACTTTGCGTTCAAAAGTTATTTCAGTTTGTAGTTTGCATATCAGCTGTACTGAAGTTGATAACAATGACAGTTGGCTGTAATAAATGAGTTGTCATTGCTGTCAACAAGTTAGAGATCTTAACATAGATTAGTTAACATAGATATTATTATGTTTCAAAATCAAACTTTTATGATTTTTTTAATCTCTCAATAAATTGATGCCCTGTCAAATCAGTTTAATTACTTTTTATTATTGTGTTCAGGATTAATCTAATCGATTTCAATAAAATTTATTAGTACCTTACCTTAAATTAATTGAATTGAAATACGTCATTCTTTTTTTAACCGACTTCAAAAAAAGGAGGAGGTTCTCAATTCGACTGTATTTTTTTTTTTTTTTTTTTTTGTATATTTGTTACACGATTACTCCGGCAATTATAAACCGATTTGAATAATTCTTTTTTTATTTGGTAGGTCATACGTCAGAGGTGGTCCCATTGTCACCAGGTCAGGATCTGATGATGGAATCCTGGGGAAATCGAGGGAAACCCTCAAATTTTGTAGGCATATACACTGTTTATCAGAAATTATCTTAATCTATGTAGATTTTTGCATCTAATGGTCACCATCTGATGTTGCTGAGCTGATGATGAAGCTGATGATGAATGGTTTAGGAGTATGGGATCTCTGTAACAAAATTATGTAATACCATCGAATTTGAATGTGTTTGAGTCTAATTAATAAGGACTCCGATCCTATGTGATATTCAGGGTCTGATGATGGAGACGGTAAATAGCCATGGGAACTCTGTAATAAAATAAAGGAATTCCGCCGTGTTTGTGCTCATTTGATTCGTCTCGACTAGGAGCTTCATGCTAGTCGATTTTTAACCAACATCAAAAAAGGAGGGTTTTTGATTCGACAGTATGTTTTCTTTTTAACCGACTTCTAAAACACAAAAGAGGAGGTTCTCAATTCGTCTGTATTTTTTTTTTTTAATGTATGTTTGTTACGCGATTTCTCCGTCAATTGTGGACCGATTTTCAAAATTCTTTTTGTAATCGTAAGGGTATGCTCCCGAATTGGTCCCATTACCACCAATTCAGGATATGATGATGGGATCCTAGAGAAATCGAGGGAAACCCTCACAATTATTGGGAATTTGACAGCCCCGATAACGTGTTTTAGCTACGAGTATTTCTTTAAAACCATGGCAACCGTCAGAGACTGCGCGATGTGATGCGCAGAGAACTTACAGTATTTATGTCACCACAGTAATTTTCGTTGTATTAATAAGAAGAAAAGGTTGAAATTTTGTATTTTATCTTGTTAAAATAATTCGGATAGACGTTTTGTTGCTATGGATGGCATCGCATTTCGTTTGTAAGTAATTTTATACTTAATTTATTAAAATAGTTCTGGCAAAAACTCTTAAATTTTGTGTGAGTCAACTAGGTTAATTTCTAACATTAACCCTTCTAGTTGGAACTCCTTCTATAAAATATTAAGCATATTTGTTGAGTAGTCTCACTAAAGCTTCCCTATCTTCACCTTCGAGGTCAGTGTCAATTGAATCGGAAGTTATTTTGTTCGGTTGCAACTCACAAGAATTTGACTGTTTCTTAGAAAAGAATTTAAGCTGATCTTGATCAGTTTGGACGCCAATGTAGGAGAGGCCTATGTCCAGCAGTAATTTAATATAATATTTAATATAATCTAACAAACTACAGTTTGTTACTATACATTACGGTACGTAGTGTTTTAAATATCGTACTTATCTACTCATTACAAACATATCCTACACTAAAAATGGTAAAATAAACCCTTTTAAAAAAAAAGTTGAACCGACTTCAAAAAACACCAACAAAGAGCACTAAAAATTAAAAAATAATTACAAATCTAAGTAAAAAACTATAATAAGTACCCTCAATGTAACAGGTAACATTACAATACCAATAGTCCCTTCTAGTCTGTTTGAAGTCGGTGCCAAGCTCGATGCACAATAAGTAATACTGGTCTATGTCAGCTTTATATTAGCACAATGAAAAATTAAGAATTCGAAATAATTCTAATGAAACATCGAAGATTTTGTTAATTAATAAAGACCAACCAGATCAATTACGTGCGCAAACGTATCAACTCCTTATTAAAGCATTCAAAATAATAATATAATTGGAGATGTGCGTCCACTTTAGCTCGTTCAACATGTTTTGCGCAGCATGAAGACTGTTGCAGCTGCCGCGCTACATTCTATCAAGCACCTATTTGGCTTGGCACCGACTTCAAACCGACTAGAAGGGACTATTGGTATTGTAATGTTACCTGTTACATTGAGGGTACTTATTATAGTTTTTTACTTAGATTTGTAATTATATTACTTTGTCTAATCTGTTTAGTTAACATTATTAATAAAGAAATGTTTGTTTTTAACTGAAACTAAATACACATTCAATGATCTCAATGTAAAGATATAGTTTTTTATGTAATTTATATTTTATGCATGGCAAATTTAGAAAACGTGGGAATGCGTTTTGTTAACAACACTTGAACCTTTAGTTTTTGCAGTTGTAACAATTCTTTAAGAAGAATTTATTTACTTTTAGCAAAGTTCTAAAAATATGATCATCAACAGCCTATAACAGTCCACTGCTGGACATAAGCCTCTCTTTAGAAAGGAGATTTTGGCCTACTATACCACGCTGGCCAGACGTGTAAAAATATGATAATTACATGAAAATAGTTAGGATGATTAACTTACAAACGGTACAAATTTCATAATCATCCATCATATATAACAAGGGGTACAGGATGTGCCGTTTTCTTTTTATAGTGCCAGCACTGTTAACCTGGGTACTAAGCGACAGTCAGACTCGGCCAGTCATTTTGGATTGTGAGAGTATCGTTCAACGAGCTGAGCCACCACACGTCCACCCGTGCGCATGTGCGGGCTGGAGACCGGTGGCCATGTGTCATTGAGTTTTATAAATAACCAAACGCTGAACAGGTAATAGTTCTATTGAGCTGAAGAGTGGAATCAGTTTTAATTTGTTTTGTCACTTGTGTCTATTGGCTCTATATAACAAACATGTGAATATATTTATATTAAATAACAAAAAAGTTCAATTTAAAAGAAAGTTAAATAGGACTAGTTAAACTGGTCCCAACGTTTTAAATTCCAATACTTAGATAATGTTAGCGGTCATCTACGTACATACTTTAAATTTGTTGCTTTTTAGCAATCACATCAGTGTCATCGCTGCCCGCTTTACAATAGGCTAAATTGCCTACGACGACACATCGAATTGCTTGTTTTTAAAGGGTATGATTTTATCAATCACCTAATAAATGTATTTTCAATGGTCTCATTATTGATATTTGTTTCTAAAGACTTGTCACCTAAATTGAATCATCAAAACAGTAACGTAAATATTAATTAAGAATTACTTGGAAATTGTATCAGTGATCAAATAACGGTATTGGGTTTCAAAATTAAATCACCAAACAATGGCAGTTTTGATTAATTTAATTACTAATATATTTCCTAGGTACAGATATTATAAATAGAGTATTGCAGATTAGTGACAAATCTAAACTTAGATTACAGAAAATATCATCGAGCGTCAATGAATAATGTTGCAAACACGGGGCTCACGCAAACACGCCCTCTCTTACGTGGTCTATGAGTAACTAACTAACACGTGCTTAAGGCATAGCCTACCCTCGGATCAAAAATCGAAGGAACTGATTGACACTCTAAAGGTGGCAGCAGATCACCTTTCCTCTTCTTCTACAATGCGAACCTTGCAATTTACGAAAAAAGTAAATGATGAAAGTACATGTAATTAAAGTTAATTGTGCAACGGGAACATTGGACATTGGGATTGTGTAAGACTAATAGGAACAACCAGCTTGAACTATCAGACTTAAAGATCGTTGGAATGATAACTACCTATTTTACACACATTCCACGTAATGTTGTTTATACTGGACATACAGAGCTACCATACAGACATAAACAATTGGACAAGGCGAGCTTTGAACCGTAACAATAGCATTCGATACAACACAACACATTTTATTTCCCCGAACTGAAAGCTTTTATTTTCCCGAAAGGATAATGCCCTAGACGAGCGTGAACTCTGCGCGTGTGTCGGAGACCTTTGCAGACTCTAATAAGGCACTGACTCGCATTTCGTTACCTATGGCGCCGATACTTACCTTGGGTGACAGAGTAATGTTTGTAAGAGAGGCGGGAGGACTTGCTTCACTCTCGCCGTAACGGTAACGTGTCAAACACCGATAACTGCCGTTGTGCTCCATGTGTTGTTCGTTAGTTGGAGCGCTTAACGGCGGTGACGCGCACTCGACGCAATTTTACGACACTCACACTCGGCAGTATCTCGATGGCGCGATAACACTGGGACAGCCTGGGAGCGCACGCTCCCACAAACATCATACTAACATCGTGCGTCGCCGGCCAATGATTAAATAAGAACAGTAAGAAAAACTTTTGTTAGGTACTAGTTTCCAATTTTCATGTGGTTGGATGAATTTGAGTGTACTCCTTCCTCAAAGGCCGGCGCACATGTGACTCCTGAGTTACAGGAGTCCGTGGGCGGCGGTTGTCACTTTGCCTTTGCCCCCTCTTCCATAAAAATAATAATTATATTAGTTTTCGCACACATAATGCGAAAGGATTTTCCTATTTATACGAAAAAATCAGAGTACTAGTCCTCAAATAAACATAAACAAAAATTTTTAACAAAAAAAAACCGACTTCAAAAAACACTATTCCAAAACAAATTAATATGCACTAAAAAGGAAAAAAATAAATGCATATTCTTCTACAACTTAATAATCAACTTACTTTTTCTACTCATCTATATGTAGGTACGATCTATGTGTTAACCGCGCAAGAAGGTAGGTAGGTACCTACCCATTTCAAATCTAATTTAACATATACCTGTGAATAACAAACAACGATCAAAATATTTATTTGAGTTCTCCTAAGTAAAATAAAATGAATATAACGTAGTTACAATTATTGTTATTTTTGCAGTCGGTGTCAGCCAAGTCGGTGTCACCTACACCTTATAAGTGAGAAGTGCTTGTGTAGCACGCGCGAGTTGACGAGTCTTAAAGTATTCTCGTATTATTATTGCTAGGTATATCGTAGTGTTTCCTTGGAAGTGAAGTGTGAATCTGAAGTGCACTTACTAATTTGTCTGAATATGGGTAGACCTAATAAACGTGCTGCTCAAATGAGATAGCGCCGTTTGAATGAAACAAAGGGAGTCAGGAAGAAACGCCTATCTCAACAGAGGCAATCTACCCTGTGATGACGGATTAAGAATACAGAATGTCACCACCCCTTTTAATCACATGGGTGTCGTAAGAGTCTAGTGAGGGAGCAAACTACGCAGGACAACAGCACTGCAAAGAGAAGGAAAACTTGAAATAAACCCTATACCAACGCGTCTGGCCAGCGTGGTATAGTAGGGCAAAACCGCTTTTCTAAGGAGAGGCCTATGTCCAGCAGTAGCTTATTAAAGGCTGTTGATGACGACAATTACTTGACCATAACGACATTACTGTAGGTGACTCAAATATCCACATGGCCCATAAAAGATTCAGCCGAGTATCGTTAATTTGCTCCTAAGAATTGAAGAAATCCGTTACTTTGTCGTGGATCCCATCATCAGAATCTAACCAAACTCTCATCAAAGTACCCTTTAAGTACGTCCATTCCAATAAAAAAAGAATTATCGAAATCGGTTTGCGTGAAATTGAGTTATTCGTCTATTTGTCGCGAACATACTAAATGCAAATTTAAGACTTATATGGTTTTCTCATAGATGCCATTTTCAGAACTAAACCAAATTGAAATGGGACCACACGGGAAGCACCAGCTTTCAAATAAAAAAAGAATCATCAAAATCGGTTCACCTAGTCAAAAGTTCTGAGCTAACAAACATAAAAAAAAAAAAAAAAAATACAGTCGAATTGAGAACCTCCTCCTTTTTTTGAAGTCGGTTAAAAACTAGCTATGAGTAACTTAGCCGTGATATCTTCCTTCTAAAACCGTTATAAACAATGCTATTAAGAATTTGTTAAGTTGACAGTTTAACTTGGAGGTAGAACATGATTCTCTTGTAAGAAATTCTCTCTAGTATGTAGTAGTAGTCTCTTATTATTATTAGTTGTACCCTACACATGACCATAAAAAACAATTTCGTCCCCACTTTGCGAGTAGGGCAGGTACTCAAAGATATTTTTTGTGAAAATTGTATTTCACTACTTTTTATGACGGACAAACAAAGAAACGAGCATATCAAAACTATAAGGACCGGCCTACGGCTTCACTAATAATCGGTGTAAACCAATTATTTCGTTGCTCCCCGTTGCTTTTTACCGAGCGAGTGAGGTTGCCGGTGGGGATTCTGCCCCAAAGGACAACGCACTTGTAACTCTTAAATATTATGTCCATGGACGACGCACACTGCGGGGCCCGTTCAAATGAAGTAATGCTCAATAGTCCAAACATAAAGAAATTGCTATAAAATGTTTATTTGAATTGAAAATTGAAATTACTTTTTAATTTGCGGACTGTCATTTGTTTTTTTATTTTGTCGTCCCTTCGAAAATTGTGTGTCGCTATCGAAATTATTTAACTCGTGAACATTTTCGTTCAATGATTGTCGTTGTGGCTTAACTCAACAAGAGACTTGCCAGAGACTTTAATTGACATTTGGTGATGAAGCACCAAATCGCAGCTCTGTGTATTCGTGGTTTGGAGAACTTAGACGTGGACTTCATCATCTCCATGACGAGGTACGTGAAGCGACCTTCACGTACCTCGTCTACTGCGGTTACAGATTCAGATATTGTCACCGTACGACATCTTATTGAAACTGACCTGGAAGCATTTCATAGATTTTTATAAGTATAACTTTTATTAAATTTATTTTCCTAACTATTTGACCAAACAGAGATTGTTGCTATTGTGTGTATGTGTTGATCTACGACTTTAGAGTACATAAAAGACGATTTTAAACATTTTTTTTTATGAAATAAAGATATTTTGAATTTGATGAAATACTTTATCTTTTAATTTACTTTGTCTTGAGCTTTTTCGAGACACATATGTTTTAAAACCCTTGCTTCGTGATTCTTGCGCTTTTTAACCGACTTCAAAAACACCAAAGAGGAGATTATCAATTCGGCTGTATTTTCTTTTTTTTTTGTATGTTTATTACGCGACATCTCTGGTTTTTGTGTTGGGAGTTACAGAGATATGTGCACAAGAGAATATATATGAGATCACAAAACATTTAGACAAAAGAAAACAGTGACACTCCGGGAGTGCCGACAGAACTGAAAACTTGAAAATTAAAAAAACCCGTTTTTTTCGATTCGAATAGTTTAATTTCTCTATGAAATACCATATCCCAAACCTAATCATTTTCAAGATATTGGACTTTTAAGATTTTTATAAAAATTCATCATCATCAACATCATCACCCTATCGCAGTTCTCTGCTGGACATAGGCCTTTGCCATTGCACGCCACTTAGATCAATTTTAGGCTTTTTGCCCAAAATTTTACCTGCCCAATGCCCAATTTATTTTTTAAACTAAAATATCCTTTTTTTTTAATACATTGTTTTATAATGTCTATTACCAAATTTGTAGTTAACTTAACAAATTGGGCCGAAGTAGATGGTTTATAATAGCAAAAAGAAGGAATGAAAGGCGTTTCATATTGTGCGCCCTCCCTTCTTCCTCCTCCTCCTCCTAAATTCAAATTAAAGGAGTGTTAGATTATCAGTTTTTGTACGTATTGTCATGGCTGTTGATGATCTACCAGCAGAACGGATTTGAACCTAATATTTTTCTGTTTTTATAACCTTCGACCTACTTTTAACGGCTTTTACATTATACCTTAAACCTTCCTTCCTTACGTAATGAAATAACTTTCTAAAATAGAAATAAAATCTGCCTCATGTGAGGAGAGAGGGCGTGCAAACAAATGAGCGAATTCAGATTTATCTGAGATGGCGATGGTGAACATTAGGTACGTGCGTTCTGCTGTGTCGTCGCATCGCTGAGATAATACCGATACATAGGCACTCGCTGACAATAACGCGCCGCTATTTGTGTGAGTGGTGAACGCCCGCGGAATGTTTGTTTATAATAGTGTAGAGTCGGAGTTGCACCTGTTTTACCCCGTTTTGTTATAATAGCAAGGAAACGTGCAAGCCCAAAGTTCAAAACCCACCTAGAGCAAATGCCCTGTTTAACAATAGAAAGAACTGATTGACTTAATTGGGTAAAATTTTTGAGAGTAAATAAATTTCCCATTACAATGTCAACAATGTGTACAATCTCATAACTTAAAACACACGTTAAAAGTGTCTATCCCCAGTGTCTAAACCATATTTTCGTGTTTTTTCCATATTTTACAATATATAAGGTGCTTACATATGAAATTGGCGTTTTGTACGGGTGGAATATAAAGTCAATTTTATTTTTGAAAATATATTTAATTAATCAAAGTATGCACCGTTGTTATGTATGCATAACTCATGGGTAGTTCATTGATCCCTTTACTAAAAAAACCATGGGGGCGAGAATCAATAAACTCTTTGAAGGCCGTTTGGACTGCCAAGTTGTCGACATGCCGGCAAAAATGGTAATTTGTTGGAGCAAAGTCCGGGGAGTACGGTGGATGTCGCAGACATTCCAATTGTAGCTCATGTAACTTAGTGGTTGTTTGTTGTGCAGTGTGTGGTCTTGCGTTGTCGTGAAGCAGCAGGGGCCTAGAGCGATTGACCAATCTCGGTTGTTAAGCAGCTAGTTATTCCTTCATGGTTTGCAGTTGCTGACAATAGATATCTGCCGTAATTGTTTGGCCAGATTATAGAAAGCTGTAGTGAACGACACCGGCGCTAGTCCACCAAACACTCACAAGTAACTTTTTCTGAGTCAATTTTCGTTTAGGGCAGGATTTGGGTGGGTCTTCAGGGTTCAGCGAGCGACGAGCGCTTCCGATTATCGTACAGTATCCACTTTTCATCACAAGTAATGATTCGATTTAAAATCCCTTCATTATTGTGTCGGTTGAGCAAAGTAACACAGCAGTCGACGCATGTTTGCAAGTACGATTCACTCAATTCATGAGGTACCCATCGTTCAAGTTTTTTACTTTCCCGATTTGCTTCAAGTGGATTCTCTGGAGCTATCTCTGAAGTGCTTTGTGATGGATCCGCTTTCACAATAGCCTTTAATTCTTCATTTTCCACTATGGTCTCCGGCCGTCCACGGGGTTGGTTCTGAAGGTCGAAATTTCCAGAACGAAAACGTTGAAACCAAAAACGTACGACTGAAAGAAACGTACGAAAAAAAAAAATAATGAGGAAAAATCAAATGAATGACTGTTCTCAAAACTCAAATGTATGTAAATGAATTTATTAATTTGAATTTGGAATTCTTCACCAAAGAGAAGATATTTCAGATCAAAGTGGTCAGTATGACAAAACGCTAATTTCATATATTATGTAAGGACCTAATAAAAAAAGAATTTTCCTTTTCATTTTTTTAGAAAAATGATAACAAAAATCGCAAATAAATTTACCAAAAATTGGTTTAAACTAATTATTATAAAAAAATATTTAAGTGCGATCCTTATCTAAACATAAAGAAGATATTCGAATCAAGTGCCTTAAATAATCCTTAATTTAAAAGAATATTAATGATATAATTTTGTAAAAATTGTTTAAACAAATTATCTAAATTTTTTTTCAAGTTATTCTGTGCATCAAAAATTAATACAAAATTACAATAAAACATAATTTTGCAAAAAAATAGTTTGAATAACTTAATTTTGAAGATAAATATTATCAACCCCTGCAACCCTTACACATCTGTTTATTTCGTTACAGGAAAAAATATATCTCTTCTAGAAAAAAATATAGTCAGATATAAAAATTTATGCATTGTTAATAAAAAAATAAATAACAACTTAATTTTGGAATTTGGGCTTCGTGAGTATCTTTGGAATTTATTTTTAAACAGTTCTGTACAAAAAAGGTTCAATTTGATTAATATTTAAGGTATCTAGGTGGTTTTGAAGTCTTTGTCCCCAGCGTGGGTAAGGTTAGGTACTACTAGACCAGGCTACCACCGCGCCGCAGCGCCGCGTGTGCGTGGCCAAAGGATTTATCTACCGTTTTATAAACTTTATGTTTATGATAGTAATCTTTTCTAATGACTTCATAGTAAGTTATGCATGTATATATACACATCGTCAATAATGTAAATAAATAAATACATTTATAATTTACTTACATCATTAAATACTAGTGGATTTTCCCCAAATCATGCTGTGACTGTGGGTATTACATGCATAGTGATTGTACGAATGTTCCAGAGTTGTTAAATGCACGACATAAAATATTTCATCATTCTACATTAGATAATTTAAATACGCATACTACATGTGTAGTAGGTGTGGGTGATTCCGTGTGACGTCGCCGGGAGTGCCACGTCCGCACTGAGAGTGTGTGTGTGAGGGGCGCGCACGTGTGGGTGCGCGCGTGCCGCGCGGCTATTTCTGCGACAGTTGGAGGGCCCGCAAATAGCGCGCCGAGAATACCGCGCAAAGGTTAGCTAAATATCGGCACCGCAGCACGCGCCCGCGCCTGCGCCCGCGCCGCCTCGCTTCCGCCCGCGACCCACGCTCACGCGATGCGCACTGTTTACTACGAACCTAGATCTTCTATTATTTGTGAACTAACTACTTACAAAGGCTTTGATCAAGTATCAAATACAATTAACTAAATTAAATTTTAAATATTTATCGTCATGATTGAATTAATACATAATTGTCGCCAGCCACTAAAATATGGATACCGATTTTAGTGCATGCTGCCACTGGCAGCCTTGCCTTGACGCTCTCAGAGGCCTAGCCTTGAGAGTATAAGTTTGTTGTTATAATGTTGAAAATACCATTTACTCCACCCGCGTGTATGTCGGTTTTCGCGCTAAAAAGTACCCTATGTTACTCGCAGATAATGTTTTTTTTTTCAAATCGGTTTAATGGTTTAAGCCTGAAAGGGTAACAACGGAGTAACTGCTAATCCTATATCGCGATATGAGTTATTCTCCCGCCGATTAGCATATATGCAAGTTCCCAAAATCAACCGGTGGGCCGCGGCCCGACAACATGACCACCTCGCCTGGTCGAAGAATCCTCAATCTGTTTTGAAGGGACATGACACCCGTTCCCCCACAGTATGTCCGTCACTTAATGAAAATAGTAAAAGTTATATAGTATAGACGGGTCACCTGATAGTAAGCAACCACCGCCGCCCATGGACACCTCAAAAGTCACAAGTGCGTTGCTGCCCTTGGAGCCAGCGAGGTTATTAGCAGCTCATAAGGTTTGTTTTCATATTTTTAAAGAATAGGTAGGAAATAATATTCTTTCAAAATAAAAATGCGATCAGGGCACTTCGATACTCGCAGTTGGTAACGTTAGTTACTCGCAAGAACTGAATGAATTCAAATACCTCCGTGCACAAAGTATATTTAGTGATATAAATGTTAAGTATATGAGCAAATATACAGATAAGACAACAGTAAGATGCCCGGGTGTTAGTGTGTGCCCAAACATGGCAGGCGTGTTTCGCACGCTAAATATTATCATAAACGAATGGCGTTGGCGCGGCCTCACCGCCGGTGGATGTTGACAATTTGACGGTGGCGTGTGAGAGCGGCTCCGCGGCCGTCAATCACGGCCATCGCCACTTCTGAAGCTAGCGGTCGGGGGCGCCCGGTGCAGGTGCCGGTGGGCGCCAAACGCACGACTATTTGCGTGCGTTACGTTTACTTATGTTACTACCTCTTGGTATTTTCCGGTGTTCTATATTGCCGTACCTATTATAGGACATTCTCATCCATTTATAATACATCTATTCTATTCATTTCAATATAAAAACATTTTTAGCTAAACCAAACTGTGTCTTTCATATCTGGCACTCAGAACGACTTTGGCCATAACGCTCTACTAACCTGTCTACAAGAATTTAGGAAGCCCATAGCAAGTAACCACCAACACCAACTAACTTTTACCCCTTGTAAGTGATACCAAACGCAAACATATAAGTGAAACAATATAATATCTGTGCAGCTATAATATGAAAGTTAACGATCGATCTCACGCAGATGCAATATACTCGTACCACACAAACAACAAGAATAGTTAGAGAGTAACACAATGTATTTAGTTATTATCCAGGAGGAATTAAAAACTATTCTATACTGTGTCACTCAAAAAGAATTAATTTTCCCCGTATTTTGCATAATTTTGATAGATAGATGTTATATAGCCCATAGCCTTCCTCGATAATTGGGCTATACAACACTAAAATAATTTATCAATTCGAGCCAGTAGTCGTCGAGATTAGCGCTCAACCAAATAAACAAACTCTTCAGCTTTATGATGAATAGATCTCCTCAATGAGTTTCTTATTGTACGTCGCCAGAGGTTGGGTGCGACACGTGGACGCAGGTATTGCATAGGTGTAGTATTATTGTAGGCTATCTACCACCTCCTCCTATTTCTAGAGCACGCAACTGCCGAATTATAAAAAGATTCGAAATTTAGATCAAAAGGTTCATCGAAATAGAAATATATAAACAATAACATTTCCAAATCTCGTACGTTAATTACTTCAAAATACTGAGCCGCGCATTCGGCCACCTGATTAACTATTGCTTTCTTAAATTAGCTAGTTATCATGAATATCCACCAACTTTGTATAAGAAGGGGTGTTCTGAAACCTGACACTGCTATTGCGGTGCACTATATCTACGCTTCATGCACGAATGGCAACCGCGTCCAGTAGTTCATGTCAACTGATACATATGACAAAGTGTACACTATCTTTGCATCTTGCGGTTAACAATGTCACTTAATGCCATGCTGAGAACACTGAACTGTTACATTCCTCAGTCACTTGGCCCGTAGATATAACTTTCACCTTCTATGAAGATATGGAGCTTGTGTCATAGAGAAGGGCAAGGGCACGAGAACCCGTTGACGTCTCCCCTACATAAAGAGCGGACGCACTTTATTGCTATAAAATACTCCAGCTGAAGAAACGATATTATTGAAAAAGAGTGCAAATAGTTACATCGTCAAACAGCGCAACAGACAGACAGGAACAACTGGAGTTGCGCTAATTACAACCGCGACCTTGAACAACAAAGTACATCGAACGCGTATTAGTTCTATATATCGGAGGTTCCACCTATAAACCAACAGAGAGAATGCCTTGGGCATTAAGTCCGCCGATGTACAAATGTGCATAGTTATAAATAAATAAATAATCAGTATCCTTTTCCCTCCATTTCCTTCCCTTCCTAACTGCCCTAATCTATCCGTCAATATCTTCAAAGAAATTCTAAATTCCTAAGAAATGTACTCGTAGCTGCTGTTTGTCTCTTTCTACCATCACTTGAATCTAAGTCTGCACATATGTTAAGAGAATATTAAAGCTCGTATTGTATCATTAACACTTACCGTCTGTAAACATATACATACGCTTCAACTTCAAGTGTTTAACGAGACAGTAAAGCGAGAGTTTGACCAATATGTAATACAAATAAAATATCTAAATGACTTTAAGAAAAAATACACAAAATAAGACACATCAATAAGGCAAGAGATGAATTGATAGGTACAGTGGGCCGGTCATGTGTCGCGCCTACGAGGCCAGAGAAGGACCAAAAGGATGACCGCACGGGCAGGTCCTCAAGGCAAAAGAAGAAGCTAGAAGTAGCTAGTTGAGAAGTTGAGCTCAAAAAACCCCATCTAAATTAAAGTTGCCCAATCTATAAGGACAGGATTGGCTATCTTTGGCGGCCTTTACCTATAGAGGGGTTCTTGCATAGAAACTAAATAATACAGTAAATTAAAATTTGTGTAAAATCTAAACTAATAACTAAATTTCTAAATACTTATCTTATTTATAGAATTACCTTTAAAATTAATCTACGACGTAGTAAAATGCTTTTTATGATTTGATTAAATTTTTTGTTCTTATAATGGTTGATTTTAACCGACTCCAAAAAAGGGAGGAGGTTTTGAATTCTGTTGTTTTTTTTATGTTTGTTAGCACAGAGCTCAAGCGCTTATGAACCGAAATGGAAAATTATTTTATTTGGGAGGATTTACTTTCCGATATAATTTTAAAAAGATAATCCGTTTATTAAAATGTTTTGAATGTAAAGCTTTAGCCGACTTTAGGTGTTCAGTGTTCACATAGAGATATGGCCCTCAACATGTAACTTTACAAGAAATAAAAAAGGTGTAGGTATGTCGAAAGAGCGGTCATAATCACCATTAGGGACGGCGCGTGTGGTACCTTGGGGTTTGTTCTCTATGCGATCCGCCGGCCAACAGCTACAAAATGATACCAATAAATATGTCACAATACTTTAACTAAACAAAACTACCTTAGTTTATTTTTAGTCGTGTTCAGATCGGTGCCGACATGAAGCTGTTGCAGGGAAATCAGCGCCGCAGTGCACTATGTGCGAATGGTCTCCTTGTCACACAATGAGGTGGTTCAATACCGTATCGATGTTCGGTAATCACATCACTGACACAGCTGCGGAACAGAGTGGAAGGCGCACACTCCACGACCGCGGCACGCATCAAACTGGCTGCGCGCGAGCATGCGACCGCGCGGGCTCGGCCGACGAGCCGCCCTACTCGGCCGGATTGCCCCGGCCCCGCACAACCCTAACCCATCCACTCCTCTGGCAGTCTGAGACTCCGGGCTCTGGCCGCCCGCCGATCTACTAAGGGGTGCCTAAGTAGTCGTAGAAAAACGTTATATCTATTATAATTATAATTAGTTACTATCGGTCACTACCCTAATCGATGAAAATGTTAACCAATCAGGGAAGACGACTTTACGTTATGGGCAGAGGCAAATAAGAATATTATTGCTTCTGTATGTGTACACTGCGGTACATGAATCATTCGCCTTTAATATTAAATGTTTTTAACCTAACAACTTAATCAGTTATTAAGTTGTTACGTACATTTTTTTGAAGTTTGTAAAGTGAAAGATGAAGTCGGTTGATAAAATATCGTATCATTAGTTTTGGACTCTAATTAATCAATTTACACTTAAACAGAAGAAAGTTTTCTCCCTTTAACCGTTTTTCTAAGAGGAGAAGGTGTTCACTTAGTTCCTTCTATTTATAATAAATGTTAATTTTATTTAAATGTATGGATGTTGAACGATATTATGATTTGTTGCTTACAGCAAAAACAACATCCTTGGAGAAGGCTGATTGTCGCCATCGGTGTATTGCACCTTTGGCTCCAACACAGGGCACACATTATGTGAAGCAGCCAAAAATCTAAAATTATCTAGGACGAGCTTAGGAGTTAAGTTATGTAAATTTTTCCTTTTTTATATAACTTTACACATTTCACACACGGCAGTCTGATTCCAGACTAGGCAGAGCCTGTGCTATAGTAACCAGACTGCCGATAAACATATTTATATATATATATATATATTATAGATAAAATACATCCAGACACAGAACAAATCATCGTTCTCATCACACAATTATTAATCCTCAGTGGGAATCGAACCCACGACCGCCGGCTCAGCAGTCACGGTCACTAACCACTAAACCAACAGGCCGGGCCGCCCGTCATAAAGCATTAGCGCCCCGCTGTTAAACATATGTGATTTATTTATTTGTTTAAAGCGTTGCGTCAGTTGCGTGTCGCAACAATTGAACCCTCCGAGTGTGCGGACACCCCGCGACGGACGCTGGCGCCGCTCGCTGCACTGAGGGGTTCAACTTCAACTGCTACTGCACTACATATCAAGCGTCTTAAAATTCTTATGAGTAGATTTTTTAATAATGCTGTGATCTCTTTGCTCTGTTTTTAATCGGCAGCCAATTCCTGGTAGTTGATAACCTAGGGAAGCTAATTTCCTCTATTCTTGATAGTGCGTCCGCAACTGCGTTGTGTTCACCCGGGATATGTTGGATGTCCGAGCAAAATTGCGAGATGATGCTTTCTTACCGATCGCGCATGGTTTTTTCTAAGCACCTATTTTTACATTTTCGCAAATCTAAATAAATAAACTGAAGCGCCGAAATGTATATACGCGCATAACTTCTGAACGATAGCACTAAACTAGATAATTCTTTTTTCTGTGTTCGTTATTGTCAGGACAAGACAAAATGTATAAAACAAAATTAATAAAAAGCGAAAGATAAAAAACTCATTATTTGAAAAGTTGGTTGGTTATAATACAAGCTCTGAGCTCTTAGTTTGGGACTAGATGGCGTTGTATGAATGTGGTATAAAATATTATCATTATTATTCGTATTACTTTCGTATAAAATAGAATCAATTAAGAAACTAGTATTAAATTTGGAGAAATTGAATTTGCTAATAACTTGTCATGAAATTGTTCCTCATCACACAAAGTATTGCCATATCTTTTTCTAAAAACGCTTGCTTTTCTCTCAGGGCACAGCGATGGTCAATTTCCATCAGGTGACTCGTCTGCTCGTCTGCCCCTTTTAACATAATATATATATATATATATAAGGGCAACGTATATAAACTTTACTACAACAAATATTAGACAATGTAAACAAATAGACAAAAGTCAAAAGCACAATCTACAGATCATATCACTAACTGAGGCGTAAAACGACAAATAAAGTTATACCTCAGATTTAGGCTTTATTCTTCAGATAATAACTATCTGACCATTGAAAAATACTAAATTGCGCTAACTGTGGAATAAATGCTATCGAACTGTTTATCTGAGGATTGAAAAACCGGCCCTTAATAAAATAATTTAATTGATTTAAATTAGATTCTGATTGATTACAATTAAAGTTTTAATAGTTAGTATCAAAAAATAAACTGAAGTATCATATTATCTAAAAATACCAAAAAAATACAACACTTAACCTAACAACTTATAAACACGTGCACGACCAATGCATCTGTTTTTGTTATTTACTACAGCTTTTATGAAAGAAAACCAAGACAATCTAAAACGAAATCAGCTTTGCTGACTTCTCTCTCTTTAAAAACAACCCAAACTCAAACTCAAACTCAAACTTTCTTTATTACATAAAATTTACAAAATTGTTTGAAATCGTCTTCCATGTAGACTCTAAAGTCATAGATCAACACACACAAAAGCAACAATCTCTGTTTTGTCAAATAGTAACCAAATAAATTTAACAAAAATCAAACCCATACAAAATCTATGATATGCCTGTGCCGATCTACAACCGCCCGTTTCCAAGGGGTTGAGCCTTATGAGAAGAAAGGGCAAACAAACTCATGGCCACTCTTTTGCAATTCACAAGTAGATACAATGGCACTATTAAATATATCACAACATTGTTTTGATGTGTGCTAGTATGTCCGTTATTAAGGACTTAAAGGTGAAAAAACAACGAAGAGAAAACAAGATTAAGAAGAAAAAACGAGTACAAGAGAAAATGAAGTGAAACATAAAAATAGAAAAAATAATAATAATAAAAAACATACTAGCCACGCCACATTTTTACTTAAGAAAGAAATAGCCTGCGCTAATTAATCCCAAGCATTCTTGTCCTCCATGTAATCCACAATCGAGTAGTAGGCCCTCTGGCACAAGCCACGTTTTATTGCGGATTTAAATTTGTTAATACTCAACTCCTGAATATTATTTGGGATTCCATTATAAAATCGGACACATTGACCTCGAAAAGACTTGTTTATCTTTTGGAGCCTAGAGGCAGGTACAACAAATTTATCCCAAACACCGGTCCTCCGTCATATACAATTCAAACTTCTTTTGCAACAGCGAAACGGTTTTTGATGTGTCTTTAGAGGTATGCTGTCGTGTTATTTATTGTTATTGATAGAAAAACGCTACCAGTGAGGAGTCAAAATATCGGTCGGCGCACACGTCAAGCAAGTCAAGTTCATAATCTTCGAGACAACGAGACTGAAGAAGAGCGTAGGCAGCTTTTAGGGGCAAACAGAATGAGAATTTCTCAAACGAGATCTACCACGACTCTGGAAGAACCCACACCATTGACTTCAAGCGTGGGACAACAAAACAGACGATCAAACGTAACAATTACCTATGAACGTTTGGCGTAATACAACAGTCGATTACGCCGGCTATAAATCGATCGATTTAGGAACAATGAGCACTATTTGTGTCAATATTGCAATGCTTTGAGGTTTCGACCCGAACCGCCAGAATTATGTGAACAGGTCAAATCACCACATCTCAGGGCAAGAACCTCTAGCAAAGCATATCTTGCAGAATATTCAAAATTATAATAGTGCGTTCCAAACGACATCATTTGGTGCAAATATAATTGGAGAATGTGGTTTCAATCATACTTTTAAGGTACGTTTTTTTACACATATTATACACATCCATTGCAACATAATCCTACATAAATATATGAAATCCTATTGAGGCTCATAAAAGAAGAGTTCTTTAAATATTTCCCTATTTTCAATATTACAGATTCAAGGACAAATTTACCACTGTATAGGAGCATAGTTGCCATCAGTTGATGGAAATTTGTAATCACCACAAATTTCTTCAAGTTTATTTCCTGAGTAATTCTGAAGCTTTTTTTCTTTAAAGCAATATATCCTGTGTCGCGGGGGTCTTTACAAACATAAATTAAACGGACACAAACACCTAGACAGTATTAAGCGGCGAGGTGACCGCTTAAACCACTACGCCATCCGTGAAGTCAAAGCTGAAGTAAACCAACTCTGTTCTATCTATCGTTCAGGTAGGAGAGAGCTACAACTCTTACATGAGCATAATCAGTCGCAGTGTGCCTTGCATTCGCAATGACTATTAATAAATCCCAAGGCCAATGGTAAGCAGCGAGTGAAATAAAAATGTATGTGCTCGAGAGTCTGCAAACTATCGGCACAATTTGTTTTCTCTCCAGAAGGAAAAACCAAAAATATTGTACATTACAAGGCATTAAATAGGTTAAGATCGAATTATTTTTAGGGTTCCGTACCTCAAAAGGGAAGAAAACGGAACCCTTATAGGATCACTTTGCTGTCCGTCCGTGTCCCCTTTCTCTCGGGAACGCGTGGAGGTATCGAGTTGAAATTGAAACCATATACTCAGGTCTACAGTTCCTTGAAACTTAAAGAAAAACAAAGAAAAAAAACCCAACATGTGCGAGTCGGACTCGCCTACCGAGGGTTCCGTACATATTTGTAATCGAAAACTATATATCATAGAAATAATTAAACATCTGTTTAAGCTTGTTGAGGCCCTTTCGTACGATACCCCACATGACACGGTTAACTTAATTCAAAATTTGGACCGCCGTTCCTTGCATAAAGATCCTGTTTTTTTATGATTTAATTACAAATATATAGTTTTCAGATTTTTCCTTACACTAGTAGTATTAGACGGTATTACTTGCCAAATTGCTATAGAAGAAGAAAACACAAAATATTTATTAATACACAAATATTAATAACAAAGTAGACGCTTTTAAATTACATTAAACGTTACTTATAGCTTTTGAATATACATGCTTAACTGAATATTATACTAACTGAATCAGAATCAGAATTTTAAGTTTAGCAGTCTGTTTGAAGAATTGAAAATCGGAATGTCGTTTTTCGGACCCAGAACCCATCGAGCATTTGATTCTTCGAACGTATAAAAATTGGAAAACAAACACATCGCATTTACGACTTTTGGTAAATTAAATTTCGTGAATTTTAATAATAGATATTATAATTCTTAAGTAATATGAAAATAAAATGAAAATCGGAACATCGAAATTCGGAATAAAATATTTCGGAGTATTTGGGTGTTCCCGCCTGTATAATGCGGAGACAGGCGCAAATAGTAAAACAAGTCTTTCAGGAAAATCACATGCTTTTATCATTTTTCTCAGGCTTTACCAAATAAAAATTGTTTTACACAGAATTTAAAAAAACTCATTTTCTTTATATTTTTCACTACAAGACGCTGCAATTTGTTTTTTTTTGGATTGGGATAGTATAAAATTGGAGAATCACTCCTATGAATAAAAGTAGTATTTTGAAAACTAGCGCCCTATTGCAGTACTAAACAAACGTACATAATGTACTTAGGGCCATTATCGCTGTACGTACACTAGGTAACAAAATAAGGAGTACCGATACACTATAAACGCTTTATTATGTACATGTTGTAACGCTTTGTTATTATGAGTTAGCAATTTTTTTTGCTAATTGGTAACTAAACTAAAATTTCTAAAAAAAGTCCGTGATAATATATGTTTATCTCTTAAGGATAACCCACAGTAACCATTTTTATCTTTAAAATATTACAAAACAATATGGGTGGTAAAATGGGTTATTTACGAAGTTATTTGAAACAATACATTATTATTCCTTATCCTTAAGGAAGGAAGTAACTTACATACGTTGTGCATTTAATATAGATTATTATTGCTAATCTACATTAAATGCACAACCTATTTAATGTATTTAATTAGATGAGAAAAAAATCCTGTGGTAGAAAATTCTATGATTTGTGGTAGAATTCTCAGAATACATCATGGTCACATTGAATAATGTTTTTTTTAATTATTTTATTTATGACCATAGATACAAGTCTTTCAGTCGAAAACATAGATGGGTTTAAACTTACTTAGGAATTAAATATTGAAGATGCCCGGTGTTGCCACCTAGTGGATTTTTCAATAAAACTGGTGTTTTCGGTCCCCATTTTAGTGGCAGAATTTTGCTTGTAGAGCCAAGATGAACTATAATAATATAATAATAATATTTATTTATTTCCACAAATAATTACAGTAGTTACATAATTTTTACATTAGCTGTATAGGTCTCAAAGGAAGGTAGTGATCCCTGACTCTTAAACTAGGCATGGCCTGTATCTTAAGAGGAAGTGTTCAACCGAGATCTCATTTACTTGATTCTTGTAGTAATTGTTGCTATTGGTGGAAATGTTAAGACTTGGTTATTGAAGTGTGTGTGAAAGAGTATGTATGTGTGTGTGGGTGTGTGTGTATGTGTATGTTCATGTGTGTATGTGTTTGTTTGTGAGTTATGTTATGTAGGTCAAAAGAGCTTCTGTTTGTTCATAGTTTTGTTTCAGTGTGTGTGTGTTCCTGGATGTGTGGGTGTATGTATGAGGGTGTGTATGAGTGTGTGTGAATATGAGTTGTTGTGTGAGTATCAGTTTAATGTAATGTTGTCAAGAGATTTTCTGTTTCGTCGTAGTCTAAGGCTAACAGCCATTTTGTCAGTTTGTTTTTTAATTCGAACTGAGTTTGGTATTGCAAGCCTACAGTGTAATTGATTTTATTGTAAATTTTGTATATAGAGATAGGTAGCTGACGTGAACAAAAAGTGGTTCTGTGAGGAGGTATATGGCAAAGCCTATTTGAGTTTCTTTTAGATCGATCTGGCAGGGGCACTTGGGGAAGAGTGCGTATAATTGCACGTAGTATGAAAAGTTGTCTTACAGTAAGGGTTTTTGAGATTGAATATAGTTCTCTTGTCGGGAATCTAAAGTTTTTGAAGTGGATAACCTTAAGCACTGCTCTCTGCGCTCTTTCAATTTTCATAAAGTAGGTCTTGTTGGCACATCCCCATATTGGGATGCAGTAGGTTATGATGGATACACATAGAGCGGAGTATACCAAAAAAAGTGTTTCGGTGTCTGCAGAATGTCGGAGGGTTTTAAAGGTATGTATAAGGTGCCTGACTCTGGTGGTGAGCATGTCAATATGGTGGTGCCAGTTTAGATTGCAATCAATATAAATGCCTAGGTATTTTATATGGTCTGATTGGGATAAAGGCTGGCAGTTGCAGGTATTTGGTTGATTACAGTGTGAATGTACATATATTTTGTAATTTGGTGGTGGTTGCGTAAAATTTCTAATGGTAAAAGGAATAATTTGTGTTTTAGATAGATTTAGAGGTAAAAGATTATGTGAAAGCCAGTTATTTATAATTATAAGGTTTTTTTCAGCAATCGTTTTGACATGAGACCAATTTGAACCATGAACAACAATAGCTGTATCATCTGCATAAGTATAAATATTAGAGTTGGGAAGATTAATATCACACAGTTGGTTAATGTAAAGTAAAAACAGACCAGGACCGAGGATTGAACCCTGGGGAATGCCATATTCAATGCGTGCATAATTACTTTTTAGTCCATTTATTGTAATGCTTTGAAAACGGTTGTTAAGATAATCTTTGAAAATATCATACGTTATTCCTCTTACATCCACGTTGTAAAGTTTTTGGAGGAGGCTGGGTATATGAACTGTATCAAACGCCTTTTGTATGTCTAGAAAAATTCCTAGACACTTCTGTCCCTGGTCTAATTTTTTGGAGATGTGTTCAGCCAGGTTCGCGACTGCATCTTCCGTCGAAATACCGGATCGGAAGCCATATTGATGGTTGGAAATAATATTATTAGAGTTTAGAAAATTTAAAAGTCTGTTATTAATAATTTTTTCAAGGACCTTTGACATAGTGGGCAAAACAGATATAGGTCTGTAGTTTTCAATGGAGCTCCGGTCCCCCTTTTTGTAAATGGGATGTTCTAGAGCCTTTTTGAACGCATTTGGGAACACACCTGTACGGAGAGCGATGTTACAGATATGAGTAATGATAGGGACAAGGGATCCACTATTTGATTTGAGAATTATAGGTGAAATACCGTCCCAGCCGGTAGAAGAGTCAGATCGTAGCCCTCTGATAATAGCATCGACTTCCATGTTGTCTGTGTCGGGAATCACCATGGAATTCAAAATTTCAGTGTGATTACTTTTTAGAAGGTGTATGATGTCAACTTGTGGATTAGGTTTAATTTTACTGGCCAGAACTTATTTCTACGAAGTATTTGTTGATTGAGTTTAGTGCTGTTAAAGAGTCTCCAGATTTATTTAATAACTCCAGGGGGGGGTATGAGGTTTATCCATATTTGTGATGGTTTTTAAGGTCTTCCATGTAGCTTTAAGGTTATTTTTACATTTTAATAGTTCATTTTTTTCATGTAATCTTTTTAATTTACGTAAGCGTTGGTTGAGATAATTGCGATAGCGGGTGTAAGTTATTTTAAGAATTTGATTATTATCAGAAACTTTAGCTTTTTTATGAAGACGGTCTCTATTTCGTATACATCGAAGTAGTCCTGCTGTAATCCAAGGTTTAAGTGTAATTTTTCGTCGCGACACCAAAGTTGTTTTGGAGTGTTTGGTAATAATAGAAGAGAGTGTTGAGATCAGGGCATCAGTGGCAAGATTTGTGTGTGTACGATAACCTCAAGAACATTTGGTAGGAAAGGAATAATAAATATTGGATAAAAGTGTTCAGAAAGAGAAGGATTATTAATTTTAGGTAATGGGATAACGTAGGCTTTGTGGCAGAGAGAGGTTTCGGAGTAGAGAAGGAAGTCAATAATGTGGGCTACAACTTCGAGTACGTAATCAAGGATGGTAACTATCTTCCTACGGCTTGGAAACCATTGCGTTACAGCAGTCAGACAGGATGATCTTTTTGATGTCCCCAGAAGGTACAGGATAAAATTCAAAGTGTCTGGGTCTGGGCAGACTAGCGATATAATCCAGGGTCCAGTTGTGTAGCAGAATATAAAATAATGTTTAGTGTTAGAAACAGATAAAAAATAATGTTTAGTGGTCAATTTAGTGTCTATATAGAGTAGGGTAGTTTTTCGTTAGTGGATTTCTGGTGGTTTTAGTTAGTGATGTCGAACCTGGTGGAGAGTTCATTTTACTGTTGGCAACACTGAAGATGCCACACAAAGTACCAAGGTAGACGAGTGACTACATGTTGTGTATGTTGCGATTGTATTTAGTGGTGAATTGTGCATTATTTCGTTGAAAAGTGGTGTTTATAGATCCTGAGTAAACACAGTTTAAATTATACATAATTTAGATTTTTGTAGTTATAAGTGCGTGTTGTGGCGCAAGTTCTTTTGACAAGTATGGAATTGGTAAGAACTTTTTCACATTGACAGGTTAACCCTTGTTATTTGCAAATAATTATAAAATCCACAATTTGAAAACACTTTGTTAAATCATAATGTTAACAACCTTTAACAATAGTGTTAAAGTTTGTTAACTTTCTAGGGTTATGTTTGCAAGTAATGGAAAAACGTGCCTAAAACTAAAATCAGCCATTTTAACCATCAGTAACAATTGCACATTTTGCACTGTGTGAGTGTGTACAGCAGGGGCTGGTGGTATTTAGCAGAACCACTAGTTCTCTTGAAAACCACCAGCTCACCACTCGTGAGCTACTGCAGTGCTCCAACAGTGACTATATTTGCACCATATTCCACTAGTTCCAGTGTAGTAACTACCAGTGTAGGTCATAATTATTTGTCATTGGTGTAAACGCAGCCTCATCAATACATAGTATTACCAATATCAGGGTTTTGTATTTACATTCTATCTGAGAAATATATAACTATTTCAGGTTGGTGATGATTGATGGTATATTTTATATAGGGCTCTCCTTAGAAAGGAGGTTTTGACCTACTATACCACGCTGGCCCAGACGGATTGATATAGGGTTTGTTTCAAGTTTTCCTTCTCTTTGCAGTGCTGTTGTCCTGCATAGTATATACATATATTTTAAACATAAAATCTCATTTTGATCTAGAAATGGAAAATTTAGATCGTAAGTAGATAAGATTTTGGCACTATTTTTAAAGTCCACCTAAGTATTCTAAGAGAGGTACCATTTGACAGTTGTGACAGATTGAAGTAAAGCAATGGGGTCAAAGAAATTGATTATTACAATATCCAATTCTGAAAAGTTATCAAAATCATTACTTAGTATGTACTAGTCGATTACAGTTTTATCCATGTTACAATAAGAAGCCTATGTAACAGCATATCATAGGTTTTACTAGTAAATCTTAGTATATACAGCCTTGGCCAAAAGTATTAGGTACCCCAGAAAAATGCACAATTCATGTTTACTGATTGAACAATGAATAAATGCTTATCTTAGATGGCATGCCGGGGTCACAAATAACTTCCTAGAAAAGCAAGCAGCTATCTGTTATGGTCATAAAACACCTGGTGACTGAAAATTTGTTTTTATGCGTTCCTATCAGTCAATGTTTGGTCACTTGTGTTCAGGACTCTAACGAGTAAACAAGCTTTTATTTCTAACATAGTGATTAAATTGACACGTAATTTATTTAAAAATGCCGAAAAGAAGTGAAATTAATTTGGAAAATACTTGTTGTTTTTTAAATGTAAAACACTAGTAAAGTCTTGATGTACAGCCTTGGCCAAAAGTACTAGGCACCCTACATTTTACTTAAAATAAAGAAAAAAAACAACTTATACTTTTTGAATATATTTATTACCATTAAAATTTACAAAAAGGAATGAAAAAAACTTAAAATCTAGTCGGTCCACCTTTGGATTTAATTGCTGCACTAATTCTAGCTGGCATGCTGCGTACAAGTTTAGTACAATCCTCCCTTGTAATGGCATGCCACTCTTGTACTAACGCATTTTTTAATGGCGTTTTTGATGTGATACTATGGTCTTTAATCTTGCGCTTCAAAATGCTGCTAAGATGTTCAATTGGGTTCAAATCTGGTGACTGCGCTGGCCAATCAAACAAGTCAATGTTGTTTTCAGTAAACCAACGCATCGTAGTCGCTGACTTATGAGAAGGTGCATTGTCTTGCTGGAATATAACTCCCTCTAAGTTGGTATCGCCGAAAATACTCGTTAGCGAAGGCATAAGCGCAGTTTTAAGCACTTTTATGTACTTTTCGCTTATCATACGACCTTCGCAAGCAAACATTTAGCCAATCCCATCAGTAGCCATGCAGCCCCAGATCATTATAAAAAAATAAATTACTAAGTACTCACAAATTGCCGGAGTAAAAGACACCAATTGTAAAAAGCTCAAAAAAACTTGTATAAAAAGTGAAAAAAGTTCATCAGTCTATTTTTCCACAACTTTCTTCTAGCCGTATTTTTGACTTTAAGTACTCTTGACCCTATTAAAATGTGCTGCGGTGGATGCTGTGGAGGTTGCTGTGGTGGCTGCTGTTGCCCCTGTATAACCATCTACACCTGTTGCACCAAGATCTGCTAATATCAAAAATTGCACTGGCCGGCGGGCTCGACTGGCAAGCCGAATTTTAGGTGCTTCAAGATGAGTAACCGGCCTCGGTTTTCTATGTGGTCCTTTTCCGTGCCGTTTTGTGGAAATATACTTCTATAAAATATTATGCTGCCTCCTCCATGCTTTACTGTCGGTCCGACGCAATCTGGATGGTATTCTTCGCCCACACGTCGCCTCACGAAGGTCACAACTGGCGTTCCAAATATCTGTTGAAAAAAGAAAAAAAAAACACCTTTTTTTAAACTGCCTTAACTTTTATTATTTTAGTTAAATAAATAACTGACCATGATTATTAATAACAAAAGCAGTATAATTTACTTACCTCAAAGTTAGATTCGTCAGACCATACCACATTGGCCCAATCTTCCTCAGTAAAATGTTGATGCCGTAGAGCCCATTCAAGTCGTTTTCTTTTGTTAGCCTCTGAAAGCCAGGGCTTCTTCCTGGCTTTGCATCCTTTTAAGCCTGCTTCTCCAAGTCTTCTTCTTGTGGTCCGAGCACTTATTGGCTTTCCAGCCTCTTCGGACAAAGTAGCAGCAAGATCTGATGATGTTTTCTTCCGATCTTTCATAGATTCGCGTATTAATTTTCTATCCTCGCGCTTCGAAGTCACACGTTTTCTGCCTGTTCTTGGTTTATTAGCGTGACTGCCAGTCTCAAACGGATTGCCCGTTTGATAGCAGATTGCACAGCGCACACGAACATTTCAATAACTTAGCAATTTCTTTTTGCGACTTCGCTTGTTCATGGAAAAGTTGTATTTTTACTCGGTTTTCCAAAATAATTTCACTTCTTTTCGGCATTTTTAAATTAATTACGCGTCAATTTAATCACTTTGTTCGAAATAAAAGCTTGTTTACTCGTTAGAGTCCTGAACACAAGTGACCAAACATTGACTGATAAGAACGCATAAAAGCAAATCCTTTGTTTTCAGTCACCAGGTGTTTTATGAACATAACAGATAGCTGCTTGCTTTTCTAGGAAGTTGTTTGTGATTCCGGCATGCCATCTAAAATAAGCATTTATTCATTGTTCAATCAGTAAACATGAATTGTGAATTTTTCTGGGGTGCCTAATACTTTTGGCCAAGGCTGTATGTTCGGGATCTTTATTATGGCGT
This sequence comes from Arctia plantaginis, assembly GCA_902825455.1. Lineage (NCBI taxonomy): Eukaryota > Metazoa > Arthropoda > Insecta > Lepidoptera > Erebidae > Arctia > Arctia plantaginis. Next base: position 38,764 of record CADEBD010000857.1, on the reverse strand, counting down.
AATATAAATCTTGGACCAACATTAGACGGGTCCCAGAGCTCCCACCGGCCGCACCTCCATCATAGACCCACCGTGTTAACGAAGCCGCAGTGCCTCCTTCACAGTTTGATTCGATCTAAATATATCAAACTATCCTTCAAACCTATCAGCCTCGAGCACCTGTTGCCAATCTGCAGTTATGCAATTCTTGTGCTCTTTTGACCAATCAAGTCTCTTCTTCCTTATAATAGTTCCCGTCCCAGTGTTTGTTGGTCTAATGACACCCGACACCTACTGCACATAAATAAATAGTCACTCCACGGATGGCGTAGTGATTTAAGCGGTCGCCACGCCGCTTCCTACTGCGCCGAGTGTTGTGGGTTCAAACCCCACATGGAACGACACTTTGTGTGATCCACAAATTGTTGTTCTGAGAATGGGTGTTTTTTGTGTCCGTTTGTTAGTAAAGTCCCCCGCCTTTAATTTTTTTTGTATATATATACGTATTTTGCGGTTACTTACAAACTATAAACCCAAATAAAATGGTTCTAAAAGGTGTACTCTTCGTAATGTAAAGAAAATTACATGTGGCCAAAAGCTTTGGTTGTATCTTTGGGAACTTATATTATTATTACATGTTATATTTCATTGTATTATACATACACCTGCACATCTAGCAAACTTTAGCTTACATTATAGATTACTTATTGCTTTACTCTATCGTAGATTTAGTTTTACACAACACACATCTCAGGAGACGTAATCGAAACACGTGAAAGACACGCCGAGTACCGTTTTCTTTGGCGATCAGTCACACGCCAGCGGTGATGGTATTTCCGCAAAAATAGCGTTCTATGCGACCGGTCATCGGTCGGTCGGCTGCAGATCTGGTGCTTAACGCCTAGTTTCCTTATTATTATTCTTTATCGAATAGTTTGCCTGGCAAGTTTTATAGTTAATGTGATCAGTTGCAGGGCGGAGACACTCATTCGTTGCAGCCGCCGCTGCCGCCGGGCGCCGTGGCGCTGCCGGGCGGGGTGCTGCTGGGGGCGGTGCCGGCGGGCGCGCTGCCCCCGGGCGCTCTGCCCCCGGGCGCTCTGTCGCTGGGCGCGCCGGGCGCCATGGGGCCGCCGTCGCTGCCGCCCGCGCTGTCCGGTGAGTCCCCGGCGCGGTGGCGGCGGCCGGGCCCTCGCCCCGCCGCCGCCACGCCGCACTCAACAGGTCGCTCGCTCGCTGTTGCAGGCGCCGCTCGCCGCTGCAGCCCGCGCCCGCCGCCCCGCGTCGCTCGCCGCGATCCGTGCGCCGCTTCGATTCTTTCGTTTCGAAACCATCCTCAGTGATCAGTGTTTCTGCTTTCTGTTTCAGGCTAGATATAAGTTAGGTTTTTGCTATACGGTGACGCGTCGGCTGCGGCTGCGGCGCCGGCAGCGCTCCGCCGGTCTCACAATGTACCTACTTCATTATACCGCATCGTTCCCAGCGTGCTTGCCGACAAGCGCGCGCAGCTCCGTCGCAGCCCACGGCCGAGCCACGGAGCTGCGCGCGCGGAGTGACAGCGGGCGTGTGTGCGTGCGTGACTGCGTCCACTGCTGTTAGCCGACCGATCGGAAAAGACACGCACTGATCGAACGTAACTCTTTCAGGTGGATTCCACGCCGCGCCCATCTACGACTTGCAGCAGGTCGGCGATGTGTTCACAGGTGAGTGTCGCGGGGCCGTCGCCGCGCCGCCGCTCGGGACTCTTCACGGACTGAGCCGGTTCGGTGTTTGTGCAGGTCCCGGCGCGAAATGCTCGACGCTCCCGGCGATCCTGGGCGGGTCGCTACCGCGCCTGTCCTCGGAGCAGTCGGACGCCGTGACCCGCGCCAAGAAGTACGCCATGGAGCAAAGTATCAAGATGGTGCTGATGAAACAGACGTTGGCGCATCAGCAGCAGCAGATGGCCTCGCAGCGCACGCAGGTGCAGCGGCAGCAGGCGTTGGCGCTCATGTGCAGGTACGGAACTGTCCGGCGCGACCGCCCCCCTTCTCTCGCGACCGCCTTTGTGTGATGTGAGCGATACGCCGAGGTTCCCGCCGCCGAGCAGGTCGAGCCTGTGATCTCTTTAGCTGAAAAGATCTGACGCCCGATCCTCGTATGTGTCATATTTTAATCGCGTTTTCATTTTATACACTAGTGCCGTTTGCGTGTTCGCAGGGTATACGTGGGCTCCATATCGTTCGAGTTGAAAGAAGACACCATTAGACAGGCGTTCCTACCTTTCGGTCCGATAAAGTCAATAAACATGTCGTGGGATCCGGTCACGCAGAAGCACAAAGGTTTCGCGTTCGTCGAGTACGAGATACCGGAGGCGGCACAACTCAGTCTCGAGCAAATGAACGGCGTTATGCTCGGAGGCAGGTCAGGCATACGCATATATATTTTTTATTTTATTGAAGAACAAACAGTCATTACACAGTCACACACTTATAAGACACGCACCCCTGGCGGTGACAGGTGAGGCCATCTGTCACCCTAGCAGAAGCACACACACAGAGGAAGCATGGGGGTTCCCACACAGGGGGGTCGTCTACCGCCGTAGACGGCCCGAGGTACGTCGGGGCACCAGGGATTTCTTTCTAGGGTACACCTGGTTCCCCGACTACTGGTACCTGAGACGGCGTGCGGTTTTAGTCGGTTCGAGTCAGACATAGCCGGTAAGTGGTCGGTATCCAAGGGGATTTCCGAAAAAAAAAGGGTGGTTGTGGTGGATACAAGTCTAAATCAGGATCGGTTCTGGGGCCGATTGTGTTTGAAATATACATAAACGTTATTGTACCACTTTTCGAACACAGTGAATGCTTAATTTACGCTGACGATCTCAAACTCGCAAAACAAATAAAAAGCAAACATGACGCTTTCTACAAAAAGACTTGAACTGCTTAGTCGATTGGTGTGGGAGAAATGGCTTAACACTGAACATAGACAAATGTATATACATATACGATTCTCACGCAGTACTCACTTGAACTCGCAGACACATACCATTAATAATAGGACATTGGAGGAGGTCGCAAGTGTCAGGGATTTGGGAGTTGATTTGGATGACAAAATTAGATTCCACACTCACATTGACAAAATAACAACTAAAGCATTTAAGATGTTGGGCTTTGTTATAAGGAACTCTAAAGATTTTAAAAGTCCACAGACTAAGATTAGACTTTTTTCGGCCTTGGTTCGAATAAGGTCTGGAATATTGTGCTCAGGTCTGGTCACCACACTACGAGGTACATATCAAACGTCTCGAAAGTGTCCAAAAGCCTTTTCTCTGTATATAGCTATCTATATCTGTAATACAGTGAAACTGCTGCCGGCGTATGAAAGTCGTTTAAAACGTTTTAATCTCCACAGTTTGTTCGATCGTAGGCAGTTATTGGATCAGATTTTGCTTTACAAATTAGTTAATGGTGACCTAGACTGCCCCATACTTGTTGAGAAAATAAATGTAAATGCTCCCTCGAGGTTTCTCCGTGCCAATAAATACGCTACTTATTCAATTAAAACTTCTAAAACCAACTTGGGTCAGAGCGCTACTATGAATAGATTACTAAGCCAGTATAACAAGCTGACTAAAAATCGTTAAATTGATGTAGACATCTCCTCAAACTGTCTTCCAAAATTTAAAAGCAAAGTTATTCGTCATTTGGACCTTCTTAGACCACTTTAAATGCGTCACTGTCTCATTTCGACGATGTTCTGTATGTTTTGTATATTATTATAGATATTGCTTTGTATAATCTTAGATGTAACTGTCCCTTACCATACCGTGGCAACTTGTATGTAAGACAACACTCAACACGTATTTGTAAAAAAAACATGTTTGTAAACTATGTATTAGTGTATGTTTTGTAAGTTGTCCTAAATAAATAAACATTTTTGTCAGAGGTGCAGTTAGATTTTGATTAAAACAGAGATATTTGTTGCAACAGATAATTTAGAAAAAAGATTCAAGAACAGTTTTTGAGGCAATGAAAACTGTCTTAAAGGAAATAAGAGGTAGATAAAAAATATCAACTTCACACAGCGCATCATCGTACAAACGGTAGGCTCGTCTAATGAAACTATTACTTGCGTAACAGGTAGTTGCCAGGGGAGCAGCGAATAGTTTCTTTTTACGATAGCTTCTTTCTCGTCTGCACGGAATTCGAAAAGTATTTTTGTAACATTAAAGTGGAATCTACATAGTTATTTAATATTTTATATTAGAAAGTAACATCACATATCGATGTTTTAATAACGTCACTTTATGCTGTTTGGCAGACGTTTCGTAGTCTTCATGTATGTGCCCAGTGCGGAAATCGAGAGCTTTAACAAATTTACGCTGAATCCTTTCAATTTTATCGATGTGAATTTGATAATGAGCCTGCCAGACTACAGAAGCAAATTCCAATCCACTTTGCACATAAGCGTTTTACAACAACTTATAAATTAACGCATTTTTGCAGGGTTCACCAATCCTCAAGATGAAGCCCAATTGCTTATAAGCTTTGTTTACGGTTTTATCAATATGGGGAATTAAAGTTAATCTGGTATTTAAAATAACTCCCAAATCACGAACCTCGGTGACTATCCACAACCCTACCATTCAATTCGTAATCGAAAACGATAGAATTATATTTTTTAGAAAAGGTGATCACATGACATTTGTCTGTATTAAGAAATAAGTTGTTGTTTTGACAGAAAAATTCAAAGTGAATTAAGTCATCTTAGAGTAAATTACAGCTTTATGCTTTTACGTATAATTCGAAAGATTTTTGTGTCGTCGGCATAAGTCAGGACGTTTGAGTTCTTTATGTTATATATTATTCTTTATCTTCCTTTATATAAAATAATTTCTGTAAAATTAAGTAGACTCGTGTCTACACTGCGACCCTTAAAGAAATCATGTTGAAACGGACATATATTTCGCTGCAGCGAATAATTGGTTCGTAACTATCTTTTCCAAAAATTTTGCCAAACGGACAGTTTAGGTATTGGACGATAACTTTCTATGTCTTGACTTGGTATTGGAAGAGAACTGCAACACTTTAATAAAAATAGGGGGGATCCCGGGGAATATATTTTGATCATTAAGGATTTTGTAGGGGTTCCCTTCATCTATTTCTTGGAATTTCACCAAAACAAAATATATTCAAACCAATCAAAATATATTTATGGGATGTTTCAACATTAAAGCTATGCAGAAACAAATTTTTATGCCTGAATTTAGTTCACGTATGTAGAGGGGTAGTTTCCCTTACAGAACTAATAGGTTGCTAGTTTAATAAATGAGGAGACAACTTCCGAATGATGATTTTATTGCTCCTATTAATTTGAGCAATACAAACACGTGGACGCAAGCTGATTTTGTTAACTACTTCAAATGACTCGTTTGCTCGTACAAAATATTCTAAAAGCGCTATCATGGCCCCGGTGTTAATTGAAGAAATTGTATATTTTAGAGTAATAAGTAACGAAAATGTATAAAATCCACACCAACCAAAAATCACTTCCAATAAATTTCACAGGAACATAAAAGTAGTGGGGCGGCCGTCGAACATGCCGCAGGCGCAGGCGGTTATCGACGAGATCCAGGAGGAGGCCAAACAGTACAACCGCATCTACGTCGCCTCCATCCACCCCGAGCTCACCGAGGACGACATCAAAAAGTGAGAACCTTCCTTTAACTAACGCTGTACGCGAGTGCGCCGGGGCCTGGGGGTTCTCTTTAGTGTTGCAACTGCTATTTCAAATTTCACTTTCAATTTGAGCTTTTAATAAAAAGTCTGAAAGAAAGAAAGCCACGACGTTCGGGTCGGTGCCGGGACGATAAATAAAAGCGAATATGTGTTTTTATTTCATAGCCTGAAAACGGAAAGGAGTTTTCCAAAAAGGAGGTTTCTAATTATTAGAAAAATCCAGTATCGATGAACCAAATATTTTTCGATATACTTTCTAAGAACTAATATTACGCCCAATAAAAGATTAAATGACAAGTCGGACCACGGTCTCTGACGCGTCACGCGTGACGTATGAATGACGATTTATTGATTGATGACGATTTTTAAGAATTGTGAGATTTGTTAAAATTTAAAGAGAAATTTATAGATTACGTCGTGTTCAGGCGAAAAGTGTTGTGTTATATTAATTTATCTCGTGTGTTGGGGCTGTTATTATATTTCCCAACATTTAATGTTGAAGTTTGTTTATAGTTGAAGTTAGGTAAAAAATACCAATATTGCAGTTATGAGCGTTTATTGAACACTAAAATTCACTGTATAAATTAAAACCTTATAAACTACAATTTCGCTGACTTAGCTAAGTACGAGTTTGTACATCGTGAATAAACAATACTAAATATCTGCTAACATAGATATCTATTATTTTTCTCTTAAACGCTGGCTCTAAAAATTTTTATCTAACTAATTCCCAATTCCTAATCTGAGCTATATATCAGTGTAATTTGAGCCGTAATGGATTTCATTCGGAATAAAAAAAACGTCCATCCATACTAAAAGTGGACGGCTCCTTTTACTGTGATCATATGAAAGCAATTTTGTGTCAGCGTGTTCGAGGCGTTCGGTCCGATCACGTACTGCAAGCTGGCGTACGGCGCGTCGGCGCACAAGCACAAGGGCTACGGGTTCATCGAGTACGCCACGCTGGCGGCCGCGCTCGAGGCCATCGCGTCCATGAACCTGTTCGACCTCGGCGGCCAGTACCTGCGCGTCGGCCGCGCCATCACGCCGCCCAACGCGCTGGCGGGCCCCCCCCAGCCCTCCGCCATGCCCACCGCGGCCGCCGTGGCCGCCGCCGCCGCCACGGCCAAGATACAGGTACGCGCACACGCCCTGCCACCGCCGATATAAGCTGCTGCACTCGGGTTGGACTTTGTTGACGCTATAACATTTTTAGGTATAACACTAGATCCTGAGCTACAGTGGGGCCCGCATATTGATAAATTGTCGAGTAGACTCAATTCGAGAGTTGACTGATGTTGATACAGCACGACTTACTCACGTACGGTAATCGACTGTGGGGGAATGCTGCCGACGTTCAATCTATTTTTGTACTGCAAAAGATATAAAGTGAAAGAATATGAAGTGCTCAAAGCACTTTATATTTTAGGCAATCGTTGTTCATTGAAGCAGAAATTTAAAGAAATAAACACAATGACAGTGACAAGTCAATATATTCATGAAAATATAATATATGTTCATAAAAACAAATATAGCTTCTTGAAAAGAAGTGATGTACATACATTCTATAAATACCAGAAATATAAATAAACTTGTAGTACCCGCCTCTAGGCTCCAAAAAATAAACAAGTCTTTTCGAGCTTTTTAGAACAAAATCCCAAATAATATTAAAGACGCAATCCGCAATAAAACGTGGCTTGTGCTAGAGGGTACTACTCAATTGTGGATTACATAGAAGACAAAAATGCTTGTAATTAATTAGCGCATACTATTTCTTAAGTAACAATGTGGTGTTTGCTAGTGTGTTTGATATTATTATTTTTTATGTTTCACTTCATTTATTCGATTTTTTTCTAATGCTGTTTTCTCTTCATTGTCTTTTTACATTTTAGTCCTTAGTAACGGACATACTGGCACACATGAAAGCAATATTGTGGTATATTTAATAGTGCCATTGTACCTAACGTGTATTGTATCTATTTAATGTTCAACTCATATCGATGGTCTCCTCTGGAAAACCATAAAAATGTTCGTTATATTTGCCTTATAAATCAAAGCACTTGAATATTTTTATAGTAGTGTCAAATTATCGTATTGTAAACCAAAACCTTCTCAAAATAAGCATCTTTATATATTATCTTCGCAAACTTGACCCGTACATCATGCACTTCTCTGGTGTCCCACTGTCCATTGACATGTCTCTTGCTCAGCACTTTGCCAAAACCAGGGACTTCTACAGATTGTTTGTTTCCTAATTTTAATAATTTCCAGTTGCATTTGAATAATTCTAAAAATAAATATTTTCTAAATGTCATGTGGCCAGAGGCCAGAGTTATCGCTGCGTTTTCTTCAGTGTTGTAGACACTGACTTCCACATTAAATGGCATGTCATCAACATGTCTATTAAAGATACTTTAAGAGGTTTTCTTCATTTGATCTCCTTTGGAAAATGTCATTCTTTAGAAAGATATCTGCACTCTCTACAGCTGTAATAATTATTTAATTTGAAATTACACTATTTCAAGTAATTTCCATTTTCTTTTTCTAAAGTCACTGGATGGGTTAAGGTTATTTAGTGAATTCAAGTAACGTTTCCTTCGTATCTGTATACTATCGGTGCACAATATTATACACCGAGAATACAAGAACGTATCTATGGAAGAGCCACCCGATGACAACATTGCTAATTAAAACGTAGTCGGTATTAAATTTTCCTTATATTTAAATATAAACGAACCTAACCTATCAGATGATTCATTAAAAAGGCGATGACTGAAAAATTACCTATCTACGGCGACGTTTACTATTTTTAAGCGTACTCGATTACGTTTCAGGCCATGGACGCCGTGGCCAGCAACGCGGTGGCGCTCGGCCTGACCAAGCTCAGCGCGCTCGGCGTCTCGCCCGGCGCCGCGCTGCCCTCGCTGGCCGCCGCGCTACCGGCCGGCCTGCCCGCGGGCCTGCCGACCGGCCTGCCCGCCATGCCCGCCGGCCTGCCCGCCCTGCCCGCCGGCCTGCCCGCCCTGCCCGCCGGCCTGCCCGCGATGCCGGCGCTGCCCGGCGCGCTGGCCCCGGCCGCCCCGCTGGTGGCGCCGGCGCCTCCGCCCGCGCTGCTGCCCCCGGGGGTGGTGATCCCGGTGAGCTCTGCGGCGGCGGCGGCGGAGGCGGCGGGCGGCGCGGAGCAGGCGGCGCTGCAGCGCAAGCTGCTGGACGCGTCGCCCGACACGCTGCAGCAGCAGGAGTCGCTGTCCATCTCGGGGCAGTCGGCGCGCCACCTCGTCATGCAGCGGCTCATGCGGCGCCGCGCCACGCGGACGGTGCTGCTCGCCAACATGGTGGCGCCCGACGAGGTGGACGAGGCGCTGCACCACGAGATACAGGAGGAGTGCGCCAAGTGGGGCCGCGTCGAGCGCCTCGTCATCTACAACGAGCGGCAGAACGAGGACGACGACCCCGCGCACGCGCTCGTCAAGATCTTCGTGCAGTTCGCCGAGCCCGAGGGTGAGCGCCGCGTCCTTGTGCGGGTGAGTGAGGTACCGCGGGCTAGAGCCTGACCGCGTGTCGTGTTGCAGAGGCGGCGGGGGCGGCGAGCGCGCTGAACGGCCGCTACTTCGGGGGCCGCACCGTGCGCGCGGCGCTGTACGACCAGGACCTGTTCGACCACGGCGACCTGTCGGGGTAGCCCACGCCGTTTTAATATAATACTAAAATAAGGAGAAGAATTAAAAATAATTTAAGAAGAAAGAATAAATTAAAATTTGACCCGCTCGACGACTTTTACTTTCGCTCCGTCCCCTATTTTTTCGCAGTTCGCCGAAGTTTTCGACTACGCTTTACTACCCTCCTGTACGCTATGGACCATGATATATCTCAGTCATATTTAGTATCGTGAATACTGATAGTGAGTAGACTCCTTTGATAGACCGAATGCCTCGACGTCTAGTGATGTCACAAAAAATGTATAAAACTTGAGGCTGTCGCGAACGTAGTACCTCTCGGCGACTACTGCCACTGTCGTCCGCCACTGTGCTATCAATTGTTCGAGAAGGTCCTAAGCCGTGACGCGTATGGAGATTTGGATCATTAAGTTTGGGCGGTGTCCATCACCTCCTCATTTGGCGGCAGGGTGGACGATTGTGTCGGTTTCGCCCCCCCTGCAGCTCTCTTGCGGCCCCTGTTACGGGAGACCGCCTTGCATTCGGCCGACCCAAGCCGGTGGCCGGACGCTGCACCCTCCGCCGAACAGACGAATCTCAACCACTGTGCTGCGGCGCAGGATCTCTTCCTGCAAACCATGGCACAGTGGTCGATAGGTGTTGCCGTAGTCGCGGAGCCCTACTTTGTTCCTCCGTGTCCAAACTGGATGGGTGACCGGGACGGCTCCGTGGCAGTCGTCGGCTCTACGGCGGCTCATTCCCCGCCCTTGTCGCTAAGAGACAAGGGTACTGGATATGTTGCCGCCGATTGGGGTGGAATCACCATTTATGGTGTATATTTCTCCCCCAACCGGAGTTTGAACGACTTCGAGGTCTTCCTTAACAACTTGGAGGCCTCGATGCGGCGACTGGTGTCTGGGCACGTCCTCGTGCTGGGGGACTTCAACGCAAAGTCCATTGCGTGAGGTTCCCCTACGACGGACGCCAGGGGCGAAGCCGTCGAGGAGTTGGCAAAGGGTTGTCGCAGAAGGAAAGAAATGTTAGATATAATTTAAATATAATGATGCACAACCTAACTTGCCAAATAAATGGACCCTATTGTAATAAATTACATCTAATCGACACTAACAAGCTTGTTAGTAATAATATTTCATTGACGAAAGGTAGACATTACCTTTCTAATTATTATAAGAGACAGATAGCAATTTCGCTATCATATTATTTTTCCATTACAGCCAAGAACTTGGCTAAAACTATTGCTTCTATTGAGCAAATTGACATTACCCATAGCGACTTTGCCAATCCGTTGGCAGATATTTCTTTAGACATTAATAAAAATTTAAATGACATACCTAATAATTTACATAATAATGAGATTGACATTTCAAATAATTTAAATTTACTGATGAGACAATAGAGACTACCTCTTGCACTATTAATTTGATCACTAATAGAAAGTTCAATCACAGTAAATTTATTAAAAATAATATGATAAATAATATAAATTTGGTGCATCAAAACATTAGAGGAATGATGGGCAAAGACTTGGAGGTGGAACTGTTCATGAACTGCAATGCAATTGATATTTTTTGTATTACTGAACACTGGCTAAAAGGGGATCAGTTTATGTTCAATTTTGACCACCACCAGGTAGGCAGCTCGTTCAGCAGAAGTACAGCAATACATGGTGGCACTATGATACTCATTAATAAGAAACTTAAATTTAAAGAGCGCCATGACATTGTTAGTTTATCAGTTGAGCGAACTACAGAAATAGCCTGTTTAGAACTAAAAGGTTTCATAGTAGTATGTGTATACAGACCTCCTTCAGCTATGTATGATTGTTTTGAACGTGTTATGGATGAAGTATTAGTTAAAGTAACAAGATCAAAAAAGAAGGTCATCATCTGTGGTGACTTCAATATTAACCTATTGGAAAATTCAAGTATAGTAACCAAGTTCAAGGCACTTTTTCAATCATACAATCTGAAGAACTTGTTCTTGGAGCCTACACGAATCACTGCCACCACTGCCACATGTTTGGACAATATATTTACAGATATTGTTATTAAGGACAAGAAAATAATCAATCAATTACATTCTGACCACTGTGGTCAATTAGTATCTTTCTGTGATAGGTATGAAAAAGTGTCAGAAAAAAGAATTGTGGTGATACCTAAAACCGCAAAGCGTTGTGAAAACTTTAAGGATAAACTTAAAGCTGCTTTTAATAATTCAGTACTCTGTGTAGAGAATAACCTAATACTTATTATAATAGTTTTTTTGAAACTTTCTCTTCAACATTTAACACCATTTTTACACCAAAAACGCTAGTGGTTAAAGGTAACGCCACATTTAGTGAATGGGCTACCCCTGGCTTACTCAAAAGTAGGAAAAGATTATACGAGCTATACGATGAGAGGAATTATAATAAAAGTGAACAGTTTCATAATTATGTTAAAGAATATTCGAAGCTGTTTAGGAAACTTTACTAACTTAGGCTAAGTCTCGTTTTATTAGTTCAAAGATTAAAAGTAGTAATGATAAGATTAAAACCACTTGGAAAAATATTAATAGTGAAACTGGCAAAGATCCAAACCGTGATAATGAATTTAATTTAAACATAAACAATAAATTTATCACATTAAATGTTGAGGTTGCTGCTGCATTTGAGATTTTTTTTACTAACATTCCTGTATCAACTACTAAATCTTTGAACTCCTCACCATACCTTGCAGAATCAATTTTAAAAGAGAATGTTAGAAGAATTGATAGTGAATTTAAGTTCCAATATGTGTCCCCCTTTGAAATTATTAAAGCCTTTAACACTATTAATGTTAAAAAAACAACCGACCTATGGGGAAATTCTGTTTTAATTACTAAGACAATTATATCTCTTGTGGCTAATCAATTGTCATTTACATTTAATCAATGTGTTGATAGTGGTGTATTTCCTGATCTTATGAAGTCTAGTAAAATTATTCCCTTATTCAAATCTGGTAGTACATCTGACCCAACTAACTTTAGACCTATCTCAGTACTACCAGTATTTAGTAAAATTTTTGAAAAAATTATGTATGATCAATTGCACAGTTGTTTTAATAATAATAATTTATTGCACAATAGACAATTTCTTTCTTTCTTTCTATTTGATGCCTGGGAGGATGCCCACGATTCTCTAGGTATCTTTTGCGATTTATCTAAGGCTTTTGATTGTGTTGTTCATGAAACGCTGATCAGGAAATTACAGCACTATGGTATCAAAAATAAAGCCCTGGAACTACTTGCCTCATATCTATGTAATAGGATTCAAAAAGTTGATATTAATGGTGAGCGGTCTCCAGGCTCTGTGGTAGAAATGGGCGTTCCACAGGGTTCTATTCTCGGCCCTTTTTTGTTTTTAGTATATATTAACGACTTACCTCACTTTGTCAAGGACAATCTCGAGATTGTGTTGTTTGCAGATGATACATCACTATTATTTAGACTAAAACGGACACTTTCTGATTTCACATTTGTAAACAGCGCCATTTCGAAAGTGGTTCATTGGTTTGATGTCAACAATTTACTATTAAATGAACAAAAAACTAAGTGTATACGTTTCACTATGCCAAACGTCAAGCCAGTGAAAACTACTGTGATAATTAAGGATGTCGGGCTGGACCTTGTGGACACTACGACATTTTTAGGTATAACACTAGATGCTAAGCTACAGTGGGGCCCACATATTGATAAATTGTCGAGTAGACTCAGCTCAGCAGCATACGCAGTAAGGAAAATCCGAGAGTTGACTGATGTTGATACAGCACGACTTGTTTACTTCAGTTACTTTCATAGCATAATGTCGTACGGTATTCTGATGTGGGGGAATGCTGCCGACATTCAAACTATTTTTGTGCTGCAAAAGAGAGCTATTCGAGCACTTTATAATTTAGGCAATCGTTGTTCATTGAGGCAGAAATTTAAAGAAATAAATATAATGACAGTGGCAAGTCAATATATTTATGAAAATGTAATATAAGTTCACAAAAATAAAGATAGCTTTTTGAAAAAAAGTGATGTACATGCCATAAATACCAGAAATAAAAATAAATTTGTTGTACCCGCCTCTAGGCTCCAAAAGATAAACAAGTCTTTTCGAGGTCAATCAGTGTCCGATTTTATAATAAAATCCCAAATAATATTCAGGAGTTGAGTATTAACAAATTTAAATCCGCAATAAAACGTGGCTTGTGCCAGAGGGCCTACTACTCGATTGTGGATTACATGGAGGACAAGAATGCTTGGGATTAATTAGCGCAGGCTATTTCTTTCTTAAGTAAAAATGTGGTGTGGCTAGTATGTTTTTTATTATTTTTTCTATTTTTTATGTTTCACTTCATTTTCTCTTGTATTCGTTTGTTCTTCTTAATCTTGTTTTCTCTTCGTTGTTTTTTCACCTTTAAGTCCTTAATAACGGACATACTAGCACACATCAAAACAATGTTGTGATATATTTAATAGTGCCATTGTATCTACTTGTGAATTGCAAAAGAGTGGCCATGAGTTTGTTTGCCCTTTCTTCTCATAAGGCTCAACCCCTTGGAAACGGGCGGTTGTAGATCGGCACAGGCATATCATAGATTTTGTATGGGTTTGATTTTTGTTAAATTTATTTGGTTACTATTTGACAAAACAGAGATTGTTGCTTGTGTGTGTTGATCTATGACTTTAGAGTCTACATGGAAGACGATTTCAAACAATTTTGAAAATTTTATGAAATAAAGAAAGTTTGAGTTTGAGTTTGAGTTTGAGTGGGCGGCGTCGGTGGGCCTCTGTTTGCTGAATAGAGGCTCCACCAACACGTGCGTGCGACAGCAGGGGGGGTCGATAGTGGACCTTTCGTTCGCTACCCCAGCAGTCGCCGCACGAGTAAGGAACTGGTGTGTCCTGGAAGAGGTCGAGACCCTCTCGGATCATCTGTACATCCGATTCGAGCTCTCCCGGTCCCAGGACCCCAGTAGGGGTCACGCGGCGCGGCGCCCTTCCCGCTTCCCGCGGTGGGCTGTCGCCAAGCTCGACAGGGACCTACTAGAGGAGGCGGCCATTATTCACTCTTGGCTGTCTCCGCAGGCCCCGACCGAGGAGGTCGACATGGGGGCTGGTCGCTTCTGCGATGCGATTACGCAGATTTGCGATGCGGCCATGCCCCGCGTTCGTGGTTGTCGGCCTCCAAGGAAGGAGGTCTACTGGTGGTCCCAGGAGTTGGCGGACCTCCGTGCGGCCTGTGTACGGTGCCCGGAGGTCCCTCACCCGTAGTCGGCGACGTCACCGCGGGGTCGGTGAGGAGGTGGACCGGCTTCATGAGGAGTACCGAGAATCTCGGAAAACTCTGAGGCTGGCCATCTGCCGCGCCAAGGATGGAGTAGAGAGGAGATGCTGGAGAGTCTCGAGCGTGACCCCTGGGGTCGCACTTATCGTGCGGTGCGTCAAAAGCTCCGCACGTCGGCCCCCCCCCCCCTTACAGAGACTCTCCAGCCCAGCTTCCTGCAGGAAGTGGTCAAGGGCCTATTCCCGCAGCGGGCGGAGCACACACCCCCGTCGATGGCTGCAGCCGGAGACGACGGGGGCAGCGAGGTTCATGTTCCGCCCGTCAGGGAATTGGAGTCGGGGGCGGCTATTCTACGGGGTGTCAGTCTACTGGGCTCCACGAGCTGGTTCGAGTTAACCCAAACTCGGGGGGTCCAGGAGGCCCAGGAGCAAAGTTTGGGAGGAGGGGAATGAGGTTAGTCGAAGGGGGGGGGGAATAAGGGACGGGGGGGTCAATCTACTGGGCTCCATGAGCTGGTTCAAATGAACCCAAACTCGGGGGGTCCTGAAGGTCCAGGAACAATGTTAGAAGGGGGGGGGGGTAGGTGGTAAGAGTGATATGCTCAACACGGTTTAATAAAATAAAGTCTTACAATTACTAAAATAAAAATAAAAAATAAAAAACCGGGAATCGAACCCCTTTCAAATAATTTATACTATTAAATTAAATAAAAATAAAAGTGAAGCTACTCGTTCCGGAGTGTTGTTTACAATGACGGACTAACAATTCTTATCTATATGATAAGATTCGAGTTCCCTCAAAGTCCGCCTGAGGGCGCTCCCGCTGCAGTCAGATCTTGTGCAAATTTTATCTAAAGTCGTGTTTTAACACCGGGATCGACCCCCTGGCTGTATTTTATATATTTTTAATGAAAACAATTTCCTATTTTATTTTAAAATTAAAAATATGCAGTGCACACCAACACTCAGACCAGAGAACACAATCCTATTTAGTCTATAATAAAAAATAAAAAAAAAGTAATAGACGGAATCGAACCCGTCCCAATTTTTATATGGGATTTTACGCCAACAATAGTGAAGCTATTGTGCAAAATACTCCCACAAATATGACGAGATCGGCCCCCAAATTTAACTTTAGAAATTTAAAATTCAGATTCAGACGAAGAATTCGTCTGAGTTTGGCCTTTTTCCGAGGCTTATTTCTTGGCCGTCTTCCGTCCAATTTTCGTTCGGGAGGTCTTAAAATTTAGGGCATTTCCTGTTCTACAAGAAATGCCCTAAATTTACACACACACACACCCTAGGCTATGCTCCCCTGTCGTGGTTGGGCCACCAGCACCGGGGAAACAACACCCTAAAAGGTCACTTCAACTACCGGTTTACGTAATCTGAAACCAGAAACGACCCCCCTTAAAAATAGGGATAGGGTCGTATTTCTGGTCCCAGATGACGAAGGTCTCTTGAAAAGTATATCCTGGGTCGCTACTGTCGACCTAGGTTCACCGTAAGGGGAGCTATGGGCCCCCAAAGTTTCGTGCAAAATTTTGTTGTAACTTTTTGACCAAAGTTTGTTTATGGGGCGGGGAATGAGCCGCCGTGGAGCCGACGACTGCCACGGAGCCGTCCCGGTCACCCATCCAGTTTGGACGGGGAGGAACAAAGTAGGGCTCCGCGACTACGGCAACACCTATCGACCACTGTGCCATGGTTTGCAGGAAGAGATCCTGCGCCGCAGCACAGTGGTTGAGATTCGTCTGGACCAGGAGGTTGGAGACTTGATCCATTACTGGATCATCTCTACAACCTCCTCCATGGGCGTCGGCGTCGACGCAATATTGACGTCGGGGGTAGCCTGGGTCGGCAGGCTGCCCCATCATGTGATTGGCGGGCTTTTTGCCCGCCTCATACACCGGGCAGTGGGGGGCGGCAGAGCACTCTGCCGCCTTGTGCCCGGGTTGACCGCAACGGAAGCATAATCTGCTGCAGTCAAAACAGCTCTCGCACTTGGTGCGAGTGTGTCCCGCGGCTAGGCACTTGAAGCACCTCATTGCTGCGACGACGTATGTGTTGGGAGAGTAATGAGGATACCCACAATTTGTTGATAGCTAAATCTATGCGACGGAACCGGTTTGGTGGTGTGGATCATTTAGATGGTAATCTAGGCACTTACAGGATTGCAATTAGAGGTAAAAAATGGAACATCCCCGGCGTCCCTATGAAGGTTATTGCCACTGTCATGCCTGCACTAGAGGAGGAGACGCTGTCCCTCATGTCGGAATGCTTGGCGTCGGGAAGAGTCCCGCGACGATGGAAGACCGGCAAGCTCGTGCTGCTCAGAAAGCACGGGCGCCCAGCCGAGTCTCCGTCGGCCTACCGCCCCATCGTTCTGCTCGACGAGATGTGCAAGCTTTTTGAGCGAGTGCTCGCTGCACGTCTCGTCGGCCACCTGGAGGGGGCGGGGCCTAACCTGAGTGATCGCCAGTTCGGCTTCCGTCGCGGGAGGTCGACAATCGACGCAGTATCCCGACTGCGGGACAGCGTCGACGAAGCGGTCTCTGGGGGTGAGGTGGTGTTGGCTGTGTCGCTGGATATAGCCAACGCCTTCAACACCCTCCCCTGGGAGACCATTGCGGAGGCGCTGAGGTACCACAATGTCCCGTGGTACCTCAGGCGCGTCCTTGCGGACTACTTCGTGGACCGGGTCACCATCTACCCGGCCTAAAGTGGGGTGGTCCGCAGGGACATGTCTTGTGGCGTTCCACAGGGGTCGGTCCTTGGGCCGCTCCTGTGGAACGTAGGCTATGATTGGGTCCTGCGCGGTGCTAATCTTCGGGGAGTCGGCGTACTCTGATACGCCGACGATACCCTAGTCACCGCGCGGGCCCCAACATTCCGCGACGCCGCCGTACTCGCCACGGCAGCCGTCTTGTCGCGACGCTGGGTCCACCCAAATTGGGCAAAAGTCGCCCTAGGGCAGACGCCGCGCCGACCATCTTTGGAGCAAGCTGTCGGAAGTGCTCGTCGAAGAGCCACCTCCCGTAGAGGATCAGGCCCAGATATTTCAAATGCGAGCGACTCGCTGGAGCGTTGACTCGCGTCTGCGACGCGAAGATGCAGAGGGCGAGACCTATCCCGGCTCGGAAGCAGGTGTACTGGTGGCGTCCCCACCTAGCCGGGCTGCGTACTGCAAGTTACGCGGTGAAAATCGCCTGGGTCTTGTGAGCCGCGGTTGTCGGTTTTTTTTTTTTTTTTTTACGTGGTGGAATGCATTTACGCACTTCGCTCCCCCCCGCGGGGGCAGGGGGTTCGCTTCGTGTGGGACTCCTGACGGGCCAGACTACCCACTAAACCACCACGGTGTTCCTCCTTCGCCTAATCCAAGCCACGGGATAGTTTGCTCACCGCGACTCGGCTAGGGACGCCCTATTTAACGGGCTCGCCTCTCTCTCGAGGCCCCACCACCCGGGCAAATACTGTGCCCAGATGGTGGGGCCTGTCCTCCTCATGAATGCACCCCAGGAACACAGAGGGGCGCATTCCGCCACAGTAGTATGGGGCGGCAGGTCCCCCGACCTACCGCCCGTGGCCACTCTCATTCGGGAACGCGGGCGAATCGTGTTCGCCGGCGTCCCCTCGCCGGGGTCTGCGGGGCGGGAGTGTGAGACCAGCTCGCTCCCGCTCCCGCAGAGCCTCTCTCTTGGCCGCCATCACCTCGCTAGCGAACGAGGCGACGGCAGCCCAACACTGTTAGCTGTCGGCCATAGCTGGAATTACGGCCGACAGCGACAGGTCCGCACCAACGGTGCTCGTGAGGGCCGTCCTTTGTTCGTCCCACGCCTCACACACGGCCATGGTGTGATAGGCCGTGTCAGGGTCGCCGCTGGTGCAGTTGCGGCACCGGGGCTCCGACTCCACCCCTACCACCTCCCACAGGTACTTGGCAAAACAGCCATGACCCGTGAGGAGTTGGGTGAGGTGGTATGTCGGAGCCCCATGACCCCTCTCCACCCACCGACGCAGGACGGGCCGAACGGCCCCCACGAGCAGCGAGCCGCTACGGGTCGCCTTACGGCCCATTTCCGGAAGAGATCATCGCGAGCCGACTGTCTCCAGCGATCGATCTCCTCCGGAAGCGGCCGACCTCCAAGTACACGCCGCATCAGGGCGCCCTCGACGTACACTCGCTTGAGGACGCCGGCCTCGAGATCCCAGGGGATACTGCCCGCGATCAGACACGCCGCCTCGTAGGAGACGGTGTTGTACGCCCGTGCAGCCCGCTCCTGGTCCAGACGAATCTCAACCACTGTGCTGCGGCGCAGGATCTCTTCCTGCAAACCATGGCACAGTGGTCGATAGGTGTTGCCGTAGTCGCGGAGCCCTACTTTGTTCCTCCCCGTCCAAACTGGATGGGTGACCGGGACGGCTCCGTGGCAGTCGTCGGCTCCACGGCGGCTCATTCCCCGCCCTTGTCGCTAAGAGACAAGGGTACTGGATATGTTGCCGCCGATTGGGGGGGAATCACCATTTATGGTGTATATTTCTCTCCCAACCGGAGTTTGAACGACTTCGAGGTCTTCCTTAACAACTTGGAGGCCTCGATGCGGCGACTAGTGTCTGGGCACGTCCTCGTGCTGGGGGACTTCAACGCAAAGTCCATTGCGTGGGGTTCCCCTGCGACGGACGCCAGGGGCGAAGCCGTCGAGGAGTGGGCGGCGTCGGTGGGCCTCTGTTTGCTGAACAGAGGCTCCACCAACACGTGCGTGCGACAGCAGGGGGGGTCGATAGTGGACCTTTCGTTCGCTACCCCTGCAGTCGCCGCACGAGTAAGGAACTGGTGTGTCCTGGAAGAGGTCGAGACCCTCTCGGATCATTTGTACATCCGATTCGAGCTCTCCCGGTCCCAGGACCCCAGTAGGGGTCACGCGGCGCGGCGCTCTTCCCGCTTCCCGCGGTGGGCTGTCGCCAAGCTCGACAGGGACCTACTAGAGGAGGCGGCCATTATTCACTCTTGGCTGTCTCCGCAGGCCCCGACCGAGGAGGTCGACATGGGGGCTGGTCGCTTCTGCGATGCGATTACGCAGATTTGCGATGCGGCCATGCCCCGCGTTCGTGGTTGTCGGCCTCCAAGGAAGGAGGTCTACTGGTGGTCCCAGGAGTTGGCGGACCTCCGTGCGGCCTGTGTACGGTGCCCGGAGGTCCCTCACCCGTAGTCGGCGACGTCACCGCGGGGTCGGTGAGGAGGTGGACCGGCTTCATGAGGAGTACCGAGAATCTCGGAAAACTCTGAGGCTGGCCATCTGCCGCGCCAAGGATGGAGTAGAGAGGAGATGCTGGAGAGTCTCGAGCGTGACCCCTGGGGTCGCACTTATCGTGCGGTGCGTCAAAAGCTCCGCACGTCGGCCCCCCCCCCCCCCCTTACAGAGACTCTCCAGCCCAGCTTCCTGCAGGAAGTGGTCAAGGGCCTATTCCCGCAGCGGGCGGAGCACACACCCCCGTCGATGGCTGCAGCCGGAGACGACGGGGGCAGCGAGGTTCATGTTCCGCCCGTCAGGGAATTGGAGTCGGGGGCGGCTATTCTACGGGGTGTCAGTCTACTGGGCTCCACGAGCTGGTTCGAGTTAACCCAAACTCGGGGGGGTCCAGGAGGCCCAGGAGCAAAGTTTGGGAGGAGGGGAATGAGGTTAGTCGAAGGGGGGGGGGGGAATAAGGGACGGGGGGGTCAATCTACTGGGCTCCATGAGCTGGTTCAAATGAACCCAAACTCGGGGGGTCCTGAAGGTCCAGGAACAATGTTAGAAGGGGGGGGGGGTAGGTGGTAAGAGTGATATGCTCAACACGGTTTAATAAAATAAAGTCTTACAATTACTAAAATAAAAATAAAAAATAAAAAACCGGGAATCGAACCCCTTTCAAATAATTTATACTATTAAATTAAATAAAAATAAAAGTGAAGCTACTCGTTCCGGAGTGTTGTTTACAATGACGGACTAACAATTCTTATCTATATGATAAGATTCGAGTTCCCTCAAAGTCCGCCTGAGGGCGCTCCCGCTGCAGTCAGATCTTGTGCAAATTTTATCTAAAGTCGTGTTTTAACACCGGGATCGACCCCCTGGCTGTATTTTATATATTTTTAATGAAAACAATTTCCTATTTTATTTTAAAATTAAAAATATGCAGTGCACACCAACACTCAGACCAGAGAACACAATCCTATTTAGTCTATAATAAAAAATAAAAAAAAAGTAATAGACGGAATCGAACCCGTCCCAATTTTTATATGGGATTTTACGCCAACAATAGTGAAGCTATTGTGCAAAATACTCCCACAAATATGACGAGATCGGCCCCCAAATTTAACTTTAGAAATTTAAAATTCAGATTCAGACGAAGAATTCGTCTGAGTTTGGCCTTTTTCCGAGGCTTATTTCTTGGCCGTCTTCCGTCCAATTTTCGTTCGGGAGGTCTTAAAATTTAGGGCATTTCCTGTTCTACAAGAAATGCCCTAAATTTACACACACACACACCCTAGGCTATGCTCCCCTGTCGTGGTTGGGCCACCAGCACCGGGGAAACAACACCCTAAAAGGTCACTTCAACTACCGGTTTACGTAATCTGAAACCAGAAACGACCCCCCTTAAAAATAGGGATAGGGTCGTATTTCTGGTCCCAGATGACGAAGGTCTCTTGAAAAGTATATCCTGGGTCGCTACTGTCGACCTAGGTTCACCGTAAGGGGAGCTATGGGCCCCCAAAGTTTCGTGCAAAATTTTGTTGTAACTTTTTGACCAAAGTTTGTTTATGGGGCGGGGAATGAGCCGCCGTGGAGCCGACGACTGCCACGGAGCCGTCCCGGTCACCCATCCAGTTTGGACGGGGAGGAACAAAGTAGGGCTCCGCGACTACGGCAACACCTATCGACCACTGTGCCATGGTTTGCAGGAAGAGATCCTGCGCCGCAGCACAGTGGTTGAGATTCGTCTGGACCAGGAGGTTGGAGACTTGATCCATTACTGGATCATCTCTACAACCTCCTCCATGGGCGTCGGCGTCGACGCAATATTGACGTCGGGGGTAGCCTGGGTCGGCAGGCTGCCCCATCATGTGATTGGCGGGCTTTTTGCCCGCCTCATACACCGGGCAGTGGGGGGCGGCAGAGCACTCTGCCGCCTTGTGCCCGGGTTGACCGCAACGGAAGCATAATCTGCTGCAGTCAAAACAGCTCTCGCACTTGGTGCGAGTGTGTCCCGCGGCTAGGCACTTGAAGCACCTCATTGCTGCGACGACGTATGTGTTGGGAGAGTAATGAGGATACCCACAATTTGTTGATAGCTAAATCTATGCGACGGAACCGGTTTGGTGGTGTGGATCATTTAGATGGTAATCTAGGCACTTACAGGATTGCAATTAGAGGTAAAAAATGGAACATCCCCGGCGTCCCTATGAAGGTTATTGCCACTGTCATGCCTGCACTAGAGGAGGAGACGCTGTCCCTCATGTCGGAATGCTTGGCGTCGGGAAGAGTCCCGCGACGATGGAAGACCGGCAAGCTCGTGCTGCTCAGAAAGCACGGGCGCCCAGCCGAGTCTCCGTCGGCCTACCGCCCCATCGTTCTGCTCGACGAGATGTGCAAGCTTTTTGAGCGAGTGCTCGCTGCACGTCTCGTCGGCCACCTGGAGGGGGCGGGGCCTAACCTGAGTGATCGCCAGTTCGGCTTCCGTCGCGGGAGGTCGACAATCGACGCAGTATCCCGACTGCGGGACAGCGTCGACGAAGCGGTCTCTGGGGGTGAGGTGGTGTTGGCTGTGTCGCTGGATATAGCCAACGCCTTCAACACCCTCCCCTGGGAGACCATTGCGGAGGCGCTGAGGTACCACAATGTCCCGTGGTACCTCAGGCGCGTCCTTGCGGACTACTTCGTGGACCGGGTCACCATCTACCCGGCCTAAAGTGGGGTGGTCCGCAGGGACATGTCTTGTGGCGTTCCACAGGGGTCGGTCCTTGGGCCGCTCCTGTGGAACGTAGGCTATGATTGGGTCCTGCGCGGTGCTAATCTTCGGGGAGTCGGCGTACTCTGATACGCCGACGATACCCTAGTCACCGCGCGGGCCCCAACATTCCGCGACGCCGCCGTACTCGCCACGGCAGCCGTCTTGTCGCGACGCTGGGTCCACCCAAATTGGGCAAAAGTCGCCCTAGGGCAGACGCCGCGCCGACCATCTTTGGAGCAAGCTGTCGGAAGTGCTCGTCGAAGAGCCACCTCCCGTAGAGGATCAGGCCCAGATATTTCAAATGCGAGCGACTCGCTGGAGCGTTGACTCGCGTCTGCGACGCGAAGATGCAGAGGGCGAGACCTATCCCGGCTCGGAAGCAGGTGTACTGGTGGCGTCCCCACCTAGCCGGGCTGCGTACTGCAAGTTACGCGGTGAAAATCGCCTGGGTCTTGTGAGCCGCGGTTGTCGGTTTTTTTTTTTTTTTTTTTACGTGGTGGAATGCATTTACGCACTTCGCTCCCCCCCGCGGGGGCAGGGGGTTCGCTTCGTGTGGGACTCCTGACGGGCCAGACTACCCACTAAACCACCACGGTGTTCCTCCTTCGCCTAATCCAAGCCACGGGATAGTTTGCTCACCGCGACTCGGCTAGGGACGCCCTATTTAACGGGCTCGCCTCTCTCTCGAGGCCCCACCACCCGGGCAAATACTGTGCCCAGATGGTGGGGCCTGTCCTCCTCATGAATGCACCCCAGGAACACAGAGGGGCGCATTCCGCCACAGTAGTATGGGGCGGCAGGTCCCCCGACCTACCGCCCGTGGCCACTCTCATTCGGGAACGCGGGCGAATCGTGTTCGCCGGCGTCCCCTCGCCGGGGTCTGCGGGGCGGGAGTGTGAGACCAGCTCGCTCCCGCTCCCGCAGAGCCTCTCTCTTGGCCGCCATCACCTCGCTAGCGAACGAGGCGACGGCAGCCCAACACTGTTAGCTGTCGGCCATAGCTGGAATTACGGCCGACAGCGACAGGTCCGCACCAACGGTGCTCGTGAGGGCCGTCCTTTGTTCGTCCCACGCCTCACACACGGCCATGGTGTGATAGGCCGTGTCAGGGTCGCCGCTGGTGCAGTTGCGGCACCGGGGCTCCGACTCCACCCCTACCACCTCCCACAGGTACTTGGCAAAACAGCCATGACCCGTGAGGAGTTGGGTGAGGTGGTATGTCGGAGCCCCATGACCCCTCTCCACCCACCGACGCAGGACGGGCCGAACGGCCCCCACGAGCAGCGAGCCGCTACGGGTCGCCTTACGGCCCATTTCCGGAAGAGATCATCGCGAGCCGACTGTCTCCAGCGATCGATCTCCTCCGGAAGCGGCCGACCTCCAAGTACACGCCGCATCAGGGCGCCCTCGACGTACACTCGCTTGAGGACGCCGGCCTCGAGATCCCAGGGGATACTGCCCGCGATCAGACACGCCGCCTCGTAGGAGACGGTGTTGTACGCCCGTGCAGCCCGCTCCTGGTCCAGACGAATCTGCAACCACTGTGCTGCGGCGCAGGATCTCTTCCTGCAAACCATGGCACAGTGGTCGATAGGTGTTGCCGTAGTCGCGGAGCCCTACTTTTGTTCCTCCCCGTCCAAACTGGATGGGTGACCGGGACGGCTCCGTGGCAGTCGTCGGCTCCACGGCGGCTCATTCCCCGCCCTTGTCGCTAAGAGACAAGGGTACTGGATATGTTGCCGCCGATTGGGGGGGAATCACCATTTATGGTGTATATTTCTCCCCCAACCGGAGTTTGAACGACTTCGAGGTCTTCCTTAACAACTTGGAGGCCTCGATGCGGCGACTAGTGTCTGGGCACGTCCTCGTGCTGGGGGACTTCAACGCAAAGTCCATTGCGTGGGGTTCCCCTGCGACGGACGCCAGGGGCGAAGCCGTCGAGGAGTGGGCGGCGTCGGTGGGCCTCTGTTTGCTGAACAGAGGCTCCACCAACACGTGCGTGCGACAGCAGGGGGGGTCGATAGTGGACCTTTCGTTCGCTACCCCTGCAGTCGCCGCACGAGTAAGGAACTGGTGTGTCCTGGAAGAGGTCGAGACGCTCTCGGATCATTTGTACATCCGATTCGAGCTCTCCCGGTCCCAGGACCCCAGTAGGGGTCACGCGGCGCGGCGCCCTTCCCGCTTCCCGCGGTGGGCTGTCGCCAAGCTCGACAGGGACCTACTAGAGGAGGCGGCCATTATTCACTCTTGGCTGTCTCCGCAGGCCCCGACCGAGGAGGTCGACATGGGGGCTGGTCGCTTCTGCAATGCGATTACGCAGATTTGCGATGCGGCCATGCCCCGCGTTCGTGGTTGTCGGCCTCCAAGGAAGGAGGTCTACTGGTGGTCCCAGGAGTTGGCGGACCTCCGTGCGGCCTGTGTACGTGCCCGGAGGTCCCTCACCCGTAGTCGGCGACGTCACCGCGGGGTCGGTGAGGAGGTGGACCGGCTTCATGAGGAGTACCGAGAAGCTCGGAAAACTCTGAGGCTGGCCATCTGCCGCGCCAAGGATGCGATGTAGAGAGGAGATGCTGGAGAGTCTCGAGCGTGACCCCTGGGGTCGCCCTTATCGTGCGGTGCGTCAAAAGCTCCGCACGTCGGGCCCCCCCCCTTACGGAGACTCTCCAGCCCAGCTTCCTGCAGGAAGTGGTCGAGGGCCTATTCCCGCAGCGGGCGGAGCACACACCCCCGTCGATGGCTGCATCAGCCGGAGACGACGGGGGCAGCGAGGTTGATGTTCCGCCCGTCAGGGAATCGGAGTTGGGGGCGGCTGTTCTACGGATTCGATCCAAGAACACCGCCCCCGGGCCGGACGGGGTTCCAGCCCGAGTGATGGCCCGAGCCCTCGACTACATGTCGGACCACCTCAGGGGGGTGTTGGACGCTAGCCTGGCGTCCGGACGCTTCCCTGAGCGCTGGAAATGCGGGAAGCTGGTCCTGCTGCAGAAGCCGGGACGGCCTGCCGAATCGGTCGCGGCCTATAGGCCTATCGTGTTGCTGGACGAGGCGGGCAAACTTTTTGAGAGGGTGCTCTCTGCCCGCATCGTCCGGCACCTTTGCGAGGTTGGCCCCGATCTGTCGGACGCCCAATTCGGTTTCCGAGAGGGGCGTTCGACGATCGATGCCGTAATGCGCCTTAGGGCCGTGACCGAGGAGGCCGTGAGCTGCGGCGGAGTGGTGTTGGCGGTGTCCTTGGACATCGCCAACGCCTTCAATAGTCTGCCATTCAGCTGCATCAGGGAAGCGCTCCGCTACCACGGAGTGCCGGAGTACCTGAGGCGGCTGGTGGCAGACTATCTTGAGGAGCGAACCGTCATGTACGAGGACCGAGATGGCGTCTTGAGACGCAGGGCCATGTCGTGCGGTGTTCCGCAGGGGTCTGTCCTAGGACCTCTCCTGTGGAACATCGGGTACGACTGGGCCCTACGAGGGCGTCTCCCCCCCGGGCTGGGTGTAATCTGCTACGCGGATGACACCTTTAGCTCACGGCCCGGGGGGCTAACTTCCAGGAGGCGGCGCGCCTGGCCGCCACGGGAGTTTCCCTGGTGGTCGGGCGCATTGAGGCGTTGGGTTTGCGGGTGGCCCTGGATAAGACGGAGGCCCTATTATTTCATGGGCCCCGTCGTGGTCCACCCGCCGGCGCCTCAATCGAGGTCGGCTCGGTCCTCGTACCGGTCCGGGCCCAGATGAGGTACCTGGGTCTGGTCCTAGACGGTAGGTGGCTCTTCGACGAGCACTTCCGACAGCTTGGTCCGAAGCTGGTGGACACTGCCTCCGCCCTAGGGCGACTTTTGCCCAATTTGGGCGGGGCCAGTGTTCCCACGAGGCGGCTGTACGCGGGGGTTGTCCGGTCCATGGCGCTGTATGGTGCACCGGTGTGGGTGGCGGCTCTGACCGCCCCGAATAGGGCGCGCCTCTGGCGCCCCCAGAGGATATTGGCGGTCAGAGCCATACGCGGATACCGCACGGTGTCCACCGAGGCGGCTTGCGCCTTGGCCGGAACACCCCCGTGGGATTTGGAGGCGGAAGTGCTCGCCGAAGTTTATCGGCGAGTGGCTGACTTCCGGGCGGAGAGCGGATTTCGCCCTCCGCCCGAAGACGTGCGCGAGTGGCGCGAAGCCGCTCGCCGAGCCACTATGGTGAGATGGTCGTTCCGGCTGGAGACTCCACGCGCTGGCTTCGCCGCCGTGGAGGCTCTCCAGCCGGTCATCGCCGAGTGGGCAGGGCGGCAGCACGGGACCCTTTCCTTCCGGCTGACGCAGGTGCTTTCCGGGCACGGTTGCTTCGGAAAGTACCTGTACTCGGTCGCTAGGAGGGAATCGAGTCCCGCCTGCCACCACTGCGACTGCAGGTGAGGATTCGGCCCAGCACACGCTGGCGGTTTGCCCCGCATGGGCGACGCAGCGCCGGGCCCTCACTGCAGTCATCGGAGCAGGATCTCTCGCTACCGGCCGTAATTCGCTCCATGGCCGGTAGCGACAGTTGTTTTACCGCGGTCGCAACCTTCTGCGAGGAGGTAATCTCGCAGAAGGAGGCGGCGGAGAAGGCCCGGGAGGACGACCTCCACTCGGACCTGATCCGCCGCCGGCGAACCGGGCGGCGGAGGCGCGCTCACCTGCGCCTCATGCCGCCCTGAGTGTGGCCGCGGGTGGACGGGATGGGTTCTCCCCTCCACCCGCATCAGTTGGCCAGCCGCGAGGGGGCGGCGTCCGCGTGTGCCGGACGCCGCCTAAAGAGAGGGTCCACTGAGACGGAGCCCGCAGTCAGGAGCGGGCCGGCGCTGGGAGGGGTCCAGAAGGAGATAGCTACCTGGACCCCTCCTAAACTGGAAGCGCAAAGAGGGCACACCGTGTGGTTTTAGTCGGTTCGAGTCCGACACACCGCCCCGCCGAACGAGAGCCCCGGCGGGGTGACGGTCCGAGGGGATTTCCACACGTAAAAAAAAAAAAAAAAAAAAAAAAAAGGTTAGGTTAGGTTAGGTTGGGGTGCTGGCTAGAAAACCTCCTCGTGGTGCACCCTGGAAACGCTGGCGATGGTACTGTTTCCTCCTTGTCCTCTTGGAGGAGAGGATTATCGCCAGCGGCTAATATTCTAGCAGAAGAGGTAGCCGTTCATCGGCTCTCGGGCAAGGCCTGGTCCAGCAGGGTGGGCGTGTCTGCCGGTTGCCCTGCTGGCTCTTCGCTCTTCGGAGCATGGAGGAGGAAACCTCGGTAAAAAACCAGAAGGTGGGGCCCTATAGGGGCCAGTTTCTCCGCTGTTAGCGGTGGAGAAAGGAGGACGGGCTCGGCGTGTACTGACACTACCACCGAGCAGGCAGGGGGACGTAG
Organism: Arctia plantaginis; assembly: GCA_902825455.1. Taxonomy (NCBI): domain Eukaryota; kingdom Metazoa; phylum Arthropoda; class Insecta; order Lepidoptera; family Erebidae; genus Arctia; species Arctia plantaginis. The sequence goes on along the minus strand of CADEBD010000857.1, from coordinate 10,744 downwards.
TCTCCCTGTCACCGTCGGCATATCGTAATCCCGAGAAGAGCGCTGTGGTCAAGTCTCGCGGCTCTGATCGGGGACGAGGGTCTTGGCTTAACCGCCCGGACCGCGAGGATGTAAACCTCTCTAAAAAATGCCCCGAATCCCGTGTTCTGGTGCGTGGCCAGGGGATGCATGGCTGATGGGTAGTTCAGTCGTAAGCGCACTCCCAGCCGGGGCACTTGCGGACCCCTCGGTTGGGCATAAATTTACGCTTGCCCGGGTATTGGGGGATCTCTGCCCGGGTGGACCTTTAGTTCTCCCCCACTCGTGGGTTCAATTATGGGAAATGATAGTAAACAAACTTAAACAAAGCGATCGATCTAAAACAACGACAAAGGCGAGCAAAACGGAAAAGGTAAGCAGCAAGGAGAAGGAGGAGTCTGAAGAGGAGGAGTGGTGGAGTGGATCTGGCGTCCACTGAGGTAGTGTCTGGAACGCCTATCTCGGTGGGGCTCCCGGTAGTAGTCTGTACCAGACTGCCTGCTGGGAGCCGAAGATCGGAGCGCTTGCGCTCCAAATCTGCCACCACTGGCGCCGGTGAAGGCCCCAGCGAGAGGACGGACAGCTCGGAGCGCATGGAAGTGGAAGCGGGACCGAGCGAGAGCCGCAAGAGGGAACTCTCGCGGGATGGGGAAGACAACCCATCCGTGGAGTCTGGGCCTCCTAAGGGCGGCCGCATAGGGAGGTCGCGTACCCCTGTCCCCGTCCCGTCAGGGTCCGCCTTCTCCAAGGCGGATTCCTACAGACGGGTACGAGCGGACGGCGAGGCCGCAGCGGAGGAGGAGATCGCGGATCTCCTGCTCAAGATTCGGGAGCCGGTGGAGGGAGACGCCCCCCGGGCTCCCGTGTCTGTGCAGGAGAGGGCGAGGGCGGCGGTGGCTATCGTCCAGAAGGTAGCCACCAAGTCAGTTAACCTTAAGGGCTCTTTTGTGAGGGCCCTTAAGGACTCCTCCTCCGCTATGTCGGAGGTCGTGGAGGGCCTAGTAGGCGACGTGTCTCGCCTACAGATGGCCAATGACAGGCTGACGGAGCAGGTGAACGCACTGAGCGCTCAGTTCGCCCGCTTCCGGGCGAACCTCCCCGAGCGGGGGGCCCCGTCCACGCCTCAGCCTGTCCCTACCGCGACCTCAGGGGTGCCTGACGCCCAACTGCGGTCAATTCTTGACGCGGTTGGGCGTATGCTGGACGGCCGTCTGGCCGGTCTGGAGGCAAGACTGCCCCCTGCGCCGGTCGTGCGCCCCCCGCTCGCGTCGTCGCAGCGGCCTAAGGCTGCTGCTCCGACTGCGCTCCCTGTTGTGGGAGGCCGCGTGTCATACGCGGCGGCGGCGTCGGCGTCGGCCCCGACTCCACCACCGGCTCCCCAGGGGCCGAGAAGAGCGGCCAAGGCACCGGCCCAGGCGCCAGTCAAGGCGCCGGCCCAGGCACCGGCCAAGGCGCCGGCCCAGACTAAAGCGGCGAAGAGGAGCGGAGTGGCTTTCCCTCCGCTCCCCGCTCCGACATCCCTGCCGGGCCCCTCCGCACCTGCCCCCTCCAACGAGGGTTGGCAGGAGGCGAGGGGCTCAAAGAAGTCCCGAAGGCGGGCTAGAAGGGCTGCTCCAGAAAGCAGGCCCAAGCCCAGCCTTCGCCACCGGTGACAAGCGGCCTCGAAATAAGAGGCCGCGGAAGCTGCAGCCGCCCAAAACCGCGGCTGTAGTAGTGACGCTGTCGCCGGAGGCGAATCACCATTTATGGTGTATATTTCTCCCCAACCGGAGCTTGAACGACTTCGAGGTCTTCCTTAACAACTTGGAGGCCTCGATGCGGCCACTAGTGTCTGGGCACGTCCTCGTGCTGGGGGACTTCAACGCAAAGTCCATTGCGTGGGGTTCCCCTGCGACGGACGCCAGGGGCGAAGCCGTCGAGGAGTGGGCGGCGTCGGTGGGCCTCTGTTTGCTGAACAGGGGCTCCACCAACACGTGCGTGCGACAGCAGGGGGGGTCGATAGTGGACCTTTCGTTCGCTACCCCTGCAGTCGCCGCACGAGTAAGGAACTGGTGTGTCCTGGAAGAGGTCGAGACGCTCTCGGATCATTTGTACATCCGATTCGAGCTCTCCCGGTCCCAGGACCCCAGTAGGGGTCACGCGGCGCGGCGCCCTTCCCGCTTCCCGCGGTGGGCTATCGCCAAGCTCGACAGGGACCTACTAGAGGAGGCGGCCATTATTTACTCTTGGCTGTCTCCGCAGGCCCCGACCGAGGAGGTCGACATGGGGGCTGGTCGCTTCTGCAATGCGATTACGCAGATTTGCGATGCGGCCATGCCCCGCGTTCGTGGTTGTCGGCCTCCAAGGAAGGAGGTCTACTGGTGGTCCCAGGAGTTGGCGGAAAAAATTTTTTAGGGGTGGGTTTCACCCTTAAAAAGTGTCTGGAATATAGTCGAAATTTTAAAAAGTTTTTAGTCTATAAGTTTTGAACCACTCTACTTACAGTTTTTATCGAGACGGTTCCTGGTTCCTTGCACTGTCCCGCACAGAACACACTGTCACAAATTATCCTACAGGACCGGGATCAGGGACCTCGTGGCACGTGGTTTCCGGAAAAAACGTAATATCCTCTCCGGGAAACGCCGCAAAAATCCGAGAGGGGGCTCAAAAGATGGGCCTCCCCGAGCCGAACCCTCCCACAGGATAATAAACGGGGGTCGTCGATCCCGTTCCCGAGTTATAGCAATTTTAAAGTCAGTTGAAATTTTTTAAAATGTTTTTGGTCTCTAGTGTCCCTAAATATGGTCCAATTTCCACATAAAAATCACTCGCGTGTTCGTCACTGCAATCCTCACAATATGGGGTATGTCACTTGTCTCTGGAGCGTCTGGATCAGGGACCTGGCGGTTCCCTGATTTCCGAAAATAGTCGATTACTCCCCCCCGCCTTCGTCGTAAAAATATGAGAGGGGGCTCAAAAGATAGGTCTCCCCGAGCCGCACCCTCCCACAGTAAAAAAGTTGGGGGTCGTCGATCTATTTCCGGAGTTAATCGCGAAAAACACAAACACAAAACTGAAAATTCAACAAAAAGTTGAATATCTTCCACAATTTTAAACCGATCGCGGCGCGGTTTTCACCGTTGAGAAGGTCTCGCGACGGCGGAACTTTTGGTGTATAACACTATACACTTTTCACGATTTATACCACCAAAATGATTTTTAAGGCCCGGAGCGTGTCAAAAGCGTGGCGCTCGCGGTCACAGTTCGCACGGGACTGGGTTAGGTTAGGTTAGGTTTGTCGGACGCCCAATTTGGTTTTCGGGCGGGGCGTTCGACAGTCGACGCCGTGTTGCGCCTGAGGGCCGTGACCGAAGAGGCAGTGAGCTGTGGCGGCGTGCTGTTGGCGGTGTCATTAGACATCGCCAACGCATTCAATAGTCTGCCATTCAGCTGCATCAGGGAAGCACTCCACTATCATGGGGTGCCAAAGTACCTGAGGCGGCTAGTGGCAGACTACTTAGAGGAGCGTACCGTCGTGTACGAGGACCGAGAAGGTAATTTGAGGAGTCGGCCCATGTCGTGCGGTGTTCCACAGGGGTCTGTTCTTGGACCCCTCTTGTGGAACATAGGGTACGACTGGGCCCTTCGCGCCGATTTCCCCCCCGGGCTGGGTGTAATCTGTTACGCAGACGATACCCTCGTGACAGCCCGGGGCCAAACTTCCAAGAGGCGGCGCGCCTGGCCACAGGGGGAGTCTCCCTGGTGGTCGGGCGCATTGAGGCGCTGGGTTTACGGGTGGCCCTAGATAAGACGGAGGCCCTGTTATTCCATGGGCCCCGTCGTGGTCCACCCCCTGGCGCCTCAATCGTGGTCAACTCGGTCCTCGTACCGCTGATCCTCGACGGGAGGTGGCTCTTCGACGAGCACTTCCGACAGCTTGCTCCAAAGCTGGTCGGCGCTGCGTCTGCCCTAGGGCGACTCTTGCCCAATATGGGTGGACCCAGCGTCGCGACAAGACGGCTGTACACGGGGGTTGTCCGGTCAATGGCGCTGTACGGTGCACCGGTGTGGGCGGCGGCTCTGACCGCCCAGAATAGGGTACGCCTCTGGCGCCCTCAGAGGGTAATGGCGGTCAGAGCCATACGCGGTTACCGCACCGTTTCTACGGAGGTGGCATGCGCGTTGGCCGGAACTCCCCCGTGGGATTTGGAGGCGGAAGTGCTCGCCGAAGTTTATCGGCGAGTGGCTGACTTCCGGGCGGAGAGCGGATTTCGCCCTCCGCCCGAGGATGTGCGCGAGTGGCGCGAAGCCGCTCGCCGAGCCACGATGGCTCGTTGGTCGTTCCGGCTGGAGACTCCACGCGCTGGCTTCGCCGCCGTGGAGGCTCTCCAGCCGGTCATCGCCGAGTGGGCAGGGCGGCAGCACGGGACCCCTTCCCTTCCGACTGACGCAGGTGCTTTCCGGGCACGGTTTGCTTCGGAAAGTACCTGCACACGGTCGCTAGGAGGGAACTGAGTCCCGCCTGCCACCACTGCGACTGCAGTGAGGACTCGGCCCAGCACACGCTGGCGGTCTGCCCCGCATGGGCGGCGCAGCGCCGGGCCCTCACTGCAGTCATCGGAGTGGATCTCTCGCTACCGGCCGTAGTACGCTCCATGGCCGGTAGCGACAGTTGTTTTAACCGCGGTCGCAACCTTCTGCGATGGTAGTAATCTCGCGGAAGGAGGCGGCGGAGAGGGCCCGGGAGGACGACCTCCACTCGGACCCGATCCGCCGCCGGCGAACCGGGCGGCGGAGGCCCGCCTACCACAGCCTCATGCCGCCCTGAGTGTGGCCGCGGGTGGACGGGGTGGGTTTCCCCTCCACCCGCATTAGTTGGCCAGCCGCGAGGGGGCGGCGTCCGCGTGTGCCGGACGTCGCCTAAAGAGAGGAACATCTACAATGAGACGGAGCCCGCACCAGGAGCGGGCTGGCGCTAGGAGGGGTCCGGATGTCTTAACAACAGCTGTTCCCGGATCCCTCCTGTTACAGGCGCAGAGTGGCACACCGTGTGGTTTTAGTCGGTCCGAGTCCGACACACCACCCCGCCGCAAACCCCGGAGGGGTGACGGTCCGAGGGGATTTCCACACGTTAAAAAAAAAAAAAAAAAAGGTTAGGTTAGGTTTTTTTTTTTTTTTTTTTTTTTTTTTTTTTTTTTTTTTTTTTTTTTTTGTTTCTTTTTTCCTCTGACATTGTCAGAGACCTTTTACAACATAATAAAAAATATTTAGCATTAAAGGATATAAAAACAATAGCTATATACATAGTGAGTACTAGTGGATACTACTACTTCGGAGTGTTGCACTCGTTATGTACACACATACATAATACGGATCAACGGATGGAACGAACAAACGAACGGATATACGGTCATAATAAATCGGATTTCTTGACATTACAACTTATTTCTAATTTGTCTGTAAACATTAATGGCTTTAATTCCAGCTTATATTTACTACATTTATTCCTACTGTATTTTATGCTTATATATGTATTCTAAGAATATAATTTAAGCATAGGTTCTATAGCTACTTTGTACAATTTGTATCTACACATTTTTACGTCGCTGCGATTGACCAGCCTATATCTAAATTGACTTTCTTGATCATTAAGATCGTCAAATTTAGCGGTTTTCGTAGTCTTCGGTTCGGTATTGTTTTGCCAATTTTCTTTGTGTACCCTGTGCGTGAATGGGTATCCGACGTGTTCGCTTCCGCCGAGTTGCCGTCTTGTGGGGCGCCAGCGGTGACCTCAACAATAGGCTATGGCCGTCCTCGCTAGCGCATCCCACTTTCGTCTCACAGGGCATTGGTCGTTAAAGACGCCGTGAGCGGTGTCACTAAATTTGGCCTTTGTACAGTTCCGACATGTCGGTGGTTGGGCCGCCAGGTGTTGTGGACATTCAGCCTTTTTGTGTGGGCCTCCGCAGTGGTTGCAGAGGTCCACCGCCTCTGTACATAGTTTTCGCCCATGGCCATACGCCAAGCACTTAGTGCATTGGATCAGGGGGGTTTGATCTTCCACCCTGACTCTTTGGAGGTCTATGTAGACCCTGGCCGGCCGACAGCAGCCGTTGGTACAGGGCGGGGCGTCACCCTGCAGTACCAAGTGGCACTCTTGCTGGTTCTTCGCCCTGCGCCTGTACAGAATCTCGGCCTGGCTGATGTCAGCCGCCAGGTCCCCCAAGGTGTTGTTTTGATTCAGTAGCGCGGCCTTTATCTCCTCGTTACTGTTGGAGGCGAGGAGATTTTTGAGGACGATTAAAGGGTTTTTGTTCTTCGCCTCTTCGTATGTTATTTTGGCGTTTTGGCTCAAGCTGGCCTCCACCCTGTCCAGTTCCATTTTGGTGGAGCAGCTGAGGACGACCTTCCCGTCCCTTATCTTCCTCAGCTTCTCCACCCTAATGCCGGTCTTTTTCGCGTCCAGCGCCCTCCTGGACGTGGTCCCACCACCTCGCCCGAAGTGTCCATTACGTCTTTTGAGGTGATGATGATGGAGTGCGTGGGCTTTGCTCCCAAGTTTGTTTCGGCTTTGGCAAGCATAAACAGCGTCCGCGTATGAATGGGACACTCCAGACACGAGGCCCTGTATCTGGAGGCCCTCTACCGCTGTTCTCAACTCTCTCATCTCCCTCACGATCTCCTTGTCCAGATGTTCGGGATGGGGTGGGGGGTGTTTTTTTTCCCCCGGATTGGTTTTCCCGGCGGGGACGAGGGGTTTGTCGTTTGACCACTTTTCAGCAAAGGGCCCCACGAGGGGGCCGTCCATAAAACGCCGGTTTGTACCCCCCCGCTGTCGTTCCCACCTCGGGGTTTAACCGGGGTTTGGACTCCCCGGGGTTCGGGTATTTTCCAATTTTGGGGTGGTTTTTTATGACCTCCACACCCTCCTAAATTTCTCTCTTTAAATTCTTTTCCATTTTTTTTGAAGCTAAGCGGCCTTTTCTTTTTCTATTTTTTGAGGATTGCCCGTTTTGGAAAAATTTTTTTTAGAACCCCCCTTTGGGAAATTTTTCGAATTTTTAAAGGCCCCTCCCCCCAGTCTTCCTTTTTTTCACCCCGGGTTTTTGGAAGGCCCGGTGGTTTTGTCCCCCTTTTTCCGTTATCCTTTTGCCCTTTAAAGGCCCCCCTTGGCCCACCCTAATAGACCTTTCCCGTTTTTCCCCCGGGGCCCGGGGTTTTTAAAATGCGCCCTCATTTTCCCCGGTCGGGAAATAACTTTTGACGGTTTTTCCCGGTAAGGGCCCCTGGGCGCTGCTTTTTTCCCGGTTGTAGGGGGCCCGACGGGGCTTTGCGTCCCCCGGATGGTGTTTGACCAATGTTTTCGTCAATAAAAGGGGGGGGTCCCTTTTGGGTTTTGCCTTTTTTTTTGGTTGGGGCCCAGGGTCCCTTTTGTGGTGGGCCCGAGCTCCTCGGAAAGGGGCGGCGTCCTCACAATCTTTCGATATTAAGCCTCGTTTGGAGGGGGGGATGGGGGAATTCCCCCCGGGCTCCGGGGGGGTTCCCCAGCCACCCCTTTTTGGCCTTTCCCCGGGGGCCCCCTTCTCCCCCCCCGGGGGATTTTTCCACACCTTTTTTTTTTTTTTTTTGGTTTTAATTCCCTTTTTCCAATTTTTTTTTTTTTTCTTTTTTTTGGCGGAGGGTTGTATAGGGACACTCGGCTTACAAGGTGGTCTTTGGTTATTCTTAAAGGGTGGTAAAAGTTTTGGGGACGGTTTATAACAACGAAAAGTAATTTAAATTTTAAAGGGGCACACAAAGAAAATTTAAAAATGAAGTAAAATATAAAAGTACAATTTTAAACTATTTTTGTTGGTCTCTCTGCTTTAAACAGTTTTAGGGCCCGACGAGATAGGGGTTTTTATAGTTCCCCCGGGTTTTTTGCTAAAAAAAGTCCCAAAAAATTTCGTAAAATAGGTTTAAAGTAAGTCAAATACTAAAATAAAATAAACAAAAAATAATAAAATAAAAAAAAATTTAAAAATTTTTTACCCAAAAAAATTTTTTGTCCCCTCTTTTACCAAAAAAGTTTGTTAAATTAAAAATTTTTGCTAAACTATTTTTTTTGTAAAGTAGCAAGACGCTACTTTTTTTTTCCTTTAATACTATTTTAGAATCCCGACAGCGGGTTGTCAAAAGGGACAGGAAATTGAAAAAAAAATAAATTTAAAATTAAAAAAAAAGGAAATAAAAAAAGGGAAATTAAAAAAAAAAAATAAATTGAGGGTAGGAACAAAAGGGGCCCGTCTACTGGGGGCCCTCCCGAGCCGGTTCCCGATGAAAACCCAAAAATGGGGGGTCCAGGTGCCCTGGGAGCAAAGTTAAAAGGAGGAAGGTAAAGTGGGGAGGGAGGGGAAAACTGCCGGAGCCAATCGATTGTGTTCCCCGAGCCGATTAAAAAGAGCCCAAACTCGGGGAGCCCAGGAGCCCCAGGGACAGAGTTAGGGGGAGGGGGGGGTGAGGTAAAAAGTGGCAGGGGAGAGGGGGAGGGGGTTCGTGGGGTGGCGTTTGGTGTGGTCGGCGTAAACTGCCGCGGCCAATGTGTTTGTGACCCCCTGGCGGTTCAATTGAGCCTAAACACGGGGGTCTGAGTGCCCCAGGTACGAAGGGTAAGGAAAAAGGGGGGTGAGGTAAGGTGAGGGGGGGAAGTTACTGGGCCTCCCGGGCTGGTTCAAACAACCTAAACTCGGGGGGTCCAGGTGCTCTGGGGACAAGTTGGAAAGGAGAGGGGGGTGAGGTAAGGGGTGAGGGGGGAAGCTACTGGGCCTCCCGGGCTGGTCCAACAAGCCCAAACTCGGGGGGTCCAGGTGCTCTGGGACAAAGTTAAGGGTTGGGGTGAGGTAAGGGGAAGGGGGCGGGTAAATTAGGTTGACGGGATAGCACGTCTGGGCCTCCCCTGCCGGTTCAAACGAGCCCAAGCACGGGGGGGTCCAGGTGCTCCAGGGACAGGTTGGTATTAGGGGGTGAGGTAAGGGGAGGGGTGGGGTAAGGGTACAGACCCGGCCAGTAAGCTGGGCTCCCCGAACCGATTCAGACGAGTCCAATCTCAGGGGGTCCAGGTGCTCTGGGGAGGGTTGGTATAGAGGGGGTGAGGTAAGGGGAGGGGTGGGGGGAAGGGTACAAACCCGGACAGTCAGCTGGGCTCCCCGAGCTGATTCAGACGAGTCCAAACTCGGGGGGTCCAGGTGCCCCGGGAAGAAGTTACAGGGAAGGGGGGGTGAGGTAAGGGGAAAGGGGGGGGAAGAGGAGTTGGCGGGGTGGGTAGGTTAGGTTAGGTTAGGTTAGGTTAGGTTAGGTTGGGGTGGGGTGCTATGCTAGAAAACCTCCCCGTGGTGCACCCTGGAAACGCTGGCGATGGCACTGTTTCCTCCTTGTCCTCTTGGAGGAGAGGATTATCGCCAGCGGCTAATATTCTAGCAGAAGAGGTAGCCGTATATCGGCTCTCGGGCAAGGCCTGGTCCAGCAGGGTGGGCGTGTCTGCCGGTTGCCCTGCTGGCTCTTCGCTCTTCGGAGCATGGAGGAGGAAACCTCGGTAAAAAAACCAGAAGGTGGGGCCCTATAGGGGCCAGTTTCTCCGCTGTTAGCGGTGGAGAGAGGAGGACGGGCTCGGCGTGTACTGACACTACCACCGAGCAGGCAGGGAGACGTAGTCTCCTTGTCACCGTCGGCATATCGTAATCCCGAGAAGAGCGCTGTGGTCAAGTCTCGCGGCTCTGATCGGGGACGAGGGTCTTGGCTTAACCGCCCGGACCGCGAGGATGTAAACCTCTCTAAAAAATGCCCCGAATCCCGTGTTCTGGTGCGTGGCCAGGGGATGCATGGCTGATGGGTAGTTCAGTCGTAAGCGCACTCCCAGCCGGGGCACTTGCGGACCCCTCGGTTGGGCATAAATTTACGCTTACCCGGGTATTGGGGGATCTCTGCCCGGGTGGACCTTTAGTTCTCCCCCACTCGTGGGTATAACATGGAAAGTGCAATTAAAATAAAAGGAAAAGGATTGGGAAAAACAACAAAAACGGCAAGCCAAATGGACAACGAGACAGTCGGAAGGGAAGAGGAGACAAAGAGGAGGAGTGGTGGAGTGGATTCGGCATCCACTGAAGGCGAGGTGGTGTCGAGAACACCTATCTCGGTGGGGCTCCCAGTAGTCAGACTGGAGCGTCTTCGCTCCAGGTCGGTTGCTTCAGCAGACGGTGGCTCCAGTGTGACTATTGACGCACTGGACGCTATTGAGGCTGAACTCCGTGACACTGGGAGCCGCAAGCGTGGACGCTCTGGAGAGGAGGGTGTTGACCCCTCGCAGGACATGCTGCCACCCTAAGGTGGCCGGCAGCCAGCGAGGACGGTCACGGACGCCGATCGCGAGTGGTCGCGTGCCCCCTGTCCCCATCCCGTCGGGCATCCGCCTTCTCTGGGGCGGAGTCATACAGGCGGGTCCGAGCGGAAGGAGAAGCCGTAGCGGAGGAGGAGATCGCAGATCTCCTGCTTAGGATTCGGGAGCCGACGGAGGGAGATGCCTCCCGGGCTCCCGGTCTGTACAGGAGAGGGCAAGAGCGGCGGTGGACATTATTAAAAAGGTGGCCACCAAGTCCGTGAACCTTAAGGGCTCCCTTTGTGAGGGCCCTTAAGGACTCCTCCTCCGCTGTGTCGGAGGTCGTGGAGGACCTGACAGGGGGGCCGAGGGCCATGGGCTTCCCCTTTTCCACTG